>JANXHW010000004.1:31565000-32765000 GCA_026170595.1 Plestiodon gilberti rubricaudatus
AGTGAATAGTCCCTCCTGTTGTCCCGCCTTCTTAGAAAGCGCAGCGGTGAATCGCTAAGCACAAATGTGGTCCGATACATGAGAGAAGACAGAGAGGGGCAGGAAGGAGAGAAAACAAAACAATTTGTGCCGGGAATAGAATTCATCTTGCTAACTTTTGTGAGGAGAAATGGATCCAAGAGAAATCGGAGACTCAAGTGAGTTCCAATTGATTGACAACCCCTTTCATCCCGCCCTCTCATCCGATTGGTGGCTGCAGTAGCTCCGCGTACCCACCCCCTCAAAGATGGGCAACAAACAATTTCGCTCGTGCTGGAACTTAGGAGAGTGCAGCTGCTCCTCTTTCAGCTGCTCTCTTCCGGAATGGTGACCACACAGCTCAGCACAGCTCCGCACGCGTCTAGGACGCGCCGGAAATCGTGCGGTGTGGGTCGGCCTTAAAGCCATGACCCAAGTACAAATGGTCCTGAAAGTGATGCTACACTGACACTAACTGTACTGTAGGACCTGTACCAGACACAAAATAATGCATAATGGGAAGAGCAGTATGTTAGACTGGTTGAGCAGAATTCCATGCCATGCCCCTCCACTGCACCACCTCCCACTAGCTCACCACTATGGCAGACCCACCAGCCACCAGGACAGGAAGGTCAGATTCAGAGGATTAGACCAGGACTTGATACCGTATCTCAGGAATTTGAATCAACATCTTCTGGAAACCAAAGCTGAGTAGCTGTAACAGCAATGAAAAAATGAAGGGGGGCAGCCAGTATAGGAACTGGAGCAGCGGTCTAATAGAATCATATAGTCAAGCTCTTGTAGCCACACGGGTCACAGTCCAGACGTTGCAGCTTGTGCAAAAAGACAAGTATCACTGACAGCATTTCAGTGAGAGCTGAAAACATTTTTATTTTGTTTAGCTTTTAATTGCCGATTGTGCATGTATCTCCATATCATATTGTCCAACACAGGCACAGTTTTGGGCAGAGAGTAGTTCTATGTTTAAGCACATGGGCCACAAATCTAAGGGCCTAAGCTCGATTCCAGCAGTTTCTGGAGGCTCAGGTCAAGCAACACCTGTAGCTCTTGGAAAACACAGTAGCTAACAGGCAAGGAGAACCAATGGTCCATTTTGTAAGGTCATGGTCCTGATCAGAATCTGCCCCCCTTAAGTTGCTTTTGTGAAGGAAGACATACTTCTGCTTTAAAGCTCACCTTTCAAACACTTATTTAGGTGAACATGAAGTTTGGCTGTCATGAGTTACCCACCACGTAAGTAAATACATTCAAAACAGACTACAAAGTTACCTGGCTAACACCACCAAATACCTACCTATCATGAAATACCACTCCCAACCTGATACTGCACCGAGTCAGATCCCTATAGGCCCACTGATCTCATCTAGGTCACCATTATTATCCAGAAATGTCAATAAACAGCAACAACTGAAAAGCAAGAAAATTCAGATCTCATATCTAGTTTTACTATGACTAGGGCAGGGCTGGAAGGGGCCACAGCCTTCTTCCAAGTCCTCACTATTTACCCTTTTCCAACACCATATTCCTGTAAGACTAAAACTGGCACACTGCTTGGCCTAATCTATCTCCTAGAACTCTGTTCTACCAGGCACCGATTTAAAACGTTACTGCAGGGCTCAACAAATTTGCTTTGGATGTAAGCATCAGCCTAAGAATTGAAGATCCAGGTAAACTTCAGCTTCCAGGTTTTATGTTTTAACACTGCCCCCCTCCCAACCTCACACATGCAGAGGCATCTCTCCGGTAGGGGCAGGGCTGTAAGTATCGCTGCGGTCATAGTCTCTTTACCGAGCGAGGAGGAGGCAGCCCCGCCCCCTCACTGTCCGAGCCAGTCCCCTACGGAGAAACCGGCAGGGAAGAGACCCTGCCTGCTGCTTTCTCCGCAGAGGAATGGCTCTGACAGTGAGGGGGCGGGGCCGCCTCCTGCTCGTTCGGTAAACGGGACTCCGACCGAGCAAAACTTACAGCCCCGCCCCAGCCCCGCCCATACCGGAGCGACGCCTCTGCACACATGACACACCATTGGGAAGCGCGAGGTAGAAACTTTTTATATGTATATATCTATTTAAACAAAGCACTGAACACACATTTTCAACCCCTATAGTGGTGAGAAAACGTGGCAAAAGTCAATGCGATAACAAAAAGATATAAAGGCTTTGATCCAAAAATAAAGCTATGTCAAGATTTTTTTTTAAGTTCATGACATTAAACTGCAAACCCACACACTTACCCACAAGTCCCATTGAAGCCAGTGAGCTTCTTCCGAGTAGACATGGCAGTGAAACAAGCTCCCTCATTCTCTTTCCTTTCTGCAGCTGCAGCAAAGGTACACACAGATACCCCCCATAGAGGGCCTACTGGAGGGAAAGGAGACACTGTGCTCCTTGTGACACCCCTATCTAATGTGTGAGTGAGCCCCCTTTCTCTCGCCTCCCACCCAGCCTGGCAGCTCTCACTGCTGTCGGTTTCTCAAGTCTAGCTGGTGCTGCTTCCCCCTTCAGGCCAGCCCAACACAGACAATGAGGAGGCCTAGTTGCTCCTACAGGTAAGGCAGCAGCTGTCCCTCAGCCTTGCAACCATTCCCTAGGTGCCACAAGGACATTTTGGTTCACCATGGTGACCTGGCACACAAAATTTGTCGAGCCCTGGGTTAATGCATCTCTACCTGGTAAATTATGCCTCTACTGACCCAAGGAGAGTTAGTAAAACAACTGGAGGGCTTTTCAGTGCTCTGCAGGGAGCTGAAGGAGCACTTTAAGACTCAGTAAAACCATCAGTGTCAAATTTCACTCATCAGAAAAGCATAATATTATTCTCTCTCCCCCCCCCCATTCCCACCAGAACACTCTACAACACTCAACTGCCATGTAAACACTGCTTTCGTATAATATATTTTGCAAGTCTAAACCCAGAGCTGGAAAAAAATTCCAATGTTTAGGAACTAGACTGAAATATTTTTAAATTTTGAATTTTTTAGACTTTTAGATTTTAGAATAAGGATAAACCGTGTTTGTTAGACAACTACTGTTAGTTACTACTGCCCCATCCTCTCTCTTGTTGAGAAGAAATGTGTAAAGCATTCAGTGCAAAATGAGTAGTTGTCAAACTTCCTCAGTCTGCTGGCAAGAATAAGATCTCAGGAGGAAGGGCACAGTCTTATTCCCTTCATATATCTGACTTTCTCTGAAGCCTGACAACACAAATCTCTCTCAGTGCTTCCAAGCTTCACCAATGTTTAGCATAAAGTGAAATATATCCATATTTCACACCAGACAGGAGGTCAGTCAGAAATAGTAGCACATGTTTTGCAAATACAGTGGACCCCTGCTATCCACGGATCCACATCTGCGGATTTGTCTCAACGCAGATATGGGGTTCACTGTAAACCTGAAGGAAAAAAAAGGTTAAAAATAGTGTTCCTTACCTTTTGGCTGACAAACCACTCCATTTGTAGGGCTGTAGAGAGTGAAATTGCGCTCCTACAGCCTCTTCTGGATCGCCCTCCCTTCCCCAAGGTCGCCCCAGAATACAGCCAAAAGGTAAGGAACACTATTTTAACCTTTTTTTCAGGTGTTTACAGTGACCCCTGTATCTCTGGACTAAAGCGATTTTGCTTTATGCAGATTTCAGTATCCACGGGGGGGGGGGCGCGCGAACGGAACCCCCGCAGATACAGAGGTCCAATTGTAGAAGGTCCCAAGTTCAATCCTCAGCATCTCCAGGCAAGGACTGAGAAAGTCTCCTGCTTGAAACCCTGAAGAGTGGCTGCCCGTCAGCATATACAATGAGGTAGCTACATGAGCTTCCAACTTTCTCCAAAGCTCAACAGAAGCAAGAAAGAAGATCTTACATGTCCAAGTTCTTAGCACATGCCAGAGAACCAAGAGCAGCACATGGTCAGTCTTTTGTGCTCAACACAAAGTTAGAAAAACCTTTTCCAAATTATCTGCGGGGGGGGGGGGGGGAGAAGAGATATCTTCATATTGAACATTTGAAGGAAAGTTGGGCGTTTTTAGTGGGCACGTGGCAGTTGCCACTGGTAATCTGGAGACCATGTTTCTGGACCTCAAGGGATATGAATATTTCTGCAACTTATATAAATTATGTAATGTAGCACAGATTCGTGGCCTGAATGTATTCTGTTGCAAGTCCTGGGGAGAGGCTGTGGGTTACACAAGATACAGAAATCCTGCTCTCTAGAAATCCTATTAAGTCTACCTCTGGGTTTTGACATTTCACCAAGTACTGCCTGTTATGGTAGCCAGGAGGACTAGAATTTACTTGTAAAATGGAAGCTCAGATTCTCAGGACAGTCCATTTTATAAGCAGTATCAGATATGTTATGGTATGGCTTTACTATACTTGCATAGAATTGCAGAACACACAGAACTATTTGTTATCTAGAGTTTACAAAGACAGAGAATGTACAACATAAAATGAATGAAAATATCTTAACGTTAACACTCTAGTCGAATAGCCTGGCCGTTCCAGAGTATGTACTTATATCTATAAACTAGCGTGATGCCTGTGCTTTGCTATAGGATGTAAGTACTCCAATATACCGTATTGTCCCAAATATAAGACGCACCTGATTATAAGACGCACCCTTAAAGCTTGGTGCTATTAAAAAAAATTAATTAAATCACTGGCATTAAATTGCAACAGCCTGATAAGATGCACCCCTAGTTTAAAAACTTAAATTAGGAGAAAAAAGTGAGTCTTATACTCAGACCAATACGGTATTTTCCTTTGATTGCAATAAACCATTTAAAATGTAACACAACTACCCCATGTAAGACAACACCCTGCATTTACTAAAAGTCATGGTTCCATCGAATGATAGTTGTCCCCCTCGCTGTCATGGAACATGATAGAGAACTCCTCCCAGTTGTCCACCACGTGCCTCACAATTAGCTCACGCACCTCCCTAGCCATTAGGTGAGTGTCATACATGAGATAGCAGAGGGACCGAAACAGGCAGGCTCCATCTTCTGTGATGGGGACAATTGTGTGAGGCACCATCTCCACATTAACAATTTAGAAACTTAATGGCCATACCAACTTAAAAAGCAATAGAGTGACAGCACAATCCACACTAACTTTAGACCGGGAGAGCGTGTGCTCTGCTAGTCTAACCTGTCACAAACATTCCATAAAGCACATTTGCAACGGAGGCCGGCAGCCCTCACTCCACCACCGAAGCTAACAGCCACCACCGGAGAAGGCAAGTCTCCTGCCGGCGGGTGCAAGGGTGGGCCAGGCGGCGGTTGTCCAAGCCGGCCCAGGAGGGGGTGGGGATGTTGGCCACCACATCCCCGTCCCATTTCCAGGCTCGGCGGCAGTCATTTCACCCACACCATGTTGACATTGCTCAGCGCAAGGTGAACATTTAAATGAGGAAGATCTTCAATGCACAGGATGGAGCGACTATCGCTCACCCTGATAGTTTATATTTCGCCAGCCCTGTTTAAGCGCAATGGTATCCACCTCTCCATGGCTGGGGAAGACATTTTCCTCGGGGACCTGCAGCAGGGACTTTTGAGCCTTCTGGCTTGGTTTGGGGGCAGTTGGGGTCAAGTGCTAGGCTAAGACCTCCGTGTGGCAGGTTGCGTGCAGGATGGGTAGGTAGAGATGCATTCTGAGGTAGCAAGGTCAAGGGGTGAGCCAGGACCACTCAGACGATAGTTACCCGGGTCAGTGAGGCTGGCTGGCAAGCCCCTTTGCTTACCCAGCCAAAGACCACCACATGGCTTGCCTAGGGGGAGTCTGCGCTGCCCAGTTGCCTCAACCCCTTCAGGGTAGGCTGTGATTAGCTTTCCCATGAGCTTGGAGTCAGAGTGTCACGCCCGAGGGAAGCAGGGGGAACATACGGGCAGCACCGTTTTCTCCTCACCTAGTGCCCGCACGCTGGGGAATTCTATAGTTTTTTTTCCCGCTGCAAATTTTACACGTTTATTAGAATTTAATCAACTGACCCTTTATCCAAGCCTCTGTCTAGCGTGTTTATTTAGTTCACAGCTAAGAACTGAATCATGAAGTAGACCCAAGAACAAATATGCGTCTATCGAATAAAACACCCCTTTTTCGTTTTACCCCCTTTAGGGTAAAAAGATTAAAAGACATCCATATGCCCCCCCAAAAAAGCATGTTAGAACTCCACAAACATAGCCGATACGAAGGGTTCTGTAACTGACCCCCGAATCTAGATTCGCCCCGTTAGGGGTCCCATTAGGGCAAAATCCTGAAATATATTTTTAAGCATGTGTATGGGTAACCTTTGTGAGCAAAACCCAAGTCGATCTCTCATCGGGCCTAAGATCTTGAGGAATCTGTGAAAACGCATGGCGAGCCCCAGCCTAGGCATGTCTACTCAGAAGTAAGTCCTGTTCTAGTCTATGGGACTTACTCCCAGGTAATGGTGAATAGAATCACAGCACCCCTTTTCATTCCCTTGGGGTGGAATTTCTAAAAATCCCTTCTTAGTGGGTGCTTATGTCATGGGCAGAACGTGCTCCCTGAATTTCACGTGTCTAGGCTCAGGGGTTTAGGCTGGGCGGTGATGAGTCAGTCAGGACTTGTTTTATATAGAGAGAGATTAGCGTGTGCAACTTGGACAAAGTCAGAAGCCAATTTCCAAAGTGCATACCTAGGAACCGTCCTGATCACTCCACCTGGAAATAAGAGTTGAGTGGCTTTGGCCCAAGCAGGGGTCTACAAATTTTAGCTGGCCTTGGTAGTCAACCCAACATTTACAGTCATTGGCGGCAAGCGTCTCTGAAGTTCTGCGCAAGATCACCAATGACACGCCATCCCACGCAGTTCTCAGCTTAGAAGGGCTCTCAGCAGTGCACGAGTCCCTTCATCTTCTCCCCACCACCACCACCACTCTGTTCAATGCTAAGCAGTTCTTAGAATGAGTCAGCAATGGTCACCACGAGCATATCCCTGCCCCTTCTAGTCCAAACAGATTAGATCAGGGTGTTGTATGTAGTGGATAGCAGCAACTCTACTTCATATAACTGTGAAGTGCTGGAGACGGTGACAAAACAAGGGGATCTTCCATGTGGATCTGCACTTTGGAGAGCCACGGTGTAGCTAAGATCAGGCTTGGTTTAACCCACCAACAGATGATTCATGATAGTGCTACTCTACAGAAACCAATATCCTGTAGAAACAGGTACTCTAACAGTGGCAGAAAAATAATAGAGGGAGTTAGAGTGAAGGGAAGAAGTGACAGCAATGGGAGTACTGAAGGGCCATTTCCTTTCTCCATGAAATTTAATAAACAATACACTAGCTGCTAGCACTATAAGCATAGATGGTCTTAGAAATAATTTCAACAAAGAGCTACCAGTAAGTTGCCTGAAGGCAGCTTCACACTACACGCGTCGCGGAGCTTCTGAGCTGATTTTCGAAGCAAGCGTAGCCGAGGCGACCTCCCCACGGCAGGCGCGTACCTCAAGCAGGAATCCTACTTTTCAGGGGGCAGGACGCAGACCTAGGGGGCGGTTCGCGGAGCTACTGCAGCCTGCCAATCGCAGGAGAGAGGGGGAGAGTGGCCTCCAATCACCTTCTTAAGAAGGCGGGACAACATGAGGGACAACAGGCTGGAAGACACTCCCCCGCTTCCAGCGCGGAGGCGGAGGCACAGGCGGCGGCAGAGCCTCTGCCTGTAGTGTGAATCTGCCTTGAGTACACAACACCACAAACAAAGCATACAAACTGAGTCTTAATACATTAAGTATTCCCCTGATTATGACTGCAAAAGAACCCCCAGCAGTTTTTTGAAAGACCAACATGTCACTGATGCCAAGGAAATCAGTTAGGAATGCCTTAATTCAGGGTTTCTCAACCAGTGGTACTAGTACCACCAGTACCACAGGTACTTTGGCTGACTGCTGGTGGTACTCTGACTGACAGACCACCAGACCACCGCTCAGACGCAGCACTTCCGGTGGCACGTTTTTGCTCCCGAGAGGCTCCTGCCTTTGGCCGAGGCTGTCAGAAACGCTACGAAGGGCCCAGAGCAGTCTACCTGCATTTCCTGGCCTCCAAAAACCTGGAAGTAACTGGCGATGATGTCATTGCCACTCACTTCTAATGGTACACAGTAGGAGAGTGGCGCTGGAGGTGGTACTTGACGGGAAGGAGTTGAGAACTCCTGCCTAATTCAACTACTCAGACAATGCGCCAAAACCTAAAATGCAAAATGGCACTTCAACTTCATAATACTCTAACACACTTTAGTCTCAAGCACTCAAATGACATAAGCTGCGCTTGGGGTAGTCAGACTTTGCCACGCGAAGGGGGAGAGTGCAAGACATACTGCATGCAAGCAGCCATGCAGCGCTGCTTCCCAGCGGTTTGCATTGTGGGCAGTGTGTCACAGCCTTTAATCATGATACTATCAGCAAGTGCAATTCCATCAAGGGTCCACATTCGCACAAGCGCATTATCCCTATATACAGCCATAAAACATTCTTTCTACACTGAGTGTTAGGGAACATTCTTGCTCCTTCACCCCAATATCTGAGGCCTTGTTATTTCCCCATGTTGGATCAAAAGAAACTGAAAAGAACTCTTCTATGCTGGTGAATTCTTTCCTGAATTTGAAAGAAGCAACTATTTCTAAGTAGCAATTTTTCTAAGCAAAGAAGTGCAAATAGCCTTGAGCCAACTCTTCACATGGAAAAAAACTAGTAACTGTGGCCCAGTTCACATGCCACATTAAACCATGGTTTAGGCTACATGAACAAGCTTCAGAGAGCTGTGGGCATTCGCTTACTCGCTCGCTCACTCACTCACACCCTTGTATCACACTTGTTGAAGAGAGTGAAAGCTTTAGCTTTCACTTGATAAACAAACCACAGTTCCACACTAAATATTAACTGGGGAACAGTTTGTGAACTAGTGTTAGAACAAGCCAGGGTATCGAACCATGGGCAGGAGGTCTGGCACAGTTGGCAGAGTGGCCGCCTCACACGCCTGAAGATCTGAGGTTGGCAGTTCGGGATGCCCAGAAGTATCCATGAGCAGTCGAAGAGCTGTCAGCACATCACTGATAAGCTGCAGAATCTCTGCGGGAGAGAGAAGCTGCGGTTGCAGTTGAAGTATGGGAGGTGAATGCCAGAGAGAGGCCAGACTGTGAAGGAAACCACCTGTGACAAAGGGTTCTATGGAAGAGTAGAACTTTGTATTATTGTAAAAACTCCTCGGGGTTCAGCAAGCCTGCCCATGTAAACCACCTTTGAATTAAAGTCAGAGAAGAAATCCGATGACCAAATAAAAGGCGGCATATAAATACTGGCTGTTATTATTATTGCCCAACTTAAATGTAGCATTAAAAGCAACTCCCTTGAGTTCATACCCAATTCAGCTTGTTCTTGAAGTTAAAGCAGAAGCTTTCATCCTTGAGCATGAGAGGGAAAGACAGGGGAGCATGCAAGTCCACAGCTCTCTTGGGTCACTGACATAGTAATAAACCATAATTTAGCATTATGGACCCACATACAGTATACAAGTTGCCAATGCCTTCACAGCAGTTACCTTGCTTGGCTTTTTCAAGGCACTTCTTAAACTGCAATTTGTGACAGAAATAAAGCCTGCAAGCGATGGTCTCTATTCTCCCTTGCACACCTATTCTCCCTTGCACACATACCCAACATCTTTCCCATCGCCCAACTTAACATCCCACCTATGACTCACCTTTTAATGGCATGGAGGAATTGGGCCAAAAGAAAGGCTGGAGAGCACAAGCTCCTTCCTGAGAACAGTGCTGCAGGAGCCTGGCCTCATTTCTCTTTAAGCTAGTATCCAAGTACTCCCATGCATACATCACAGTTGTCCCCTTCCTCTACTTGCAAAGGGGAAAAGGAGGGCTGTGGAGCATGTGGCAAGGAATGGACACCTGCTGACTTCTGAGCAGGAGCCTGACCCATCCCCGTACTTTCAGGCTAAGGCTACAAAGCTTAGACACCATGCCTTATAGCACCTCCAGTGTACAAAGAGCAGCTGATGGGGACACCACTGTTAGGCAGACATAACTCCAGGTAGTATAAGAATCTGGCCACATGTGTGAAGGGAAAATAGTATGTTCAGAAATTGTGGCAGGACTGCCCACTTCTGTACCTTCCTCCAGAAGAACAGAGAGAACAGCCAGACACCTAAGCATCCTGCCATGTCTTCACAGAATACTAAGAGTTGGAAGAGGTCATCTAGTCCAACCCCTTGCTCAGGTCAGGCTACCACAGCATCCTGACAGATTGCCATCCAGCCTCTGCTTAAAAATCTCCAATACGGGAGAGCCCACAACTGCACCAGAGAGGCTATTCCAGTTCCTTACAGTTAGGGAATTCCACATGTCTAGTATAAATCTACTTCATAGTTGTTTCAACCCATTGGCTAAAGTCCTGCCCTCAGGAACATCAAAAGCAAACCCTCCCCTTCCTCCATGTGACAGCCCTTCGGATTCTTGAAGATGGCTATCGTATCTCCCCTTAGAATTCTGTTCTTCAGACAAAACATACCAAGCTCTTAATTATTCCTCATAGAACTTGTAGCTAAAAGACACACCAAAATGGCCAGACAGCTTTCTAACAACTTCTCTCTGTTCCTCTGCCAGAGGGCCAAACAGGAAAAGAGGGTGACCAGAAGCTGTGCATAAGGCTGCCTCTTCATTCCTACCTTAGCACTGTTGGTTTAAGGCTGAAAATACAAATGAATCCCAATCTCCAAAATGTAGCCTTGTTTAACACAAGACTGAACTCTGGAGGAGCAGCTTAGGCTATTCCGGTTTTCATGGAAGGGGAAAACAAAGGCTATGCTGCAGGCTGTTAGAGAGCCAATAGCTCTTTAAGGCTAAAATGAAGAACAGAGATTCATCTGGACTGCCAGAGAAATTCTTACTCAGCAGGAGTGACATACAGTATTTTTAAGAAACCTGGAACAGTTTCACCGTGCCCTTTCATATGTAGAACTATTGCCTGAATTTGTTAATGCTTTTGATGAAGTACTAGAAAGTTGCTGCTTTTGTCATTTCCTGGAAAGGGGGGGGGGGGGGACAACAATGACGATGACCTAGATCTGAACATTTGAGAATACCTCTAAGAAGTGTACTTGGAACAAGTAGATCTTTGGTGGCAATGCAAACCCTGTCAGTAGTAGAATCTGCACACGAAATCTTCGTGAATATGCTACTACGGGTTGCTTACCCCCTATCTGGACATCCAAAATCCAGACTATTCCAAAATAGACATTTTTGGAGCTATGACCTTTAAAAAACTTTTTCCAGAATCTAGCTGGCATAGTGCAAGGCATGCAGGGGCACAATATTATTAAAAATATTGTATACAATTACCTTCAGGTTGTGTGTATAAATTGTATACTAAACAAATGGCGTGTTTGGACATGGGTCCCATCCCCAAGATCTCATATTTATGCAAATATTCCTAAATCCAGACAACTTCCCGACCCAAGCAGTCTGAATAAGGGATATTCAACCTGTATTTCAAACATTTACACAAATGGAAAGCTAGAGCATTTGAACTGGTGACCCTATAAGCCTGGTTATGCCAATAAATCAATCTTCACCATTACTGTCATTTAGACACTGAGAATTAGCTGGTCCAACCATTTCAACATAAATAAGTGATTTGAAGTGTGCATTATACAGTAAAACTCCAATAGTCTGGCATCCAATTGTGTGACATTTCAGATAGTCTAGCATTAAAATGGATTTCAAATTACCATTAGAACGTGCCCCTTTTTAACCCATGCTTTTTCTTAAAGAATTGTGGCCTTCTTTACAAGATTGTTGCAAGGGAGAACACAATAAAGATCTAATCTAAGGCAGTTTGCAAGTTAAAAATACTGTATGTCTGAGTTTACAGCAGACAGATGGGGGAGGTGCAGCTTCTTCTAGCTTGCCCCAGGGCTTTTCATTGTTTCCCTTGGGGCCACTGCATCATTTGACAAGGGTAGCCAAGTGCTTTATCTGAGGCGAGAAGGAAGGGAAAGGAGACAGGAAGCCTGCGCAGAAGGCTGCATGACTTTACAAGCCTGACCCTGCTGGAGGGGCAGAAAAAGCCACCTGCACTTGCCACCAAGGATCATCCCAGCCCCATAATTGCACAGAAGTCTTTGCCAGCATGTAGTCATTGGTCCCAAGTTATAGGAAATCTACTGTACTTTTATCTGTCAATACAAAAAAAAAAAATACTTATATGATCTCCCTGTACAGTAAATGACCGTGAAAAAACGGTTACTCTCAATAATGTTGATAACAGCAATGTATATTAAAATAGAGGTCATTTTCTCTGCCCCTTATATAAGCTTTGCAATACCTGGAAAAGCAAGAACATCTATTAAGGCAAATTATTTGATTTTAAGTTACATTTTAAAGTAAGTTACCTAAAAGTCTTACAAAAGGTTCAATAATCTTTAGTAAAAAGCAAACTCATTTAGAATTGTTAGTGTCCCATATTTAGTGACAAATTCATGACTACAACACAAGGAAGGCTTAATTCAGAAAAAGGTTGAACTACTAGTTTGATTGTACCCATAAAGCCACTAGGGAGGAAAGTTTTTAATGGGAAATAGTAACACCTGGATTTCAACCTCTCACAAGGAAAAATGTTCTGAACTCAGTTTTATGGCAGATCATTGACTAAAACAGATACTATTATTGTGAGTACATTAAGTATCTACCTGCTTCTTCTTTGATGAACTGTAAATCTTCTTCTGGGTATTGGACCGATGTTTGAGTAGCAGCTGAACAGTCTTCTAATGTTTCTTCATTATTAGGTGGTATATTGTAAACAAACCTTTTTGCAGTTTGGTTTTTCCTTCTTGCTTTTCCAGGTTCTTGAAGAGATTGTCCTTGTGAGCTCATATCATTCCATACAAAGACCTTTCCTTCACCTTGAGACTCATTTTCAGCCATTTCTGGTGAACTGTCCTGGACCCAATCATTAATTTGGTAGTTTTCAGATTGACCCTCATCAATGCAGTAGCCATCATTTTCAGATTTTATACTGCTTGCCAAGTTAGTAAGATTTCGTGTTGCCCAAAAACTAGCAACTTTCTGATCCCTTGAAGACAATCCATCCCTGCTGACAGATCTTCTATTGTAATCCACAACTACCGCTTCCGGAGCTTCCGATTTTATGCTTATATTTAAGGCATCTTTGATAAAATTGCGACAGGATTGAACAACCTCTGTCATTTGAAGGTAGCTGGCCACTGACATAACTTCAATAGCATTCTGGCTTGTAAGCACAAGGTTACCAGAATATAGGAAGTCCAAGATAACAGAGAAGCCTTGAACAGCAACAACATCTAAGTAAGTAACAGTGGTTTGGTTACGGCTTTCTTTGTTTGTAAAGCAATAGAGAGTCTTGAAGAAACGGCTGCCAGCAACCAGGATGTTTTTGTGAGCTCTGAAGACCCTTCCACTCACCACAATATTGACATCACAAAGAATGCCCTTCTTTCTCTGTTCATTTAATTCTTGCAATAGTTGATAGCAGTAAGAGTTCTCATTTGGCCTAATGTTGTAATCACAATCTCTCTCATTAGCCAATTCGGATGGTATTTCCGATTCCTGTAATTAGACAGAGAACAATTAAGAAGTCAGCATTTAGGAACTGACTTGCTTGGTTTTAATTCGATCTCTTCACTTGAAATTTTTATTTCCAATATCCCCATGAAAAAGCCTGAAGTATTTTATTTCACTGTTTAACCCAAGGCCAATGCACCATACCTCACAACAAACTTACATTAATAGAGGCAACAGTCCCACATGCACCCAGGCTACTCAACGATACTGTATCTCTTTCTTTCTACTGCTAAGTACATATACTATGTTGAGGGTACCACCTTATGATTTCCAATTCTGTTAGAGCAGTGGTTTTCAAAGTTCTCCCTACAAGGCAGGGAGAACTTTGAGTGCTTGCGGGAGTGGGGACAGCGGTGGCGGTGATCCCTGGGATTGGTGCCGGGAAACAAAGGTGATATTATGCACTTATGGGGGGCCTGGAGCCCTCCGGATGGTTCGGGGAGCCTGTGCTACCATCTGCAGCCCCCCCCCCCCGAGCTTCAGATCGCCACTCTGCGACCACTTCCGGTTTTCATGAAAACCTCAAGTGGTCGTAAATCACCACAGAGCAAAAGCCACAAGTGGTCGTAAATTCCCAGGATTGCTGCTGCCATGCTGTCCCTGCCCCTTAGGGGGGCAGGGGATAGCTTTTGGTTCCAATGGTGGGTCACGACCCACCACTTTGAGAGCCACTGTGTTAGAAAAAAGCTACTGTGCCCTTTTCATAATAGAACTCCAACAAATGCTGCTTTATGCCATTTTGTAAATGAAAAAAAAATACAAATAAGATTTAATGAACCATCTCATGCTTCATTTCAAGTTTCTCATTTTCAACAACTGCATTGCTCCACTCCTGTTCTTATATATCCTACAACCCTCTACCCATCCCCCATATATCACCAACAGGAAAGGAACAAATAGTTGCTTTAATACAACTCTGTTGTGAGGCTGCTTTTGTTGTTCTTTCTAGCTTAGATCCCATATCTCTGTCTATCCCTTCTTCCTGCCTTCTTTTAGCTATGAGTTCTAAAACAGAAAGGAAGACAAGAGTCCTCCTTGTGCTGCCTCCACATAAACTATTCATATGTTCCCTTTCTCCACATCTTCTGTGAGCAACAGTTAGCTGGAATCTTGCTACATTCTCAGCCCTCCTCTTTGGCTAATCCTCACTTCCCATTCACATGCCTCCTGCATCAACTGCAAATTTCCCTATCACTTTCCAACCTCTTCCTTTCCATCCCAATCACCACAGTGAAACTCATTATTACATATCACTTCTGTGCAAAAGGGTTATCAGACACGTTTTATCAGTTTTCGGGATTGAGACTGTGGTAATTAAAACAAAGTCTTATCACCTGACATTTCGCCTTATACTTTGTAAGGCTTCATCAGAAGTTCCATTCTGATCTTACTGTTCCAGATCAGTTATATAACTGCCATCATCACAAAATTAGTGAGATCAATTTTTAGCTGTCTCTACCTCAGTCTTGTGTGATATACAAATGAAACTACTGTATTAAGATAAATGCTTTAAAGAGTCATTTGCTTGGCAATTTCAACTGCTGATTAAGCAAATCCCCCACTCCTTTCCCTCTCAAACAGAGAGCAAGTACAGTAATATGTAAGTAAAGATAAAGGTGACCCCTGACAATTAAGTCCAGTCGTATTCGACTCTGTGGTGCGGTGCTCATCCCCATTTCAAAGCCGAAGAGCCAGCGTTGTCCGAAGACGCCTCCGTGGTCATGTGGCTGGCATGACTCTCCTTGCCGCAGCGCGTAGCATGCAGCTGGAACACGGAGTGCTGTTTACCTTCCCGCAAGCGGTACTTATTTATCTACTCACATTAACATGCTTTGGAACTGCTAGGTTGGCAGGAGCTGGCCAAGCACCGAGAGCTCACCCCGTTGCAGATTCGAACTGCCGACCTTTTGATCGACAGCTCATGGTTCAGCGGTTTAACCCACTGCGCCATTCGCTACTATGTAGTTTAGCATTAAGTAATAGTTCTGCTAATCTCGTTTGGTTTTCAAAACCCAGTACTGTACTACAACTTATTTTAATTTGGCACAACTAAGTTATCTAACTTTATGTGCAAGTGTACTATTCCAGCTCTTCCTTTTCCAGACCCACTGCCAAGGTTTGCCACTTTGGATTTCTATCTACAGCAGGGGTTCTAAACTGGTGGTATGCATACCACCAGTGGTACTTTGCGTGACTGCCACTGGTACACAACAGGCTGGTCCTTACCTGCTTTTCCGATCAGAAGTAAAGCCCCCCCCCGCCCACACCCGTCATTACCCTTGTTTTCTTTCTAACCTGTGTCTTGCTTTAACAAAAGGTCTGCTTCTGTGATTTAACTAGCACAGAATCAGACAAACCAACTGAATGGTAGAGAGGCTCGACCAAATTAACAGGAAGCAGGAACTGGAACTGCTTCCTGTTAATTCGGCAGAGCCTCTCTACCATTCAGTCGGCCTAGTTAAATTATTGTGCTAGTTAAAGCACAGAAGCAGACCTTTTGTTAAAGCAAGACACAGGCTTGAAACACAAAGGTAAAGGCGGTGGGGGGGGGGAGAGGAAGGTTTTAAAAGCCCTTTTGCTGGCCTGCCCCTTGCTGCCTTCCCTTCCCTACTCCACATCAATAATTATTACAGGTAACTAAATACATACTTGCATAAATAAAGACTGCTTGGGCTTTTGCATTATGTTTAAAAAGATTGTTGTTGCTGCATTATACTTAGATTGTTGGGGGTTTCTTTAAAAATCTGCAAGACTGCATTATACATTTGTTGGACCAGTTCTTAAAGAAATCAGTGCTCCAAATTGTACTGCTCCTTTCAGGGAAATGAGTACATTTCTGAAAGTGTAGTTGCAAGAGGTTGAAGGGGAGGCCAATGTTACAGAGAGGTCATAGTTAGAAAAATTGATAAAGGTGATAAAGGTTGAGAACCCCGATCTACAGTATTCATATATGACCAAAAAAGAAAGACAAAACCCCTTAAAATTTTCAAAAAAATAAGATGTTCAAATGAGAGGATTTTAATCAGCTTAACATTGATCTCCAAATTGATCTCCAGACACAAGTCCATGAGATTGGTGACCAACACCATCTATTTTAGGATCTTTAAACTGAAAAGTGAGATCAGCTTCCGGTGCCTATTTAAAATGTTACACCCCATAGTAAGTTCAAAGAGTATGAATTGGTACACTATGGAGTGTACGCAACAGCTGTACTTTACATTTAGTATGGTTCAAGGCAAGCGATATCTAAGATTAATAGCAGTTAACGTCTATCTCCAAGGAAAATATTTAAGCTAACTAGGTAGGTAGTCTACAAGAAAATCTTTACAACCAATGTAAATAATTTTACAGTCACACATAGTAGCAACAACAAAGTTTATTAAGGGACATCTGGGAAGTATCACCCTAAGGGAAGCATACAGAAGCCATTCAAGCAAATCATGGAACAAGACAATTTTTCGTGATACTGTTACAAAGCCACCTGAAATAATCTCTCCCTCCACTCCTCTCTTGAGAGCAGTTACTTCAATGCTGAAATGCAGCAATTATGAAACATTAGGTGGATAGGTTATTCTAATTTCCTATCAAAAATGTTAATGCCTGGGGACACACTTTGCAAAATACACTGATATTACTCTCCAATATCCAAATATTAAACTGGGTCTTGCTGCAGTTTGGACAGGCAGAATTTCAGTTCATCCTTAAGTTAACATACAGTTAACACAGTCACTAGTGAATTGGGGAAGTGGCTGTTTTTTTTACACACTTTAGAACGAAAATATATACAATGCACAGGAAAAAAAATAAAGTCTACAATCCTAAACACCTTACACGAATTGAATAGAACTTTCTTGCCTGGCTTGTTTGAAACTAAAGTTTTCACTAAAGGACAATATGGCTTTTAAGCAAGGAAACAGAGCATTAAAAATCTTTTTTCATTCCATCACAAACATGCTCTGGAATGGCTAAAGCATAACTGGTCAGCTGTGAAACAAGAAGTGGGAATCTGTGGCTTGCCAAGATCAAATGCAGAGTTCTGCAGATTTTGGCTAGCTTTGGTAGCCAACAAAAAAAATGTGTCGCTACAACCTTGCTCCAGAGGTGTGTGGGGACCTTATAGCTAACATACTGAACTTTATAGGCAAGCACTTGTAAGGCACAATGAGAAGTCAGTATCACCTCAGCTTCCCTAAATGCAAGCTCAGGAGAAGCGTTATCTTGATCATACTGTGTTTCAGAGGTTCTTTCTGAAGTGCAGTATCATCTAGAGGAACCCCTGTTCCCTTCCTGAGTCTGGAGTTGGATCCTCTGCTGCCCTTTTCTTCCCCTCCTCCAGTTGCAAATTTTACAGCCACCTTCCCGCCCACAACAATTTCAGAACCAGTGGCACAGAGAATGTTTTTAAAACATTTCTACCCAACCTTTCTTAAAGAAAATTCAAGGCAGCTTACAATGCTCAAACACACACAATTTTACAAGCACACCACCACAATTAGAAAATAGTTATAAGACATATAAACCAGAGAAATTCAAGCCATGTCACAGAAAGTAAACATTCACAGCACATCTCTGCCAAAATAAAAATCATGAAGCAGCACCAGAAAACTGGCAAAGGGTGTCAGACTCGCCTCATAAAGGTAGAGCGCACAGCGAGCAAGCTACTGCCCACTCCAAAGGACAGACAACCAGCCTAGACTGGAAGTGACAGGAATATGAATGGAGAGTAGCAACTCATGTGCTCAACATATGGAGAGGAAGCAGGGCACTGGATGGCTTACCACACTCAGAGGGGGAAGGCACCTTCAGTCATCCACAAATATTTACTGTAGTGATCAAGAGGGCTTTTTATCCTGGCTATGGAAGACTCACGCATCGGATCAGAGGTAAAAATCACATCAAGGTGGGGGGGGGAGGAGCAATTAAGTTTGGTTTCAGAAATAAAGTTCAGCTTACATAGCAAAAAAAGAATTCAGTGGTTCCCTGTCCTAAAGGACAAAAAGTCACAAAAGAGACACCAACTAATGGTCACTGGAAGAGACACTAACACTTTAAAAAACACATCTTAATCCAGTTAACAAAAGCATATTTAGATGTTCTGTAGTACCTCTCATACCACCGGACCAGACTTGTGCCACACATGGCAAGATACTGGCCATATGGAAGCCCAACTTCAAATCCACATATCAATGAAGGTCCTTGAATGACCTTAAACGAAGCCATGGGACATACATCAGCTCTAATCCTCTATGCTGAACACAGCTTGCCTGTAGATAGTCACATGTGATGTGGCTGTGGATGCACATCAAGTTCAATGGAGTTCAGATGTGCATCTGCACCTCAAAGCTTATTTGCATTAGCTGCACCAGCATCTCCCTCGCTGAACTGGTTCATCTTTCAGTTAACCTACCTCAAAGGGTCACTGTGAAGCTGGAAATGCTGCATCAAGTTCCTTAGAATGGAACAAGATCTACCACACTGCTATTTAATCAGCAGAGAACAGAAAATGTCATGCAAAAAGTTAATTATCTACATCCAGATTTTCAGCTGCAGAAGTGACAAGTACAACTAGTTTCAGTATTTTTTTAACCTGAGGAGCTGTTTATTATATTTAACAAATCATTCATTAGAATCAGAAAAACCCACATATCACCACAAAGCCACAACTTAAGGCTTTTGATAAAACAGCACCGAGTTGTAAAATTAAGTTTGCAGCACTGTGTGACATGTATGAAAGCTTCCCAAAAAGCAATTCATTTGGTTTTACCAATATCCCACATATAACCAACCCAGTGAAAGCAATGAAAGTGGTTTGAGACAGCCTAAAAGTAAGTTATTTCAACCAACTGTTGTCACTGAGGAAAGGGAGGAAATATACCTTTCAAGGACTAGCTGTCCCTACATACCAAATTTACATTTATTTAACTACTTACAGATCATTTCCCTGTGTTTATTCACGTTATCCATGCAAAGATTTGAGTTTGTGAATGTGTCATTCATGTGAATCATATCGCTACCAAACAAACTGCTATAGATCTCCAGAACAACAGTTAGCCCTACTGGGATCACAGCTGCAAGGGTTACAAGCATGTCTGGAGACAAATACTTTTACTCTCTCCCTCATACATTGGAGGCAAAGATCAGGGAAGAAAAGTAATGAAGGTAACGATGATATTACAACAGAACTATTATGAAAACTCAAATAGTTAGAAGGTTATGTGGCCGCTAGTAAAGCTTCTAGACAAAACTATCGGACAACTCAGCCTGAAAACAGAAGGCAGAGTAATCTGCTTACTGAAGACAGAAGGTGAACCAGGAGCATAATGTGCCCTCAAAACCAGACTGCTACAGAGAAGAATCCATTTAAAGCAGCTCGCACACGTGGGCACGCTGCCTAGTGAGAGGCTCTCCAAGGGAGGGAGCGCAGCGCCCTCCCTGTTTGCTCCCCCTCGTCTCCCTGCCTCTGCCAACGCCCCTCCGTCGACCATAGTGCCTGCCTCCCTCCTTCGATCCAACTTACCTGCTCAGCAGTGACAGGCTCGTTGAGTCGGTGCTCGGTAGAGAGATGGTGCCTGAGAAGCAGTGCTCGTTTGTAGTTGCGGGTGCCCTTGTAGAGCTCGTCGTGTCCCCCACCGTTGTTGTTGTTGTTACTGCTGCTGCTACCGCCATCCGTAGAGGAGTTGGTGGAGGCGGAGGCGGAGCACCAGGCGCAGGACATGAGCCCGGTCTGTTGGCAATATTGCAGCCACGGGAACTCCTTGAGCCAGGAGCTCTGGAAAGCGACGTGCAGCTTCTGCAGAAGGGACTTGGGCCGAGCCGCCAGCGGGAAGTGCTGGATGCTCTCCCCCTCCCCCGCACCCACACTGTTGACCTCCGCCTCATCCCCCCCGGACCGCCTGCTGCTGCTGCAGCTGCCGCCCTCGGCGCCGCTGCCATCGCCCAGGCTGCCCCCCTCGCCGTCCTCTTCGTCCTCGCTGCTGTCGCTCAGCGACCCCCCGTCCTGCACCAGCTCTTTCCCTTCCAACAAGCCCTCCAGCTCCAGCTCCTCCTCCTCCGCGCCACCCCGCCCGTTCAACGGCCGACGCGGCCAGGCCTCCCCCGCCACCTCGCAGCCATTGTTCGATGTCGACGAGCCCCCACCGCGGAAGGCCAAGGTCCGGCGGTTCCTCTCGGCGAACATGGGGCCAGGCGGCGGGGCAGCGACAGCCACGGCTGCCACCGAGTCCGGAGGGGTGGTGGGCAAGAGTAAGAGCTCCTTCCCGGCGGCGTCCGTGGCCTCCAGCTCGGCCACCTCAAGCTCCACCGTCTCCAGCTCAACTTCCTCCTCCACCCCCTGGCCGTTCAGCTGCTCAGCTTCCTGACGGACCCAAGCCTCGCCCGGGCCACCGCCGCCAGTCCCGCCGCTGCCGTTAGTCGTCGGGCCTCCTCCTCCCACTGCGGCGGCAGCGGCGCTGACCAGGCCGCCCCCCCGGAACGCCAAGGTCCTGCGGTTCATCTCGGCGAACATGGCGGGCGAGCGAGCGAGAGCGCGCGCGCCCCCCGCCCGCCTCCCTCGCGTGCACACGCACGCGCGCCCCCTCCTCCTGCCTCGCGTCCAACTATCCCCCTTCTAACCAACCGCTATGACGGGCACAGGCAGAGAGGCAGGAGAACCCAACCAAACCCACCCCACCCGGCCAGACAGTTCCAGTTACGTTACCCAACCAGCCTGGCTGCCCTAAAACAAGCGGGGGAAAGGAAGGCCAAAAGAAGCGGATCCTACTCCCTGAGTCTTCCCTTTACCGCTGCCGCCTCGAGCTCTCCCCCGACAATAGATCCGGCTCAGCCAGCAGCAGCCCTTCCGCCCCACCAGGCCCCGGCCCAGGTCGAATGGCAAATGAACAACGGACTGCGCCCACAATGCACCGGGGCGGCAGCAGCAGCCGACGCCGCGGGGGAGGGGAGAGGGGGGGAGAGGGAGAGCGCGAGGGAAAAGGGAGGGGGCGAGGAGGAGCCCGAACAGCTGGCGAGTGTCAGGTTTTAGTGCGCGTTCACGTTCTGCGCGTCCGTTGGGCGACGCCGCCTGGCCAGCACCACTTAGCAGGACTTTCTGCCTACGACCCTCTCCGCGCGCATGCCAGCTCGCTCGCTCTCCCTCTTCCAGCGTCCACTTTTCCGTCCCCGAAAGACATGACACGGTTTTCCCCGCCCCTCATTAGGAGGCACTTTGCACTCCACCCTCCATCGCTTGCTTCCCTCCCCCCTCATTTGACATCATCGCCCTGGAGCGCCTAGAGAAGTGGACATCTTGAGTCCCTCCTCAGCACGGCTCTGTTCCCCTCCTCCTCCACGCCTCGTGCGTGTGTGCCCCCTCCCGGCCCCCGAGGACACCGAAACCTTTCACAATGTGACTCACTGAAGAGCCCTTTCCGCACCCCGCCCTGGGGGCTGGCCTGGTCCCACCCTCGGCAAACATCAAACGGACTCGCGCGAGTGGCAACAAACGACGCAGACACGCAACTAATCTCCTTTCCCCTCAGAACCCACCACGTGGCTCCGTCAGTCCACCGCACACTGGGAGCCTCGTGTGCCCTTGAACTGGGGTGCCCCTCTCCTCTCCACAACCCCCTGTGCCCCGCCGCGCTGTGTGTTCAGAAAGGCTGCCTGTGGGCTACGGTGGCGACGCGCTGGCCGCCTCCGCTCTGAGCTGTGCAGCACCAGGCCCCAGCAATTACTCGGAAATGCGCTGCCCCGAGTGCATTTATTGCTCTTGTGAAACAGGGAATTTAAATATAAAGGTCACGCACGTGCTGCGCCGAGGAGGGTTGCATTATTGACACACGGCGGTTGCACCGCTCGCAGCCAATTGCGGAACTGCGGGCATGTTGCTTCCTGCAAAAGAGGCTTCCAAACTTTTCTTTTTTTGAGTTTACACTCCCAGCGACCTAAAAAGGTGGCGCGGAGGTTGCTAAGCGAGTTGGGGCTGGGGAAAGACGCAGTTAGAGACGCAAGGAAGCGGCGGCGGCGGCGGCAATAGTGACTGTTTGACAGCCAGATCCTGAACAAAATTGGGAACGCCAAACCCATGGAAACGGAAGCTCCAATTAAAAAAAATAAACGGGCTCAGGCGTGTCTTGCGTTGGATCCGGCTGCCACTGCTCTGAGAATGTAATGCATGCTTTTCACCAACTATTCTGTCTTCTTGCTGACTATTACGGGAAGGATTGTAAAATATCCCTTTTCCTTTGAGGAATGTATTTGTTGAACTAAACATGTATCTAGATCCTTGCACTCATTTCAACAAACTATTTCTATTTAAGACGCATCCTGGAAATACTGTACAGGTTTTTGTGTGTTTAGCTGCCCCCCCCCATCCTATTTGGAAGCCACACTGACATCACACAAGCGCCGCTACAATGTCCGTCCTAAACTTGTCCAGGCAACGAACGCTTTGCCAGCATAGCCGTCCCACTAACACACTGGCACAGCCCTTTCCCAACAATGCTAGCGGCCATCCATGGACCCCCCCCCCCACACACACACACACACCATCAGTATGTCCTTGGCACGACGCCAGTGCAACGTCTGTGCACCGTCAGTGTGATGTTCAAGGAGCCAATCACCACATCCACTCAGCCCCAATGCTAACCAGAGAAACGCTGTCAGGGTGAAAGCAGGGGGGGGGGGGAATGGTGCAGGGTGCACTCATTGGTGCAGGGCCAATGATTGGCCAACTCTGGGGGAGGGGACATCCCCCTGCCAGCCTGGAACTCAGCAACAGGCACCTCCTCCACTAACTATGGGGAAGTTATATAACGACCTACACTACATACTTCATGAAACAAGGATGCCACACTGTCCCACTCCCACCCCCTACAGGAGCAACAGTAGCATCAGCAAGGTAGGGGCAAAAGCAAAGAACTGCCACGAATCCCTGCACCCAGAGCTCAAGTACCCTATCCCACCCACACAAGCTCACACATCCAAGGAATAATGTTTTGATCACCACAAGATAGGCAGAAATATGCCCTTGGAAGAGGGCAGCCGCGTGCAACAAACAGTAGTTTCTCCATGGTGAGGATTTGAATTCCTGTGGAGGCATTCACCACCTGCAATGAACCTTTTGCCAGGGGAGAGAGACAAGGGACAAGGGCCACCTGACGTTACCATTCCAGGTGGTGAATGCTCAACAGCACACAGGCAAAGCAGGGTCCTGGTAGCTCACTGCACACAGATAAAAGTCGGGAGCCAGGCAAGACAGGCTTGAGCTCATCCAAGGGATGTGCGCTAACTGGCAGGACGCAGGACACTTACCTTCTGCATAACTGGTCAGAAACAAACACCCATAGCAGGCACAAAAGCAGAGGGGGATTAATCTACAACTCACACCAGCTACTCCACAAAGCTGCTCTCTAACCACCCAATCTCCAAAGCAGGAGATAGGCAAAGGGCACTTGCTTCATCTGGTATTTAACATCTTGCATCATCAAACAGGCACACCTGGTTGGGAGTCCATAGCACATGAATCTGTCAAAGGGAGCACTGCATATACTTTTAAAAAATGATAAAGGAATACATTGCAGGTGGCACCTTTTTGGAGAAACATTCCAACCTGTGTCAGAAAGGAACGTGTCTTCTAAGATGGTGCCTACCATCTACAATCTACTGCCCATGCTGCCTGCTGCTCTTTGCTGTCCGTTGCCACCATTGCCACTGCCCGTGCCACTGCCTGTCATGCCCCCGCAGCTGCCTGCTGCCCGTTGTCACATTGATTGCCACTGCCCGTGCCGCTGCCCGTTGCCGCCCATTGTGCTGCCGATACCAATTTCAAAGTGAGTAAACTTAACTTTTTTCGGGCGCTGCCATTTTGGATCTCACAAAATCTCACGAGATCCAAGATGGTGGTACCCAAATCTTGTGAGGGCATGAGGCCTCATGCCCTCACGAGATTTGGGCACCACCATCTTGGATCTCGAGAGATTTCGCAAGATCCAAAATGGTGGCACCCGGAAAAAAAAGGTAAGTTTACTCACTTTAAAATTGACAGCGACGGTGGCTTCCACCAGGACCGTTCTGGGTTTTCCAGGATGGATGGCAAGCCTATGCTTAAGTATAAACGGCCGGCCTAAAGGGCCAGCTGCTGTATCCTATGGCCCATTGCAGCCTGCCTCGGCGTGGCCTGGGCTCTACTAAGGGGAAGGGGATGTTTATTCCCTTCCCACAGTGTAAGCTGTGCAGGCCGCAATGGGCCTTCTCGGATGTATGCCAGCTGTGAAGCTGGCGTTCATCCGGGGTGGGGGTGTAAGGCCAGCGTGGGCTGGGAAAGGACTCAGGATATTGGTGGAGTGCACCACCAATATTCCAGCCCTCTCCCAGCTGGGGCCGGCCAATGGCCATCCCCCTGGCTGCCCCTGCCCACCCTCCCCCTCCCCCTGCGCCCACTGGCGCTGGACTTACCATAGTTGGTTGGCACAGGGTCTGGAGTGTGGTGGAGTGAGGGCCACCGGCTCCACGCCGGCAGCCCTGACTCACGAGTCATTGCAAACATGCTTTATGGCATGTTTGCAACGGCTTAGAGCGGCAGAGCACGTGCTCTGCCGCTCTAGACTTTAGTGAGGACTGCGCTATTAAAAAGCTAATATTTAGTGCAATTATATGATGAAGGGAAGAGGGTATTTAAACATAATAAAAACCATAGTTCTGTGAACTACAAACTGAAATGAAGCAGCTTTATAAAATTCAAGCCCTGTATTTTATTTTTTTATTTTTTTATTTTTTTGCAATACCACAAGCAGCCATGGGTACAGAGATACCGTTCAGAATTTAAACTCTATTTTCTGTTTTGAGCTTTGTGGTTTTGACCACAATCATGAACAAATAGCCTAAAAGTCAGCTGATCCTGTGTGTCCTCCTATCTGTAGCCTGGAATAACAGCTGGCCCATTAATTACAATGGAATGTTCAAACTCCTACACAATGGCTAGTCAAGTGTAAACATTCTTTACTGGTAATTTGGAGTAGAAACAAACATCCACCTCATGTACTTATTCTTAACTGCCTCCCATGCCTCCTCTCACATGTTAGATGCCTCAGTTGGATTCTAGCTTGCCAAGCTTTCTGTCTGCTGATTGTAGTGTTGGGGATCAAAGTTTAAGTGTAGGAACCTCGTCTAGCAAACACAATCACTGGTGTCTAGAATTTTTTTTCCACCAAGAAGACTACTCATGAAAGGATGAGCACAATTTAGAAAATATTGAACATAGGTCAGTTTTCAAGAAATCTTTATTTTTCAATCTACACATAACTCAAGATTTCTAGAAGTGGAGAGTAGCTGTCTACAAAAGGACTGGGACGGCATGGTGGTAGTGGTGGTGGTGGTGGTGGTGGTGGTGATGATGATGATGATGAATATTTATATACTGTACCACTTTTCAACAAGAGTAGTTCACAAAGTGGTTTACATACAGTAGCAAAATAAATCAATACATGGTTAAATGGTATAGTATTGTGTTCAGTTTTTTTATAAGTAAACAATATTCTTCTAATTTCAGAAAAACATAGGTCTACTAAATCATAATCATAAGAACCTAACATTGATTAATATAGCACCATCAATGTACATGGCCAGCTGAAGCTATTGGGCTGCCTGAGGCTGTGCATAGGTCTGTCGCCACCCTGCCATTTTCCGCCGCAGCAGTGTTCCCTCTAAGGTGCACGGTGCAGTGGCAATGTACTTCTCAGCCGAGCAACTCGGAAATTTGGCATTGTCATGATGATGTCATTGCCGAATGACTGGAGGCAGCATCGTGACTCATCACAACACTGTGCAGCTGCCGAAGGGGTCCATGCACCAGTTTGGGCCCCTTATAGTGAACCCTGTTCCTTTGCCTCCCCTTTCCTGGCTCTTTCTTCCATGTGGACTCTTGAATCAAAGCAGGAAATGTGAAGTAAGCTAGGATCACTTCCAGAGAGCTCCAGGACCGTAGGATTATGCTATTAATGCTTCCCTGATCATTAAATTGTCCAGGCCTATGCTTTGCAAAATGGTATGTTCCAAAAGTGCAACAATACATTGTGATGTTATCTACTGGAAAATCTTCAAAGCCTTTTTTTTTGGGGGGGGGGGGGTAAATGGATATACAATTCACATTGCTTGTAATTATCTAAAGAATCTGAATTCTTTCCCCAGAGGAGGATGACATTCATATGCTAAGATTTTTTTCATTGGGAAACAAACTTTTCATACCTGGGCAACAACTTCTGAATAAGCCGTACAATAAATAGATTTCACTACAAGGGAAAACTGCATGTAGAAAAGTATCGTAGGTAGAAGAGAGATGGATTCCACCTACCGAACCATTCTCACAAATACATTTTTATATGCAGGGATTTACATCATTGTTACCAGTTATATGCTATTACTTGTCCATTTGCGTGTCCACCAGTTCCAAACTGCCACATTCATCAATATGATTTGCTATGCAGATATAACACAACTAATATGCTCTGACTAGTGATATATTTCCAATAACGCCCATAGTGTCAAGCTAGTAGCCTGCCTACCTTAAATTGGCAAAAACTCTTGAGCTACTGCAATGACCCAGAGACCCCCTTTTTTCTTTTTCCTAATCTAATAGCCAGGCTTTAATTCAATGCAAAGATCAATAAATCTAGCATTCACTCAAGGGTGAAACATTTTTTCTTATTTAAACAGATTCACAGGCACAGTTAATCCTCTTCCTTCTTCCAGGTATCACACTTGATAAAAATCCTTTTTCATTAAACATGATTTCATCTGTAAGTTTATGTTTCGTACTTTCATTTATTACAATGTTGCCTTGGTATTCCAGGGGAAAAATTCATTGCTTCTTGACATGATTAGCTGTTCTTCCAGTTGTGCTTCCAGATGGTGGTCCCGTCCCCCCTGACCAGAGAGCAGTGATCACAGTTTCAAACTAAAAGTGGGAAAAGTAACATTACCCGGAGGATAAAACAACTAGACCTCTCAGTTTTCAGATAAGGGTCTTTTGCAGCCCTACTTAGAGGTGCCAGGGATTGAGTTTTGGACCTTCAGCATGCAAAACATGCACTATGTCCTTGCTTGCACTCCTCTGGCAGCATCTGCCCCCTCTCTTTCCTCAAGCAAACAGTTCCAGCTGCCATTCATCAGGCGAATCAGGACACTTCTTCGCCATCTACATCTGCCGTATGTAAGCATCACTGCCCTCTTCGGTGAATTTCTACTAAGGCCAACTTACTCAATCAGCATAATCAAGTAGAAGAATTTTTGCACTTCAAGTGGCTTAGTCTTCATCCCTGCATGTAGAAAACTTTAATCTTTTGTGAAAAATTTCATGATCGGTGGAATCCATCTCCCCACTACTAGATACATTTCTACATGCAGTTTTTATCTGTAGTGGAATAGTCAAAAATATGCATTTCCAAATTTACAATCTTTGATGAGATGGGACTACCCAGGAAGGCTTTACTGGAAGGCCTTTACTGGGAAGGCTCTACTAGACCAGGAAGGCCTGGTCTAGCATGTAGCACTGCATTATAGAATGAGGAAGTAGATGCCTCACTCAGGCAGAACAGTGGACAGTATCGCCTTGGGCTGCAAATAGGGGAACACCATTTTAAATTCGCTTCCATAAAAAAGGTTTCTACAAAAAAAATATTTTTTTTAAGTCCAGGCAATGGGCTGGTCCAGGATATCAGGATCTAGCCTGCCTAGCCTACTCCTTAATGTGCTAGTTTTGTACTTGCAGCCAGCCTTTTGTTTAGGGGGGAAGCATTAAAAAAAAGTGAACTTCCACCTGAAGTCAGAAG
The DNA here is from genome assembly GCA_026170595.1 of Plestiodon gilberti rubricaudatus. NCBI lineage: Eukaryota > Metazoa > Chordata > Lepidosauria > Squamata > Scincidae > Plestiodon > Plestiodon gilberti. Next base: position 31,593,459 of record JANXHW010000004.1, read on the forward strand.
TGGTACAGTCCATCTTGCATCTTCAGAATTCTACCACCTCATCCCATCTCACCAGTAGGCACTGTTCCCTGTAAGTAAGCTGCGTGGTTGCACAGCTGCAATGGTCTTACGCACCTTGTCTCGGTGCGTAACTGAGACCTTCCTCTGGAGCTCAGCAATGATGGTGACTTTATCACCATGTGCTCCGGAGCTGCCCTTGCACAGCCAATGTAGAGCTCTGTACACTTCCTGGAGGGAGTTACAGGGAGGAAACACAGCCTGTAGGCCAGGCCTTATTCAAGCAGATCATATCATCTAACCCGCCACAATCATTTGAGCTAGCAGCAGTCAAGCATGATAGGTTGATTGCCACTGTCTCTTGAAGGAACGTCTAAGGCCCAACCCACATCTGTAGAAATCTATGTGGTAATGAATATTTTCCACAGAATAAGTGCACATTAGGATACAAAACTCACATGGATTTCCTTATCTCTCCTCCCCTGGTGGTGTCCAGTCCTCCTCAACTGGTAGATGTTTCCACATGGGCTTGAACCCTTGCCATGGAGAGATGTGTGTTTGGGATGAATGGCTGCCCTCTTCCAAGATTTTTTTATACACTTGCCCAGCTCTGCTCAAAAAGCTATTCCTTGGATGCTGTAGGGGAATTTTAAGCAGATGATAATTAATAATGGAGGACCAGGAAGACTGGTGAACAAGGAAAAAGTATGGGTTTATTGTTATGCAGCGCAGTGGACAACACCGCAGGAGGGGATGCTGCCCCTGCTAAAAGTGAGCACACTTTTTATACCTTACAGAACTGATCATCACATGCTTACAAAAGAGGTGCATGATCAGGTGGGCATATACAGGTTTGAGGTGATTACTGATTTACATTTCTTAGGGACAATGAGAGGAGGTAGCTTTACAATAGAATCTGACAAGTGTTAGACCAAGGGAGTTCCTGGCTCCAGGAGCCAGCCGAATGTGTGTGCCATTCTGAAGAGGAGGGAGTGGTGAAGTTGTTTACCACTCAAGGGTTCTCCTCAGGCTAATGGGCAAACAGACGTGAATAAAACAATACTTAAAAATTCTGCTTCAGATGCATGTATTTGTGGGACAAAGGGACTCAAACCCTGGGTACAATAGATAAAGGGAATTTTTTTAAAGCAAAATGTTTATTAAGTGGTGAATATATTGCTAATGAGGAAAAGGTAGCTGTCTTGGTCACACCACTTTTTCATGGGTCAGGTCTGGTGACATGTACAATCACATGGTCCAGCAGGGGACTCTCTCAGCCTCCACATGTTTTTAAATGTTTAAAGGTCACCAAGCACCGTGGGCACGGGTGAGAGAAGTGTAGCTTGTCATCACTGATGATGTCATGGGCATTGTTCCATGACCGGCTGCAACCACATCCCACACGTCAGCATGTAATAGGAATGGATGTACAAGTGGTAGAGAAAAAAAATAGATTTCGCCAGTAACAAAGTGTTGAACCTTGAGGGCTACGAAAATTAGATATAGTCTCTCTCTCCTGTCCCTTCCCCAAGGTGACAATATATTTTTGACACATTTGTAATGGACTTTCCTTTTCAATTTTCTATGAATATACGTGTATATATATATATATATATATATATATATATATATATATATATATATATATATATATATATATATATATATATATATATATATATATATATACACACACACACAGTATTCTCCTGCCTAAAGTTAACTCTACTGCCCCACCTAGAGACATGTGGTAATATTACTTACATTTTATCTTAAAAAGTGTTTCTGCATGCATGGGTTTTGAACATGTAAAGAAATAAAAAAAAATATGAAATAAATTATGTATATACATAGTGGATTAGCAAAAATAGTTTCTGAAACAAAATGAAAATAGGAGTCAATAAAATAAGACAATTTAAGAACTTGGCATTTGGTTAAATCTTTTCTAAATTGTAAAGCCAAGGCTCTGTTTCAGTTTAGAAGAAAGCTGAAACAGAAGTCTCTCTAGTTAGGGCCTCTGAGAGAGGGGTTAAGGGGGTATAATCGTACCTGGACCCAGGGCCAAAAATGGGTCAAAAAGGGGACCCGAGCAAAAAAGGGGGCCCAGGAACCAAATTCACATGAAGGGAAGGGGCCCAAAAGAAACTTTGTACCCCTTGATACAATTCCTCTGAGTGGCCCTGACTCTAGTCCAGGGGTTCCCAAACTGGGAGGCGTGGCTCCCAGGGAAGCCACGGAAACCAGCCAGGGGAGCCGCGGATGTCATGGAATCCTCTTGGAAAACAGTGCAGTGCCAATTGGCAGGCATCAACACAATGTAATGGGGAGCCGCAGCCAATGGTCGCCAATGGTCAAGGGAGCCGCAGGTCAAAAAAGTTTGGGAAACACTGTCTAGTCCATCACTCTTCTCTCCTCCACACTCCCTCTTCCCTGCCCTTCTCCTCTTCCTTTTCAAATCCAGGGAGTGGAAGAAGGAAGACCAGCGGAGGCATGTTGGTGATGGAGAAGGGAGCCTCCTGCCAATCTGCTGCCTGAGGCGACCATCTCACTTGGCCTCATGGATGGGCTGACCTGGCATACTAGAGAAAGAGCAGCAAAAGGTTATGCTGCTGCTTTTACTTCTGCAGCTGACATATGACCCAAAGGAGAAAGCATGATGAGTCTCTCCTATGGGCGACATGGGCACTTCAATGTGCACTTCAACCCCCTGAATGGGTTATGTTGAAAAGTGCGTGATGAGTTACTGACAAAAATATCTTTTCCAAATCATGTGTGGAGAGCCATTCATCAAAAGGCATACCACGTGGAGCAGCATCCACCCTACAAATTTAGTTTCATGCAGCCTGGTGGTTACGCATTGGTGAGAGAAATTTCTTCAAATAGATTTTTTTTCCTCATCTCCAAAAAAACACTCATTGGTTGTTTGACCTTACCCACATGACTATCATACTGCTTATAATTAGACTCAAGAGGAAAACTTGAGTAAAATTTGTGCAAAGAGCTATACAAAGACATTCAGGGTGCAATCCAAACCTACTTAGGCCGCCGTTGTAACCAGCGGCCCAGCGAAAACGGGAGGCCCCAGAATGGAAAGGGGATTCAAATCCCCTTTGAATTCCCCTTTTGGAGGGGATTTGAATCCCCTTTCCGTTCTGTGACCTCCCGTTTTCGCTGGGCCGCTGGTTACAACGGCAGCCTAAGTAGATTTGGATTGCGCCCTCAGTGCCTTTATACTGAATTATACATATGTCAGGCTTAACCAGGTGCAATCCAGCCAAAGTCAAGACTTGTTAATTTCAAGTCCTGTTGATTTCAGGACTTAAGACTTTAGAGCCTTACAGCCCAATCCTATCCAAAACCCCATGCTGGGATACAGTGGCGCCCGGGTAGACTCCGCTGTATCCAGTGCGGGGCTGGAATCTGCTGGAGGCCTCCTCGAGGTAAGGGGAGGAGGTAAGGAGAGGACCCTTACCCCATGTTGAGCCGCAGCAGCCTCTATAGTACTACTTGGATCTGCACCAGCTAAATGGCCGACGCAAATCTGAGTGACCCTGTGTCGGGCTTCCAAGCCCAGGAAAGGGGATGGGATTCAGCGGAGGCCTCCACCACCGAGCCCACCTCTCTTCCGCCCTCCTCCCCACTCTCCCCCTGCCCCAGAACACCCTCTCCCCAACCTTGTTTTGCCCTCCCCGCACCCAGTGCGGAGCTCACCTGCGTCCACCAGCAGGTGCTGCTCCTGTACTGGTGGAAGCCTGCCAATGCTGGCCTCCATGCCGGCCGCACGACTGGCCTCCACGCCGGCGCAATGTGCTTTATTTTTTATTTTTATTTTTCACATTTTTATACCGCCCTTCCTCCAAGGAGCAGAGTGGTGTACATATTTCCTCCCCTCCTTTTGTCCTCACAACAACCCTGTGAGGTAGGTGGGGCTGAGAGATAGTGACTGGCCCAAGGTCACCCAGGAAGCTTCGTGGCTGAGCGGAGATTTGAACCTGGTTCTTCCAGGTCTAAGTCCGACTCCCAAACCACTACACCATTCTGGCTATGTACAGTAATTACAGTATGTTTGCCACAGTGCGGGGCCTAGTCACTCCAGCAGAGGCCAAGATTAATTTTTGGGGCTTAGATTGCAGCTGTATGTATCAGATTTCTAACAGCCAGGATTTAATTTTTAACATGAGAAGTGCTGAAGCGCAAGTTGCCTTACAGTTCCATTGTATGCCCCCAAAGCCCTTCTCCTTAACCCTAGACGTCTGAGCGACCCTGTGGGTCACCGGCAGAGATTAGGGGAAAACACTCTACATATGTCCAAAATGCCTGGTTTCTTTTCCGTTACTTCATTTGTTCCAGGGCTTAGCCTAGGCATTGAAAAGAAGTTCCAGGGCTGAGGACTGGAGACTCTGGGTTCAAACTAACCCCCACTAATGGCATAAAAGCAATTCCACAGAATTGTTCCCGAACTATCCAACACAACAGTACACAATAGGCATTGTTATCTGCACTGTTGTTTTCTCACGTCAGCCTCATTTTTTGCAGGCTCCTTTCATCATTTATACCTTCCCTTGGCACTCCAGTTGCCTGTCACCATACGTTCCCCTGAGAGGTTTCCTTTCCTAATTGGCATTCATTTACATTTCAAAGATCATAACAGTGCTCTATCAACTAACAAAGGCATCTACCTTGGATAAGTAAATAATCTCTTCTATTTGCAACTCTTTCCCATCATAACATAACACCACTTTCCCTTGATGTCAGAAGTCACAGGTGGAAGTTACAAAATGTACTCAGGTTGGGAAGAGGAGTATTTATTATGATAGATTCAAATATAAGTCATTTGCCCTTACATTTTGTCCATTTTTTGTAATTGTTTTTTTTTTAATGAACAATTGTTCAGAAGAATTTTGTGAACAAGGGCAGCAGAAATGGTTTGTACAAGGAAAGCAGTCCAATGAAAACAGGTCCTTTTGAAACCTGTGCCATTGCTTCAAATCACAACTTGGGGAAAAGGCCAGGCGGAGCATGTCAAAACATGAATGGAATGCGTGCCAGACTCCTAAGCACAAACCTACTGTCCTAGCACTCGTACAGCGCAATCCTAACCAACTTTCCAGTGCTTGTGTAGCCATGTCAATAGGGCACACACTGCATTTTGCAGTGCAGGGGCAGTCACGGAGGCCTCTTCAAGGTGAGGGAACATTTGTTCCCTCACCTTGAGGGATTGCGTATTGCGCTGTATTGCGGCTGCACTGGCACTGGAAAGTTGGTTAGGATTGCGCTGTTATTGAGCCAAAGAAGGACTTGGGGGTATGCTCATGAGAGCAAAAGAAACACCTGTCCTAGCTAACGTGCACTACTTCACCTAATATGAGTAGTAGTACAGGTTAACTGTGTTGGCATAGAGCTGGTTGGTTCAGACAATAGTTTTATCATTCAACCAGCCCCCGCTCTAGGGGTGGAATTCTAACTTGAGGTGAACCATTTGGGGCTGGGGCCTTAAACCGAATATTGAGAGCCAGGATAGTGTAGTGTTCTGAAATTGGACTTAGACCTGGAAGATTCAGGTTCAAATCCCGGCTCAACCATGAAACTTCCTGGGTGACCTTGGACCAGTCACTATCTCTCAGTCTAACTGAACTCACTGGGTTGGGTTGTTGTGAGGACAAAAAGAAGGGAAGGAACTATGTACACCACCCTGAAATCCTTGGAGGAAGGGTGGCGTGAAAAATAAATAAATAAATAAATAAATAATATATGTATGGGAATTATCATGAAAAACTGCTTGATACTGCATGAATAATATGAATTAATATTACTTACTGCTGTGAGCCATTCAATCTTAAGCACCCAGGCCAAGAGAACCATACAAACACGTGACAAAAAAATCTGTGAGGTTCTGAAGCCTGCTGCAGGGGTTCTGGAGGGTGCTGGAGCCTGCTAATGTGAGATACTCTGTATTAAAAAAAAACACACATGAATTTAATGACACCTTGCAGATAAAATTGCTTGAGCCCATTGTGCCTTGGACTCCACACTGTTAGTGTCCAAAGATGAATGCTCTGCATCTGCTTATCCAGCTCTCATGGATTCTTCTCATCTTGTGTATGTGAGAAGATTCTTAGGCGTGTGAGGTTGACTGCATGTGCACTTGACCCTTGCCCATTTTGACTAATCAAAGTGGTTGGAGGAGAGATCGGCTGAGTGGACAGGGAGGCTGAAGGGGCTGTAGAAGACCTGGATTTTTGCTAAAGTCTGTGATGGGCTGGTTGAGAGATAACAAGCACTAGTTACTATACAACCATCCTATCTTTGTAAAACCAAAGAATACTGTTTTTGTATTCTTGTCTGGAGGTCTTATGATTTGTATGTTGCCTTTTTATTTAAATTGACTGTGGCTTTGGGTGCCTACTGATTGGAAGGGAAAGGTGGGATAAAAATACTGCAAATAAAATAAGTAAAGAAACATTTTGATTAAAATAAAATGTAAAAATAAATGGAAATTTAATTCTCTAAAGCGGAAAACCTATACACACTTTCCTGTGAATATGCCCCATTGAACACCGTAGGAATTACTGTACTCCTGAGTAGATGTATGCATAGAATTGCTCTGTAAATATTTCTGTTGTTTCTGTTAACCTAAGTAAAAGGTTAAATACTGAGACCCCAAGATAAAATATGTAGGTAGGCTGGATACACTCTTGAAAATAACTTCTGAGTAGACAAGCATAGGAGTGTAGCTTTTGTGGAATAACAGCTATAGAAGGGGAACAGTTCCAGATCATATTTTTCTGTCTCCTAAGGTACTGTGTTTGTGTTATGATTGTATAATATTTTGTGTCATATGATGTGTTGGAAATACCATGCAAGCATATTTTATGGGCAGAGCTGGCCCATCCATGAGGCCAACTGAAGCGGTTACTTCAGGCAGAAGATTGATAGAGGGCTGCCCACCTCCACCACCCACCACTTTCCTTCACTGCTGTTCCTCCTCCCCCCCTTCCCTGGATTGGAAAAGAGCAGAAGAGGAAATGTGGAGAAGGAGAGTGGTGGACTAGAGCATTGGAGACACTCTAGTCCACGACGTTCCTCTCCTCCACACTTCTTCTTCCCGTCTGTCTTTCTCTTCCTTTTCCAATAGGATCAGAGCATGGCACAGCACTGGATGGGGTGGCAGCATTTGACATGCCACCTCAGGCACTAAGAGCTCTCAGGCCAGCCCTGATTATGTGAAAAGTTTACTTACAATGAAAAGTAATGAATTTAACAATGAGAACTTCATAACAATGAATGTGTTTCAGGAACAGGATGTTTGTTGTCATGCAAGGGTTCCCAACCCCTTCTCAGCCGAGTACCACCTCTGGCGCCACTCTCCTTCTGAGTACCAGCAGAAGTGACTGGTGATGATATCATCGCCAGTTATATCCGGGTTTTCAGAGGCCAGAAAAAAACAGGGAGGAGGCTCTGGGCAGGTGGGAGGGCCCTTCTCAGCGTTCCCGAGAGGCTCGGCCAAAGGCAGGAGCCTCTTGGGATCAAAAATGCGCCACCAAAAGCTCTGCATCGAAGCGGGATTCCAGTGGTCCAGCAGTTTGAGTACCACAGGTTGGGAACCCCTGTTGTCATGATTCAGTAGAAATTACTAAATGATTCCGGTAAGCATTGAATAAGTGTCTTTTCTTAGCCTTGCCTGTGGCGAGGCAGCTGCTATGATCACCTCCATGTTTGTCTTAGTAATGGCAGGCAGGGAAGGAATATCCGTAGATTGCCATCTGGTGGCACAGGAATCTCTTATCCCCCCTCCCCACCAGCCCTTTGGTTGGCATAAAACATATTTCTAGAAAAAACAAATTTGGGCAATTGACTATTCACTTTTTAGTTGCACACGTACAGCAAGTGTGATATCCAGTTCAGAAGCATAGCTGAGAGAGCATTCTATGGCTACCAAGTAATATATACCTGAAGGTACCTGGCTAGTTTCATGTTAACTTCCATGTGATGATTTATTTGCTCAGATAATTTTGGCAACCTCCATTTTGTCTTTTTCATAATTATGTTTTTCTAGAAAATTTCGAAGGGTTGTCTTTTAAGCTTTCTGCTTACACTCCCTGTTTCGGAGGGTGTGTCTCCACAACATATGGAGTAAGTAAGAAAGGTTTGTCCTTTAAACAAGTGATATGAAGTAGGGGTATCAGCCATGCTCAACCCCGGAGTGTTGCTTTTGTTCACAGCTCGGAAAGCTTTATGTTGCTCACTAGCCAAGTATCTGAGAGGGTAACCTGGAGACAGGACAATAGTGATGGATGATGGTTTTACCCTATTCCAGCTGAGGATATAAAGGACTGGGAAAGCAAACTGGTGACCTGGAAAACAAGCTCAGATTAAGAAATGTCAGTTCAGTGGGCAACAGCAAAGAAACGAATATAGGTATAACAAAGATACTATTGTCACACTGGATTATGATGGTATGGGGGATGGAAAGATAATTTTCCTCTCCCTCTTCGTTGTGATTAGGGGTTTGAGTCTGTAAAAAGGAAACCAGGCGGTAATGTAAAAACTCTCAGTATTTTTTTCCACACTGACATTTCTGTTGACCTTCATGCAATTTGTTCTGAGAATTAACATGATATTAGACAAACTGCCCTCTTAAGATTTATTTGTAGAAAATATATACTGTGCATTTTGCAGAATGGACACTATTTGAATAGATATGAAGTTGTATCTAGGAATAGTGGGTGGGGGGCTTAGGTTGGATTGGGCTGTTCGTTTCCTGCTACTGCTGGTTGTACTACAAGATGGTTCAATACATACTGACTGATTTTCACATTGGGATTCTATGGTGGTTTTTATCAGTTTCCTCTGTTTGTCCATCAGTTTCCACAGTTCACCAACATAGTTCATCTCAGGGTTGGTGGTGTCCCCCGAGAGTGATGATGAGCATGTGTTGATTTGATTTTTTTTATGTTCTATTTTTCGGGGGGGGGGGGAAGAACCTTAATAAAATAGTTATCTAAACGTTTGTAGTGTAAATGGGTGAAAGAAAGAAACGTGAGCTTGCTTTAACAGTCCACAGGACAAGAAGGTACTCTGCTGTGAAGGCTATAGTACCATCCTTTCTCCTCCATTTTCTTTTCCCCACCCTCAAGGTAGAAAGGAGCATGAAGCAGCATCCAAGAACTCTTCTGCTTCTGCCAGGGATAGGATTCAGCATGGGCCACGCGACCCACGCTGCGTGGCCCAGGCTGGGTGGTGGGATAGATAGGATTGGGCTGTTAAAGCATTTGGACACAGTGGCCAATTTAAAACATAATACTAGACTAGACCATGATTAAAGCAGGGTTTAGTGTAACTTGCATGAGCGTCAGACTGTGTCCTCCCTTCCTCGCTCCCTGCCGCTGCATGTAAGAGAAAGACTTTTGCAGCTTCTAAATATGTGGCTTAAAACAAACCACATATGCGAGGCATCTGGTGGGGCCACTGTGAGATGCAGGAAGTTGGACTAGATGGACCTTTGGACTGATCCAGCAGGGCTCTTCTTATGCTCTTATAAAGCACAATTTGTTGTTGTGTCCAAACCTGACAATCCCAGTTTGTTCTAAAAACAGTTTGCGAGCAAGTCAGGATATCAAACTTGGGTAGAACAAACCAGGATTTTCCAGCTATGAAAACAGTGACAAATCATGGTTTGTCTTCAACCCTGTATGGAAGTTTTCACATTTCCTCTTTTCACACACAAGCCTCAGGCTTGTGTTAGAAATGCTAAACCATGTTTTAATTATGGTTTAGTGTTACATCTGAACCCACTCAGTGTTCCATATATGCTTAAAGTAGTGTAAGACATTCTGATTTCATCTGTTGACCATCAGACTAAATACAAACCAGTCTTTGAGGGAATAGTATACTTGAGGGACAATTCCTTCCACCTATTGGTAAGAAGCTCAAGGAGAAAGGCTGGCCTAAGGTCACCTGGTGTCTGAGGTGATGTGCCAAGTACTGTCCCAGTGTCCCCCTTACCTAGTCCTGCACCAGCTGTCACCTCCAGCTGCTTCTCCAGGATGCTTCTCTTCACTCTGCTGTGTAGATTCAGAAAGGAAGAGAGGAGTGGAAGAAGAAGCATGCAGGAGTAGTGGGCGCATAGGCGTTTCTCCGGTAGGGGCGGGGCTGTAAGTATCGCTGCGGTCATAGTCTCTTTACAGAGCGAGGAGGAGGCAGCCCCGCCCCCTCACTGTCCGAGCCAGTCCCCTACGGAGAAACCGGCAGGGAAGAGACCCTGCCTGCTGCTTTCTCCGTAGGGGACTGGCTCGGACAGTGAGGGGGCGGGGCTGCCTCCTCCTCGCTCGGTAAAGAGACTATGACCGCAGCGATACTTACAGCCCCACCCCTACCAGAGCGACACTAGTGAGTGGGCGAGAACATCCCCATCACTCTAGTCCGCCACCAGCTTCTCTTTCACCCTTCCTCTTCCACTAGGCTTACCAGATCTCCAACCGGGACAGAGTGCTAGACCTTTAGGAGAAGGAATGTGGGCAGGTGTAGCTTGTTAAGTCCTAGAGCACAATCCTAGGCATGTCTACTCAGAAGCAAGCCCCATTGTGTTCAATGGATTGTGTTCCAAGGTTTAACAAGCTACACCTGTCCACATTCCTTCTCCTAAAGGTCTAGCACTCTGTCCCAGTTGGAGATCTGGTAAGCCTATCTTCCACTCCATTTCCCTTTCCTTTCTGAATCCGAGCAAGATAAAGAGGAGCAGTGAAGGCAGGCGTCTCTCACCATTGATCATTTCAATGGTTTATTGCCATTGATCACTTCAATGGTTTATAAGCAACCACTTCAGTCAGCTTCAGGAATGGACAAGGAGAGGGAGTATACCTTACATTCTGTAGAGTCAGAGGTCTTGGCTTGATTCCTAAGCTGAGGCAAAGAGTGAATGAAAGATGAGAGAAATGGGAAAATCCATTACATTACATACAGAGATCAATTTTCATGATCCATATGTCAATTACACAAACGGGTTCTTGGGCAGAGGTGAACATGTCATTGTGTAATATCTACACTTTTTATTAGACAGGGTTATTCTTGATTAGTATATTCTTCACACAGGCAGTTTTTAATTTAATGTCTTTCCTTAGAATGTTTTAGCTGTACATTCTCAATTTTGGTGTGTTTCTGCCTTGGCCTTCTTGAACTTGTTTCACTCCTAGTTTCCTTGTTTGTGTTTTCAGTGTAAACCTGTGCATATCCCCTGAACACACAGAAGAAAGCAAGGTAATACTTGCCATCCTTGTATTCCTTTAACACCAGAACAGCAGGAATGTGGCATTCTTTGCGGTCGTCTTCTGATTCCACATGTTCTGCTGTTAAGCTAATGGAAAGTACCACAGTGACAGAGCACAGCATGGAGAGTGCTCATGAAACACGACGTTTTAATATGTGGTTGAATATCATATATCCATTTATTCTTGCACAGAGGGCGAGTTCTGACATTATTCCAGTGGCATATTTGCTGTGGAGATGTTGTTCCTCCCAGTGCTGTGAGGATAATGTGAGACACTGCAGATCAGGTAAGAGGCACACACACACTGCAGCTCCATGATTACTCAGAAGTAAGTTTCATTGTGTTCAGTGGGGCTTACTCCCAGGACAGTGTGTATAGGGTTGTAGCCAAAAGCTGGTGTTGGGAAGTGCCACAGTGTGGACTCCTCTTCCATTGTCCTGGTCTACTCACATTACCACAGTAATGTGAGATGAACATGGCTATGATGCCACTAGATGTACATGAGAACCCAGGCAAAGTCTCAAGGCATTTTCAAAAGTGACACAGAGAATATAGCATTAGTTTGGAACATGAATTTTGTTAATTTAAATTGAACAATGTTGTTTTTCATTCAGTTCATGGATGTTGGAAAGTTAGAAACCATTTTAAACACTATTTTACTGGACCTGGTTCCTGAAATCAGTGATCACTTTATGCACTATCTCAGCCTTAGTTCCTTATCTGTAAAATGGGAATCTTTCTGATTTACTTGCTAAGGGTGCTGTGAAGGTGAAATACTACTACATAAAGTTGTTTGCTCCAGTTATTTAGTCACACCGTATCTCTTCTTTTGGGGGGTGGATACATAAAACCTGAACTGCTAATGTAATCAAAGGATGGTGGGGTGGAGGCCTTTCCGTGTGTTTGCCTGGAATGGTGTGTCCCATCCTGGCTGTCTCATCTCTCATTCTTAAGGACTTAAGCACTGAGATACAGGAGGTAGCAGAGGTAAAACAAGGAACAGCTGAGATATTGCAGAGAAGTGTGCATACGATATAAGATCTTTTTGATGCCCAAATCATTTATCTTGGGGGCATTTAAGAGTTAACCTCCAGTACTGAAAGGACCTTAGAAAGCTCCATGACCTCTGAGCCTGAGCTTCAGCAAGTAGCAGAACAGGTTTTAGTAATTCATTCAGAACCCAAAGGCTATGTTGCTGATCTCTGCTGTGCAATTGTTAACTCTTTGGCAATGTTTCACCTGTCCTTCTAGCATTGATTGATATAGACATCAAAAGCCTCGGTTCTTGGATTGTAGCAGTAACTACATTGCTATCTTGCACTTCCAAGGATTATCTTCTCCTTAAGGTCCAAAATGGTTTTAACTGCTTGAAGTAGTTATATAAACACTTAAGAGATCTTGCGGAGATATAGTCTCTTCTGGATGTTTGCATGCACTAATTAACAACAAAAGTCAAGAACAGAGATGGCATAAAACTGAATCCAAATAAGAACATAAGAGAAACCCTGCTGGAATGTCCAGCATTCTGTTCCCCACAGCAGCCCATAAGCTGGCCTTGCAGTCTCTAGGAAGCCCACAAAAGCAGGAAAGGCATATTTTCATTGCTCCTCTGCAACTAGTAAGTGATGTGATGAACCTGAGGCGGACAGTTGTAAGCAGGTAATAACAGACCACGTATTTTGGACTTACCCTTTCTTTGACATATCTTTCCATAGATCCTGTTTCACACCTCAGTCCTCCTAAACACTTCTTTGGAAGGAAATCCTATGGAGCTTTATATATCCAAGAACATGCGCTGAGAACTGGCACCTGACACACCTTTTTTCTTCTTAGAGCTGGCATCAGGTCAGTGTGTTTCTTGCTTAACCAAAATGCTATAAGTAGCATGCTGCTTATATAGTGATGATGAAGCAGACAAGCAGCCTGCATGCTAGAGAGGCTCAGTTAAACAGGAAGCACCTTGCTGCTGATACTGTTTTGGTTAAGTAAGAAACGCAGGGGCTTGGTGCCAGTTCTATAAAAATAAAGGTGCGCGGGGGGGGGGGGGGTTTGCGGCCGGATAAGCAGATCCGCAGATGTCTAAGCTTACTGATGTAAGTGGCCGAAACGTTTTGCCAGTATTCCATGCCTGTCAGTTCTGTTCATTCATTGCTGCCTACCCACAAAGCCTTTACAAAGCACAGGACCTCACCTGTGTGATGTCAACCCATGGGGTCAGTGCTAGGAATGTTAATGGATTTCCAATAAAAAGGTACATGCAAAAAAGGTAATGTATAAAGGAGATGAAAACATATTTTCCATCATATTGTCTGTGACCCACGACTGGAGCAGGCTTCATGGTGTGGGTGCATGTTATATACACAGGGCAGAAGAGTCTGGCTCAGTTGGGAGACCTGCTACCTTCAAAGCCCAAAGACCGGTGAACTTGATAAGTTCGAGACACGCTGCCGGCAAAAAGCTGTGAAAGCCTCCAGGAGGAGAGAGAAGAGTTTCCAGCTGCGTCGGTCGAGTGTGGGAGGCGCCAGTCAGCAGAACTGTCAGACTGTAAAAAGGATACCAGCTGGAAAGTAGCCGTTCATGAAAGATTGGACATTTATATATATTGTAAAAAAAACCAAGGGGGGTTAGGACAGCCTGCCCATGTATACCACCTTGGATTAAAGTCGGAGGAGAAATCCAATGACCAAGAAAGGCGGTATATAAATACTGTATATTATTATTATTATTATTATTATTATTATTATTATTATTATTATTATTATTATTATTATACATGTTGTGAGAAATCTGTGCTTTATTTCCTGTAAGCCATGAAGCAGCTCTAAGCCACTGAACATTTCTTTGGTATGCAAAGCCACTCTATAAGTGTATAATAATTTGTATAGTGTTTGCACCTGAGTACTCTGCAGATGTGGTATGAAGAAAATAATTAAATGAAAGAAAGAAAGAATGGAATTAAAAGCCAATGGGAGCTTTCCTCTCAGGGCAACTAGCATAAAAATTGGGATCATGGTAGGGCCAAAGGGTTAGCGCTCCCATGCGGTAGTTCTGATCTGGACTGGGACCACCTTGGCAATTTACTGAGTAAAAGGCAAGCCTGTTCGCAGTAATGGGTTTAGTGTAATGTGTAGTTTGGCCCTTAGCCAAAAGAAACTTATGAATATATATAAAGAAGAATTGGGGAGGAGGGGAGATTTCCAAGAAATGATAAGTTCTGTGTCCTTTTGCCATTCAGACCAAAATAAATAGAGATGAAAAGGAAAATAAATTGCTTGCTTGTGGACATTTATGACTTGGCAATAGAGAAATATTAAAAACAAACAGCAAAAATCCAAGTTGCAAAGGTTAGCCAAACAACCTGTTTCTAAACATTGTGTCACAGGTGAGAACAGGGGGCTGCATTCGATTCGTTCCACATTTTTACAGTATATTGTCCTAATTTGTGTGTGTCTGGGGAAGGAGTTTAACCTTGAATTGTATTTCTTTTCCTTTGTAGATAAATGAATCATCTGAGCCAAAGTAAACTCAGCAGGGCTGTGAGGGCTTACCCCAGGACAAGGGAACAAATGTTCCCTTACCTCAAGGAGGCCTTTGCGGCTCAAAACTCCCCAGTGGGATGCAGTGTGCGCCCTGTTGGCGCGGCTGCATCAGCGCGCAGGGAGTTAGGTAGGATTGGACTGTTAGTCTTTTCATCTCGGATGCATCCGCCCACCAAACCCATTACCTTATATGAACAGTCTTTATCTTAAAGGTTTATGTAAAATAAATAATAAAAACCCAACAAACCAACAATTTTGTGCTGGGAGGGAACCTGGTCCGTCCCATGGATGGTGGAGAAGGTCATTGCTCAACCTGGCCAGATGTCAGCCATGATGAACATTTCAGGACACAGAGTTTGTTATTTTGTCTTACACTTTTCTCTTGCAGTGTGATAAGCGAAACTGTCTGTTGATAAGTCTACCAAGACTTCTTTGGTATAAAAGTAGGGAGCTGAAGGAGCACTCTGGGAGCCACCCTTCCTGGCCAGCTGACCACACATTGTTACACCCTAAAAAAAAAAGGAAACAGAGCTAATTAAGGCATGTTTTACCTTCCCTGTTATGAATTATTGTTCATCAGACAGGGTGGTTACATGAGAGCTCACACCAGAATGAACAATAACGTCATCTGTGCATTCTTTGGGCCTATTCTCAGAATACTTTTTGAGCATTGCAATAAATAAATCATTTATTTAACAGTGTATGCTGACTTTCAAATGCCAGTGTAGACGTTTGACCCAACATGGCTCAAGCTGAATTTGTAGAATGTGGGGGTGGGAGCAATATAAGGCCCCACCCCTGTCTGTACTTTGCTTCTGAAACACTTTTTCCTAGCCATTTTTTTCCCATGGCAGGGCTTAAGTCCCGCCTCAGACTGTTGCTGGGAGAAAAATAGCTGAGAAGAAGGAGGGGTGGGGTGGGTGGGTTAGGAGAGAAGAAACTTGGGCAGTTGATTCAGCTCTTGCCTTCTGCCCACCCATGCAGCCCTTTAAATGACCGCATTCCCCACCACTACCCTCCCCAACTTCATATGAATTTAGCAGAGACCTGACTCTAAAATGTGGGTCTACCTTGTGTTTTTATTGTATTTGTTTTAAGATTGTATTAATGCTTTAGGAGTTTTTAGGTTATATAATAGTAACTGTTTTCATTTGTGATATTAGGATTTTTGTATGAATTGAGGATCTTTTGTAAGCTGCCTACGGGGGAGAAAAGTGGGGGATGATGATGATGATGATGATGATGATGTAGTTTGGCCTTTAGTTCTGCTGCCACACACTGAGCTGGGAGCTTGTATATTGATGGAGAAGTGGTCAACATGGATCAGCTTCCTGTATGACATCGGAACTAGCGATGGCAGTGAAGTTCAAAACTGGTGAAAGGCTTCTAATGACAATCTTAAGAGTTTGCCCCTTGGAGCTCATTACAATCTGAGCCCAAACATCAGTGAAGTTCTGGCTTGATTTGTAACGAGTTTCTTGTTGCCATTACAAGTCCTTGTTGCTAGAGCTGCCTTGTTGTGCCTTCCTCCGAAACCTGGTAGCGGTTGTGGTAATAGGGCGGGGTGAC
Source organism: Plestiodon gilberti rubricaudatus (assembly GCA_026170595.1). Taxonomy (NCBI): domain Eukaryota; kingdom Metazoa; phylum Chordata; class Lepidosauria; order Squamata; family Scincidae; genus Plestiodon; species Plestiodon gilberti. Next base: position 31,609,830 of record JANXHW010000004.1, read on the forward strand.
TCTGCGAATCCTTAGTTCCTTCCTGGTGTTTTGAATGCTAAAATGGCTGTGTCCCAGGTGTGAGAAACCCTGGGAAATGTCGTGCTCCAAGGCACCCATGTACTTGTTAGGGATACCAAGCATCCTGGAAGCTACATTTGCCAGGATTTTGTGTGTGTAGGATGCTGTCATAGTCTATCTATGTGTCTGTTTCCTCCCACAAGCAGCTCTAGGACATGTAGCTTCCGGGTGCCAAAAGACCATATTGAGCCATATTTCCCAGGGTCTCTGACTCTTGGGACACTACATTTTTCCAGAAGTCAGAGAGAAAGAGAGATCTTGTAGAGAGGCCTCCCCAGAACCTCCCAGTTATTGTTGCCACCAGGTAGGTTTGGACAGAAGAAAAAAAGTGGTAGGGCAGGGCAGGGGCTCATGGGAGTGCTGGGGGGAGGGACAGCATTCAGGCTCCATATCACTTTCTCAAATATGTAATTGGAAATGTGACTGACTTGAACATTCTGAAATGTTTTGGAATTGACCTTAGACACATTGAGTTATATTCCAGGATTTGGGGGGGGGGGGGTTAAGAATAACTCATTTCAGTTTAGTTTATTCTGAATTGAGCAGAGAGGAGTTTTGCTCATTAAAATGACAGTTGCTATAATAATAATAATAATAATAATTGAATCTTTCCTTTTCTACAAAGTGCTCTGGCTGACCTAGATGCAGATTATCCAACTGCATTGTCTCAACAACACTAAAAGGTAGGTTAGGTTAAGAAAGAGTAGTCCAAGATCTAGGTTGTAATCCTAATAAACTCACTTACTTGGGAGTAAGCCTCATTGCACATAGTTGGACTTACTTCTGAGTAAAGAGGTATTGGATTGCGCTGCTAGTGAAGTTCATGCTCAGCAGAGATTTGAAGCTGTGTCTCTAGGCCAGACTGTGAAAGGAAACACCTGGAAAGAAGCGTCCTACAAAAGATTAGGGCATTTATTTAATGTATAAACCGTTTGGTTTAGAATTGCTTGCCTGTCGTAACCCGCCTTGAATTAAAAGTCAGAGGAGAAATCCAATGACCCAAAAAAGGCGGTATGTAAATACTGGAATTATTATTATGTTCATTGATGCTCTCTCCCTGTGTTTACCAACGCACTCCCCGGTCACACCCCTCAAACATCCCTGCGTTCAGCACTTGTTTACAGCGGCAAGCATGGGGGTATTCAGGAGCATGGTGTGGGGTGAGGCATGCGTAGCCAACAGCCTTTTACTCCCCTCTTTCCCCATTCACTGAACGTGGGGAAATAATTCCGTAATAATTAAGTTCTGAAGAGGGCTACAGTCTGTGTTAATTCACTGTACAGCTTAAGTGCATACAAGATAAGCACATAAAGCAGGAGTGCACAACATGTAGCCCGGGGGCCGCATGCGGCCCCCCAAAGGTTTTCTGGTGGCCCCCAAAGGTTTTCTGGCTAGAGTGGCAACATCGCTTCTTTGTTGGGCCGCTCTAGCCAAGCACTTCCCATAACTCCGGCGCTTCTGTAACGCGGCTGGAAGCTTCGGAATTGTCCGAGGAGCGGACGATTCCGAAGCTTCCAGCCGCATTACAGAAGCGACAGAGGTATGGGAAGTGCTTGGCTAGAGCGGCAACATCACTTCTTTGTTGGGCCGCTCTAGCCAAGCACCTCTCATAACTCTGTCGCTTCTGTAACACGGCTGGAAGCTTCGGAATCATCCAAGGAGCGGACGATTCCGAAGCTTCCAGCTGCATTACAGAAGTGCCGGAGTTGGTGTTGGCACAGCGGTTATGACGAAGATCCCCGGGGAAGTTGGGCTGCTATGATGATGGCAACTTCCTTAGGAAGCAACGTGACTATGAATTGCTGAAGAAGAAATCCCGGGATTTTGAGGTAAGCATGGGCTCTGGCTGAAAGCCCTGCAGAGGCTCTGGGAGGAGTGAATGAACATCTAAGCTCGCCGAGGTGACCGGCGGCCAATTCTGTGATGCTTCAGCTCTTCTTCAGGCCGTTGGACCCTCACTTCGGGGTGGCCATGTTTTTCCTCCCGCCCGCTCCGCCCTAGTTTTGCCTTTGTATATACGGTATATACCAGGGGTGGCCAAACTAGCTTCATGTAAGAGCCACATACGATAAACTTCAGATGTTTGAGAGCCACAATATTTAAGAAGCATTAAGAAGCCAACATATTTCCGAGAGCTGCACTTTATATGTTAAAGAGCCACAGGTGGCTCATTATTTACTTATTAATATGTTGCATTTCCGGAGATTTTCTGGCTCATGGACACACCCCCTGTGATGTCACTTCCTGAGGAAGTGACATCATGGTTCCTTGCCACGCCCCCCGCAACACCTATCTGCGGCCCCGAAGAAGTTTAGTCTATTGATTTCGGCCCCTACCCACTGCCAAGTTGTGCACCCCTGACATAAAGTCATAAAATAACCATTCCCAATAGCAATAATTCATCTTAGTCTTTCTGTGTTAATTAACATCTATAGTGGGGTTGGAAACCATGGTCTTGATTCAGGCCTAAACAAATAGAATCAAACGTCTTGATAAATTCATGTTGCGCTTTCCCTTTGAAGTTTCTTTATTGAAGAATGGTAACTTTTAAGTCAGCAGCAGAATGTCCTGGGAGACTGAAATGTTCTCCCACTGAATGGTGCTGAATTTTATTTATTTTTTTGCTATCAGCTTTGTGTCCATTTCTTCTTTTGCATAGAGACTGACCTGTTTCTCCTTTGTAAATATCAGAAGGATGTTGTTGGCAAGTGATAGCATGTCTCACATGAGGGGGTAAGCAGGTGAATGAGACCCTGATGTTCTTGTTGCCTGAATGGATATGAGGTCAGCATTGGCATCTGGGATTGTTACATGCTCAGTCTGACTGGTCCCTGCTTTTTTGTCTCAATTGTGTGGCCTGTTGTGGCTGGTGAGAATCTTTCATTCAGAAGGTATCTGTCAAAACTCCCAAAGAAAATAAATCTAGGAAAACTAGAAAGCAAGCAACATGAAAGGAAGACATGCCAAAGCTTCCTTTTTCCATTTCCTCTTTTTCTTTTTTGAATATCATTATCACATTATCCTTTTTAAAAAATCCATTTTGTGATCTGAGGCTCTGCTACTGCCAAGACTGCAGCATATCACATTTTCTTCTGTACTCAATTCATGTTAGGAAATCATGTCTTAACAAGACAGATGTTTAATATAAAATGCGTTATGTTGTCCTTGATTTGATCCCTAATTTTATGCTGATATGCTCCTTAGATTTAAATCAAACTACCTGCTATGTTTTTGCTAGGGGAAAAAAGCAAAAGGGGAACTAGTATGATGTAACAGAGTATTAGAGGACTAACAGCGCAATCCTGTGTAACCTTGCACCGGTGTAACAGTAGATGCACTGGTGTAAGTGCACTTATGCCAGTGTAATTGCACTTACACCGGTGCATCTGCTGTTACACCGGTGCAGCTACTGTTACACCAACGCAAGGTTACACAGGATTGCGCTGTAAGTCTGTTAGTCCTTAAGTAGCCACTTTAAGTTGTATTTGCTGCAACGGTTCACATGGCTATCCCTTGAAGTAATTGACTTGGGACATACCAATTTATATGCCTCTCAAGCTTCCTTTGTTGATTATGACATTCTGCATATTAATATCCTAGTCATTTCTATACTCAGAATTCCCGTTTCTCCCTCACAAAGCTCAGTCCTGGGAGAGGGGCGGGCTTAGCAGAGGAGGCGACCATCAAATCCTAGCCCCCATCCCGGCCTTGAAAACCTGACATGGGGCTGCTCGGAGCTGTGCCGGCCATTTAGCTGGTGCGCCTCCGAGTAGCACCAGTAGGGGCTGCTGGGGCTCGACACGGGAAAAGGGGATGATCATCCCCTCAAGGAGATCATCCCCTCAAAGAGACCTCTAGCCCCGCACTGGATACAGCGGAGCCTGTCCCGACATTGCTGCATCCCAGCAAGGGGCTTTGGATAAGATCGGTCTGTCAAAATACTGTATAAAACAGGAATACCCCTGTATCGACCTCATGTGGAGCAATTGGTAAAATTGAAGGCAAGTCAAGAACTGATGCATATCTTCAAGTGTAATGCTGTTGAAATCTCATGTTCTCATTTTTCCAATAGACTGCTCTTATTATTGCTTGCTGCTCTACAGTGAGTCAGCAGTGAAACTATACTTTAAAGGTCACTACTGGGTTTAGCACCTGAGTTTGCAATAAGTGGCCAGGCTGCCAGAATGACAGGCCTAGTTTTATCATCCCACACTACTTAAAATCAAGGATTGGACCTGCTGTACAGCGCAATCCTATCCAACTTACACCACCGGTGCAGCGAGAACAGGAGGCCCCAGAATAGAAAGGGGATTCAAATCCCCTCCAAAGGGTTTTTTAAAGAGGATTTAAATCTCCCCTCCCCTCCAAAGCCTCCCATCCTGCCCTCCCCCGCTGGTTACACCGGTAGTGTAAGTTGGATAGGATTGCGCTGTTAGTGTGTGAGGCTGCAGGCAAAGTGCCATTAAGAAGCTGCAAAGGTGGTCACCATGCCTGGCATACAATCCTCGTCTTATACCTAACTGAAAAAATACCTACCATAATTAATCAAAACTGACAAATGCTCATAACACATAATTTAGCATTATTTTAGAAACTGTAAACATATTATGGTGTAATAGGATGGTGTAGTGGTTTGGGAGTCGGACTTAGACCCGGAAGATCCAGGTTCAAATCCCTACTCAGCCACGAAGCTTCCTGGGTGACCTTGGGCCAGTCACTATCTCTCAGCCCCACCTACCTCACAGGGTTGTTGTGAGGACAAAAAGGAGGGGAGGAAATATGTACACCACTCTGAGCTCCTTGGAGGAAGGGTGGTATAAAAATGTGAAAATAAATGTTACTGGATTTTGGAGGTCTGTTTTTCATTCCCATCCAGACTGAGCCTTGGCCAGCTACTTCTATCACAAAACACTCCCTCATTAAGCAGAGCAACGTAAACGAGCCTTGATATCTCTGTTCTAATATCCTCAAAAGGCTGAAAGTGATGCTTATGGCACATTTCACTGAAAGCCGTTTTCAGACTGCAGTGAAGTACAATACACAATTTTCCAGTAAGTGGCAGCAAATAGCTTCAAGAGTTATGAGAAATAAATTCAGTGACGCAAGTTCACATATCTGCTCTTTGATGGACTGGTTAGGCTCCAAGATATGGACTTTCAAAGAACTTCAGTTTTGGAGGGGAAGTGGGATTGGTAAAATGAATGGGGTTGGAGGAAGCTTTGTATCCAATGGGCTTCTATCAGTTTAACTGCCTTACCTTCTCCAAGGGAATCCTGGTGACTATAGTTTGGTATGTCTAGATGGAATTCTGTGTTAGGGACCCCTAGTCCTCTTAAATAATCAGGACCAACCCAAGTCCTCCTGGCACCTGAGGTGGTGTACCAAATGCTGTCCCCCCACCCCTTACTTAGTGATGTGCTAGCTTCTGCTGCTCCTCTTCCTGTATTGGAAAAGGACCTGACTCCAAATCAGTGGCCTCAGGTAGCACATTGATAGGGAAGTCCACTTCCATCTGATCTACCCACTTGCCTCCACTGCTCCTCTTCCTCCAGAACAAAAGCAAATGTGTAGCTCCAAACCTGCTGGGTGGGCCGGCCCATACCTGGGTTGATGGTGATGAGGTGGGAGTTGTTGAAATCCTGGTGGAATATCTCCATCCTTCTCATGGTCCTAATGATGTCACTGATATACTGTATTTCATGTAAAGGAGAAACACTTGGAGACAGGGGCTGAGGAAGTGTTATTCTAAGTTAGTCATCAGTTGTTCTACTAGGGGCAGAGCACAGGGCTCACAGGTACCCATAGCACTGCCACAGACTTGAAGATACAACAAGCTGTTTCCAAGTCTGAAGCAGTTGTGGTTCAAGGCAAAGTCATGGAACTTAGTAGCCAGGTACTTAGCAGCAGCATCAGTGACAATGTTCCTGATGGCTTATAGTCAGTCTATGAATAATGTTGCTGTATAGATGAATAGTGTATCTTCTTCTTTTTTTAAGGACAGGTGCATTCTAGACTCCTATACATGCACCACTAGAAAAGAGAAAGGCATCCTCTTTCCTGGGAAGCTGGGTGTAGTTTAAAATTTTGCATACCCAAATTGGGAAGCCTCTGTGCATACTTTATTGTTTCGGCAAGGCAGACTTTAATAGAACTCCAGTAGAGGGCGCTAAATTGAAAATTCTTTAGGAACTTGAGATACACATCATCATCATCATCATCATCATCATCATCATCATCATCATCATCATCATCATATATTTTAACACTTTTAACAAAGGAGCCAGTTCTGAGAAGAGGGCTTATACAACAGGGCTTCCTGTAGTGTTCCTTGAGGGTGAGGGTTGCCTATCTGTTAATAAATCAGAGCTCAGAGAGGATTTTCTTGGCTCTGGCTATGCACTTTGAAGCTGTTTCAATCATTTCTTCGTTATAAGTTTTAGCTGTATAGAATCTAATGTGCACCACTTGTGCAGGATGCACGTAGCTATTGATGTGAGCTGATTATTATTCTGCACATGGATATTCCAAACCACATCAGTATTGGCAGCATTTTTAGTGTGTAGAATTCTCTGTCCAGTTTACTTAGTTAAGGCAGGTTCCTCTATAGTGCATATTATGGTTTGCCTAACACTGCATTTACCAAGTGGGCCATTTACATGCTGAACATGACTAATATAAAATTAAGCAAGGACCAGATGTCCTGTCCAAAGGCAAAGAGGGACGATGCATCATGCCAATTGCCACAATGGATTTAAAAATCACTAGCGTGGCAGAGGGAAGGTGGACAACTGAGGGCTCCTGAGCTCATGGTTGGTGCCTAGGCCCTAGAGGAAGAGGAAGCAGTGAAAAGGGAAAGGACAAGGTGAAAATTTACCCCCCCCCCTTTGATATGGCCTATATACTGCAAAGGATGAGATGGTTAGACAGCATCACCGATGCAACGAACATGAAAATGAGCCAACTCAGGAAGATAGTGGAGGACAGGAAGGCCTGGCGGGATATGGTTCATGGGATCACGAAGGGTCGGACACAACTTAACGACAGAACAACAACAACAACTATAGTAGGGAGGGAGGGAACTGGGAAAGCCCCTGTGGACAGCTCACATACACAAATCCCTTTCCCCAATCAGGCCTAAATAGGGAGATATCACAGAAATGACTTTGTTTTATATCAGATATGGCCAAAATCCTTCTCTTTAGGGGTCACTCTCTTCTCAAAACTTATCTCTCCCCCTTACATTTGTCTCCTACCCAGGGCCGCTCAGAGTAATTTTTATCAGGGGATACAAATTTTCTTTTGGACCTCTTCCCTTCATGTGAGTTTGGCTCCTGGGGGCCCCTTTTTTGCTCCTGGGCCCCCTTTTTGGCCCCGGGCCCGGGCACGATTGTACCCCTTAACCCTCCTCTCAGAGGCCCTGCTCCTACCTTGGTAATATAATGCCCACCTTGTTGCTCTGCTTCTTTATTATTTCTGCCTTGAAGGCAACTTGTGGGTTTCAGGTTTGCATTGGAGACTAGACTGAGTTTGTTTTAGACTTTGTATTTCCAGAATATGGAGAGGGGGGACCCAGCCACTTTTTGCTCCTTTGTCTTAAGCAGCCCTGCATGTGTATTGAAACCATCTCACACTTTTCAGAGGCTGATGAGGTTTTCTACAGGAAACCTCCTAAGCTTTGTCATTAGATTCTACAGACTGCTATCCTGGCTCTTCCACCATGCCTCTCCTCCCCCCCTTTTCTGTTGCTTACCGTCTACCTGATGAGGGATGAAGTATTCTGTAGAATTCTCACTGGTTGTTTTTTTTTTTTTACATAGTAGGTCTTAAATAACACTGTGTAACAAAATTTGAACAATTTTGAATTTAGCTGATTATTTTGATGTATCTTTATTAATTTTGGTGCAAGGATTTCAAAAATGCGGCTACTTTTGGCATAGCATTAATAGTAAGTTCAGCCACAATTTACACTACTTGGGGAGAACTTACAGCCTCTTGTTATTTATATTTTGAAATGTTTATGTTGCTACACCTTTATTTCCAGTATCTGTACTTGTCCATATACTACAGAACTTATACCTGTTGCTCCTAATTACAGTGGAGCTACATGAAGTATACTTGTATATACAGTAGTTCTTATATACAAGACAAGGTTGTACTTGTACAAGTATATACAAGGTACAATGGAGGTTCAAGAAATGGATGTTTATTAGACATCAACTGAAATACTGTATTAGCAGCAAACTTGCATACAGTTAGGCTGCTGAATTTCCACTGAATCGATGGAAGTTAAGCAGCCTAAATGAGTGCAGGATTGCAGCCTCTGATGAACAAATTCACAATACTGTTTCCACTATCGTTTTAACTTGCATTGCATGGCAGGCATTTCAGTATGGAACATGTTGTTTTTGGCTGAAATCTAAAGGGAAGAAGAATCAGCAGATGGCATGACAGAAGAAGTCTATAGAGCAGGTTTCCCTTATAAACATACAGTATTAACACCAGGTAGTCAAATCTCCATATCAGATGTAGTTGCTCAGATAACGGGTGCTAAAGTGCCCTTAAAGCAAACAAATACTAATCACAGTAACTGCAGAAAGGAACCAGGATGTTGCCCGCAGAGTAAGAACAGTTAGTACGATTTGGGGCTCCCTGGGAGGGGGAGAGGAAGAGATGGCCACATAATCCCATTTTGCTTTAAAAATAAAGCCTTCTACACTTTCAGGAATCCTCATAACGCAGCAAAGTAATCAGCAAATATTGTAGCTGTGAGTCGATCCCTACAGTTTATTCCTCTTCTGCTTAGAGCACACAGGCATGGCATACGCTTGATGAATTATTGCAGCCAAACTACAAAGCATCTAGCAATAATAACTACCCAGCCCTCAGGGGCATATCTCCACTGGCATTTAAACAGAAGTCACACAAGAAAGCACTTGAAGCTTTATTTCCCAGTGGTGTTCCTTGGGTAAGGCAAAATCATGATCGGTGTGCTCTTTTGAGTACGATGGCTTTGCCTTTAATCTAGGGCCTGCGTAGCCTACAATTACAAGCCTAAACTAGTCTATTGTGTCTTCCTCTTCACGGAACCCTGGGAGCTGTAGTTCCGCGTCAGTGCTAAAGATGCCTGAAGGGGGATTCTTGGCAGCTGCAAAGCTGCATGGCCTGCCCAAACCAAGCAACCAAAAATCCTCTCGTAGACAGCAAGGGTTAAACATTAGCCAAATTGGGCCAGGTTAAAACTGGCCAGATGGCAGCTCTATTTGGGGGTCTTGATGAGTGTTTGCCTGGATAAGAATGGCAGGAAGTAAGCCCAGCAGAGTGATTAATTATTAATGGCATCACAAAGAGGTTTTCCTCCCTGCATCTCTCTAAAGATCTGAGTTTATGTGGGCAAGAAATGATTTGATGAGAACTGGCAGCCTAAGCATGCAAGTGGACTTTACTGTAACAGCAGCAACGCAAAGAAAGAGTGCTCTGTAAAATGTAAGAATGAACCCTCTACTCTGCAACCATCTATCCCTCTGCCTTTGTTCCCATAAAATAATGTTTCTCTCCATTACCTTTTAGATAACAACCATCGTCTCTTAAGTGATCAGAGCTTCTCATAGTGAGATTCCAGCTGTGGCATAAGTGCTGGTGCTCCTGTGCCAGAAGAAGTCTATGACTCGCTTGTGCTGGTCCATTCTCTTCTGATGAAGTTCCATTGTGCCATGCTTCCTGAGGGTGCAACACTGTGCACCTGCTTGATTGTTAGTAAACATGCTTCTGAACATGGTGCATGTCTTCTTTTTAGTGTCACTGAAGTTTACTGCTATCATTGCAAAAATGATAAGTGGACTTCTATGCAGCTTTATGAATATTTACATGAACTTATCCCATTGGGTTCAATGGGGACTTGATCCCAACTGAGCATAGGATTGCAGTCTCAGAGGAGGAAAATAGATTCTGGTCATGATATAATATCAGCCAAAGCTGCACATTACTTGTACATTACAAGTAATTTTTTCATATCTTGTCATATTAACAAAAGGATAATTAAGGGTACAATCCTATCTGTGTGATAGGCTGGCGAAGAAGCCTCTGTGCTGGCTCAGGGTGTTGCGAACGTGCCGTAATGTGCTGTAAGGCACGTTTGCGGCACCTGGAGAGTAAGCGGCGCTTGTGGAGAGGCTTGCGTTGCTCCTCCGGCACTGCGGGATGGATTGCCGCTGTTGCGGAGAGGTGAGTTCTGGCAGGCAGTGGAGGGGTGAAGGGCGGAATGGGGCATTTCGGGGGATTGGTTGGCTGGGCCCGGGAAGGGGGAGGGATCATCATCAGCGCACTCTGCCGAACCCTATCCCCCTTCCCGGGCCTGGCCGGTGTTACACGGCTGGCTCAAATGTGTGCCAGCAAAATAGCTGGCACACATTCGAGTAGACCCATTGGGGCTGCTGGGGCTTTTGCAAACGTCCCTTTACCCCGAGGAGGCCTCCGGCTGCGCCGGCACAAGCCCCATCTTGCACAGGATGTGGCAGGCACCTTATTTGCACCACCATGTCCAGTTAGACAGAATTGGGCTGCTTCATATTTATAACAACGTACTATGAAGCGATGATCTCTCCAAGGACATAGTCCTTTTACAGCAAGCCGCCAGCTCTGTTGATCCAAGATACTGTATCTTTACGTGGGTGCTCGCGCACACACATACTCTTTCAGAATGCAGTTTCAGTTCATTTACCATGATGGCATTTTTGGACAAGCCAATAATGTAACACAGACATATCAGAATCAAGGTTAATAAGCAGTTATTGGCTGGAACAACACATGGCCAAAACCTTGAAACATGCAGATACCAACCAGTGTTCCTTCCTCCCACGCTCTGCATTCCTTCCTTCCTTCCTTCCTTCCTTCCTTCCTTCCTTCTGTTTTATCCTTAAAGCTCAGAATTAAATAAATTTCATCAGTCCTCTTCTATGCTGAAATTATAAAGGGAGTGCCTTTCTTCCCACCCAGCACTGTGTCCCAGTTTTTAAAATTCTTTCATAAACTTTGAGTGATTAGAAACAGCACTTAAATCAATCACTCCTGTAAGAAGCTCAGAGGTGTGCCAAACAGGTAAAGTAAATCAATTAAGTACTTCAAGCACAAGTTGGCAAGAAGCTGGAAAAAGGAATTATGAGTTGATGGTTTGATAGCATTAGCTATATTGAGTCTTCAGCCAGTGTTAACCTATGATCCTGTATGTATCGCTCACGATTGGTTTAGACGTTACTCTTCCAACATTCAAGCCTTAAGGAAGCCATTATTGTCATCCTGACACTACACAGGGGGAAAACTAAACATCCTTACTGTGTGTACATCCCCAGCATGTGTAGCAGGTGCATACAGGTGTTTTTCTTCACTGATGGTGCAATGACTGAGCTCTAAGCACCACACATACCGTACTTGTGTGGGGAACCAGGGGACATCCACTAAAACTGACTGGCAGGAGTGTTGGAAATATTTCGTTACCCAGCAAGTAATTAATCTGTGGAACTCCTTGCCACCAGATGTTGTGATGACACCTGGCCTAGATGCCTTTAAAAGGGGACTGGGAAGATTTATGGAGGAAAAGTCCATCACAGGTTACAAGCCATGATGACTATATGCAAACTCCGGGTTTTAGAGGTCGCCTATCTCTGAATGCCAGATGCAAAGGGGTGTCAACATGGTATGGGTATCTTGTTGTCTTGTGTGCTCCCAGAGGCATCTGGTGGGCCACTGTGAGATACAGGAAGCTGGACTAGGTGGGGCCATGGCCGGATCCAGCCGGGCTCTTCTTATGTTCTTATGTCTTTTGGGGCTTGCACGCCATCAGAAATCTGGCTATTCTTTCATATGTCTGTATTTGCACAAGAGTGCAAAAGTTTTTCAAAGACGCTGTTTACAAATCTTCCTTTCTTAAATCCATTAATTTTGCTCCTGAAATGAAAGTGAGATTTTATTAGTGACCATAATTAAATCCTACAGGTTAATTGCAGAATTACTTAAGAAGCTAAAAGCTTTTAATCCATGCTAAGAAGATGCAGCTCTTTCCCCTCAGGTGCTTTGCCATTCAAGGATACAAAGAGAAAGAGGAGGTGGGGATGGGGGTGGGAACTCACTTTTGAAGATCAAAGAAAGAAAAAAGGTCTCTCTAATCACTCTGCACATTAAAAAAATCCACTCAGTTTTATCCTATTTAATATTTAACAACAATATGTGAATTTGACAGCATGGTTATTGCATCCTATTCATCATAAGACCATTCACTTTTATATTTCAGCCACATTTAGAGACAATTGCTGGAGTAAAAACATTTGACAGTGCACTACATTTTTATTCTGCCATTTCTCCAAGTGCTTGGGGTGGCATACATGGCTTTATCTCTTTCCTATTTAACTTTACAACAACCCTGTGAGACAGATAATTAGATTGATCTAGGGTGCAAAGAGGCCAGCGGGTGGCGTAGCGGGTTAAACCGCTGAACCATAAGCTGTCGATCGAAAGGTCGGCAGTTCGATTCCCGCGACGGGGTGAGCGCTCGTTGCTTGGCCAGCTCCTGCCAACCTAGCAGTTCCAAAACTTGTTAATGCGAGTAGATAAATAGGTACCGCTTGCGGGAAGGTAAACAGCACTCCGTGTTCCAGCTGCATGCTACGAGCTGCGGCAAGGAGAGTCATGCCGGCCACATGACCACGGAGGCGTCTTCGGACAACACTGGCTCTTCGGCTTTGAAATGGGGATGAGCACCACACCCTAGAGTCGGACACGACTGGACTTAATTGTCAGGGGATAGCTTTACCTTTAGGGTGCAAAGTGGCGACCAGGAGGTCACTTCAGGGGAAGGGAACTTTGTTCTCTTCCCAGGCTAAAGCCCCAGCCACTCGAATGGGTCTCCCCAGATCTGTACCCGCCTTTTTGGCAGCGCAAATCCAGGAGCCTGGTGTAACAGAAAACAGCCAGGGATGGGGGATAGGATTCAGTGTGCACCACTGCCGCTGATCCCACCCCCTTTCCCAGTCTGGTCCACCCCATCGCTACCCTTCCCCCGCCCTAGAATGCCTTTGTGCAAAGCAGCCACACAACACTTACCCCCCCTGGGCCATGCAGAGACCAATGCAGGCCTTTGTGCTGGTCTGGAGCTGACGCCACTGCCTTACAGCAGTGGTGGTGCCTTACAGTGGTGGTACCTTACAGCAATAACTCCGGGCCAGCACAGGACATGCTACGCCCACCCAGCACTACACTGGATTGCGCCCATAGTGTATTTCATGTAATTATCTTTTAGGGTCCCGTAATGCTCTGACCTGCATGCTTCCTGTGTCTCTGTTCACTCAGGCAGGCACATGTAAAGGCTTCTGTGGTCCAAATAATCCCACACTTGAAATCTGCCCCATATGGAAAATGTGGTGATCACCCAGGAGATAACTGAATCACAGTTGTCCCAGAAAAAGAAGCACATTTGAAACCTGCTGAGTGAGAAACTATTTTCTATGCACCTTTGAGGTTGTTTTCCCTTTTGTTCCTCCGTTTGGTGCCTCTCCTGCTTTCCTTTGTTTAGTATGTCCTTCATGCCATGCAAGATCCTAAGATTTAATATTTGCCTGTAAATGGCAAAATAATCATTGCCACTCAGTGGTGTAGCAAGACAAGGGGGAGGAAACATAGCTCAGTGGCAGAACACATACCTTGCATGTAGAAAAGGTCCCAGGTTTCATTCCTGGCATCTTGAGGTAGGGGCAAGAACATACGAACATCAGAAGAGCCCTGCTGGATCAGGCCAAAGGCCCATCTAGTCCAGCTTCCCGTATCTCACAGTGGCCCCACCAGATGCCTCAGGGAGCAAGGAAGACCTCCATCCAAAACTCTGGCAAAGCACTGCCAACCCAGTATAATGCTGCCTCATATAAGAGAGATCTAAAAGTGAGAATAGTTGTGCATTCTTGCTCCTGAAAGCTAGATTGTTCTTTAAATATAATCCACAGCTTTTTTTTGCGGTGAGGAGTTCTCAAGAATCAGATTTATTGTTGGATGCCAGGCAATCTAGGCTCATAGATGGCGATGCTTTGCCTCCCTAGAGAAAGGTATGTAAATGAATTACACCAAAGTTCTGCCACTTCACAGCCTAGCAAGCAATGATCACTGAGAAAAGGAGGTGACTCAGGCTTCAATCCTATACGTTCCATACTTGAGTGCCTGCTGGAAGCCCATATCCATGCCTGGTCAAGCTAACCCCTGAGTCAGCAAGGGTCTGCTTCTGCCCCCCACCACTGCCAGGTAAGCCAGGGCCCATTGATAAGAAGCTTATCATCTGCTGCTGCAGGTGCTTCCTGCCATTTCCCCCCATCGTAGGGCTCAGCACTGCACCACTCCACACATGCTCCAGCGCTCTGGGACTCCTTGAGACTCTGCACATGCACCAGCAAGGCACCAAGACTCTTTTTAGTAGTGTAAAGGGCTCTGGGGACCAAAAAATTTGAGGACCGCTGCTCTACTCTATAGCATACTTAACTTACTGGTTAATCCAGCCCTGCTATTTAACTTGACGTTGGACTTGCATGACAAATTTTATGATGAAGAGGCAAGTGTGCTCCTTCAGCACTCTTTATAGCTTCTGACAGAATCATGATATCAATATAGAATGTTATCAAACCTACCTTGCAAAAGAGTCTGTTGAAGATTTACTGATTCATTGGTTACGATAAAACTGTTGCTCAAAGGCTACAAAATGAGATGGCTCTGGTCATTGCATGGATGCAAATTTTACTTTTGGGAAATACAAAATAAGATTTTCGCTAGTGGATTCTAAACATGTCACTACGTAACAGATTGCCTGCAGGCAAAAATAGCTCATTTTGAAATGTCTGTGATTTACCTTCCAGGAGCTATATACTTAGTTACAAATATACCGTAATATGGAATAAACCACCATGTTTGCTTCCTCTGAACAACTGGCTGCAAAGGAAATCTATTTCAGTCGCACATAAATTATAACTTATAAATTAGAGCACCCAAAACCGCTACATAGGATATCTAGACAAGAATGAGATGATCGCTCACATGTAGAACAACAATGTGAATTTGCAGTGTCAAAGGTGTGGACTGATGTCCATAGTCATAAATAAACAAAGGTATGATTGACAAAACAGCAGTACTGTATCTTCCAAAGACACATTTTGTGACATTGTAAAGATACATTGTGACCCTGGTTCTGCAAACAAGTGTCAAGGAACATGCTTCTTAATGGCTTTAAAGTAGCTTAAAACATAACGTGTCAATCAACAAATATGTAACTTCCAAGGTTGCCACCCTTTTCTCCTGGTAGATAGTGGGTCTGTCTGTCTGTCTAATCTAGTCTAATCTAAGCCTATATATAAGGAGAATTTAATAGAATTTAATAGAATTTAATCCACCTTCACCCATCACTTTATTTTCTTGCCCAGAAAAATGTCTTCTGTTGAATTTCTAAAGACAAAAAAAAAAAAAAAAAAAAAAAAGAATGGGGAAGAAATGTGGACAAGATAGTACATGAATTTAAAAAGTCTACTCCAGGACTAACACCAGGTTGCTAGGGGCCCTGGGGCACAGTCCTCCCCTGGTCCCCCCCCCCATGGTAGCACCTGTCTGCCCAGGGGGGGGTTGCATTGGGTGCCAGTCATTGCCATTGGTACTGAGGATCCAGGGGTTGGCCTAGCCACGTATCCAGTGCCAAACCTGGCTGATCTCTGGCGCCACCCCTGGGCCTACCTCAAACAGTTAACCTTGCTTATTTGCTTCATGTAGCTGCTTAGCCAATTTCCTTTGAGGAGTCCCTCTTCAGTCAGTGTGGTGCAATGTGCTGTTTGCTGGGGTCCTTTTTGTGTTTTCGGTTAATACCATCAGGCCTCTGGGACAGGGAACCATCTTTTCATTTATTTTGCTGTGTAAGCTGCTTTGTGAACTTTTTGTTGAGTGTGTGTGTGTGTGTGTGTGTGTGTGTGTGTGTGTGTGTGTGTGTGTGTGTGTGTGTGTGTGTGTGTGTGTGTGTATTTCATAAGGTTGGCCTTTCTCAGCAATTTTGTTCCATATTCTGCCCACCACCACAAGAGCTATAGTGGGAGATAGGATCCTCAAACTCAAATCACATATCAGCATTAAAGCCAGTAGGAATCCTTCTGGACTAGTAAGCGAAGATGGAAATCTTCACATTTCTTCCTTTAGAAAGTGCCCTTTAACTGAAAGGCAGAGCACTTGCAGTGTGGTGTGGCAGTAGCTATGGCAACAATTCTATGAACAGCCAGTCAAATTAGGCACATACAAGTATGAACATCATCCATGTGTAAAAAAAATCCTGCACACCCTCTGAAAGAATTACCATTTGTGAGCAGTACACGTGTGTAGTTAAGCAGGGCAAATACAAAAATTTGATGTTCCTGTTCCATAACAGAACTGTATGGATACCCTACTTGATCTGAACAAAAATAACCAGTTGAATTAAAGAGACCCATGTAGAGGAAGCACCATCATTCTCTGCCCTTATTTATTATTCATTTCTTACAGTTTGCTTCCACCCACAGAGCAAGGCACATCTTGTACAAACCCAGGATGCTGAAGATGAACTGGAGGGAATACTAAAACCACTCCTCAACTGTAGGCCTTTCATGGGCCAGTTTATGTAAATGTAGTACAATAATTACAGATATAGATGTGGCTACACAGCAACCTCAGAAGTCCACTGTTCATTGCTAAAACAATGAGCTACTATTCTATTAAACTAGAATGTCTTAACCCTTTATTTGTCTAAATTCTGATCAATTATTTGTCATGAAGAAAGAAACATGAAATATTGCAGACCCGATTATCCTCTGCTATACTGACTTGGTGTATGGACACTGACATTACGCCATATCCGCCAGTAATTTTATGTAATGTAAGAGGTGCAGTTCCTTTTTTCAAAATGTGTGTAGTTATTTTTGTTCTACAGGCCTTAGCCACTGAATCACATATTGATTTGTGGTATTACGTTTCAAAAGGCCAAAGACACAAAGTAGGACAAGCCTTGAAGTGTGAGATGTATTATTATTATTTAAAAAAAAACCCACAGAAGCTTTCAAGTCTACAGGAGTAGATATTAACTGGAAGGCATAATAACGATGCAGAATCACCAATGAAACTGAAATGCGTGTAAATGTTTTTTCAGGTTGCAGAACTGCAAAGGCAATCCTTGGCCGGGGAAAAGAGACATGGGACAGGATGAAGAAATCCATGACTCCATCAAGTCAAGAGGTGGGTCAAGCATTTCTCTTCATAGCTAAATAAGACATGGTGAACGTACCCCAAAGAAAGAGTAATTTTGAGCAACACAGTTATAAATTATAATATGTACAACTGTATTACTTCTGGAGATAACATGAACCTCAGTAATTTAGCTGAGGGTATTTGCCTGCTTGTAGTTCCAGCAGCAACATTACTGCAACTGCTCAGTATTGAGAAAAAAAGGCCTGTTCGATTAGTTAACACTAGAATACTGAAGGACGTAAATCATCATTCTGCCCACTATATCACCCTAGTAGTCCATGGATAAGAGTTGGTTTCCATTTCCTGTCACCTTCTTTGAGTGCATGCCAGTGTGGATTTAAATCCCCATGAGAAAGTTTGCACATAATAATCAACATCGAATTGAAAAAGTGGACCATGAATTAGAGAGAGTGTGAGAAAGCTTGGCCTTAAATATGGAAGAACAAGAAAGAATACAGACCGCGTTTGGATTATAAACAAGATATTATATTATAATTAATAACATTTATATATTTATTTATTTTATTTTTCACATTTTTATACCGCTCTTCCTCCAAGGAGCTCAGAGTTATGTACATATTTCCTCCCCTCCTTTTTTGTCCTCACAACAACCCTGTGAGGTAGGTGGGGCTGAGAGATAGTGACTGGCCCAAGGTCACCCAGGAAGCTTCGTGGCTGAGCGGGGATTTGAACCTGGATTTTCTAGGTCTAAGTCCAACTCCCAAACCACTACACCATCCTGGCTCCAGCAGTTCCAGCAGTTTTCATACTGCTTTTCAACAAAAATGTTCACAAAGCAGATTACAGAGAAGGTGAAATAAATAAATGGTTCCCTGTCTGAAAAGGACTCATACGTTGCATTAAACAGGATTACTCCCAAGTAAATGTGCATAATAGGGCACTTTGGATCCAAAGAACTGCTTGTATGTATAGTACAACCTGCGTATATACCAGTGTCTTCCCCTACAGTTGTAGCCCCACAACGTATTTCATGCTACTCTGGAGGGTTCTCTGAATCACTGGGGGGGGGGGCATGAGGTGAGGCACTAGGAACTGTAGTTGGGGGTGGCACTGGTGTCCCTTATGCATGATGAGAGGATGTGCTTTGGTTTGTACAAGCAAATCATTGGATCCAAGTATTTGGAATTTTCAGTGCAGTCCAGTACTCAAGTTAAACCACTACCAGCCTAGCTACGCTAGCTTAACTGTAGTCTGTATCCTATACTAACCCAGCACAGAGGGGGAGGAGCTCAGAAGGGTTTCAAAAACCCTTGTCAGCAATTCCCCCCAGGACCTATGGCAACATCCTCAACAAGTACCAGTCATGGGGAGACATGCTGATAATGCCCTCATACGGGCAGGGGATGGTCACCAATCAATGCATGGAAATAGGTTACTGTCCGTCCCCATGACAGCAGCACAGCACATCTACCACCTGCCTGACACAAAGATGCCACAGTGCCTTCCACTGTAGGAGCTACTGCAGCACAGGCAGCACGAGGGCAAAATCACAGAGAATCCCTTCCCAGCACTCAGAGTTGAGCTTCCCTTATGCCACTCCCACAAACACACACTGCCAAGAACACCGTTTCGAGTACGGCAGATTACCAAAAGAGAGCTCCCTTGGGAGAGGACAGATGCATAGACTAAATACACAAACCTACCCAAGACAAGGGTTCATATCTCTGTGGGGAAATCCATCAACCAGGAACGTTTTTTGTTGGCCATGGGAGGAGGAACAGGGGCAAGCCACAAGGGGAGCCTCAAAGGCACCCAAGAATGCTAGTAGCTTACTAGAAAGAGATGGAAGCTCGGACTCTTCTTAGCCATGTTCAAGTCCAGCCAGCAAGAGTACCTCTTATGTCTCTAATCCCGCTCTTCAGTATTGACTTAAGTGTATATTTGCTATAAATTTGCTAACATTTGCTATAAATAGTTTGCTATAACTATTCATTTATCTTGCAGCAGCTAACAGCAGAGTATGTATGGTCTCTCTTTGCCAGGAGGTACTCCAACCATTGCTACTGCTGGCCAAACACGAGCCCTTTTTTTTTTTTTCAAGATTATAGTGTTGCCACACGGCACAGATTGAATAATCATAACTGGCAGAGTTCCCTGCAACTCCCCACAGGGAGGGAAACATCATGCCCCAGGTACTGCTCTCTCTCCTTCAACAGGGCATGACTGCATGTGCGCTCAGCTTGCACTCACAAACATTGAGTATATATGTCCTGATCACGTGTTGCTGCTGCCATCTATTTCTTGCTACCTTCTCTGTATTTCTCTTTGCTCTCTACAGGCAGCTTTCCAACGGGTGCAGAGGACACAGGACGCTCCACATAACAGCTGAGCAGATCACAAGAGAAGCCTACAGCATGCCTGGTAGCAGTGACCAGCGTGATTACAACAACAGTGCCTCTGTGGAGTTGCTAACCTACTTGTTCCAGACAGGCCCCTGTAGCTTTGCAAACTCCATGACAGACAGTGATGTAACTGGTGCAGTCAGACCTCCCTAACACCTGCTACTTTGCTGTCTGTCACACAAATTGCAAAGGAACAACAGCCCTGCCTGGATGGGATGGTTGGCAACTCCACACATTTCTCTTTCGGATGCAGTACGATAAAAGCTTTAACTTGATCACACACATTGTTACTTTGTTAGCAAGCAGGCATCCCAGTAGTGTAGCTAGGGGTGCGGTAAGTGCTGCACAGCGTTACACAGAGGTGCAAAGTGGCCCTTCCAACTTGACATAGGAGCCAGTCCGGCTGCGAAGGCAGCATTGCCCTAGTTGTCTCTTATCTCAGCTGGCCTCACAGAGTAGGACTCAACAGGGGAGGAGTGGCCTCTCTGCCACCAGGGCTCAGGGTCTGCATCATCCCCACTCTCTTACTCCTTGGGCTGTGGAGGTAGGGCAGGGTCTTTGGGGCTCATAATAAGCATGAGGCAGTCAGTTGAAGATAGCACTGAGCAGCATGATCTCAGCAACGGTTGGGATAACAAGCAGCAGGTACCAGCAACAATGCAAATGGCAGAGTGTGTGTGTGCGTGTGCATGCATGTCTTCTTCAAATGGGAACGTGTGTATCACATGCATGCAAGTGACCAGCCCATGCACTGCTCCTCCCTCTTAATGGTTCATGTGCATAGTCTCCCAGCCAGGTGTGCCTCTTTGTGATTCCCATTTTGTTGAAATAGGCCCATCTCAGGTTTCAATCTGTCATCTCCCCCTGTGGAGCCTGTACTCTTCCATTGTACCAGCAGCATTCTATAGACAGGATCTGGGGTCTGTTGGAGACTCCCTGCGCGTTGTTTTCACCGCTTTGATTGGTTCAGAAGGCGCGGGGGCGGGGCGCTTCGTTCCTCCATGTAACCGAGGCTCGGATCACGGAGGAACTTAGAGCTCCGCCCCCCCTGTAGTGACACCAGTGGTTGGATGCTAAACATCCCATCTAGTGAGGCACTTTGTGCATGTCCCCTGCTGTAGCTGAATGGTTAGCGAGATGCTCTGTAGACAAGCCTGTGTGGGTTCAAAAAGTCCTACTGCTAGGACTTTTTTTTTCCTTCTTTCTTCTTTGGCATGGGTGCTTCTCTAGACAATCATGCAAAATGTGACTTTGGTCTTGGTTCTAGCATTCCTGCTGGTTGAGCTGGAACATGGCTTACACTTGCTTCCCAGCCTCTGTGCCAGCATGCCAGCCTAAGATTGGTAAATGCTTGGAGGTGTTGTCACAGGTGCTGGGGGCGTGTCTGACAAGGATCAACCTCCCTGGAGTTCTTGAAGTTGTTCTTTGCTCCTTCCCCTTAGTGCTGGACTAATAATACAGACTAGTAGTTAGGCCAGTGTGAGACTACAGTTAGGCCAGTAGGTAGGCAGCTGGTCGCTTCTTCAGTATAGGATTGCAGTGTTGCCTGCTTTGGGACTACTGCTAAAAATGGGATATAAATCTCTCAAACAAACAGATGTTCATGCTGCACATGCTCAGGGGAGTACTTTTGACTTGATAAAGTCACATCGAGCGCTAGTGCAAATGAACTCTGCTAGGGAGTAGGGACTCTCCCCACTTGGATTACGGCTGTATTCAAATTTATTCAGACAATTCAGCACGGTCACTCCGATGCACCTGCTGCCCCCCCCCCTTGTGCTCAGTAAGGCACGCACCTCAGAAGCGACCCTACGTCTTTTGCACCTGCGGCGCACCTTCGCGCTGCCGGGTCAGGCGGGGCTAGCCGGTGGTCAGGTGGCTCCGCCGCCTCGCCTGGCTGACGTGGACGCTACCGGGAATCCGCCCTATATCAGGCGCGGGCGGGTCGAGCGCTGCTGAGTGAACAGCCAGGCTGCAGACGGGGCGGCGAGCGAGGAGCTGGGTGTGCTACTACGGGGACTCTCGCCGGGGCGCCCTGCTCCACCTTCTCCGCTTGGCACGACCCCAAGGGAGAAAGCGATCGCGAAGGAGTCTCGAGGGAGATGGCTGCAGAGATGAACCTCGGCAGCGAGCAAGGTAAAGAACGCGGAAGCCCCCAAAAAGAACGGGAGGGGGAAAAGAGAAATATCCCCCTGTCCTAGAGGCGAGCAGCAGCATGGTGGTCTGTGCCCCACGCTTCTCCGGCCTCGCCCAGCTTCGGCTTCGCCGTCAGCCAGCTCGTTAACTATCTCTCTGTCTCTTCCCCTCCCCCCGGGGTTGCATCGCCGCTGCTGCAGCTGCATGCGCGGAGTTTGTGTTCGTAGCTGGCCGGGCTTCCCTTCTTCCCAGTTTCTTCGCCTTGCAGCCGGGGGGCGGTGGCGGGGGGGGGGCGCGCCCTTCCTTCCTGTGCTTGTGCCTCGCGAAATAGAGTTTGAGGGCGCGAGCGCGGAAGCGGCGCCATCAACTCTCTCCCGATCTTCTTCGCCCCGTTATTGAGCGCGGGGGCGGGGCGGCTTCGGGCGCCTCTCCGGCCGCTCCGCTGGAGGCCTCGTGTGCGGCCCCGCCCTGGACTCTCCTGCTGCCTCGCCACAGCTAACGGGAGTCGAAGCGAGCTCTCTCGGCAGTTGCGGGCGGGAGGTGGGCGCAGCGGCTTTGCGCGCTCCGGAGAGTGCCGGGCACAGTTGGGTTCGACGGCGTCTCTAGAGACCCAGCCGCCGCCGCCGTCTAGGTATTTCTCTCCCGCCTTGCCTGGCCGCGGTCGTCTTCTGGGAGAGAGAGCCGCCTCTCGGCTGCTTGTTGTATCCGGGAAGTGGGAGCTGCCTGTGGGGCTCAATGGGCGAGTTCAGCCGCCGAGGTGCTCCGTGGAGGAGGCTTTCACCTCCTTCGAGATGCGGCCGCGCAGACAGACCTCTGCTGAGCCGTAGGGAGTGGGTTTGTGGCGCCTGTCACTCAAAAGGTGTTGCGACGGGGGGGGGGGAAGGTCGGGGCGTGGCTGCGCCTCCAGCTCCATGGCACGGCCAAGTCTCTTTTCCATAACATGTGAGGGTAGCTGCAGG
Source organism: Plestiodon gilberti rubricaudatus (assembly GCA_026170595.1). Taxonomy (NCBI): domain Eukaryota; kingdom Metazoa; phylum Chordata; class Lepidosauria; order Squamata; family Scincidae; genus Plestiodon; species Plestiodon gilberti. The sequence continues at coordinate 31,632,625 of JANXHW010000004.1, forward strand.
ACAGGAGTCTCCTTTGGATTGGAAGAACCACGTGGCTGGGCTCTGTAAGGGGTCCAGTTGTTGGTAGTGATGGGAAGGGGACGAGCCCGTAGCTCGCTTCATCTTTCGCCTGTCTCCAGCATGTGTCTTCACGAGTCCTCCAGTCCACACCACTCTTCCAGGGTTATGTAGCATGTGTGGTACTCAAAGCATATCTCTTCTCCTGAGTTCGACCCTCCTTGACCATCATGCTCGTTGTTGCCTGGGCTTGACAGTCGCACTCCAGGATTTCAGGCTGGGGATCTTTCTCTGTCCTCTTGGAGGCATAGCGAGGATTAAACCTGGAACCTTTTTGTTGCAAGATGTATTCTATAGTTCACTGTATGGTGGCTTGTACTACATGATTGAATAGGAAAGGAGACGTTAAGTGTGCAGCCTTGTATTTTCTGGAAATGCAAAGCAAATGCGTAAGTAAGTGTACAGGTGGGCCCCCATATCCACTGATTCGCTATCCACGGTTTCAGTTATCCACGGATCGTGGGGACCCCCCCCCCCCGGCTTTTACTTTTTTCCCAGTAAGCTTCATTTCTTCCTTAAAGAAACAAGAGAAGCGGCCTCTGGCTGCTTATTACAGGCAAGTAGAACTAGACTAAGTACTAGAGAGGCTCTGCAAGGTTAACAGGGTTAACCCGGCAGGGTGGGGGGGGGCTCAAGAAACCATGGAGGGGGTGTTCGCTCTTATCCACGGTTTCAAGTATCCACGGAGGGGCCTAGAACATATCCCCAGCGGATATGGGGGCCCACCTGTAATATGTGAGAACACCCTTTGATGTTGCACTTCTGGGTTGTTCCTCTTCAGTTGTTTAGAGCTGAACTCCTTGAATCTGTAGTAATGGTGGTGGGTTAGAAGATGTGACAGACAAGCAGTACCCAAAGGTGTTTAAATTGGTGTTGAATCTCTGCTTGCTTCAGCTGATGTGGATAGGGTACATACTACTGACAAAAACAGGCTCTCATAACAATCCACAGGTGTCACTCGGTGGCCTGCAGCAACCACACCTTCTGTCAGACATGTGCCCTTAGTACCCAAATAAAGTGAGAAGTCTTGAGATCTTGGTGTGTGTGTGTGTGGGGAAGAGTATCCCTCTCCCTTTTCCAAATTTACCGGTATATGTAGGTTGTGGACGTGAAGGGGGAAAAAGCATCAGCCATTTCATGTCAGACTTTGGAGACTTTCAGATGGCAGCTGCCTGCTATTTCTCTCTCTCTAAAGCTTGGTATAGACCAGGGGAGGCCAATCTTTCAACATTAATGCTCCTGGCCCTTTCATGGTTGTATAGGTGAAGGTGAGGGCATTTCTGCTGCAGGTGCAGCTGCTTTAGCAGCACCATCAGCAATTGCAGCTGCCAAGATGCTGTCTTTTATACAACTTAAGAATGCAGAGACCCAAATGGTGGAAGGTTGGCCACCCCGGTATAGACTGACCCCTCCTGTCCAGTTGTTTAACACTAGAGGACAGTGGCAAAAACCAGTACAGTACTGTGAATCGGCAAAGGCCAGCTTCAAGTCATAGATGCCAGTTTAACAGCATTGTAGAGTTTGACTTCAGTGCAATTCATATTAAGATGTTGCAGGCCTCTTCCCTGCCTTCCAATTCTGTTTAAATAGTTCAGGGTACAGCTCTTCTCCTAATGAAGCTGGTGGCAGAGCTCCCATTTTCAAGGAGCAGAGTTGCAGTCTTTGACTTTCTGGGGGGGGGGGCAGACTTGCTGAGCATCTGGTGTTACAGTTTATTTGAAAGCCTTTAAAGGGATGTAGTCGGCAAAACTGAGCAATTAGACACCAAAGGTCACATGGAAAAACCTCTAGAAAGCTGGAGTGTTGTTGTTTAACTGGGATGTTTATGTATAACATGACTTGAGCAATGTTATCTGGCCATACATAGTTGAAGGGAATTTTGCTGCTTCTCTGATGAGTTTTGAAGCCCTTATAGAATTAAAATGGCAATTTTATTGGATGTATTAGAAGCAAGATAAATGCATGAATAACTTCACTGGTGTCTTCAGAAGATGTCTTGGAAGTGCAAGAATCTCATTTTGGCTAATAACTCCAGTCTTGTGTGTTGACAAACAGGTGTTGCAAATCTAAAACCACAGAAATTTTCAGGCTGGAAAGTTAAAGCTGCCGACTGTAAGCACCATGTACAGTGATGGTACTGTATATAACAAATAAGTGAAATGGAATTTCAGGGTTAAAAAGATTCTTAGCAAGTTTTCAAGCTTTTCTTGGCAATCTCTGGTGGACTCATGGAAACACGGTCTTAATTTTATTTTCTTAAGACCTGTTTAAGGGAAGTTCAAAAGCTTCCTAAAGGGCCAAATGTAGCTTGCAAGCTGTGGTGTTTGCCTGCCTGTCTTGGCAATAGCATGTGGACAGAGCCTGGGTTGTGCCTGGCTAGCTTCACACATTTACACAAGAGGTATGATTCAGATGTAGCAATGGATCACATGTGGATGACCTTGGGCTTGTATGCTCCCCCTTCACGGTGTCTTATTGCTTGGTTCTCAACAAATCATGAGTTTCCAAGTTCAGACAAATTAAAGATTTTTGCAAGGGAGCTGAATGGAGTCCAGGTGTCTTTCCCTGTAGGTAGAATGTGACGCATGTGACTGAGGAAGTGAGTAGGTTGAAGTTATTTGAAAGATTGGGGCGCATGCTGCATTCTGTGGTGGAACATTTTCCCCTGACTTCCGGGCTGCATTGTAACTGCCTCAGTGCTGGAAAGTTGGTTAGGATTGAAATGTAAGTTTATCCCAGTTAAGGTAGGAAATATGCTGGTATTCCAATTAAAAAGGATTGCATGTTGAAATGGAACTAGTATGCATGTAAATGTAGTCGGGCACTATAGTATGTGGTGGTAAGAATGACTTAATTAAGTAGTGCCACCGTTACGAACGGGCACGAGGCGGCCCTATCCCCTTACCTTCGGAGCCATTCAGGGTGGTGAAAGTAACGCGCTTTCGCCGCTCTGAAGGCGAGGGGGGCGGGGCCGCTTCGTCTCTGTTTGTAACGGAGGGTCGGAGCGTGGCGGAACTTAGTGCTCCGCCCCCCCCCGGAGCGATGCTACTGAGTGCCACTAAGTCCTAAAGTATTGGCACAAACTGGTTGTAGTCTAACAGTTAAGTGTACAGTACTTTAATTCTGTTTTGTATTGTGGGCTCTTAAGAGAATAGTGCCATATAAAATACTGCTGTCACTGATGTAAGACATGGATATTAATATCTGAAAATTCAGGTGCCTCTGTACTAGTTAAAATCCTGAGTAGTGATAAATCCTAGTCCAGTGGTTCTCGGCTCTCTGCAATCTAAAGCTTGGCGGTCTAAAGCTCGGTGAGGCCTGTGGAGGGGTCTGCAGGCCTTCCTGCACCCTCCGGAGGGGTCAAGGACCCCTGGTAAGTACAAAAATCACATTAAAGTTTTTTTTACTGCAGCAATCCCTGGGATCGCTGCCACCACCATGTTGTCCCTGCCTCTTAAAGTGGCAGGGGACAGTATCCATTTCTCCTGGTGGGTCATGACTCACCAGTTTGAGAAACGCTGTCCTAATCCTTTATGGAATTTGTGTACCTTGCCAGTAAATGCACAATAAGGAAGACTATGCTACATATACAAATTCTACTTGTATGTCAACCCCTTAGTTTCTGAGTTGATACTATCTTGCAAGCATTTTTGAATTACGGAACTGGCTTTTTTCCTAGAGCTATGAACTGGCTAGCAACTGCTAAGTGACGTGTCTGTGCCATCTGATGTTCAGTAACAAGACATTTTAAATCTTGCACACATCTAACAAAATAATAGTGCAGCTGTGCTAGTGAGATGCACAGCACAACTTCATGCATAGTCTTCCTGTAGTCTAGTGGTTCCCAAACTGGGAGGTGTGGCTCCCAGGGGAGCCACAGAAACCAGCCTGGGGAGCCACGGAGTGCCACGGAATCCTCTCAGAAAACAGTGCAATGCCAATTGGCAGGCATCAACGTAATGTAATGGGGAGCTGCAGCCAGTGGTGGTCAATGGTCACTGGAACCGCAGGTCAAAAAAGTTTTGGAAACACTGCTGTAGTCCCATGGAGTTCAGCAGTGCACTTGGGATTGTAGACTTATGCTGTTCTTGCTGTACTGTTATGCAAGGATCATGTGGTATAGTGACTTCTAAATGCTGCTGTTCTTCAGTCATGCAACTCTTTGTTATGAGAGCTTTTGCTGTATAAGCAGTTGGAGAGTTTGACGCCAAAGACTGATATTTTTTTTTTAAAACTTGAATAACCTGATGAGTCCAGACTTCAGAAAAGGTTCTGGTCTAATCTCGGAACAGCTTCTTGGTAGCTTGTTTCAGCAATTTCCCCTCTGATTGCATCTTTCCACGAGTAAGATCTTGCTTGGAAGGAGTAAAAAACACTGTTGAATTCCACAGTCATTGTGACCTTCTTGTAAGCATTGGCTTAGTAGTGCAGTATTTCAATTTGGTCATATTTATGCTAATAAAAACCTTCAGTTGCTATTGTCTTGCTTAGTGTTGCCAAATGAAAAGAAGGGGTTTGATAAACTTCGAAGAACTTTAATGTGCTTGATGGCCCAAGAGTTGGGAATGTGATACCTATTGGAGTTTCAACTGACAGATCAAGAGGCTTCTAGGAATGATTTGGAACCAGTTTGAGACAAAGCTTTGGAGCTATGAGTTGACCAAGGGTGGAGCACTTCGGGTTACAGCAGTTCTCACTGGGAATCTGATCCTGGGTAACAAATATGTCTACTGTACTTCTAGACTTCCACTGGACTCTGCTTGCATGTCTATAAATACAATAAATATTATGAAAACACTGCAGATCTCTAGTACAAAGAAAATTAAACACTTATCTCTGGAACTCTCCTCCACTTGAAGTGGAGGGTACTTTGACTAAATAAGAAAAGTGTTTGCTGACACACTATTAATACTAGCCCAGTTCTGTGTTGACCATGTATTGTATAGCTCCCATGCAAAGAGGAAGGCGGCTTTAATGGCACTGCTCTGTTCACTGATGGTTTCACTGGTGCCTGTTGAACAAGACTTTTTGTTCTGTAGTAAATCGAGGGAAGCCTGATGAAACGGACCGTGGTAACCGCACTCTTGCTTCTCTGTCCGATTTCTTTTCTCTTAAACAATGTTGGTATTTACCACAGTGACTATTTCTTTTTTTAAATGAGGTTCTTGATCTGATCATGATTCTGCTATGGTCATATTCCATAGCACTGGGGTCCAGAGTTTTTCTAACTGTTGTGTGTTTTATTGGCAGTGGTCTTGGCTATGATTAAGACTAACCAGGCTAGTTTTTCATGGTCTCTGCACATGGTAAGTGTTCTTTGCCTGCCCAGGACTTAATTTGGAATAGTCTAGAGCAGGGGTGTCAAACGTGAGGCCTGCGGGCCAGATAAGGCCCATGGAAGCTCTTTTTCTGGCCCACATGATAATTGGACTCTCCCAGAGCCCTTTCAGCAGCACCGCTCTGCAGAGGCTCTGGAAAGGAGACACAGAAGGAGGCCTGAGAAGGCAAGGAATGCTGTGGGGAAAAGGGATGACCATGAGGGGGATGAGAGGGAGCTGGGAGAGCCCAATTATTATGTGGGCTACCCTTTCAGCAGCTCCACTTCTGCCAAAGTGACACTTTGCAGACCATCTCTCCGCTGCTGAACTGCAAAGTGATGCTGCAACAGAAGTGGTACTGCTGAAAGGGCAGCCTATGTGATAATTGGGTTCTCCCATATCTTGAAAATATGATCAAGATTTGCACGTTTTCTCTTCTGTTTGCAGCTAGTGAATTCCTAGATGGCCAGAAATAAGCACTTCTTCTCACCATCTGCTTAATGATGTCACTTCTGGAGCTCAGCAGGCGCCATGAATGCTATTCAGCCTGCTGTATGGGACGAGTTTTGACACTCCTGGTCTAGAGCAAGATTCAAGCACTGAACTTAAGATGGAATGAAGCTTATGATTCCCAACCTTGTCAAAGTGCTTCTGGGACATCGAATGAGGCTTTTATAGCAGCAGGAGTATAGCAAACCTTGTTGCTTAAGAGCAAAAGATTATTTGACAAAGTTCAGAAGATGTTCTGTTCTAAGAAATGTACTGTTCTTGTGACTTCAGAAGTGGAATGCTTGCTAGGCAGTAGGTTAGCGTCACAACTTCATACATATCTTTAGCATGCTGTTCTTTAGTATAGAAAGATTAGATTTTATGCTAGACCAGTGTTTCTCAAAGAGTGTTCCTAAGAGCCCTGGGGCTCCCTGAGACCCCCTTCAGAGGCTCCATGAGCACACCGTAAGTGACTGTCATCTGCTTGGCTTTTCTGCCACTCCATGCATGCGCCAGCATTCTGGGGCTCCCCGAGACTCCATGCATGTGCTGGTGAGGCTCCCCAAGACTCCATAACTCCCCAAGACCAGGCTCCCTAGGGCTCCGGAGACCGAAATATTTAAGAACAGCTGTGCTAGACAAATGAGTGTTTAACGTGTTACGGCTTAGAAATTGCCAATAACTTGGGTTTTGTAAGTTCCTATTAATCTTTACAGTTGGGGTTTACTACTCTTGCACATTCAACCTCTTTCAATGATTTTGCACTCTTGCATAGTTGCATTGCATAACAGGATAACTTGGTCTTCAGTGCTAGTCTATGATGCCCTTCTTCCTACATCAGTGCATGAGATGATGGTGTAGCCATACAAATCTGCAGGAGGAAAGCAAGGCAGGGAAAAGACATGAATGCAGATAATTTTACCAGAGCCTCAGACCAAAGACTTCTGTGATCTTGGTGCAAGCAGTCAAATAGTTCTTGGCTTTCTAGAGATCTGACTTCCAGACTGTGGTGTCTGTAAACTTGTGGGCAGGATTGTGTATTGCTATTCTGTATCCAAATTATACAGTGTTCAATAGCGCAGGTAAATGTCAATAGCTCAGGCAAATGTCTTATTTATTCTTTACTGTATTTATATACTGCCTTTTTCAGTAGACCTAAGGCAGTTTACATAGGCAGGCTGAACATAAATCCACTTTTCACTCTGATTTTTACAAACATTATTCCAATCTTTCCCTTCACAGTGCAGTTGTCATCCTGACTGCCGACTTGCACTTTCCAAGCCTCTTGCAGGCAGCTGCAACCATGCTTTTGACCAGCTTCTCAAAGGTGTTAGCCTTTTGCCAGCTGACTCCTCCACACATATGCCAGCGACCTCCTGGTCTCCCATCTAGGTAGCCTATCTTGCATAGCTTTTTCAGGCAAGGCAATGGCTCAAACCTCCTGCCTTATTGGTTTCCAGTGTTGTCTTCCTGGGTTCCAGTGTTGTCTTCCTGGGTAAGGTGCTTGCTTGAGTTGGTGGTTGCTGTCAACTGCAGCTGTATTTGGATCAGTTGAGTTGAAACGGATCATCTTGAGAACTGGCTTTGAAGCTGCATGATTGCCCTGTTAGATGACCTTGGCTGGGAAAAGGACAAGTTTGCCTGTTCTGCTGGACCTCTCAGTGGTTATAAATGCAATTGTCCATGGTATCCTTCAGGATAAGCTGCTTGTTTGGAATTGGGTCGTTGTGTTGCAGTGGTCTGCTCCTGCCTGGAGGGTTGATACCAGAAGATGGTGCTGGGAATTGCTGCTTGGCCCTGTGGATTTATGCTGTGGGGTTCTGTTTTATTTCCTGTATTAACCTCTACATGAAACTGCTGAGTTAACACCATCTAGTGATTTTTGGGTTGAGGTGCCATCAGTTAGCTGATGATGCTCCACTCTCCTTTTCATCCGAGTCAGGTAATTGTGGAAGTGCTGAATTGCTGTCTGGGCTCAGTAATGGACTGGATGGGGGCCAGCAGGCTGTAGCTCAATTCTGACAAGATGGAGGTACTGCTCATTGTGGAAGTGTTGACCGACCTGTTTTGGATGGGCTTGCACTTCCTCCTGAAGTATCGGGTTTACTGTCTGGGAGTGCTGCTGAATCCTGCTTCAGTGGAGGACTGTATGGTTTTGTGGTACGTGGCACATTTTTGTTAGCTGAGGCTGCTGTGCCAACTGTGATCCCTCCTGGATGGAGAGAGACTTGCTTTGGTTATCTATGCTCTGGTAACTTTCAGACTAGACTACTGCAATGTCTCTGAAGTACTAGGGTTGCTTCTGAAAACGGTACATTCGCAACCTATCAGATACGTTTAACTGGAACTGGCTAGTGGGGACACATTTTGCTTATTCTTAAACAATGTCACTGTATGCCAGTCTGTTTCTGAGCACGGTTTAAAGCTCTGTACAGATAGCATGCAGGACTTTGTTGTTCAGTCGTTAAGTCGTGTCCGACCCTTCGTGATCCCATGAACCATATCCCGCCAGGCCTTCCTGTCCTCCACTATCCTTCCTGAGTTTGCTCATATTCATGTTCGTTGCATCGGTGATGCTGTCTAACCATCTCATCCTTTGCCTTCCCCTTCTCCTTTTGCCTTCAATCTTTCCCAGCATCAGAGTCTTCTCCAGAGAGTCCTCTCTTCACATTAGGTGGCCAAAATATTTGAGCTTCAGCCTCAGTACCTGTCCTTCCAGGGAACAGTCAGGGTTGATATCATTTAGGATTGACTGATTTGATCTCCTAGCAGTCCAAGGGACTCCCAGGAGTCTTCTCCAGCACCACAGTTCGAAAGCATCTATTCTTCGGCGCTCAGCCTTCCTTATGGTCCAACTCTCGCAACCATACTTTGCTACTGGGACCACCATCAACCTGACTATACAAACTTTTGTTGGCATGGTGATATCTCTGCTTTTTATTATGCTGTTTAAGTTTGCCATAGCTTTCCTTCCAAAGAGTAAGCGTCTTTTAATTTCATGGCTGCTGTCTCCGTCTGCAGTGATCTTGGAACCCAAAAAAGTAAAATCTGTTACTGTTTCCATTTCTGCCCCTTCTATTTGCCAGGAATTGATGGGCCCAGATGCCATGATCTTAGTTTTATTAATGTTGAGTTTCAAGCCAACTTTTGCACTCTCCTCTTTCACTCTCATCAAGAGGCTCTTTAGTTCTTCTTCACTTTCTGCCATTAGGGTGGTATCGTCTGCATATCTGAGGTGGTTGATATTTCTCCCGGCAATCTTGATTCCGGCTTGTGAAACATTCACCCGGGCTGCCACGTTCTGCACTAGTTGCAGTTTCCGAACAGTCTTCAAAGGCAGCCCCACGTAGAGCGCATTGCAGTAATCTAATCTAGATGTCACTAGGGCATGGGTCACTGTGGCCAGGTCTGTACGGACCCCAACATTTAAGGACCCCAAGATAACCTGAAGAGAAGATTTCTTTCTTCTTTACCACTGAACAAATCTGTGGAATAGTGGGGACCAGAATGCTTATATTAGTGACACAACACTACTTACAGCTGCCAAATTAAGGGCAGTTTCCACAGTTCGTGTCTGACCTTGGGTCGCTAATGTAGTAAACTTAGATTTCTCAATACTGTTCTTGTGATGGGTTTCTTTAAACACACTTGAAAAGTGCTTGCTGAAGTAAGAATCTGCTGGAATCTCACTCTAGGACTAATGCCTTTGCCAAAACAAGCAAAAATCAAGGGCATTGTGGGTTCTGTCACAATTCTGACAAGTGAGCCAATGCAAATAGTGCGACATGTAACAAGTTCCTCTTGTGCAGTCTAATGTATGTACTCCAGTGAAGATGAAGACTAGCTCATGTTTTTCAGTTTCAGCCAAATGCTTTCCACGTGGCAACTACCACACGATCTCATTGAATTTGTAATCTGAATGGCTGTCGATGTAGACAGCAGCAGCATTTCTTGATTACTTAGATCTGAGTTTGATTAAACAGGCAACAAAAGTAAGTACTCACTGTACTTACTTTTGTTGCCTGTTTAATCAAACTCAGATCTAAGTAATCAAGAAATGCTGCTGCTGTCTATATCGACAGCCATTCAGATTACAAATTCAATGAGATCGTGTGGTAGTGGTGGTGACAGGTTGTGACAGAACCCACAATGCCCTTGATTTTTGCTTGTTTTGGCAAAGGCATTAGTCCTAGAGTGAGATTCCAGCAGATTCTTACTTCAGCAAGCACTTTTCAAGTGTGTTTAAAGAAACCCATCACAAGAACAGTATTGAGAACTTGCAGCATTTATGTATGTAGTTCTTTGAGGAGAGCTAATTTTTAAACTTGGTGAACTGCTTCATAACATGCCATTGAGGCCCTTAATTTCAAACTCATGACAGCTGGTGAATGAAACCAAGCTTGTTTAGTATTGATGATTAGTGTCTTATGACTGTTTTGCTTGGTTTCATGCAATATCCTCGTGTAGGTGAAACAAGTTCATATAGCTGCAAAATAGGACACGGTAAGATCTAGGAAAAACAGAACTTTCCTGTGAAAAGGAATTGGGACTGTACTGGTTTGGGTCATCCTAATTTATAGGCTGAGAATTTACACTGAGCAGTCCTATTGGAAGTAGCTGTTAGACTTGTACTCTGTCACATGTAAGAAGACCAAGATGTTGCAGCTGGAGAGCTGTCATTGCAAAATAAACCTATGCAGTCACTTCATACATGTTGTTGTGCACTGTACATACTGTATGCATAAGCTTAGTATGAAGTATTAGCTTTCCTCATGTTTGTTGTATGAGAGACACTTGTATCTCAGCCTTCCTCCAAGGAGTGGAGGGTGATATTGTCTGTCCACACATTTTATCCTTGCAACCATGTGAGGTAGGTTGGGCTGAGAGATGGTGAGCTTCACCATCTTCATGACTGAACCCAAGTTTTCCTAGTCTTAAACGAGAACACTCCAGTGTTGTGTTCATGTACTCTCTAGGGCTTCTCAAACTATCTGAGTGGGGGACCAGTGATCCCCCCCATTGTGCTATGGACCAGTAGCATATCTGTGCCAGATTACTGTTTGTTTCCTTCTTGCTCTGGACCTCCACTTTGAGTAGCAGTCTAGGGCATAGATGATAAAGTTTGTAAGAATATTCCTTCTAGTAAATAGGTCTTCACCATGTCATTGTATTAACTAAAAGCAAGAACATGATGTGACATACAGTTGTATAGATTTTCCCCAGTGCTTCTCTTTTGCCTAAACCAAAAGCTGTGACTTAGAGCAGGAGAAGTGGCTGCTTAATTCTTCCTTTCTGGTTGTTTCTGCTAAGAACGATGCTCTCCATTTCCTTTTCTGGTCACAGAGAAAAGAAACTAGTACTAAATCTAGATTGGGACAAAGTTGTCACTAAGCACAGAAAATCTTTGTGCTGATTTTGTAGGATTTTAATACTTTCTAGGAGCACAATTAAGAGCAAAGGAGTCCCCTCAAAACTGTGACATGCATCACACAAGGTGAATAAAACTTCTAGTGAACAGACTAGTCCTGGCAAATGCTAAACTAACAAGATTTCAAAAGTGTAAGAATCATATTGTATACATAGCCTGAGGTTTTCAGTGTCTGTTCACATGCCTGATATTAAAATCTTAATGTGTGGATGGTGGTCAATAGCCATCTATTGATCGTTGCCTGCGTTAGTTGGTGGAAAGTTGGTGGAAAGTGTATTTGCAATACAGCTGTTGCATTAGTAACTTGGTCTCTTCATAGTTAGCCAGGGAAGATGCCACAGTTGTCTGGGTTCTTTTGAACTGTATGTCAACAGGGGCTCTGTTAGGAAGCACATATTTGAAGAAATGCCATAGAATAGCTCTTGTTTAGAAACTTCTAGCACAGCCACTTCAGACTGCAGGTGGGGGGATAAGATTATATAGTCAAATGCTAGTCTTTCACTAGTATCTTGCAAATGGGTACCTTAAAACTTTATTTCTCTTGTGAAGTGCAACTCCTTGACTGATATTTTTCTCCTTGACAATACATACAGCTTATGGCTACCTTATTACTAGGCAGTTTTCCAGACTCTCATCATAAGTAACTACTGTGCCTTAGGAAATCGATTCACAGACACTTACAGATGAATCTCTTGTGATAGCAAAATTACTGTTTCTAGAATATCACCATCGAGGGATTCTGGATGGGAGTTGTGCTACTAGAGTTCACATAGATAATGTAACATCAAGCTATTAATTCCAAAGGTATCATTTGCCATGCATGTGATACTGTAAAGTAGAGGTATGTTGTACAGGCCTGAAACTAGCATTGAGTACATACTGGTTTAAAAAACCTGAGCGAATTTGCATATATGAATGCTCATTTTGGAAAGCACAATACATGCGGAAATGATGAATTTTGTATAACATCCACCCAATGCTCTTTTGAACAAGTCTACAAATCAGTGCAACTTTGACTGTATACCAGTAGGAGGAGCTCTGTTACTTTTTAACATGGCACAATGTAAAAGATATGGTATGTACAAGGCAGAGTTTATTGCAACCCTTTTTGTCCAAAGGAACCTCCAAGCAAGCTTGCAAAAATTTGAACTGGTGTAGAATAGTATGTAATTTGAATGGATAATATTGCCAACCAAGATGGCGCCACCACCTTGACTCGTTTGCCCTTTGTCCAAATGCTACAAAATAAAGAAGGCAGAATATCACCTATTGATTTAAAAGTTGCTTGAATTGTAAGGTTACATACTTGGCACTTTTCCCACCTAGCAAAAAAACAACCCACTGAACTATTTTGAGCATTGTGACCACTTCCTTCTCCGACAGGAAAGCAGCAGAAGGAGGCCCAAACGCCCAATAAAGGCGGTGATCTTAATGATCTAATATTAGTACTAATATTACTCTCCTATCTTGTTAGGAGTATAATGGGTTAAGAGCATTTGGCCTCCAACTACTAGCGACTCTAAAAAAAAAAAATCTCTTGGCTTCTGACAACGGCTGCTATATAAAATCCTCACTCTATATTGCATATAAACCCAACCCACAATGTAGAGATCACAAACCCAGCTCTGCTGCTATCTTCTGGTCGGAGCTATTGGGTGTAAATAAAGGCTGCTCCTAGCTTCATGGCTGATTGCCAGTTGGATACAGATTTTTTTGCTAGCCATAAAAGACTCTGGTATCTGTGAGCTATAGCTCATAGAGTATGCGCACGCGTGCTCATTGTTCTCGCTAATTTTTTTTTTAGCAGCAGTGACTTCAAAGTCAGGAACGTGCTTTAACATTAACAGTTTGCATGGTATAGTAGTCTATCAATGTTGGATCTGTCCAGCTAATTCATGTCTGTGGTCTCCTCTTGAACTGTTTTGTCAATTTCTGTATTCATGTGTTAAATATTTTCAGGTGCTTACTATGTTTATGGTTTCAGATGTCTGATATTATTTAAACCTTCTCCCTCATCCCCCTACAAGTAAGACAGCTGGTTGGGCAAGGGCAAGAAAGATTGCTTTCAAATGACTGGTATCTCTTGGTTTTAGTATTGCATTCAATGGGTAGGCTTACCAGATCTCCAACTGGGACAGAGTGCTAGACCTTTAGGAGAAGGAAGGTGGGCAGGTATAGCTTGTTAAACTTGGAACACAATCCTAGGCATGTCTACTTGGAAGCAAGCCCCACTGAACACAATGGGGTTTGCTTCTGAGTAGACATGCCTAGGATTGTGCTCTAAGGGTTTAACAAACTACACCTGCCCACATTCCTTCTCCTAAAGGTCTAGCACTCTGTCCCGGTTGGAGATCTGGTAAGCCTATCCATGGGCAGTGTGGGACATGGGAACGTTCAGGTTCTGGGGAAATGCATAATCTCTGAACTGGTCAAGTGTCTAGTTAGTTTCCTCCCAACCCACAGGTGTACACTTCTGTTGCATATATACATCCTTGGGTAAAAATGCCTTAAACTGCAGGATGTCCTAGTGTTGCTTGCATTTGCCTGCTCAAAGTGAAAAAAAAACTAATTTTGCATTTTTAGTATCATGTATAATAAGCACTTACCTTCTCAAGGTATCAAGCCTTTCTCCCTTTATAATGCTCATGTTCCTAGATGTTTAAATAGAAATAATACAAACCTTGCTGCAGTGTGGAGTGTGACTCCATGACCTCTGGAAAAGTTATGGTTGTGATTATAGACTCCCGCTATCTTTAAAGCTTTCTTTGTTTCAACTAATTAAAACAGACATTACAGGAAATATTACAGATATTTCTCTAAGAGGGAGCTGTTTCATGAGACTTGTCAATATGGAATTGTGAGCACTGCTGTATTAAAGGACATTAGCATTAAGGTTAGAATTTGTGTGCCTACAGGATAAGCTTGTATTTTAATAGATTTTCATGTTTTCTGAACAATGCATACTGTTTGATTGCTCTTGTAATTAAAAACTTACTAGTTTGCCATTATTACCAGTAATAGAACCTTTATGCTAACTAGAAATGAAATTTAGAACCTCTAGTCATGCTGCCTATATCTGTTTTGTTCTACTGAATTATGCAGTACTTTTGTCAATTTCACAGGTTGCTTTTAAAATTGGTTTGGCTCTGCACATTTCCAGGGACACTGGACAAGACCACTTGTTTGTAGCTCTTGCCTTCACGTTGGTGTGTGTTGGCCACTGAAATTAATGGGCTCAACGCTCAAGCATGTTTCTCTACTGGATTTGATCTGTGTCTCGAACTTCCAAAGCATGGGCTGCTCTGCTAATTTCTGGGTAAATCTGTCTCTTTTCCCTTGAGATGGGAGTGTCTGTGCTCCTTGGCCGATGATCATAAATGTTCAGTCTGCTATAATGCTCAATTGTTCAGTTGCTGTAATGCTCAATTTGGAAAGGTTTGACTTTTTCAGTAGGAAAAACCAGAGTCTAATTTGATTAAATATTGACTCCCTGTATCAAACATTTGCATTAAATTGTAACTTGGTTATTTTTAAACACCCAGTCTACAGGTTAAGTTCATTTTAAAAAGCAAACTGATTATTCTCAACTCTGTTCAATATCCTCTGTCCCAGCACCGGACTGTCTCCATCCTCATCACTAGCCTATGAGCAGGCTTTTAAGCCTGGCCGGATAATGTGCTGATTCTCCCACATGTCCTCCACCTCTCCCTCTCCCCTCCTCCCTGGATGTAGCATCCCTGTTGCCACCACGCATGCCTATTGGGACCATTACAAGCTGCATGATTGGCTGCCTTCAACTCATTCAGTACTCGGGGGGGGGGGGGGTTGCTGCGTCCTGGAGCAGAGAGTAGTTGGCCCCTGCTTTTAGGTTGAGTCTGTCCCAGGACAGGACTATTCAAATCATTGCTTTAAATCAGTTTTTCATTTCGATATTTCCTAAATTAGTGTGTACTGATTGGTCGGTAGAGCAAGTGGTCTAATGTTGCTAAGCCAATTTTGGAAACGGAGCTAGGAGGCATAAAAGAATAAAAGGTCACTCAGACAGATCAATGATGTTTCTGTTGATTTACCCTGTAGTTGGTGTACTTGTACTGTATTGTGATTGATGAAGATGGCCTGTCCACAGTTCTCTCAAGAGGCTCATGTTTTAAAAACTGAAATTTATTTTTTAAAAACCTATAGCTGAAACGCATAAAACCAGTTTAAATAAATGATTTTATACGTACACCTTGCTGTACTGCACCACATATAGGTATTAAATAAGCAATACGTATGTATGCTAGTTTCCATGAAATGGCATTTATTTGTGACTGGAATGCATGTCTAGGTGGGTGCAACAATTCCTCTAACATGTGGAGATGCCTTCAAATTGAGTGCTTGCTAGCTGTTTTAAGGCTGTTCCCGCTGAATGATTAGAATTGTCAACTACGCCTAAACAGATAAAATTACGATCCAATTACTGACAACCAGCATGATAATGCTTAACTGAGCCTGAACAAATCACTTTACAGTGCAACGCATTGAGGTTAACCTGGTTATAATTGGCTCAAATGCTTTGGTCACAAGCAATCTACTTTGCTGTCTCTTTAATTTTATTTCAAAGGCATTAACGTTTCTGGTCCATAGAATTGTGGTGAATTTAATCACAGAAGGTACTCTAGACGTCAACAAACGTCCTAGAGTGCATCTGTTGGAAGATCTCTATTCTCCTTTCAGACTTATGGATACTGGTTTCATGTTCTTGAAGTGAGAGGTCACCATTTGAATGCTCTGAACAGAATGAGCTGGTTTGAGAGAAAATGCTGATTTACTGCCGAAATGGGCAGGTGTGGGATGTTTGAATCCTTCCAGTTGTCACTTGCAAGTGCTTATGTTTTAACTGCCCCCACAGTGTTGGGGAGACTTAAGTGTTCCTCCTGACCATCCCTATTTACCTCCACCCTCGTTTCAACTGTCTTGACAAATACAGTATGTGGGTTTGGGCCTAATCCTATCCAATTTTCCAGCATTGATGCAATCATGCGCATGGGGCATGCGCTGCATCCTGCAGTGGGGTGGGACAGTCACGGAGACCTCCTCAAGGTAAAGAAACAGATGTTTGCTTACCTTGGGGCTGTATTGTAGTTGTATTGGCTCTGTAAAATTGAATAGGATTGGGCCCTTAGACAAATAATCAAACATCAAGTTCCATCTCTGTCTTCTCTTTCCGGCCATTCAGGTGCTCAGAGAAAGTGCTTAGCTAATGGACAGTGTATGAGAACTAGTGCAGGTGGATTACCCCTTATTCGGACATCCGAAATCCAGACATTTTTGGGGCTATGACTCTTTAAAAAAATTTCAGCACCTGGCTAACATAGCACAAGGCATGCCGGGGCACCAAATTATTAATAATATATAAAATTACCTTCATGCTATGTGTATATGAGACATAAATGAACTACGTGTTTAGACTTGGGTCTCACTGAATATCTGAGACATCTGGGAAAGTTTGATGCTTGACTAGAGGGTCAACCAGTGCTCGCCTCCCCCCCAGAAGATAATAGCGGAGGGACAGAATGGCCCACTTGACCGCTAAGGCTTACCTCTCGCATTGTCGCATCCCCCGACTGGGCAGTTGGGTTGCAGGGGCGAAGTGGCGTGTCAGAGGGGTTGGGTGCAGTCATGCGTGTTGGTAGCAGGCCTTGCCAGACACCAAGGAGGCTTGAGCCAATGGGATGGGTTGACACAGAACACCTTTATTTCAGACAAGGGGACCCTCCTCTTTTTCTCCCCCACGTAGTTCGATTCACTCAGGGATTGGTGGCGACTTCACAGTGCTGGAGCCAGTCTACGTCTGGCAGCATGGATGGTGCATTGGCAGCATGATGGGGATGTAGCCTCCTGGGGTAGGGCACTGATGTCCCTGCTCGCTGATGCCTGGTTGCAGCTTCTTTTGTTCAGCCTGCCGGTCCAGCACAGGCAGGGGGGTCTCCCTCAGAGGGCTCCACCTGACCTCGTGGGTGGCAGGGAGTCTTAGCATGGGCAACTCTCTTGACAAATGTAACCCTTATTGACACTCTTCCAAATTACAGTGGTATAGGTCAGGACATGTAGGTCCTGGAGTGTGGCAGACATGAGTAGTCTCACCCGAGGCACAGATCGGTTGATTATCAAATCAGAAGGTTGCCTGGTAATGTGGACAGCAGCTTCTTGTCATTTTAAGAAGATAGAAGTAGTAATTGTGTAAAATAAGTGAGAATTGAGGAGGTGATGGTAGTGGTGGAGACTGATATGAGGGACGTTTTGCTCACTAATATGTATTTTCCACTATATTATATAATGCAAGGAATAGGGACTGACTGCAGAACCGTACTGTATAACCAGGCTGTGATAGAGATGTATTGCTGCTATGTAGCATGTGGAACTGCTCCTGCCCAGAGACCAGTGGGGGAGGAAAGCTACCCTTAGGGAGGAAAAATCTATTCCATTAATCAGGCATAAAGTCTTGCACAGATGGCTTATAGGATAGATGATTGCTAGTAATCCTTTTGTGTCCTAGAAGATTAAGGCTATCCTGGTGCAACTGTGGTCAGCTGACACTCCTAAAAATGACTGAAAACTCTTGATGTAATCCTGCACGGGGCTAAGACCTTCCAGAGCCCTAGGCATACAGTGTGTTGCAAATGTCGTCTTGTTATGCAGAGTTCTGGTACATGGACAAGTTATAGATTTACAGACTTTAACTGTGCAGGTGACTGAAGTTAAGGAGCACCTCGGCAACTGCTATTAAACAAGATTGTGGGGTTTAGGACTCGGTGCTGTATTTCTGCTGGAGAATTTCAGAATGTGAGCCCAACATCTTACAACTGATGGCTTCTCTATTTTAAACAAGCAAATGTCCTGTATAAAGAAAATGGGGGAAAGGATGGATGTTTTGTTGGATGCAGAAAGGCTAGAAATGGGCCATGTATTCTGAGATCTCTGTAATGGACTGGCTGGATATGGATGCATATGAAGATTACAAATCTCCTTTTGATTTTGATACTGGAGTTAATACGAACTATCTCTACCTATCGCCCAGTATGACGCTCTCTCCACCTGGGTCTCCTGTGCAGAAGAATTTTGGTAACTTGCTTCATTTTTATATATCTACAGTACTCTGAAAGCAGCACTGTAAGGGTAGGTCCTAGTTTGACTTGTTTTCTGGAAGCTGTAGCTTACAATGTGTAGTAAGGTGCTTTGAAGTGCCCCACAGCAACAGGAAGTAGTTGTAGCAGGCTTTTGAGAAGATAAAATGCATCTTTGTACTAAAATTAATGAGAAAAATAAAGTTAGAGGACATGGGAGCAGTTGAACAGCTGGTTGAAAAACAAATACAGTAGAGTATCTTTGTGTCTACAACAGCTGCCAAAGCTGTCTTAATGATGAACTTGGAACAATTGAATGAGCAGGGAAATGGACTGAAATGCTGGGTTTTCTGTGGAGAATTTGGCTAGTAAAAGATCCAGCAAGTGGGGCAAGTACATGGTATCAAATCCTGTTGGGAGGGGAGAACTGTGTCTTTTCTCCAGGAGAACTTGCAGAATGTTTTTCTTATACGTTTGCCTTTTGGCACATGTGATGCCAATAAAGCAATCTGTTTTCATCTTGAAAGACTATACTGGGATTCCAGAAATGTGAAGCCATAACGTTCTCTAATGAACAGGATGCAGGGTGTCCTTGCCTAACTCATACATTTCAGTCAGTTCCCCTTGTTTGATCGTTGTGCTTAATTTTGTCTGATATTTGGTCTGTGACATGCTGTTAGTCCACAGTAGATTTGATTTTTGACAAATTTGCATCCTTGTTGTTCCACAGAAGTCTAAGGTGGTGTAGCATAGTGGTTAAGCGAATGAGCTATATGAATCGGGGAAGCTTCTAATTATGAAACTTGTCTCACTAATTATGAAACTTGTCTTGGACAAGCCAGTGTCTGTTTCCAACTCCCATCCGTAGTATGAGGATAACAGTGTTGATCAGTGGTTCCCAAACTTTTTAGACTCGCGGCTCCCTTGACCTCCCTCACCATTAGCCGTGACTCCCCATTACAGTGCACTGAAGAGACAGGCACTCTTTATATGCTCAGAGGCACCCTTTCTTATATGTATGTACATTCCCAAAACAAGCCCTAAAGTGGATTTTCCATGCTTATGCTGAGCAGCAGATTAGCCAGGAGTGCACAGGGTGGGGTTGGGATGCTGCCCTCCCTCCGTTGGCAGGCCTGGGGTGCCTACCTGGTAGAGGGCACTAATGTCATCTGTGTTAGTCCTATTCATGGCAAGAGAAACATCAAAGCGTGGGAGGGAGGTCATTTCTTTTCATTGGTCATGCCCCACCCCAGTCGCACGAAAGGTCCTTTGGGTAGCATCTTTGCAAGATGAAAAAAAAAGATTCTTATACTGCAAGGCAGTCTCCAATGGGGGGGGGGGTTGTCCCAACAGAGTGGGAACTAACTTAGAGGTGGGTCAAAAAGGAGGGAGAGAGATCCTAATAATTAATTAATCAACCATACAAACATAGCAGCTGGGAGACTTCTCTACAGCTCTGCAGAAATTCCTTGAGGTTCCCTTCCTTGCAAACTGCTTAAAAATGTAAAGGTGACCCCTGACAATTAAGTCCAGTCATGTCCGACTCTAGGGTATAGTGCTCATCCGCATTTCAAAGCCAAAGAGCCAGCGTTGACGGCATGAAGGCTGATCTACACGACAGCGTCGCGGAGCATTTTTGTAATCCGGCGGAGCCGCCGGACCTCCGCCCCACTGCCGCGTACTCCAAGTCGAGTGCTCTATTTTTTAGGAGGCGTACGGCAGAGCTTGGAGGTGGCTCGCGGAGCTGCTGCAGCCTACCAATAACGGGGGGGGGAAGAGTTTAACCAATCACAATGGCGCTTTCTTAGGAAGGCGGGACAACATGAGGGGTAACAGGCTTGAAGACACTCCCCCCGCTTCCAGCGCGGAGGCTCCAGGCAGAGGCGACGGCGGAGCCCCGACACTGTCGTGTAGATCAGCCTTGACTCTCCTTGCTGCAGTGGGTAGCATGCAGCTGGAAGGTGTTAATGGCCTAATTGCATGTTCTTTGACTATGATAAGGACCTTTACAAACCTCAATGAGTTAAATACAAACTGTGGAAGAGAGCTGAAGAGCTCCCTGTAAAACTGAAGTCTTTTGAAGTGAACTGTGAGTGACCCGATGTGAAGAGGCAGCTTTTCCGAGTATTTGTGGTAATTAAAAGACTAACACGATGCACCTGGCACCTTTCCATGACGCACTTGGGAGTCACGCCTCCCACTTTGGGAACCTAACCTTATTGATTGTAAGGCTTGCAGCAAAATGCTGTATCTGATGCTTTAAGAGAGCATTCTGTAGTGTTTCAGTTTTTCAAGTTTTATGTCAACTTTATTCAAAAGTTTAAAACTGCATTCAGAAGTCGGTGAATTAGAAACCTTTGTTTTTAATATTTGCTTCAGCACTGTAAGAGGCTATTCCAGTTGGCTTGTTACATTCAAAATACTTGGGCAAATTTTTGTGTAACCACTTAGTCTTCAGAAAACGCTGTACACAGTGAATGAAGCCGCTGCCTCGATTACAACACCTTTCCGGCTACTAAAAATGGGGAACAAATGAGTGTGCCAGCTAGGAAACCTCCTTAATTTTGTGAGTGAATGAATAGTGATTTAAGTTCTGATGAACTAGACATTTCAGTTTTATAAATATGATATGTTGCCTGAGGCACCAATCTCTAATGCTATTTCATGCTTGCAGACCATAATTTAACTTGCCAGGCTTGGGGATTAAAATCTGAGACTTGCCAGGACTACAGCAATTTAAAATGATTGAATGCAAACTTGGGATTCTAGAGCAAACACCAGGATAAGAGGCTGAGACTTTGTCTACTCCCCCACATGACAATTTTTCTGCGTAGACATTGCTTCTGTCTGCAAGGGGTGCGCATACACTATTCTGTGTGGCAAGTGTGAGTATTGTGGTAGCAGTTTCCTCCAGTGAAAATTGGTGCTTTCTGGCATGTATATGGTGTACATTGTACATATACTTTCTGACATGTTTGTATTGAGATAATAAGCTGTACATACTCTATATGGAACTGTAATTCACATATGAAATTACAGTACCATCTTTCACACAGTACGACTCTAGATATCAAAACATGCTACGCTACAAATGCTGAATGGACAAAGTCCTCTAGTACAAAAGCCTCTTTTGTTTTGTCTTGCAAGTTGCCAGAAGTTATACAATACTGATTACATTAAGTTCCAGCTGTACTATTTTAAACTTGTATCTGTATCCGGGGTGCGGTGGGGGTGGCAGGTGAGGCAGAATCACCCTGCCAGAATCCTCGAAGATCGCCACAGCCTAACCCAGTGATTGTGTGCCACTTGCACCAGAATAGGCAGGCGGATCACATGCGCAATCACTGGGTTAGGCTGCGGCAATCTTTCGAGGACTCGAGCAGGGCCTTTCTGTCTCACCTGCTGCCTGCGCATCGCACGTCCCTGATTTGTATCCTAATACAAAAATGTAGGCTTATGCTAGCTTCATGGGCTTGACTCTCCTTTCTGTAAGTAGTAAAGTCATGATTTTAGCTTTTGACCTGCACTGTCAGGTGGCAGCTGTGGCTAGGGGTGCCGATGCCCAGCTTTGGCTGGTGCATGAGCTGTAGCTCTACCTGAGTTGGTTGGATCTTACCATAGTTGTCTGTCCTAGTGATAATCATGGTTGGATTATTGCAGTGCACTCTACGTGGGGCTGCCCTTGAAGACTGTTCTGAAACTGCAATTAGTGCAGAATGCGACTGCTCATTTGGTCACCAGAGCACAACAGTTTGATTCTGTTGGGCTGCTGCTCAGAGGGCTGCCCTGGCTGCTGATACATTTCTGGGCCCAGTTCAAGATGCTGGTACTTGCATTTTAAAGCTCTTAACCTGCCCTAAGCCGTAATCTGAAGGACCACCATCTTCCACACCATTTAACCTGCCCCCTTAGGTCATCAGAGAGCCCTCTTGTAGGTGCTGTCCCCCCTCAGAGGTGAGGGAGTGATAATTTATGTTGGAAAGGGGGGCTCAGGGCTTTCCAGCAAGCAGAGTAATTGGCAGAAGAACCCTTTTCCTATGGGAAATTCCACCACCCACCTAGTTTGCTGCTATCAAACACACACAGAGGCTGTTAAAGTTTCAAAAGAAATACTTTAGTCACAGATCCTCAAGAATACTTAAATAGTGCTGTCCCAATTGACAAATTTTCTACTGATTTTAAAAAGGACTTCTGAAAAATGAAGCTATTCCTGAAGTTGGAGAGGACGCTGCTGCTTCAGTTAATGTTATAGAAGCTCTGTCTGAAGAAGAACAGGAGGAATTGAGACAAGAGCTTGCTAAGGTAAACCTCAATGGGATTTCTGATGTGCTTTTTGTGGCCACGCAATGAATCTGGCCTATACACTGTGCCACCTCTGAAGTTTAGTTTAGTTTTTTTTTTTTAAAAAAAGCTTGTTTTAAAAATGCAACCTCAGACCAATTTCTGGATCTTTTATGCGATTTGCATAAAAAGTAGGCAACCCCCCCCCCCCCCCGAGAAACTGTGAAAGCAATTCCCCTAACTAAATATGTGCCTGAGAATGAAGCTGCTGGTCCCTGTGAGTCGCTTGTAATTTTTAAAGAGACAGCAAATATATTCTGGATGTAAGAGATTTTCAATGTAATTTTGAGTACAGTATACAGTACGTTGTTAGCTGAATATGCTGACTCGGAAACGTAACCCTCTTATAAGATAAGGGGCCAACTGTATACTAATTTTCAGAAAGGGGAAAAATAGTATTGCAGTAGAACATCCTATATACTAATTTTCAGAAAGGGGAAAAATAGTATTGCAGTAGAACATCCACACAACAGAACAGTGGTAGCTTATACTTCTCTAATTGATTTTTTCTTCTTCATGGGCTCTGTTTCATAGGTAGAAGAAGAGATCCAGACTCTGTCTCAGGTGCTAGCTGCTAAAGAGAAGCATCTAGCAGAAATAAAGAGAAAACTGGGAATTGGTTCACTGCAGGAGCTGAAACAGAACCTTTCCAAAGGGTGGCAAGATGTGACATCGACAAACGCGTAGGTTGCTCTGCTTCCCTGTATGCTGATCTGAAGACACAGAAATTCCTGAATTTATATGGTGAAGTTTATGGACAGTCTTATCAACACAAGTTCTCAAAGCAGTTCTCTTAACCAATGGAATAAGACTTCCAGGGATATTGACCAGGAAAGATTAAATTTCAGGGTGCAGGTTGTACTTTAATGCTCCTTTGGGCACGCACAATGCCTGTCCTGCATGAGATGCTGAACCCTTCTCTCTGACATAGTTTTCTATAGGCAAGGACTCCCCATGCCAGTAGTGTTTGATCATGTGACCTCCTCTCACATTCTGCCTGATGTGCTAGAATTGTATGGTAAAGCTTTCCTGTTTATGTGACCTTTCCGGATAAGATATCTGGTCAAAATGTTGGTTTCCTTTCTCAGACAGGCGAGACTTGGCATCCCCCTACACGTGTATAGTGATCCATATGACTATGTGGTCTATAGTTGCTCAAAATGCCTATTGTAGCAACTGAGCGGCTGAAAAGTAGACTCAAGAAGGCAACTCATTCAGGTGCCTTAATCAAGAGCTCTGACATCTTATGAATATTCCTTAAAGTCTTTATGAACTGTTTTCGGATAACTCAAATGGGGACAATATAGCAGCTCACCAACTGTCCTTTTCACTACTTGGGCATCCTGATCCTCCTACAAATAGGCCGGCGGAGCGCTTGCTCCACCGGCTTAAGAAGTCGCAAATGTACCAGAAAGCATGTTTGCCGCTCCTTGGGAGTTGGCGGAGACCAGCACTGCTCACTCAGCCACCAGATTGACTCCACGTCGGCCACTGTAGGTAGGTCCTGCGCCGGTCAGCGCAGGGGTGGTGAGAGGAGGCGGCCATTGGCTGGCCTAGGTTGGGAGGGGAGGGGGAGGGATATCGGCGCTGTGTTGCACCGATAACCTATGCCCCTTCCCAGCGTGGGCTGGCCTTACCTATGCCCCTTCCCAGCGTGGGCTGGCCTTACACGGATGCATTGGGGCCTGCACTGCTTACACCGGGGAAGGGGATTTTCGTCCCCTTCCCCTGAGGTGAGCCCATGCCATGCCAGCGTGGGCTGCAGTCTGCACAGGATGCAGCAGCCAGCCATTTAGGTCGGCCGCACATACTTATGCAGGATTACGCCGTAATTCTCGTGTATACCTGTCGTGTGTTTTGTGAAAGTGCCTGTTCTTTGAAAACTTTGAGATCAGTTGCAGCCTTAGATGTGATTGAAGTTGACACCCAGCTAAACTTTCTTAATTCATCTTGAAAGAAGACGGGGAAGGATAAAAAACAAACTTCTAGATGCATAATCTGTACTGAAGTGGTGGGTGTTGAATGAGTGAAGAGGCTTATGGCACTTGAATTGCTGTACTAGAAGTGAAAATGTTTATAGTAACAACTGAGATCTTTGAATGCACAAGCATTGTAATAACAGAGTTTGGTTGTTTTGAATATAGGTATAAGAAAACATCGGAAACCCTTTCTCAAGCAGGGCAGAAAGCTTCTGCTGCCTTCTCATCAGTTGGCACTGCAATAACGAAGAAGTTGGAAGATGTGAAGTATGACTTAGTTTTTTCCCCCTATAAGTAGCAGTTTGTACCCTGTGCTCGGGGGGGGGGGGGGAGATCACTGTCCCAGACATAACATGTTATGTCTTTAATGGTACAGATTATAGCTGGGGTTTACAGCTTGATTTTCACCGGTTTCTATACTTAAGAACAAGTTGCGACTAGCCCTGGCTAGACTGTTTCAGTTACTGATGTATAAAGTATGGTAATAGGGTAGTAAATGGCTATGAGAATAAATCCTGCCATTCCTGTAAAAACTACAGCCAGCTCTCTCTCTCTCTGGATCAATTTAACATCCTTTGCTCAGAGAAGTTGGTGTCTGTGAAGGTTTTGTGCAAGTACATCTTCTAGACTGTGCTGCCATTTACACTGAGCTTGGTAGACTGAATTGTCAGTTGTCTGAATTGGTGCTAATGTCAAGTGGGTTTGCTTATCCCATTGTGACTTGAAAATGTTGGATGTTGAACTTATTGTGTCTGAGGTAGAAATTGCACCTTTCTCCCTGGTAAAACTATAACTGGCATTATTTACTGCCGTCACTAGGACGTGCGTCACCCCAAGGCGGGGGGGGGGCGTGTCACCCTAGTGACGCCCCCGACTAAGCCCCCAAATATAACTATCGGCATGGCCTATGGCCGCGCCGTGATTTTTTGGGGGGGTGACCCGGCTGCACCCTGCCCCCCCCGTCCCTTCGCGTCTCCCTCCGGATGCTCCGAGGCCGGCCCGGGAGCCGGCCTCGGAGCGTCCGGCCCGGCCGGCGCTCATGCGTCAATACGGGTACTTTTACTTGTTTTGCGCATGCGCAGACCGGTTTGGTCTCTGCGCATGCGCAAAACAAGTAAAAGTACCCGTATTGATGCATTGGGCCTTCTTTCAGAAGGCCCTGGAGCGCCGGCTGAGCCGGATGCTCCGAGGCCGGCTCCCGGGCTGGCCTCGGCGCGTCTGGAGGACGACGTGTGCCACGGAGGTGATGCGTCACCCCGTGGAGGCCCGCTCCCGTCGCTTGACGGGAGTGACGCCATTGACTGCCTTTCAATGACAGCCCCTCAGCTGGCAGATCTAGGGGTAACCTTAACAGCAAGACTGCCCTTACACTGAGTTGACCATGGAGAGCTCCTTAATTTGGAAACATTCTGCTTGATGCCATGTTAAGAGGATTGAGTAGGAAATACTTGGAATTGGGAATAACTATTTACAGGTGCACGAGTTCTTGGCTTCTGCTGTTTGCTCATCAAGAAGAAGGGAGGCTGGCAGAAAATAGCCTTGTGAGCAGCATGTATCCCAGCTTACAGAAATGAAAACTCTATTCTGGCTCACTCCCAAGGATTATTCCATGTGGCTTGTAAAACCTGCATTGCTTGGAACCAAGCTCTCTTATCTTGCTGCTGTTTGGATGACTTATACAGTTAGACTTATTCAGGAAAAATATTTTGATTTTATGATGCAAGCTTTCTTACAGCCCAGTCCAACTTAACTTTTGTGCCGGTTTAACCAGTGGCGCAGCGAGAACGGGAGGCCCCAGAACGGAAAAGGGATTCAAATCCCCTATGAATTCCTCTTTTGGCACAAAAGTTAAGCCAGATTGCACTGTAAGAATTGTTGTTGGGTGTATATTTCACAAATAGTAACTTTGTCATCTAAAGGCATACTAGAATTCAATCTCGGTGCAAAAGTCATGTAACTCTTTCTTCTGGATTTTCTTTTTTTTTAAAGTCTCCTTGTGGGAGAAATTTTCATCTTCCTATTATGCACTCGCCAATCTGTCTAGAATTTGGCCACACAGATCACAGCCTTCTGTTAGCCTTTTCAATGCAATCTGAACAGCTTTTTCATGAAGAACTTGCATAAAACTTGATTCTTATTGCAGTTTGGGTATGTTTATAGGAACTGTCAATAAAAGGAGGCCCTGCTTCCATCTAAAGTAAAACTGCTTACATTTTTATTGCCCAGTATTCCTTCAGAATTGCTGAATACTAGAAGTAGATTCCATTGCTAAACAAAGAAGCAAAGTAAACTCTTTATATTGCTTCTATCTTCCTCTTTACGTCTAGCATAGATAATTGCACATCTTGATAATGTCGCTATGAAAAATCCTGTGTATAAACATAATACTAAGGTTTTCTTTATTTTTAAATGCTGGCATCGTGCAGAGTGCAGGCATTTACACATTCCTTTAGGTAAGAGTTGCAATAGAGCATGCAAATAGTAGGTGCTCTTGTAGCTGCTGGATCCCAGTGTTCCCTAATGTACATATATAGGGCTAATGTACCTTTTTCTTGGGCAGTTCTAAATATTCAATTTTCAGTAACTGTTTCAGGAAAGGAAATATTTGGGATGAGATTGAGTTACTTGAAGAGTGATACATAGATTCCCCTCCTACTTCTATCTGGTACACTACTAGTGCTCTGTGCAGAGTAGCAGCTTTTTCCATTAGTATTTCTCAGTGGCAATGTAGTAACATGCTAATGGTATGACAATTAGCCTAATATTAATAAAACCATTCCTCGGTGTTTAACTCAACTGAATCTATTTCCTTTCTTTGTATCTGAGACTACATGTCTTGAGATAATGTGATGGACTGTGTTAATTTGGCTAAAGCTTTAACAAGGCTCCCTCTGGATTAAATCAGCTGAATATCCTATTTCCAGGGGATCTTGCCAGTATAATCTAATAGGAGATAGGCTCTATAGTTTATTTGAAAAGATTAATCCTTCCTCTTAGCAAAGGCTACACTGGAATTGAACATGCTGCTTAATTTCTAAAAAGAATTTCAATGTAGAAACAAGATCATGATTTCACAATTGCTCTCCTTGATTGATTTAATGGACTTTGGCAATAATACACCCCCTATTAGTTGGGTTCAGTGTAGTTGATGTGAATAGAAGTACCATAACAGTTTCAAGAGGGTAGCTTGACTTTATAAAATGCTCGTGGAAGTCCTAGTCCTGTGCGTTCTTCCCAGTTTGTCACTCAGTGTTCTGAAGTGTGCTTGTGTGGAACTTTTCAACCAATCAGATCTATGTTAGTATAAAACAAGGACAAGTAAAGATAGCAGGAAATGAGGTTGTGACCTGGCTGCATCTTGTAGAATAGTGGTTTTAGGAGGGTTAAACATTTTGCAGATTCAGTGATATCTTCAAGCTAGGTGCAAGTTATAATATGAAGTGCTATCTATAGTCCACTGACAGCTACTTCAGACTAGAACCTGTAATGCTTTCGGAAGGCTAAAATCAGACTTGTTTGGACTGGTGTAGAAAATGGCTTATCCAGAAGAAAACTTGCTCTCTCGCAATCCTGTGCAAATGCTTGTTTGCTTCTTCCGTCGAGGCATGTGATGGTTTCTCAATGCATGGATAGCTTAGAAAACAAACTTGAAGTTTGTGTTGAAGTTTGTGTCAAAGGCTGACTAGGTTAACTCCCACCTCATTAAATGTGGATGAGCTCTTAGCAGCATCTCATGGCATATACCAAATGAGCAGGATGTTAAATCAGTATAGTGGCTTCCCAAGAGTACTGAATTTGCTAGTCTGTATTGCTGAAGGAACAAGCATTGGTGTCTTGGAAGTTCAGGGTGGTCCAGTGCACAATTGGACAGTCCAGATTAAGTTCTACTATGGACCCCTTTCAGACTTTATTTCCCTTCTTAAAATAGCAAATGCCATGGTGTACCTCTACAAGGGTGATCATGAGGATGAACATAAGAGGAGCAGCACGTGGGAAAAGCTTATTGAACTCAATTTTAAAGTGCATTGAAATTACCATTGATCCATGTAGGTGAAGCTTTTAAATATATGGGCATATTAATTTTTTTATTCTGGCATAATCTAAATATGAATAATGGTTGTGATATTTTTGACTACCGGTAAATCTGGTTGGTTACTTTTTATAAAATCCAAACTGCAGAGGATTCGTAAGATAGCATGTTGTGCTAAATGTTGCTTTTGGCTCTCCTTTCAGTGTGCATGATGACCTATATGCATGCCTACCTTGAGTGCATTGTAAAAGTATTAATATGTTACTGCATGAAATTGGCAGGGATCTATATATGCCACCCTTCATAATGTGAATAACTTTCCTTTCTCTTAATGCTGCCATTTAGTATACGTTGTCTACAGCATTCAATTAGCATGCCTGCTATGAGGTAATGTATGTATAATCCTACTAGTGGCATTCATATGTAGGATAATATTCTAGATACTAGTGTAGGAGTAGGAATAGATAATCTTGAAAAATGCAATTGTAGGTTAAACTGCAATTTGTGCTATACTTACCTACAAATGGTTCCGGCTGCTTACATTTTAGTGTTATGTAAGGTAACTGAAGCAAAAACTTTAGAACAGTGCTTAAGAGTGTAAAAGTGGCAGGGGGGAGGATTATACCCTTGTAAGGGTGCAACACTATGCACATTTGGGATTAGGTGCCATAGACTTAGTGGAGGTTCTGAATAAGTATACATAGAGTAGACTGAAAAATAGATTTGCACTGCCATCTTTAATCTGCAGTTTATGGTATGTTACTAAAATTTTAGTATCCCAGTTGCATCTTGAAAATACTAGATATATTTCTGGTTTGATATAGGAAAACTTAACTCTTGGTCTGCTTCCCACTAGAAATTCTCCAACGTTCAAGTCATTTGAAGAAAAGGTGGAAAACTTGAAGGTAAATCTTCTGTTACTGAAATGTATGGAATCTGAGATTTTCCAGGGTACTGAACCAGGCACCCAGCTTCCATGTAATTGTAGAAAGTGTTTAAGTCTTATGGTGTCCTACTTGTGGTATGCACACTTGGGCAACAAAATGAGTACATTCTTAGAGCTGTTGCAAAAGGAAACCAAGATGATTTTTGAAAGGAGTGAAGTGGATTCAATAAAAACAGTGTGAGAAGTGCATGAGTTGAATAGAGCTTTTATTCTACTACCGAAGATGCTTAAGACTTTTTTTTGCGTGGTTGGATGTAGAGATGCATCCAGTTATCTGAAGAGATAAGAAACTTAAATTGTGCCCTGTATTAGTGACTTGTTCTTTTCACAAAGTTTTGCCCTGGAGCTTTGGGCCTTCTAAGCTTCCATAGAGGTTACTGCACACTAAACTTCTTGGCCATGCAGACTAGTGTAAAGAAAGCTGAGATTCCCAGGAATTCATAGTTGCATTGGATTTGTATGTTAAAGTAAATTGTACAATGTCTATGTGCCTCTTAGGACCCCAGAATGTATGTTTGAGGCACTGCATTGTATTCATCTGACCCAGATGAACTTTCTATACTCACTCTGATTATATGGAGTCTTTTTTTTTCTTCCCAAAGGATTTACAGCTGAATAGCAAAAGCATCTTGCTGACTAGCATTAGGCCATTGACTGAATAAGACCAATGGTCACACCTGGACAAATGCTTAAAAGTTCTTGGGTAGGGGCAATTTCTGTAGCAGAACCATGCAAATCGGCATGATCTTCTAGCTAACCAAAATGCACTAAGGTGACTGTCTTTTGCTGCCTTAAAGTCTGCAATCTCAATGTTTCTACCTTCTACCCCTTGTGTGTGTGTGAGAGAGTGAGAGATTTTTAACTTGTATTTTATAAAGGGACTTTTCCAGCATAAATTGAACAAAAATGTGTTTATCTTTCCAAGGGCTCAGAGTGGGTAATAGTTAAAAATAACAGGCCAAATAAAAATATCCAGTAGAAGCTCAGATTTAACCTAAACTAGTTGGTTGACGGAGTAAAGAGGAAAGTTAACTGTTCATCTAGAAAGAGGCTTATGCTGGGGATAGGCTTTGAGAGGGAAGTGAGTTCTAAAATTGTGGGACAGCTACAATTTTAGATGCTGCTCTTGCTGTTTGAACTTGGTGCATAAATGGTACGATGATGACTATTAAAGAATCTAATCTGAAGTGTCCATGTTTCTCTTCAGTATAAGGTTGGGGGACCCAAGCCTCCTGGGGGTGACTTTGGAGAGGTCTTGAACTCTACCGCCAATGCCAGTGCCACAGAAACGACTACAAAGCAGACGGAAGAGGAGTCTCAATGATTGTCTTGTTTCCCTTGTGCTACCCACTGCCAGATGCTGCAAGCAAACAAATGCTGAAGCACAACACCTCTGCGTTGACTCTTCCAAGATGTCTTTCTGTTTAGCACTTAGCTGTATAGCTAATTAATAGAAATTGTTTCTGTACGTTCAGAGTATTTTTTTGAAACTGTAAAATACACTATCTGCCTGTGGGAAGGGAACCTTATGCATTTTGAGTATTTTAAAAAAATGTTTCTGGTCTAAAGTAATCATGAGCACATTGCATTTCAAAAGTTTAGAAATTCAAGCGTTTCAACACTATATATATGCTGGATGCTGTGATGAATAGCAATTGCTTCATGCCACATTTAAATGTCTGCTTCCACGTGCTTCACTGCCCAAAACTGAAAAGGCTTTATTGGTTGTCTAAACGAAGCACCCTTAACTGGGCTTGTTGCAAGAACTTCCACTGGCAGAATAAGTCGGCTTCATTTTTGCAGTGTGAGCTTTACCATATGTGTGGGCTTCAAACTTGGTAAGTAACACTGAAATGGGATCCACCTATCACCGTATTGAGTTTACCCTGAAGATCTATACTACAGTAGCTTCTCTTAACTGTCTAACAAGTAAATGGGTGCAGTTTGCTGTCGGGTATTACACAGTGATGAAATTCAGTTTGTTTCCTGCCTATTGAATGTTGTTGGGCTCCTAAGATATGAAGCCTGGTTGTTAAAGTAAACACGTAGGTTGAAAGTCTAACTTGGCAAATTGATTGATTTTGAAGCATCATTGAGTGATTTTGAAGCATCATGCCAATAAAGTAAAATGACTGATTCCTCTCCTTTGACTTTTAAAAGAACAAGCCTGAGCCTTGCCCGTTCTAGCACTTACAATTCGATTTTCTTCTCTGGATTTATCATGCACTTTAGGTACATATGAACAGTGTTCCTGCTTGTGTACAGGTTGGCAGAGCTGGTACGGTTGCCCGCTCGATGAATGTAGCTTTATTTATACGGATGTAGCTTTAGGATCTTCAGGAAGAGTGACCTGCAAGGGAATAGACGTTTCTTAAGCTAGCAAATTCATATAGAACCCTGGAAAAGCGGGACTGCGCTTGGCAGTTGGAATGAGTGGCCATTCTTGAAGTATAGTACTTATTCAGATCTCCTGCTGATACTATAAAAAGACTTTGCTAAAAGTGGAATGCATTCCAGCATATGCAATATAGTATAAAGGGTCACTTTTTGGCACCGTGTGCATGCATGCACAAAAGCTTTATTTTGCCATGACACCAAGCTTGGGATGAACTAGAACCTATTAAGTGCACTGTAACTGGAACAATTCTATATATTTTATATATGCATTGAAATGGCTAAAGCAATTACACTGCATTTGACAGCTTGGCAGCATTTAAGATGTAGTTCAAATACTTGCAAAAATAAAAGTAGTCCGATATGCAGAAGATTAATTGGAATTGTTGTGGGTTGTCGAGCAAAGGTTTCAATGTTTCATGCAATTAAGATGGTAGAATATTGGATATTCTACTGGTGTTGGATCACCAGCTTTCAAAACCAAAAACCAGGACACAGTGTGGTGAGGTGGTATGTTCAGCAATAACCAGGCATTGCGTTTTTGCCTCGCTACCTTTCCACTGTGACTAAATGACTAATTGAAATGTGTTGATTTCCAGTAAACATCACTTTGAATCCCCCACCTCGTGTGCTTACTAAAAAAAAAAAAAGTTTTCTTCTGAATAATCCCTTCTGTTTAGGCAACTTGTTTGGTAGCTGTCTAGTGAATTCCTACCAAAGACTGGTTAAACATGAACACATGCTACATTTTACGGATGCATAATCTGTTTTAAAATGGCATAAAGGGAAAAACTTGACTTTTTGTTGTCTCGTCTGTCCTCCCTTTCCACACCCTTGGAGATTTTGAAGGGGTGCTGCCCTGTGGGTAAGGGAGCTGCTACCGGTAGTTGCCTCTTCCAGGTAGCCACTGTGGGTCAGTGTAGTGTCCTCTTTGTTCAGTGATAGCACCGGCTTTGCATGGATAAGTTTCCCCATAACTGTCTGCACATGCTGCTAAGGATTGAAGCTGGTGAGCCACTGCTTGTCAGTGTAGGCAATACTGAGCTAGCTGGACCAAGGGCCTGACTTTGTGCAGAGGAAACTACCTTATACAGTGCCCCTATGGAGTTTGAGGGCAAGCCACATTGAAACTGTGTAGGAGTGCAAGGAATGCAGAATTTCAAAAGGTATGGATGGTCTACTACTTCAACGTGAGTCCCATGTTTCAATTCTCTCATCTCATTTAAATTTTGTCCTGAATGAAAGCTGCAGTTATAAGTGGTTACCTGGTAGTCCCACAACTACCAGGTAACCACTTATAATTGCCGCTTTCATTCAGGACACAAAATGAATACTATTCAGTTAATAGGGGAGGGAAAAGAGATGAGAGTATGAGTTTAGCACAAGTCTCCCAATTGCTTGGTTGGGGCATCAAGACAACCTCCCCACTAGAAGTAGATGACCAGCAGCAACCTAGTCCTCTGCCCCCCCCACTCTTCATCTTGCCTGACACGCCAGAGTTAAAGGTGGAAGGGGTCCCCCATGCTTTGCTACTAATTGGAGCTCTCCCTAACAATCTGCTCTCCCAGCAGGAAACAAACTTTGTCTCCAACCAGGGAACACCAATCTTCTCAACTGCAGCAGGAAGGAGGCTACATGAGCTGATGTCCCAGGCCACTTGTAACTTCTCTTGTCCTTGTTAATTCACTCCAAAGAATTTTGATGCCTTATCTAAAAGGAATCTGCAAGTGGGGTGCTGACCTAGATCCTGTTCTCCAAGTATCTGAGTGTAGCTAGTAGCCTGCTCATCAGTACTGTACAGTATAGAGACATGATCTCTGAGTATCCAAAACCAGGCTGTTCGAGTAAATTCAGGGAAACTTGACACAGGATATCCCCCCTCCCCAAAGCAGGAGTGCCTTAGGAAAACTGGAGTATCTGGTCACCCTATATGCCACTAACTGCAGTGTCTCGCCTTCCTGTAAAGGCCTTCTTCTGTGCCAAGAACACACTGGGCACAGACACACAGTGTTTTGTTGGCACTGTTGTTGAGCAGGTTTTTCTGGTCACCATCCACTTGTAGTTCAATAGGCTTGCCTTGCAATGACCACAAGGTGGAAGCAGTTGAATGAATGATTTTAAATTAGGTTGTTAGGGTACCTTTTTAGATTTACAACAGCAGAGGGCATTTGTTTTCCAAGAATCTTTGAGAATATGCTTAGGCAAATTCCTTTTTTCACTCTGAAAACAAGCAGGTACTTAATTGCTTTGTTAAAAATATGTACTGTATTGCCTTTCTGTCCCAAACAGGAAAACTCAAAATGGTTTGCACGATATGATAAGCCTAAAGCAAACTTTATAAAGTTTTATATTTATGACAATTCAAATTTGAATTAACTAAACAGACAGCAGTTTGTTTTAGTAATAAGAGTACCATAAGAGCATAAGAAGAGCCCCGCTGGATCAGGCCAAAGGCCCATCTAGTCCAGCTTCCTGTATCACACAGTGGCCCCACCAGATGCCTCAGGCAGCACACAGCCAACAAGATAACCTGTTTCCTGCTGCCACTCCCCTGCACCTGGCACAGAGAATATGCTCCACTCTCCAGCTGTCAGCTTTAGGGCTCAAAGTGCCTTGGTTGGCATTCTTCCTTTGCTTCTATTCCAGCCTTGGTCTCCCAGAATTTGCCTTCGTTTCACTCACTGATCTGGTAAGAGTCTTACACCTTAGCCCCTCCTCTCAGACCAAGGCTGTGAAGGTCCCAATGGAGGTTCCTGTTATGAGAGCTTTTTGGACCTTTTTAATGGTTGGGTTAACCCTCTTCTAAGCAAACTGACTAAACATTGCCTTGAGCCTTATCACTATGCTAATTCATAACATCAAATCCCAATTTCACAACATTTTTGCATTCTAATAACATTGCATTTGCAGAAAACAATGTCCGTTTTGAATGTAACCCTTTGGGCTTTCCTATCATGTCCATTTTTTCTGTTTTGCTTAATATTCTTGGTGAAGAAGAGCTTGAAAACATGCTTACACTGCAGCATTTTAGTTGGTCATCATAAAGCATTGTCTGTCTTTGACTTTTGTATAGCTCCTTGTTAAGTGGGTAAAGAGTAAAGATAGCTTTTCAAAGCAGCATTTGCATTTAGTGGGACCAAGTAACTGTCTCTACTCATAAAACCTACTTCTAAAACCAGGAGGTTGGTTATGGCTTGTAACCTGGGATGGTCTTTTCCTTTATGAACCTGCACACAACAGGGTGGAAAAACAATGAAAAATGAGCCCCGATATAGGGGAACTTCAAGGTTTGCAGCTTGGTTAGCCCCTTGTTTCCAGAAGTAAACAGAATTCTCAACAGCTACCACGCTGTAGGCACATTTTCTGCTTAAGCGCATTCACTAATCCAACTGACTGCTGGGGGGCGGGGGCGGAATAGACTCCTCACGAAGCGAGGGTTTGCTACTGCAAACCCAAGTCCATGACGTCTGTCAGCGGTAAAATGAGCTGGTTGCCAGAGCGCCGAGTTGGTAGCGGAACGAAAATAAAAGGAATTTTGCGCAGCCCGAGTCTTTTAGGACGTGGCTCCAAACCTTTCCTCTCTGCATCATAGAGAAAAAAGATTTATGATGTGGTTGTGGGCTAGAGTGGCCACTGCTTCCGGTCTGGGCGGGGTTTTGCTGCCTGGGAAAGGGAAGGAAAGAGGCTTCTGTCATGGCGGGTACTGTTATTCTGACTGCCGCAGTATGGCATTCATGCCGGGGTGCCTTCAGGGCTAGGACCCGGCTCCTCGACGAGGCGCGAGAAGTCGGATGCGGCTGGCGGCGCCAAGCTTCTTCGGGGCAAGGAGATGGCGGTGGAAGCGAGGTGCGGTTCTCTCGGGCGCGCATCCCTTCTCATCCTCCTGCCCTGCTTCCTTTCTATGCGCTTCGGGTCGATTCCGGGGCGGAGGGTGATAAACCCAGCCCTGCTGGGAGAGTTGCGAATGGGAAATCGAGCTCCATGTAAGAGGTTCCCCCCACCTGACCTTTCATTTCCTCTTGGCCGCATCCAGTCCTCTAAAGAATGGGCCACCATGAATCTCGGAAACTGTTTTTAGTGCTGAGAGTCCGCTTTAGAACATCTCAAGCCATGACTGTATTGCCCAAGACAAGGGTCTGACCTTGTACCTGTTTACTCTGAAGTAGATCCCACTGAATTCAATAGGGTTTACTTCCTAGGTAAGTGTACATAGGATTGCAATCTAAGACTGCATAACTATGTGTGCTTAGCGGGGAGCAACCCCCATTGAGCTTTGCAAGATCCACTTTTGAGTAAGCATAGAGAATCAGCCCACAAACTGTGATTCAAATCAAGTCGTTTGCAAAGCAGACTGTAAGAGAAAAGCTCATTGATCTACAAGAAAGGCAAAACTACTTTTCTGTGTCCAAGACAACAATGCAAACTTGAATGTTCTCCTTCACATGTAGCTAAACTACGTTTTGACAACGTACTTCCCTAGAGAAGAGCCACCTACCCTAAAATTCTTTGGAATTTGATTATGCTTGTAGGTTACTGGATTTTGGATGTGTTTTTTTAACTTCTTGGCATGAGATCTTTGTGGTGTCAAATCAACCCCTTTTAGACTGTTTTATGTGTGCATAAATAGTAGCATCAATTACGTATTTTGCTGGCTGTTCCCTGGTGATTTATGTGGCTATGTGTTAAGCTTTGTAGTCTCCAGTGAAAGGCTTATCACTGCTAGGAAGATCAAACACACACACTGTCTTACTGCATTGATGGAGATCTGTCGAATCTAAATGCAGGATCCTGATCTCCTGCCAGCAACAGAGCGTGCTATTATGTCAGGTGAGGGAGATCCTTGACAGCAGGTTACACTCTCACTCTTTCTCTCCACATATATGCTGTAGTCTTTTAGGGAGGATTAGAATGGAGGTGCCTCTTCTGAGAATGGAATGAGTGCAGAATACCCAAAAGCGATTATTTATATTAATTAATTAATTAATGCCTGGCATTCCTTATCTTAGGGAGTAGGAAAGAATTAGCCCCCACTCTGCCTGAGGCACGCAAGCTGCAGTTCCCAACATGAAAGGGAGAGACGTCAATGTAAGGATGAATGCTTTCACATTCTCCCAACAGTACTTGCTACACATTCTCTCACTGGTCTGGATGCTGCTGTGACTGGGGAAGGAATACCCCTGGCAAACACCTATAACTATGTGGTTGAAATGCTTATTCCTGTGGCTAGGGATAGTCACAATATGTATTTTCTTTAAAAGTTGTGGGCACTGCTTCTGTTCCCCATTTTTTTGTGGGGAGGGAAAGGAAAGGGAGGCAAGACTGTAGCGACAACCTGGACAAATGTGGAGAATGCTGATGTGAGGCTTTCTTCACTTACTCCGTTTAACAGTGTTCTAGAATCTAGATATGAAAACAGTCACATTTTTCTCTAGAAGCATTAATCAAACACTTAACATAGTACTAATTTTCCCTCTAATTATTATTAACATTTGTATTAATATTAATATATTTGCCTCACTCTATGATCTGGGTTAATGTCTGTCATTAAGCTAGCATAGATGTTAGATATAATAATGCTCCTTTTTAACACCTGTTGTCAGTAGTACCTCAAATGCTGATAATGTACACTTCAAGTAATTTACCATTATCCTCTGAATATAGTTTCTAACTTGCAAATATTGATAGAATGGGGATCAGGCATGTCATCCTTGGCATTTCTGGTTATATGACATAATGATCCCATACTGATAAGAATCCTTAACCTCTGGTGATTTATTTAATCCAGATGTCAAATTACCTTAACTTTTTCAAAAGTCAGTAGCATAATTTCACTAGACTTTCTTGAGTGTCAAGACATGTTATTGGTCTTTGATTGTACAGTAGTTCCCGCTCTAAAGTGGAAATTGTAGTGATGGTGCTAATAGGAGGATGAAATACATTCTGGCAATTTCCTAGAATACCTTGCTTCACGATAAGAGGGTATCGAAGTATGGAAACATGTCAAAATCCTAAGTCCCAGTATCAGATTTTTCAATTCAAGAGCATCTAGACTTCTGGGAAAGAATATGCTGTGAAAGTTGCTGAAGGGTATACTGTGTATAGCAATGCCATGTCTGACTTAATATGAATTGGAATAAGTTGGTGCTTGTTCATTTTGACATAAAATTATTGCTGCTCATCATGTGTGTATTAGGTTGCAATCCTATACATACTTTTCTAGGGGTAAGTCCCATTGGACTGAATAGGGTTTACTTCTGAAAAGGCATGCACAAAATTGCACTG
This sequence comes from Plestiodon gilberti rubricaudatus, assembly GCA_026170595.1. Taxonomy (NCBI): domain Eukaryota; kingdom Metazoa; phylum Chordata; class Lepidosauria; order Squamata; family Scincidae; genus Plestiodon; species Plestiodon gilberti. The sequence continues at coordinate 31,670,995 of JANXHW010000004.1, forward strand.
TACATGTGTGGCTTTGCAAAATGCTATGATTTTTTTTCAAAATAAAACAGTATAGCTCAGTAATATTTTTAAAATAGATTCCATGAAAAACAAATATTTGAAGTTTAATGTTGGATATTCTTGTGGTGATTGCATGAATTAAAACTTCTAAATGTTCCATATGATGAACTTCCCCTCCATTATATCCTGAAGAAGTTTTCAGTTTAGAAATTTTGTTGTGCTAGGATGTAGCGACATGGTATGCAGATTTTAATGAGCCTAGGAATAATGTTTTTAAAAAACTTGGTTATTTTCTTTAGAAGCTTCTTAAACTGTAAACAAGAAGCAGTGTCACACTTTTCGTATCGCTGCTGGCCATACAACTACTTTTGTAGCAATTGATTTTTGTACAAGGTTTCTACAGTATTTATTTATTTATTTATTTATTTTTATTTATTTAGGGATTTGTAGCCCGCCTTTCTCCCGAGGGCACTCAAGGCGGCTTACAACATATTAAAATACATATAAACACATTAAAACAATTAATAACCACATTAAAATAATTAATCAAAACACTTAAGTTAAAAATAAACAACCCCAGTGGGTCACCAGCATTTACATATATTAAAACCATTTGTTAAAAGGTCAGCCCGCCATGTCAGACATTAAAAGCAGTCCTGAATAAAAACGTCTTAAGGCCCCGCCGAAAGGCCTCTAAAGAGGGAGTCATTCTTAATTCCAAGGGGAGGGAATTCCACAATTGGGCCGCCACCGCCGAGAAGGCCCTATTCCGCTCCGCCATCCCCCTCACTTCTGTCAATGGCGGCACTGTTAACGGCCCCCCCCTGATGACCTCAGAGTACGGGTCGGATTATAAGGAAGGAGGCGGTCCCTCAAATACCGTGGACCCGAGCCGTTAAGGGCTTTAAAAGTCAAAACTAGCACTTTGAATTGTGCCCGGAAACGAACCGGCAGCCAGTGTAGCCGCTGAAGCAACGGTCCGACTGAGTCGAACCGACAAGCCCCAGCAACCACCCAGGCCGCCGCATTCTGCACTAGTTGCAGTTTCCGAACAGTCTTCAAAGGCAGCCCCACGTAGAGCACATTGCAGTAATCTAGTCTAGATGTCACTAGGGCATGGGTCACTGTGGCCAGGTCTGCATGATCCAAGTACGGTCACAGCTGGCGCACCAGCCGAAGCTGGGCAAAAGCCCCCCTGGCCACAGCCGCTACCTGGGAATCCAGGAGCAGCTGCACATCCAGGAGAACCCCCAAGCTGCGGACCTGCTCCTTCAGAGGGAGTACAACCCCATTCAGAGCAGGACGATGATCCAGTACCTGAGTCGTAGACGTCTGGACCAGAAGAACCTCTGTCTTATCAGGATTTAATTTCAGCTTGTTCGCCCCCATCCAGCTCCCAACTGCCTCCAGACAACGATTCAGGACATCGACCGCCCCCTTGGAGTCAGGTGGAAAGGAGAGAACGAGCTGGGTGTCATCCGCATACTGATGACACCCTACCCCAAACCCCCGGATGACCTCTCCCAGCGGCTTCATATAGACGTTAAACAGCATGGGGGATAGAATTGACCCTTGTGGCACCCCACACCTCAAGGGCAAGGGTGCCGAACAAGCATCCCCCAGCACCACCTTCTGGGATCTATCAGCCAGGAAGGAGCGGAACCACCTCAGAACGGTGCCTCCAAGCCCCAACCCAGCCAACTGACCCAGAAGGACACCATGGTCAATGGTGTCAAAAGCCGCCGAGAGGTCCAGCAGGACCAACAGGGACGCGCTCCCCCTGTCCAGCCCACGGCGCAGGTCATCCACCAAGGCGACCAAGGCCGTCTCTGTCCCGAACCCCGGCCTGAAGCCAGACTGGAATGGATCCAGATAATCAGCTTCCTCCAAGACCCTCTGGAGCTGAGACGCCACTACCCGCTCGATCACCTTGCCCAGAAACAGGATATTCGAGACTGGCCGGAAGTTGTTCAAAATAGTGGGATCCAGGGAGGGTTTCTTCAGGAGGGGATACACCACCGCCTGCTTCAGAGACAGCGGCACCACCCCCTCCCTCATAGATGAATTTACCACCCTCCCCGTCCACTCAGCCAGCCCCGCCCGGGCAGCTCTAATCAGCCATGCCGGACAAGGGTCAAGCGGGCAAGTGGACGGTCTCATACTCCAAAGAATCCTGTCCACATCCTCAGGTTCTACAAGCCGAAAAGAATCCCAGGAAGGAGAACAGACAGGTGCCTCAGGGACATCATTAGATACTGCTAACGCGGCGTCCAAGTCATGCCGAATCCGATCGACTTTGTCCACGAAGTGCTTTGCAAACTCATCACAGTGAGCCACCGTGTGTTCCACCCCATCTACTGGGGGGGGGCAGATGGAGCAGGCCCCAGACCACACGGAAAAGCTCAGCTGGACGGTTCTCCGCAGACGCAATGCCAGCAGAAAAGAAAGCCTTCTTAGCTGCTGCCACCGCCACGGAATAGGCTCTGAAGTGAGCTCTAGACCGTGCCCGGTCGGAGTCAGCACAAGTTTTCCGCCACTGTCGCTCTAGACATCTACCTTGCCGCTTCATCGTCCGCAGCTCCTCAGTAAACCAAGGGGCCGCTCTGACTCTGCGGCTTGGTCAAGGACGCTCAGTATGAGAGTGTCTAATGACTTTCCACCCAATTACTCCTAGATCCCAATCAGATTTCTTCCTTGTGACTTCCCAAGTCAGTGTTTATCTCCTTGCTAATCGTGGCTTTTCTTTCACTGTTTTTGATTACCGGTAAGCATCTTTTTAAAGGTGTCTCTGCTTACTTTATTTTCCCGAAAATATCTTTCATTAAAAAGGAAAACATTTTTCTGCTTCAGCTTATAAAATAGTTGAAGTGCAATGCAGACTTTAAGCATGTTTACTCAGAAGTAAGTACCAGAGTTTTCATTGGTGAGAACAAGTGAGTTTAGGATTTTAGTTTTGAATTCCAATTTACAGCAAAATCCACACAATATTTTAACATAATTTATTTGTATGAGGGCGCAATCCACTGGAATGACATGGCGACGGAACGAGCGTTCCGTCGCTGGAAGCCGTTGTGAACGTGCTGTAAAGTAAGGAGTAAGGGAGGCCAGCGCAGAGGCCAGCCTCCCTCGCTGGAGTGCCCGCGCGTCCGCTGGAGGAGGTGAGTCGGGATCCAGCGGGGGCGGTTTGGCGGGTGAAGGAGGGGAACCATTGGTCTAGCCGGCCCGGGAGGGGGTGTGGGATTGCGTTGACCATATCCCCATCCCCGCCAGGCTGACTAGGCTGTTACACGACCTCCTCTACTTCCACCATCTATTTAGCTGGCGGAAATCCGAGGAGGCCCATTGGGCCGGCCCAGCTTACACCCTGGGTAGGGGACGAGTGTCCCCTTCCCCGAGTAGACCTCCGGCCCGGCGTCAGAATGGCAGCTGAGGCTCAGGATTCAGCAGGCGATCCTAGGCCGCCAGCCGGATCCTTAGTCAGGATTGCACTGAGAGTCAAGTTTTAGGAGTACTTTTGTGAGTGCATGTTTTAAGGTTCTTTTTTGTGTGATTTCCTGTCTTTTTGCTTCATTGTAGATCAGATGGGAAATACAGTGACATTTGATTTGCTAATAGTTTCCTACAACACTAGTAAGGTAAAAAGATCAGATCACATTGACTATTTTCACTTTAGGCCGGCCACTGTATCGTACACAGCATTGGGCTGTTAATGTGGTAATGCCCTGTTTCAAATAATTGCTTGCCCACATCACTTCTGGACTAATCTTAGAATAGTTGGGTTGTAAATCAACAGGTGATCTCTGACCAAAACAAGAGTCTCTTAAGAAACAGTTTTAAATACCGGTAAGTCTATGTTGCACACTCTAAGCTGAACTTGTAACAATTCAGTTAATTATATGCATTGCATTGTAATTGCTGTATAATTCCAAGTACAATTCCTAGTATCTTTTGATTAATCTGATACAGCAAAAACAAAGGTCCTTTAAAGCAATGAAGGAAATATTTCTTCCACAACTTTCTAGTACAAATAGTTACTAAACAAGGGCAGGAAGGTGTTTTACCTACCTTCACAGTAGACTGTGTTTTTTCATTGCTCTTTTTAGTTTTGGCAGTACTGCTGTTTGTCTTCATGAGCAGACTGTTGCAATTAACACAGTGCTATTTTTGTTGTATACTGAATACTGTTGTTTGGTACAGAAAATGACAGGTTCTATATGTGTTCTGTCGCACTGGAACTGCCACCTTCTGTGCTATAGAAAGCCATGTATGGGTAATGCTACCTGACGTCCTCATATGTGCCAGTTGCCCGCTAAGATGTGTGTCCCAGATTAATTCAAACTTACTAGTTCATCTCATGTAAGTGTGCACTAACCTTCATAACAAAAGGGTTACGTTGATGGCCTATATAAGGTAGGAAAGTGAACGTGTGTAGCAAGAAGCAGAGGAGAGATTGATTTGTAGCAATCGGTTTCATTATTTATTTATTTTTATTTATTTAAAGAATTTTTACCCCACCTTTCTCCTGATAAGGGCAATCAAGGCAACTTACAATTAAAACATGTTAAAATACAATACAATAAAAACAATTAAAACAAACAAACCCAGTGGGTCACCTTATGATTGCATTTATTAAAAAGCCATCCCACCATGTCAGCCATCGAATGCCAACCTGAATAAAAATGTCTTGAGGCCCCGCCGAAAGGTCTCTAAGGAGGGAGCCGTTCTTAATTCCAGGGGGAGGGAATTCCATAGTTGGAGCTCCACCACCAAGAAGGCCCTATTCTTCACCACCGCCCCCCTCACCTCCGTCAATGGCGGCACGGTTAACAGCCCCCCCCCCGATGACTTCAGAGTATGGATCGGATTATAAGGGAGGAGGCGGTCCCTCAAATAATCTGGTCCCGAGCCGTAAAGAGCTTTAAAAGTGAAAATGTTTACGGAATTGAGGAGTTTTCTGAAGTGAGAGAGAGAACGAACCAACTTGCTAAGCCAAAGCATGGAGCTGGAAGTTTTGAAGATGGGGGGGAAAATGGGGCTGACTGACCTGGAATACCAGTAGGCCATTTAAAAATGTGTGAGACTACCATTCCCTCTTATACATTCTCGGACTATCAGTGCCGTAGCCAGCCGATCTGGCAGGGGGGGCGGCATCCTCGACGCCCCCCAAAACTAATTAGCATAAATTATGCTAATTAGTTTCCCCCGGTTTGCGACGCTTCTTCCCCCGATTTGCGAGCACAATTTTCGCCGATTTTGGCGAAATATGTATGCTTTTACCTGCACTTCTGTGAATATGTTTGCTTTTACCTGCACTTTTGTGATATTGGGACGCTCCCACGACGATTTCTAGCATTCTCCCGGGGGCGCAGCGTCTCCGTGCAGCCGTTTACTTGGTGCTGCACTTGGTGCGCCCCCAGAAGCAATCTCCGTAGTTTGCGCATGCGCAAACCCACGGAGTCTCCAGGGACGTTCTGGGCATGCGCAAACTACTCGGACTATGTCAATCAACTTATATCCGAGTTATCTGTTTTTATTATTATTTTAAATATTTCTATAAAAAGAAAGCATGTGTATAGTAAAAGGCGGGAGGATTCATATTACAGAGAATAATACTTATGAATGAATATTATTTTGTACCTTTGTATTCCAGGTTCAGGTTTTCCATACATTTATTATATTACATTTTTGTCCTCGAGATTAAGTGATTAGGCTTTCCACCATCTTCCCTGGAACAGAGGCTGACTGGCCAGTAGTTTCCCAGGTCCCCCCTCCTTCCTTTTTAAAAAATTGGTGTGACATTAGCTATCTTCCAATTCTCTGGCACAGTGGCTGTTTTAAGGGACAAGTTGCATATTTTAGTCAGAAGTTCAGCAATTTCATTATTTAGTTCCTTAAGAACTCTTGGGTGGATGCCATCTGGGCCTGGCGATTTATTAATCTTTAATTTGTCAATACGTTCTGAAATATCTTCTCTTTTAACCTCTACTTGACTTAATTCTTTTGTCAGGAGGGGCTGTTCACGCAGCAATATCTGCCTGAGCTCTTCTGCTGTGAAGACAGGTGCAAAGACCTCATTTAATTTTTCTGCAATCTCCTGGTCCCCTTTTATCTCTCCTCAGGCCCTTCCAGCAGGAGAACCTGCTTCTCCGGCAGGTTTCCTGCTTCTAACATATTTGAAAAAGCTTTTAATATTTCCCTTAATGCTGCTGGCCATACGATCCTCAAAGTCTTTCTTTGCCTCCTGTATTTTTTTAACATTTATTTTGCCAGAGTTTGCATTCCCTGCTGCTTGTTAGCCATGCTAGCACCATCCTGGACTTAGTATAGCCCTTCCTCCTTCGTGGTATACACTCCAGCTGGGTCTCTGTTGTTGTTTTTAAACAGCCTCCATACACTCTGAGATTTGACCCTTTTTACTTCCCCTTTCAGTTTTTTTCTAAGTAGTCTTATTTGCAAAACGTTTGCCCTTTGGAAATCAAGAGTTACCATGTCATCATTGCTTGGCACTCCCCCCCCCCCCCCCCGACATGAACGTGGAAACGGATTGTACCATGTTCCACAGTGGTTCCATAACATTTACATCCGTCACCAGATCCTGGGTACCACACGATATCAAATCCAGAGTCAACCAGAGTCCTCTGGTTGGTTCTATGACTAGCTGCTCTAAAACACAGTCATTTAGCATATCCAGAATCCGGTTTCTCTTTCATGATCAGAGCATGAATTGACCCAGTCAATGTGAGGATAATTGATGTTCCCTGTTATCACAACAGTGTGTCTCATGGATGCTTTTCTGATTTGTTTCCTCATCTCAAGGTACCCTTCAGATTTTGATCCGGAGGGCGATAGCAAGCCACCACTATTATATCGCTCCTTGGGGCTGGTAATTTAACCCACAGTGGTTCTGTGGTGGAGTTGGAGCCCCCTCCTCAATTTCTGTTCTGCTAGATTCTACCCCTTCTTTGACATGCCCTTCTTTGACATGCCACCCCACCTTCAGCATGCCCTTCCTTGTCTCTTCTATAGAGTTTGTACCCTGGGATTGCAGTATCCCAGTGGCTCTCATGTTTCACCTGTTGGGACTGCTTATGTACATAAAAAGACAAGCAGCTTCCTGATGTTTGTGTTAGGAATGCAAATAGGAAAAAGCAAGTCCCACCCCTCACCCACCCCAAACCACGTGGGATCTCCGGAAGTCAAAGACTGGGAGTGGACTGGTGGTGGTGATGATTCCTAGAACAACTAGTTTAATGAGGTGCTATACATTAAGTTGCAGGCTGTGTCCTCAGGCTTGGATGTTTATTACAGGGCTATTCATTGTGTATAGTGACACCTAAAGTTCACCAAAGCTACTAGACTAGAGGTTCCCAACCTGTGGTACGAGGCCTGCTGGTTGGTGGTACGCAAGCAACTGGGCGGCAAGATGGCGACTGCCATTGCAGCTGCACCGGAGCCCTGAAAATGATGGTAAGCCGGCAGAGCATGAGCGAGAGTCCTCCTGCCCATCTTGACCTTCTTACTGTCCTTCTCAGGGCTCTGGTGCGACCGAAAAACCAGAAGTAAGTAGTGATGATGTCATTGCCACTTCCGGTGGTACGCGGCGTGATGACGGCCCAGGAGGTGGTACACCATCCAAAAAGGTTTGGAACCTCTGTACTAGACCACTAAACAATCTAGAAAATGCGTATCTTATTTGCAAAACTGCCTTAAGTGCATGTGCTTATACAGTTACTGAGGTACTTATAGATAAGCCTTTATAGTTTGAAAATCAAAATAGAGAATTTGTTTTAGAGTGACTCATGTGAGTGGTGTAGTATCTTTGACAAGATTAATTTGTCTTCAGGTGTAGGTGAAGTGTTGACTTAGGATGTTTAGCACTTATGTAGCTCCTGTTGTTTGTTTTTTCTGTTAGCGCTTGTAAGGTGTCAGGAGATTTTTCCTGAAGCAATACAAACAAGGATTAGGAGTGGCTCTCATATCTCACATTGGTCTGTGGTGGTGTTCAACAATTGTTTGATATTTTGGGTTTCATGCTTCAACAAATGTTCAGATTGTGCATCGTATTTGTACTCCCAATAGTCAGGATGTATTTGTGTTCTCATTACCTTCAGGTCTCACCTTATTTAGCTCTGTTTGCACTTAGGATTCATATCCTTCTTGGACCACCATACCTCAGATGCTGCTGCAATAGCTTTTGTCAGATGAACCATTTAGTTTCGAAGATGGAAAACTCTTTCCATTGCTGCTTGCCAACAGGACTATTTTTCTGAATTTTGTTTAGTTCATTTAATCATTTATGCCTTTGTTCAAAAGGGAGTGTGTATTTGGTTGTAGAAAACAGGATGATACTAATATTTGTTTTCCCTTGTTGCTTGCTTAACCCATGTCCTCTTTTTTTTTTCTAGAAACAAAGCATAGAGTGTTGTCTTTACTGTTTTAAGTACAGGTCTATATAATTATAAAAATTGGTATAATGTCCCTTCTTTCTTGTTGCCATCTTGTATTTATAGGTAGAAATGCACATTCTTCAAACTTTTAAACAGTATGTTCATGTGTCTTTGAAAAACAATTGCTCTTAAAATAGAACTCAAAGAAAATTCATTCAGTGAATCGGATATGAACATATTAAATTGTCCTGTATGGAGTCAGAGCATTGGTCCATCTTACCCTGTATGGTCCACTCTTGACTGGGAGTGGATCTTGGACAGATGTGTTACCCATCATTGGCAACTTAATATTTTTAGCTGGAAATAGCTCTGATTGAACCTGGGACTATCTGCATGTGATGAGTTGTGGCCCCTTCCCAGGCTTTGGTCTGGAGCTCTAGAGCCAGAGCTCCAAGAATCCAAAGATTCCTGAATCCAAAGAACCATTCAGCTATTCCATGTGTCCAATGTAGCTTTGGACTTGGTTTTTCAATCAATAGTCTCATCTGCTATCATATGGTAAACCTCTTTTGAAATTTAGATGGATTTCAGAAACATTTTGTGAAATGGTGTGGGGATTTTCTGTTCAAAGAAATACCGGCGGTAAGTCAAATTTCACTAAGCATTTCTGAGTCCTTGGATGTAAATAAAATAGCTTTTGGATTCTGGACCAAGCGTTTAGCACTCCTGCCTTTTAACATTTATGGTGGATTCAAGTGAAAGTAATTGTGTTGTTCGCGTTCTTCTAAAAACCTTCACCATATAATAGATTCTGGTTCTACTCCAACCTTGGCAATCTAAGTTTTAGAGGACAAAAACCTTTTCTGCAGTGTGGTGACCATAAAATCTTTCCTGTGTTGAGCATACAAAGCCACCATGTTGAGTCAATCCATTAGTCCATCTAATCCTGTACTGCCTACTCCGACTGGAAGCAGCTGTCTAAGGCAGAGGTCTTTTCCTGCCCTGCTCTGTTTGGTAATCCTGTACTGCATCTAAAGCCACTTACAAGTAAATGTCCAGACCCATGTCCACTGAATTTTAAAGAAGGAGAGAAAAACAAAATGAAATACTGTAGTATCAGGATTCTCAACTTTGGAGATTCCATGTGGATTTGGTAGCTGCATTCATGGCCATAGACTATGTAAGTGGTGATAGACCTACTCAAAGTTGGACAAGGAATGCATTCTTATTAATCAAGTAAAATAGCTTACAATCAGGCTTACAATTACAAGATTGTTTCATTCTGTGTAACGTTTTTGTGCCTGTTTGGCTATTTTTCAACTACTAGTCCAAAAACTTCATCATAAGCCCTATTGGTACGCTTACCAGATCGCCGACCGGGACGGAGCAGCTTGCCCTTAAGGGGCGGGGCGCAGGGGGGCCAGAACGCGATGCGTTCTGCCCCCCGCGCCCCGCCCCTTACGGGCAAGCTGCTCCGTCCCGGTCGGCGATCTGGTAAGCGTACCTATTGGAGTTAAAATAACTTCATTCTTATATCTTCATTCTTATATCTGTGGAACTCCTTGCCACAGGATGTGGTGATGGCACCCTGGCCTAGATGCCTTTAAAAGGGGTTTGGACAGATTCATGGAGGAAAAGACCATCACAGGTTACAAGCCATAAGCAACCTCCTGGTTTTAGAAGTGGGTTTTCTCTGTGCCAGGTGCAAGGGAGTGTCAACGGGAAACAGGTTATCTTGTTGTCTTGTGCTCCCTGAGGCATCTGGTGGGGCCACTGTGTGATACAGGAAGCTGGACTAGATGGGCCTTTGGCCTGATCCAGCAGGGCTCTTCTTATGTTCTTATAGTTAGTTTGGACCAAATGCTTAAGGACCAAAATTATTAAGAAAACCACTAGTCAGTATCTGACAAATGGCAATAAATCAATATACTCTTTTATAGTGAATGAAAATGCAACATACTAGGCATGCCTACTTTCCTTGCTCCCCCAAATCTCTCTCTGCCCTTGGCTCCTCCTAGGGGAAAAGTTCCTTTCACTCTCCTCTCAAACCCCCTTCTCTGCCCTGTAATTTGAAGCAAGAATATTCTAGAAGTGTCATCATCATAATCTCTCTACCTTACATAATGTGGGAGTTTGTCTGTACAGTATTCCAATATTTACTTAAACTTTATGGGTACTTGAAATGACAAATCCTGTTTATCTCAGTCCTGGAGATAACACTGAATTATTTCTGAACTAAGTCATGTCTAAGATTGACTTTGTAACCAGTCCATGTCCTTATCTTTTCTAGTATGCATCAGATATGTGCACAGAAAGTTTTTAGGATTTCCACATTTAGTGTAGCCATCACATGAACATTATTCTGAATTGAAACTATAATTTTAGCAACAGAATCTGAGTAAATTCATGCAACTCGTTTTCAGTAACTTTGTGGCAGCTCTCAGTGCATCCTTGTCTTGCGGAGATTGTCTTTGTGTTCAAATTGTGGGCTGCTCCAAATCTGGGTTGATAATTTGAATGCATGTTCTTATTAAAAACATGCTGGGATGCAGTTGAGTGTCTACAATAAGTTACTGCAAAAAGTGGTCTTGCATTGGAAAAATTAAGTGCATTCTTCCTCTGTGAAAAGTCAAGCACTAACTCAATCTTTGTCTGATGTTAACATTTGTTTGCGTACTAGTGTATATATACTATGCAAAGTTTTTGCTAGCCAACTTCCGGTTGTTGTGTAAGTAATCCATAGACAGAACAATTTTATTTCAGCTCAGAGCCCAACTCTTTGTGGTAAATTGCTTACGGTAAGTTACTAATCCTGCAGTAATAGGATCAAATGCCATATCTGCTATTCCGATCGGTATAGCTATCTACCATTATTATTTTTTGTGTATACTATATATATGTTCTGTACTTTCTTTGTGCTGGCTGGCTGCTAATTTGGTGATTTTATTTACAGTGCAATCCCATACTTGTATATTCAGAAGTAAGTCCTGCTGTCTTTTGTGGAGCTTACTCCCCACAGAAGTTTGAATTGCATCTGTTGCATTTGGATTGCATCTATAGTTCCTCTCTCTGAAAGATTACTTGGCGATTGTACTCGTAATATAAGTGGTTCCAAGCCAGGGAATGAAAACTCATTAGGTTGTATTTAAAGAAAATTAGCCATGACTGAATCTTATTGAAATTAAGGTAACTTTAGTCACAACTAGTTTACAGAAGGGTCCCCCAGTTAGACATTACAAACATCTGACTTATGAATGTGCTTGGTCGGGGCTTTGATGCAGGTGCAGCTGTGCGGACACCAGCAAAACAAACAAACAAACAAACAAACAAACAAACTAGGGAAGCTACTTGGAGGCAACTGGAGCAACTCAGTAACTTTGAAAGTGGTGACCCCTTGCTGTGGCAATGGGGAAAAATAACAGCTCAATATCATCGGATAGTATTGTAAAACTGGGGATTCCTTGGGGCAAAAGGAAAGGAGAGGATGAAGGATGCGGTCAACATGGCCAAAGCTGATTGGGCACAGGGAGAGCTGAGGTGCAGGGGAGCATTAATACTGTGTGAGGAACAAGTGGGCCTTCAATGGAGTCGACTCTAGCAACAGAATAACAAAACACAGCCACCTTTTGCCACTACCAAGTAGGAAAGGAGGGAGGAGAGTTAAAGCTGAGTTTGATCAAGGCCCCCTACAGCTGCCATCTACTCTTTTAAAAACAAACACACAGAAGATCTTACAGGCGAAATCTTGCAGTTTAATTATGATTCATGATTATGATTATTATGAATTATGATTCATGTGAATATAAATTAAAACCAAAGGAACATTCTTATAACATCACCCTTCTGTATTGTAATTGCTTGGCCCAGTGGACACACAAGAGTCATTATTTTGCCCACAGGCAAGTCTTTTGGAATTACACTGGCCTACCCTTGGAAGGAAAGCTATGGCAAATTTAGATAGCATAATAAAAAGCAGAGATATCACCATGCCAACAAAAGTTCGTATAGTCAGGGCCATGGTTTTCCCAGTAGCAATGTATGGTTGCGAGAGTTGGACCATAAGGAAGGCTGAGCGCCGAAGAATAGATGCTTTTGAACTGTGGTGCTGGAGAAGACTCCTGAGAGTCCCTTGGACTGCTAGGAGATCAAATCAGTCAATCCTAAATGAAATCAACCCTGACTGTTCCCTGGAAGGACAGGTACTAAGGCTGAAACTCAAATATTTTGGCCCCCTTATGCGAAGAGAGGACTCTCTGGAGAAGACTCTGATGCTGGGAAAGATTGAAGGCAAAAGGAGAAGGGGAAGGCAAAGGATGAGATGGTTAGACAGCATCACCGATGCAACGAACATGAAAATGAGCGAACTCAGGAAGATAGTGGAGGACAGGAAGGCCTGGCGGGATATGGTTCATGGGATCATGAAGGGTCGGACACGACTTAACGACTGAACAACAACACCCAGTGATAATTAAAAAAGTGTTTTACTTACCTGATGGCCTTCTGATTGCCCCCCCCCCCCATTGGATGCAGCATGTGCTCTGTCAGTGTGGCTGCATTGTCATAAATGGTGGTGGGGGATAGAATTGGACTGTTGGTGTATCTTGTTGATTGCAGTGTAGTTTAGTTGTCATGACTAACTTTCTCTGGATACAATGCATTGATAGGAACTGGTTCCTGGAGTGGAATGCTTGGTGGCTTTGGCAAAGAAAGGTCAAGTTGTGGGTTGTTGTTTTTTTACTCACGCACACACACACACACACGCACACACAGAGAGAAATTCTTGATGCTAAACACGTTTAGATGGCAGCAAGTCCCACTGATCTTAGTGGAACATTGTATTTGAGTAACTGTGCTTGGTATCAGAGCATCAATGATTGGCATGTCAGTGTTGACAGCACCAGTCATTTTGAAAAAGTAGAGTGATTCATTCAAGGTCTTCTCATCCCCCAAACAGATCAACACTGGAAGCATTTATCAAGTATTTAGTGGGTGCAGTTGCTGAATCTTTGCACGCAGATTGCCACAGGGATCTCTGGATTGGAGTCTAAGTAGCATTCCTTAAAATGCTAAGTAAATAAAAGCCTAAATGATTGTGTTTATATATGTGGTAGTATTTAATACTTTGATTGTCATCAAATGAGTATATCAATATACAAACTTTTTTTCTTTTGCTTTATGTTTAGATGCTTTCCAAAAATGTGGAATCGTTTGCATCCATGTTGAGGCGCTCTCCTTTAATTCAGATGGGACCTGCTAAAGACAAAATTGTCATAGGACAAATTTTCCACACCCTAGAAGATGATCTCTACGTAGATTTTGGTGGCAAATTTCATTGTGTATGCAAACGACCAGAGGTAGATGGCGAGTAAGTAAGCTATTTATAACAGAAATCTAATATGTATTATAAAAGTTGAATAGTCATGGATTTTAGTGAACTCTCTATCTATTACCGTATTTCCTCGATTCTAAGACGCAGATTTTTTACCCAATTAAGCATCTGTAAAAATGGGGTGTGTCTTAGAATTGAGGGCATCCCCAATGCCCCCCAAAATGCCGTTTTCTTCCTTACGGGGCTTGGGGGGCTTCGGGGAGATTGGGGAGGCCTGCAGACGGTCACACAGGAACCCCCAATCTTCAGATCGCCGAAAAACAGCGATTTTCAGGCACTTCCTGTTTTCGCGAAAACTGGAAGTGCCCAAAATTTGCTGATTGTCAGTGATCTGAAGATCGGGGGTTCCTGTGTGACCGTCTGCAGGCCTCCCCAATCTTCAGATCACTGAAAAACAGCATTTTTTGGGCACTTCCTGTTTTCGCAAAAACCGGAAGTGCCCAAAAATTGCCGTTTTTCGGCAATCTGAAGATCGGGGAGGCCTGCAGAGGGTCACACAGACCTCCCCGAAGTCCCCCAAGCCCTGGTAAGGAAGAAAACAGCATTGGGGGGCATTTTCTGGCAAGTTCTGGCAAAGCCGGCACTTCAGCTGGGGAGAGTTGGTGCTGAGTGGGCAAATTCATGGAAGGGTCTTGCAATCAGTGGTATTTTTTTCTGCTGGTGGCACTAAAATTAAGGGTGCGTCTTGGAATTGATGGTGTCTTACAATCGAAGAAATACGATAGTTGAATAATTGAGCTCAAATCCTGGAATTTCATAAGCATTTTGGGGGTGATTGCATAAGTTATTCCAAAAATACAATTTCTTCCTGTTCCTACCATCTGCTAAAGGAAGCAAGATTAAAAAGTATTTTACATTTAATGTCAGAGACAGATTTTGAAACGTTCAATAATTTGCTTCTTACAAGAACATGCATCGAATCCTCTGTCTCTCTGGCGATTGTGGCTTTCAAAAGAATATAGGAAGCCAGACATGCCAAAGATGCTTCTAGTCATTGCTTATATTGCAGTGCACGTGCTCCTAGGTGCAGTGCACGTACTCCTGCTCCGCATGAGGTCCTTGGTTCTAGCAGAAAGGAGATGGCATGGAAGGACGACACGGACAGACTGAAGGAATAAGAGGGGGTAGGGCAAAGCTTCTCAAAGTGCTATGTGAAGATTGACATTCTGTTCATAGGAAATTTGGATATGAGGCGAGGCTGTGGAGATGAGAAGGTCTGTCCTTTGGAAGAGAAGAAAAGAAATGGGTTGAATTGACTGGCTTGAAATAGCTGGACCGATCTGGCTGGGCATCTTTGTGATGATCTCCAGGGTAGTGCTGAGAAAGGACTTCTTTCACTTCTGTGAATCTCTGCTTCTTCCCACCCTTGGAGGATGTCAAAAACCACGCATACTGTATAACAGGTCACTGCCATACACATGAGGTGGGCTCCATTGTCACCAGCTCCATAAGGTGAGGCTGAGGCAAGACTTTCACCCAGCTCTGGGTCTGTCTGTCAACCAACAGGCCTCTCTCCGAGCTGCGTAATAAAAGAAAAGAAGGGGAAGCATCTTGACCAAAGTCTTTGCTTCTCTCCCTCTCTCGCCCACATACAACACACTACGACCTTCTCTGGATAGCACCCTGACTGACTAGGAATAGTCAGAAAACTGCAGAGACAGGAGACAGAAGACAGATTGTTCTTCAAGTTAAAGAACTGGGCAGGTTTGTTTAATCCAAACAAAGGACATAGTTTGTTGGGAGTAGAGAAAGTCAGTCAAATTCTTTATTTTGTATGCTTTCTTTTGATCTCAAATATAGTACAAAACAGATTAATTTTATTTATAATATTTTTTCCCTACTTTTCTTTGGCTCAAAGCAGCTGTTCTAGCTAAAACTTCTAGATTCTAGCTAAAGCTTCTCCTGACTTAAGAAATCCAGTTACCGGTAGCATCCTCCTGACACTGGAGATCTTATTAGGAATTACTCCTGTCCTAGCAGGACAGTCTCTAAGCTTTCATATTGACTTGACTAGTATTGCTCAACACACATCTCGCACCTTGCCACTTATTGCAGCTGGTCAACTCTCTCTTATCCCAATCTTGGGGAGACTAGCCCCCCCTCCCCAACTTGATAGGTTGGTTTGAAATTAGTAGATGTTCAGATTTCTTGCTCCTGAGTCAGATGAGCAGGGTGGACCATTACCAGGTGTGAGCTAAGCCTAGCAGGGATCCAGGAAGGTTTCTATCAAGGTTATTGTTCTCTGGGGAAACCAGACAGTCATGAGCAATATACGTTTGAGCGGAAAGGCTACGTGGTGTAGATGACCTGTTGCTCTAGACAGAATGGAGAATGTGACATGCTGATTCCTAGTCCAGCCACAATGTACACAGAGTGCCATCATTAGGGGGAAAGGAGAGGTTGTTTTTTTTTTTAAAGAAGAGGAGTGCTTGTTCATTATGGTTTCCATTTCAGGTAATTTTGCCATGCAACCATGGATCAGTGAAAATAAAAATGCAGAGAACAGCCAGTTCCCAAAGTGGTCTATGCTGTTTGTATTTGTGGGATGCTGAAAATTGGGAGAGAATGTCAGGAGTTACATATTTACTCCTTACTCTACCTTGGGATCTAGGGAGGGGCTTCTGATGCTTTGTCCTCTAACTCAGCACTAGTGTTAGAGGGGCAATATAACTGAGGAGGCAGTTTTAGCAGAGGCAATATAGTCCGTGTTCAGTTATCTGTAATTATTGCTGCTGTGAGCTTGTGTAGGTAGGCTTGGCTGGCTCCACCCTCAGCCACACTGATGGAAGAGAGGTAGGAAGAGTTTGTTGGCTCTTATATTTCAATCTATCATTGTTGCCACTAGTAGAGTGGAGTGGGATAAAGAGAATTGGGTTAACCACTGAACCATGAGCTGTCGATCGAAAGGTCGGCAGTTCGAATCCACGACGGGGTGAGCTCTCGTTGCTTGGCCAGCTCCTTCCAACCTAGCAGTTCCAAAGCATGTTAATGCGAGTAGATAAATAGGTACCACTTGCGGGAAGGTAAACAGCGCTCCGTGTTCCAGCCGCATGCTACGCGCTGCGGCAAGGAGAGTCATGCCGGCCACATGACCACAGAGGCGTCTTCGGACAACGCTGGCTCGTCGGCTTTGAAATGGGGATGAGCACCACACCCTAGAGTCGGACACAACTGGACTTTACCTTTTTTATACAGGGTTGGTTTATGAGGTCAGGGGAAGGAGGGATATGTATATGGAAGGAGGGAAAGGCTAGAATCCCTTTCCTTTCTTGTGCAACATGTCTGTAAAATTTCATGCCTGTAAAAAACATGCCTGTAAAATTTCACAAGTCTTTAGCTAGTTTACAAGTAGTAACCAATAGCTTCACTGAAACATTTAGCCGGAATTTATTCAGTTAAGTTCTGTGAGCAGGAAGGTAAGCAATTATAAAGAGAAGGTCCTGTTTCAAAAATAGATGTCTGTAAACCAAGATTGTAGATTATAACAAAAAGGTTCTGTTGTAGCTTGTCTCTGTCATCATGGAATGAAATTCCTATGCATTGTACAATAGTTAGATGTGCTAACTTACACCCTTCTAAGCTCATCTCTTTTAACCATTTATATCAAAGCGATCAGACACTTAGCAGTTTTTCTTTTTTTAAAATGATGTTGTTACTGAACCATCTTGAGTTTGAACCGTGTCCTTCTGTTTCATTCTCATTATGCTTCCTCCCCCCCTTCCCGTCATAACCCTCCAGGAACCTAAATATTGCAGGATAATGTTTTGAAAGGTTTTCTTTTATGTTTTCATCTGCAGCTGTTGTTGGACTTTCCAGCCTGACCTTTGAACAGTTCCTTCTGGCATAATTTATATTCTGAGCAAGCCAGAAGTAATTGAAGAAATCCTAGAGATGTCAAAGAAAAGTTATTTCAGTTATTTACAAAAGTATATGTTTGAAGAGATTCTCTTCTGTAAGATTTTGTTGGTAGGGACTTTTTGTGAAGCATTATTTGGTTTGGAACGAAATGGAGATGAGAAGTGAGATTGAATAAAAAAAAAGTGGTCAGCATCCTGATTAGTGCTTTCACCATTGGGAGCTCCTTCTAGGAAGAGGAGGCACAGGTACCTATTTTTCAGAAGAAATGGCATACTGTCAGCTGAAAAACGTCATAGATGATTTTAATGTTTTAATTTTCAGCCATCATTCAGATGGCTACTTTTCTCCATCTCTCGTGTTGGCAAACAGGAAGCGTCATAGTCCACTTGCTCTTCCTGTCACAAGCTGCTAAAATCCCAGAAAATATTTGACAAGTCTGTTCTTATTTCATTTCCACCTGCCATCCATGGAAATGTGAAAGAGAAAGAAAGAAAGAAGTTGCTGTTTCTATTTAAAGAAGATTAAATTCAAGAAGTAGCATTTTAAAGATGTCTTCTCTACAGTGCTCCTCACCATAACGGTTCCCTTAAACAATGCATGCGGTGCCAGTATGTCTCCTCTCAGACTAGATGGCTTTTCTTTTTTATAGTGTATGCACAGAGTAGCTATGTGATTGCAGGCAGAATCTATGCATTTCTGCAAATACCCTTTATTTATAGTAGTCTGTACTTCAGAAATTATAACTCTTTATCTCCTGTGGACATCATATTATTGGCTCAGTTGCCTCGCAGTGTACTTTGGTTGCCACCCACTTTGTCATTGTGGAGGAGTTATTTTCAGCCGCAAATTGAGGTGCTGGTATTTGTGGTTCAGTATTCCTTGAAAACTGTGTTGCCAAAACTGGTAAGACCATAAACCTGTAAGCGTTTTTTGGGATATTTATCTAATGTTGTGAACATTAGCTAGCAGGATTCACATGTTGGAGGCAAGGAGCAAATCATTGCAAACCAAAATCCATGAGAATATTAATCCTTGAGGGACAGCTCAGTTGCCCCCAAAAGTCCAACTTTGTGTGCTGATGCAGGATTTGAATCTAATATAAAAGCACAAGCACATCAAATGACTAGAAATATAAACACTGTTTTAATTGAACCAATAGCACCAAATGGAGAATTAACATGCAGCACAAGCATGTCCCTAATCTACTAGTGTGTAATTAAATCACAAGAGGTGAATCACTCTTAGACTTAATGCTTATCCCTTCTTAGTACGTTTGACCTGTATTCTTAAAACATTATCATGCTTCAGGGGAAGAGTGATTACTGGTTCTACTGGGATGTTAGCAAAATTCTAAGTACATGAATTTGATACTGGTATGGAAACATGTTGTTAATTTATATAGCACCATGTATGTGCTTGTGCTTTATGCAGAATGAGAAGAACTCCTTGTCCCAAAAGGCTTGCAGTATAAAAAGAGAGCCAAGGAGGACAACCGAAGAAGAGGACGGAAACGGACATGACTTCTGATTTGTGTCCACAACTTCCGGTCGCGTTTGGCAGGTGTTCTGAGGTGCTGGGAGGCCCGTGGATTGGGCGGCGGGCCTCCCAGCGCTTCAGAATACCTTCTGGACACGACTGGAAGTTGGATACGGAGGGTGAGGTTGCCGTAGTCCTGGATATGGATCCCTGGCTGTTATAGGAGTTATCAAGGCACTGAACGGCTGCTACTAGAGCAGAGATGTTGGGTCCTAAAGAGACTTGCCTCTTCTTGAGAGTGCAGGCTCTTCAGGATCTTCAACTAGAAGGCAAGTTAGGATGGAGGACTGCTACTAGAGCATAGCGTGTAATATAGGCGTCCTCCCATTTCCGCAGGTCCTATATCTGCGGTTTCAATTGTTCACAAATCCCCCACGTTGCGCAAATGACTTTCTAGCCCTCCTGTCACTGGGTTGAACATTCAACTGGCAAATTTTTCTTATGGCAACTGAAACTGGCCTGCTTACCCACTTACTGGGAGCAGCTAAGAGAGAGCTATTCTCTGCATTTGCGGCGGCTATTTTGAATTCGCGGTGGCCATTTTGAAGCCATTCTGGAGCTATTCTGTAGCCAGTGAAGTACTGGCAGCCCCCAGAATGCCTTGCAGCAGCCAAGAGTTACGGGAAACTCTTAAGGGGGCACAACATAGAGGTCTCGCTGTCTGCTTCCTGTGCAACAGTAAGTATAGAGTTCGCTGCTATTGCGGTTTCAGGTATTCACGCTAGCAGCAGGAACCTATCTGCCATGGATACAGGGGGACGGCTGTATACTTACTTGTTCATTTTGTAGTTGCAATCTTGTTCATTCAGAATGTTTTAAACATTGCATCTCACTGTTAATAAGAATGTTTTTTCAGCATCTGTGTGAAAAGTATGGTAGGTTTTTTTTTTTAATAGGAAACCTTTTTGTTTGGATAGAGCTTGGCTATAACTCAAAAGTGGAAACATCTTAAATGTCAGTTTCTGGGAACTGTTTGGGAGCACTGGGCCTTGTATGGCTAGATATGGGAGAGAATTTTATGTATCCAGCCATGGGATAGTACAGATAAGGCTGTAGCATGTTTGTAGGACCAGGGGAGCAATAGATATGTGTGGGGAGAGAGGGCAAGAAAGAATTGTGAGTGAATGAAAGAGGTTTGTTTTTGTAATTTGAAACAACCTACTGGAAAGGAATGGGTGTTGTGATGGGTTGAATCATGTGTGCGAGAAACTCTCTGAGGGGAAGGATTTTGGTATGGATTAGATTAGCAGGAGAAGAGGGTTTTCTTTGTATCTTGCATTTCCTGTTGTTTCGACTTCTTTTTGTGTCCCTTGAGTAGGAAACTGTCTTTTCTTATTGTGCAATAAATTGTGGTTTGAATCAACCTTCAGCCTGTGGATTGTTGAAGAACTGGTTCATTTCGAGCTATATTCAAAGTTTCAAACATATGGTGCTTTCTATCTTACAGGAGCCTGAATAGATCACTATAAATGTGCTCTGCAACTTCAAACCTTTTTGAGGAACGTAAAAAACAGTTTTTATGAGATAATATTTGGGTTTTAAACTTCAGTAAGTAAAGGTAGCCAGCGGGTGGTGCAGCGGGTTAAACCGCTGAACCATAAGCTGTCAATCGAAAGGTCGGCAGTTCAATTCCCGCGACGGGGTGAGCTCTCGTTGCTTGGCCAGCTCCTGCCAACCTAGCAGTTCCAAAGCATGTCAATGCGAGTAGATAAATAGGTACCGCTTGCGGGAAGGTAAACAGCACTCCGTGTTCCAGCTGCATGCTACGCGCTGCGGCAAGGAGAGTCATGCCAGCCACATGACCACGGAGGCGTCTTCGGACAACGCTGGCTCTTCAGCTTTGACATGGAGATGAGCACCACACCCTAGAGTCGGACACGACTGGACTTAATTGTCAGGGGATACCTTTACCTTTACCTTTAAGTAAAGGTGACCCCTCAAATCAGATTTTCTGTATTTTGCACCTTGAAGTTACAAAAATATTTACCTACTTCATAAGCATTAGGGCCTTATTGTAAAGGATTATTAGGAAAACCTGTGTGTGTGCATGCGCACTCACAGACAGAGGTTTTACTAATAATAAGTGCCCCTTCCCCCCCCTCTCTCTTATGCTCTGTTCAATTACATTGCAGATATTTAGCATCAATTTTGCAGCTTCTAATTTATTTTGGCAACTCTGTAATTATCTCAGTGTGTCTCCTGTGAATTCAGCATGTTTAGAAACCTAATAATTGTAAATGAAGGTGAAAGCAGCAGTAATTGTTAATGGTGTTGGGTTTCTTGACTAAGACATTTAATCATCAGGTATGGTTTTGAAATGATGGCTGCCAATTTACATTCTTCTAATGCAGTGGTTCTCAAACTCCCCCCTGCCACAACCTACGTGCTCCCCGGCGGAGGGTGTCGCGACCCACCTCATTCTCTCGTGAACCTGGAAGTAAACCAGAAGTCACTGTTTGGTTGCTTTTGGAGGCAAGAAGGTATAATTAAAATGCTATAAAACCAATCATATGTAAGACACTAGAACAGCGCTTCTCAAACTATGGGTGGGTTGTGGCCTGATGTCTGTTGGGTTGCCAGTTGGGCCCTCCCCCCCCCCTTGTGCCTGGTTGGCTCCAAATTGGTGCCCTCTGGACACAATTGGAGGCCGCTCCCGGGCTGCGCCGATCTTTCATGGGCCTCTGCAGGCCTCCAGAAGCAACCGGAAAGTGACTTTCGGTTTACTTCCAGGTTCACGAGAGAACGAGGTGGGTCATTATTTTTATTTATTTAAAATTTTTATATCCCGCCTTATCCTATGCCAAGGCGGTTTACAACAAAAATTAAAAAACATAGTTTAAAATACAGAAAATAAGTTTAAAAACAATACATACTTAATTTAAAAACAATAAAATCCACGGGGGGGGGGACAATATGGAGCACAAAAGCAGCATGGAAGAGCACCTTGAGACACAGGAGGCAGACTACAACCCATCACCCAAACGCTAGACAAAACAAAAACGTTTTGAGCCCTCGCCGAAAAGTCATGAGGGAGGGGGTGGTTCTCAGATCCCCTGGCAGGGAGTTCCACAGTTGTGGCGCCACAGCAGAGAAGGCTCGCCGACGTGTTGCCACTCCCCTAACTTGCGATAGAGGTGGTACACGCAGGAGAGCCCCCTCAGATGACCTAAGAGAGCGGGCCGGAATGTATGGGAGAAGGCGGTCCCTCAGATATCCTGGACCCAAACCGTGAAGGGCTTTAAAGGTCATTACCAGCACCTTGAATTGGGCTCGGAAACGAATGGGCAGCCAGTGCAGCCGCTGAAGCAGCGGCTCAACAGAGTCAAACCGCCTAGCTCCAGCGACCACCCGGGCCGCCGCATTCTGCACTAATTGCAGCTTCCGAACCGTCTTCAAGGGCAGCCCCACGTAGAGCGCGTTACCGTAATCCAGTCTTGAAGTCACTAAGGCGTGGACCACCGTGGTCAGGTCCGATTGACTCAAGTACGGCCGCAGCTGGCGCACCAGCCGAAGCTGGGCAAACGCTTGACATGACACCCTCCGCCAGGGAGCACGTAGGTCATGGTAGTTGGGTGTTTGAGAACCACTGCACTAGAAGAATGTAAATTGGCAGCCATCATTTCAAAACAGTACCTGATGATTAAATGTCGTGATCAAGAAACCCAACACCATTAATAATTACTGCTACTTTCACCTTCATTTACATATTATTAGCCTTGTATAAGTAGGGGAAGGAGAAAATTGTGATAACGAAATAAAAATACATAACACCACTTTCTGCTAAAAAAAAATCTGCAATAAAATAAAACCATGTAATTTTGTGTCATTCTTCATCTGCTGACACTGTACAACCTATACCACATACCTAATACACTTTTAAAGCAGTTACAATGGATAAAAACGAGAAAAAATGGAATAAAAACACACAACACTGCTTTCTGCTATTTCATGTTGGTAAACACCGAAATCTGCGAAAAAATAAAATAATTTTCTCCCACCTCTATCTATACATTTGCTTATGTAATTTTTTCTCCTACGTCTGTGTTGAAGTAATCCTCTTTTAGTACTTGCTCAGTGCTCAGGTTTTTTTTTCTTTTAGATGCTGTGATTCTTAAAAATGACTAGCAATGTAGTGATGTGTTGAGGTGCCAGGAGTAATACAAGGCTCAAAAATGGATCTTCAGCTCATATCTTAGTGACAGAAGTTGCTGCCAGTCCCTACAGCGGGGAGGGCCTTCAGTCGAAGAGCAGAGGTGCTGTGAGAGTAGTTAAGGTAAGGGGAGAGAGTCAGCTGGTGACTTTCGACTTCCCGTTTGACCGTGTCATGTGCCCATGGACATTCCGCTGGCTGCAGGAGAGAGTGCAGAGCCATTCTTCCTCCTTCACTTCCTAGGCTCTTTAGCCCCCATTGAGCCGGGAACAGTGGCTGAGGACAAAAGCTGTATACACTGTACAAACAGAGCACCAAAGCAGCAGTACACTGACTCATTCTTCGCTCTGTGTGAGAACTGAGGGGGACTCTATTCACTTCCTTTGTGCTGGTGTCTGTCAACAGCGCTGTTTGAGGCAAGGCCTATTGTGCCGGCCAATGTTTCTTATTGACCCAAGTCTGTGCCTGCAATGTTCCCAGGGTCGAAGTTGCGAGTGAGAGAATGTTTGAAAAGGGGTAATCATAGGGCAAATGCATTTTGCTGCATTGTCATCTGACCTATTAAATCTAAACTGTGGTCTGTGTTAATGCAAACAGGTAATTATGTAGTCACAGCTGCAGCTATTGACATCTGGTTGCCGCCCCAAGGGGGGAAAAATGTGGGTGTCTCTACTGTGTCTAGGCCCTTGAAAGCTTGACTTTAATGATATTAAGTGGAAGTAGAGGATGGATTAATGAGACGGACAGGTCAACAAGGTGGATGCTTTAACCGTGTAAGGCAAAATGGCTGTGGCCACAGATATTCACTTTTACTTCAGTGTTTCTTTGTGGCTCCAGGTTTTGCTGTTTTTCGCTCTGGATATGGTTTATAAATTGTTGTGAGTCACATTTGGAGTGTGCATCTTGTTTCCTGCCTTCTTGCTTCTTCTCATATTATTATGCTATTATCCCTTTGCCTCTAGTAACTGGCAAGCTACTGTAGCACACAGGAATGCTGTACCGTCTCTCTGTATTGAGCTGTGAGCAGCTCTACATTTAAAACATTATTACGAGTAGAGTTAAATCCTTCAGCAGCATGTGTGCACGCGGGTGGTGATAACATTCCTGCTAGTATGTTATTTTTAGAATGGCTACAGTGGACCCCCGCTCACCCACAGATCCAGCACCTGCAAATTTGTCTCATTGCGGATATTGGGAGGGGGCACTGTGAAAACCTTAAAAAAAGAAAAAAAAACCGTTAAATAGCGTTCTTTACCTTTCACTGCTGTAGACAGTGAAATCGCGCTCCTACAGCCTCTTCCAGGTCGCTCAACTTCCCCCCTCCCTTCCCTAAAGTCACCCCAGAATTGGCATTGGGGCAAGCCTGGGGAAGGGAGGGGGATGTTGAGTGACCCGGAAGAGGCTATAGGAGCGCGATCTCGCAACCCTGCAAATAGAGTGGTTTGCCAGCGAAAAGGTAAGGAATACTATTTTTAACTTTTTTCCTTTTTAAAAGGTTTTCACAGTGGCCTCCTATCCACGCTAAAGTGATTTTGCTTTACGCGAATTTCAGTATCTGCACTGGGGGGGGGGGATCTGGAACGGAACCCCTGCAGATACCAAGTTCCAAGTGTACTTTCTTTTCAGGGTGGCACTAATGATACGCCTTGAAAATCCATCTCTTGTGCAGATTCCTTTTCTAGTGCATTCTTAGGACACTTATAGCACAATCCTATCCAACTTACACCACCGGTGTAACCAGCGGTGCAGTGAGAACGGGAGGCCCTGGAATGGAAAGGGGATTCAAATCCCCTTGAAAGGGGATTTAAATCTCCCCTCCAAAGCCTCCCACCCTGCCTTCCCCCGCTGGTTACACCGATGTTGTAAGTTGGATAGGATTGCGCTGTCTAACAGTTAATGTTTTGAAAGGCAAAAATGGTCTTAGGGTCCTGATAGTATTGCAAGTTGAGTCTCCTTGAAAGGGGCTTGTATTTTGGAAAATCGGGCTGTGGATGTTCAAGATGGTTGATAAACTAAAAATAGTTCAATGACTAAAGCCAGAAATTCTGTTTGATCACTGCAGCTTGGCAGATGATGTGCCTCCTCCCGTGTCTTTGCTTTTTAGGAAGCAAATTGAGTAAGAAGAGTCTAAGATGAGTAAGAAGAGTCTAAGATACTCTTGCTCGAATCAATACTCTTGCCTGTATCAAGCCTAAATGCTTGCTAGCAGTGCAGTTTCCCAGACTATGGCTATTCAATGTGCATAAATAGACCTTTCAGTGTGAAAAAGAGAAGAGCATGGAATTAGAAAGACAGACAGATCTTGTATTTATGTTTCCGGGTGTATTTATGTTTTAGCACAAGAGTACCGGTAATTCTTTTGTTTTCACCAAGATTTTTCTTGCAACTAGAATCAGGGGGTTTGAACTGGGGACTTCCTGAGTTGCAGCTCAGTCTCTTAGCCACTGTGCAACATCAGCTCTTAAAAAACAAAGAAGTGTTCTTGAGCATCAGGGAGTCATATCAAATACAGGAACCCCCTCAAACAATAGATGAACAATCCAGGTGAAATGTCCTCACTCCCTCAAATTTGAATGGTTTGCAAATATTGAGCATTTTGGACACATTGAAGGAAAATGGTGTCAGGCCCTTTTTGGTTGCAGCCCTCAGGCTGTGAAACTCGCTACACATGGAGATTCCTGTGGCCCCTTCACCATTGTCATTTTGTTGCCTGGCCAAAGCTTTTCTTTTTTACCTGGCATTATAGTGGTGTTGTTGTCGTGTTAAGTATTGTTGTTTTTCACCCTGCTGTATTGAGTTGATTGTGGTTTTTTCCTATTTTGCTCTTGCTTCCTTTTTTTTTTTAGTTTTGGTTGCGTTGATTGTTTTTGTTTTATGAATTTTGTATGTTTTATATTATGTGAGTCACCCAGTGTTTCCCAAACTTTTTCGACCTGCAGCTCCCTTGGCCATTGGCAACCCCTTTACATTACGTTTTGATACCTGCCAGTTGGCATTGCACTGTTTTCCGAGAGGATTCCGTGGCACTCCGCGGCTCCCCTGACTGGTTTCCGTGGCTCCTGGGAGCCGTGCCTCCCAGTTTGGGAACCACTGCCTTGCAGGTTCCTTAGGGGACTGAAAGATTGGGTATACATTTCTGTATAACAAAATGTTAATAAAACAGTACTTTTGTTTTGGAGAAATGCCCAGAAGGATGTAATTAACATTCTTTTGTATGTAATTAACATACAAGTAGCAAATCGTATTTTTGTCTGAGTAGATGTTATAAGGTCCTTAGTACTCATTTTGGATTTCTTGCCTATGGAATGCAATAATATTATGTTGCTTCATTTAATTTGCACAAAATTTCTTAACGATCTTCGACCAGCTTTCTGTCCTGGTATGTGCATTGTGAAATAGAAAATTGGAGATAACCATTATCAACAGTTTTATATAAAACCTATCCTTTTGACAATGGCATGTAAGTACACGAAGGCAGATTCATTCTGCCCTTTCAGATGTAATAACAGTTTAAAATTTGGAGAGTGGCGTGCTGCACCATAGTACTGAATGCAAACTGCCAAGTGGAATGTCATTCCTAGCACTGACATAAAATGTCCTTTCCTCCGGTGCTTAAATGTGGTTCAAATGTGGTATTGTATGCCAAGTCTCTTTTTTCTGTATTGCAAGACACACTACTATATCTCTGAAATCTTTCCACCACTTGGATATGTTAGAATTTTCTTTTCAGGATGTAATAATTAAATAGGGTTATGAACCATGAATATATAGATTACAATCGCTACATGCCAACTTCAACAATGAGCTTCCTTTAGCTTGTGCTGACCATTGTAGCTGCTTCCCCTTATTCACTTTACTTTTGTTTCCTTGTTGCATGAAACCAGTATATAGTATTAATAGACTTGAACTTGAAGATGTCATTCTATATTTGATTTAGCGGTAGTTAAATCGCTAAATCGTGGTAGTTAAATCGCTAATCGTGGCGGTAGTTTCAGCATTCTTCTCCTGCAGTGTCCTACTGTTAAAAACTTCTCTCCCCTCCTATGCAAACAGACTGGACATATGAATGACATCTTCACATCTGTATTTACAACTTCACATCTAGTGTGGACATTGGACATAATGTCAAAATAGTGGTAGGAGACATGAGATAATGCTTAAAAAGGAGCCGGTGTGGCAGAATAAGAACTACAGACTTTCTCCATATTAGGAACTTGTCAAATTGTTGGCAGTTTTTATAGGGAAAAAATCCAAAGTTCATTTAGAAATTCTTCATTAGGCGAAATATCTGGGGAATTTTAAATAAAGCCAAAAGAGTTTCTGTGGTGCTGTAAATCCCTGGGAGGTTGGCTTTGTGTCCTGTTCTGATGCTCTGTTTTAAATTAAGGTAGTGGTGAATGCAACCTATATTTGTCCCTTAAATTTTTATTCAGAATACTTACATAATTCTGAGATACTGAAATCTTCTGCTCCCCAGTAACAGTGTGTAATGCACTGTTTTTCTAAAGGGAAAAAAACTGCTGCAGTTTGCCTAACTTATGCAGCTGTTGCTTGATGTCTTGTACTGTGAGAGCACCTTTCTGACAGGTTCTCAGGCTCAGCTCTGAGGTCAGAACAGGATTAGGACAGGAACCCTTTTTCCCTATACTGACAGCTGCACTGTTTAATCAGTGTGGTCTGACATCAGCTTTGTGATTTCAGAAGAATGTCTAATTAATTTGTGCACAAACAAAAGATGTATGCAGATCTAGCCAAAAATCAGATTCATATTAACACCAGACAAGATAGATCTGAGAAGCTGGTGAAGTATGCCTCTATATCAGCACAGTGAATAATGTCTGGTATTTGTTTCTTCCCACTAGTCAGTAGTGTGATGGTCCGCATTGGGGAGAATCCCAGAGCATTACTAGCTCCTCCCAACTATCAGGTGACTAACAGCCCAATCCTGTGTAACTCTTGCACTGGTATCACAGTAGATCCTCCGGTGTAAGAGCACTTATGTCAGTGTAACTTGCCGTATGCTGATGGATGCAGGACGGACACTGGCATGATATACACACACACCCGGACGCCTTGCATGTGCAGTTTGGATGCGGAACGGACACCAGTGCAACTCAGCTGGTGCAGGGGGCATTCTGGGGGCATTCAGACACCCCCAGAATGCCCCCTGCTCCGGCAGAGTTGCTCCGGCATCTGTTCCACATCCGAACTGCGCATGTGAGGTGTCCAAGGGAGGGGTCACGCCGGTGTCCGTCCTGCGTCCATCAGCGTATGGCAAGCTACACTGGCATAAGTGCTCTTACATTGGGGGATCTACTGTTACACTGGTGCAAGAGTTACACAGGATTGCACCCTTACTGTGTGTAGCCGAAAGGGCATAAGAAATCTCTTCATGGCCTGGATATTTCTGTTTTGTGTATATTTCTCCCCTTTTGTTGTTTCTTATAAGGAAAAAAACATCAGTTGGCCATTGCTCATATATTGCCTGATGGGAAAGGAAAAGGTAGGACATAAGTATTTTAAAATAAATAATTGCAGGGCTGTTTTCTCAGGTGTTGCTCACACTTATGAGAAGAGACATTTTTGGACATATGAATGTGTCAGTGTATTTGGTAAGGGGATGTGGCTTGGTGTACCCTGAATGTCTTTGTTCACATGGACTTCATATGTTTTAGGATAACAACTCCAATATTATACAATCAAGGTAACTTCCCTGTGGTGTGTCTTTCAAAAATCAGCAACAGCCTCCGTGCACATGGGAAGCTATTAGGTCAAGGAGAAGGGTTTTTGCTTTTCCTTCTTGCAATACTTTCAATGATAAATGTAGAGAAGTTCTTCTAAAAATAAATGGTTCTTCCACATACCTTCTGATGTAAGTATGGTCCAGGAAGAACTATACCATGTGCTTTTTCCAAGATCAGGTTTGAGATCTATTCATAGGAGATGGGAACAGAACTACCTTAAGAACGAGGACTCTGCTAACTCTTTTGTGTTTGAAAGAGAAATTGGTGGGTCAACTTCTTCATGGGTCATGGAGCCTGTTTTCTAGAGAAAGGTGATAAGGAATAAGCCACTGAGTATTCTGTCCTTGAACACTTTGAAGGATTTGGTTCTCTGTCTTTGACTTTGTTGATGGACGTAACCAGCTGTTAATGCTACTTCCTATGTGTCGAAGGTAGCATCTTATAACTGTTGAATGTTTAAGTGATCAGCAAAGTGTCTTGTAGAGCCTTTAACGACTAAGCGTTTGTGGTCTATAGTTCGCTTCATCAGATGTACTTAATGCAAGCTGATGCTGAAATTTGTTAGTCTTGTTTATGATGTCGCGTACCGGCATCTTCTTGTTTGGAACCTAACTTTTTGTAAAATTCTAACTTGGAAAGGAATGAGAACAATGTTCTCTGCATGGGAGTGTTGACAGGAGCAAATTTCTGCCCAGTTGCACTCTTATGATGCTGTTAAATGCGAGTTGTATTGACTAAGCAACTGGAATTCTTACTTACCATAATTGTATACTGAGCCATCCACTTACTGTTGTATATCTGTTCCTTTTATTTCATGAGACATTGACCTTAGTGTGTTCCTTTTTAAAGTTGTATAAGCAAGGAGCCGCAGCCTCCTTCCCAGCTGTTGTTAGGTCTGGCTGTTGGCCTTGGCGATGGGGAGCTGACGAGTCCTCTAGCTAGAACAATGTGAACGTAGTTAGATTTTGAGGATAACTCGGGAAACCCTTGCAAAAATGTGTTTAAATAGTAAGTTGTGTTAGTAAGTCTGCTTTGGTTTCCGCTTTTTCATGGTATGTTTTTGTAGCAGTCTGGAAGTTGGTGCTCTGCAAAGGTTGCACTGAAATGCTTATATGTACTGACAGCTGGAGCCTGAAAACTGCTTCATAGATAGGTTTTTCAAATGGCCAGCAGAATGCACCACGTTTTTCTCAGAGTGTAAACCCCCCCCCCTGCATTTTCTCAGTCATGCATTATTGTGCCAGTCCTCACTTCAGTTAAATGGGTTGAAGGTTCAAACTCATTGAACCTGGAAGTTGTGTATCTCCTCTTGTTTTGTGAAAAAGAGAATAAAGTTTGCATTTGTTTGCCTAGTCTTTGGTGGATGAACGCTTCATTCTGGTATGTTTGATCTGGTCATCAGCTGCCAGTATGTGCAGGGCATGTCCATATAAAACTTCCTGTCAAATTCTCAAGTAACATAAGGTTTTGAACAAAAAAGAAGAGGGATTAGTGAAAAGCCTAAAAATACCATGTGTAACATAAAGCCAGGCTGTCAACAGTAAATGACCAAAGCCCACCACTAAGCCACTTCAGACTTGGTTACTTCATTCAGCATTTTCTTCGAAATTCTGCCAGGATTTTTCTTTAAAATGGAGAGTACAGAGAGAGGCCAAGGATATTTAATATGCTATTGTACTAGTCTTTTCCATGTGATAATACCAGCCATTGTTCAGATCCGGCTTCAGTGACAGAATGCGCTGTACTTTTGAGCCTCTTGTAGGTTTTAATACAAACCTTCAAGGATAAAGAGTGTTTGAGAAGTAAATAGTAAAAAAAGCATGAGAGAAACTTGGGATTGAGAGAAATGCCCTTTATTAAAGAAGAGGCAAACCTACACTTCATAAAGCTTCTCTAGTACAGGTGGGCCCCCATATCCACTGATTCGCTATCCACGGTTTCAGTTATCCACGGATCGTGGGGACCCCCCCAGGCTTTTCTTTTTTCCCAGTAAGCTTTGTTTCTTCCTTAAAGAAACAGGAGAAGCAGCCTCTGGCTGCTTATTACAGGCAAGTAGAACGAGACTAAGTCCTAGAGAGGCTCTGCAAAGTTAACAGAAACCTTGCAGAGCCTCTCTAGGACTTAGTCTCGTTCTACTTGCCTGCAATGGAAGCTGCTTCTTTGTTTGTTTTAAGGAAGAAACAAAGCTGGCTGAAAGAAAAATAAGAGCTGGGGGGAGCAAGCATACCTGCCTGCAGGGGAGGCAGGGTGGGGGGGCCCTCAGGAAACCATGGTGGGGGTGTTCGCTCTTATCCACGGTTTTAAGTATCCACGGAGGGGCTTGGAACATATCCCCAGCGGATATGGGGGCCCACCTGTACTCTAAACAAACACTTTTTAATAGAATGTGATGGGTGTTTCTTTTATAAGGACTAAGAGGTTTAGGAGTACTTGTTTGTTTAACACTATCTATTAGGAGCCACCTTCTAGAAAGTGTTCCAGGTCAGAATTGGACAAACCTTCCTGGAACAGAGCTTTACAGTTGTGGCTCACTAACTGGGAATGTCTCCTACATACCCTCATGATATATAGATTATATAATCAATGTGATGCTTTTTGCTAATCTTGGATCACAAAGGTGTCTCCGTTGAGTAGGGCCCCAGCCATCATCTTGAATGATGAGAAGGAGCTGAAAGTGAACGATTCCATATTCTAGAGTTACCTACTTCACCCACCTGAGTTGGGTGAAGGATAACAAACATGAGTGTGCAGCCTCTGGTATCTCTGTGAGTGTTGATTGGAAGGACCAGGTCTTTGAAACTGTAAAGATGCTATATGTGTAAGAGAAAATCTTGACTTTGTGCTTTGGGCGGGGGGAAGGTTGATGTGATGTTAAAGGGTCAAATGCAGGATTCAGGGGAAGTCCCTGCTGGTGGGTCAGAGCAAATAGTCAATTGCAGAAAGTTCTGGAAGCAGCATGGAGAATTGGAACTCTTGGATCTGTCGGTATTCACCTTTACTAGCACTTTTTTCTCTGAAGGCTAGAGTAGTAAAAGGAAAAAAAAGCATTCAGTCAGTGTAGAGGCACTATCCTTCCTACTTATTTCTGCCTACCTTATTGCTTGCATCTCCTAAGTTGATGCTTGCTGTGACAGGTGAGTGCATCATCTTTTTTTAAATGCTTTTTACCTTCAGATACAAATATCTAATGAATGAATTAATTGGGTGTATAAGCTTAATCAGTTAGTACTTTTTAACTGGGTAACAGCCCTTTTACTCCTGTATCAGCCAGTTGTTAACATTATTTAGGTGTTCAGAGGTGTTTAACAAGGGATTGGATGGCCCTAGTACATCAGTAGACAAAAATCACTTTATGTGCACTCCTTTTCCTCTTTTGTTTGAGTGTGAGAAAACCTTTCTGAATAATTCTTTACCCCAAGGGTATTTCTAGATTGCTGGTACTGCCAATAGTTTCCTCAAATCTTTTGTTCAACAGTAAAGCCTCTGTGTTCTTTTTATTGAGAAGTGTGCTAGAATTTCACCTACCACTTACATGTAGATAAATGCTTTTGTTTAGAAAAGTTTGTCTGAAAAAAGTAGTTGAAAGTAAAATGAATTATCACTTAGGTGTAGGGTGTACGCACACACTCTGACTCACACACACACTCATTCGCTCACTCACTTGCCACCTGATATTGTGGGAAAGCTGTGAGCACCTTCCAAAATGGCAATAAAACCGATGTTCAATTAGTCTAGCTCACACTTTGATCTAGGATTTTGCTATTGTCATGTAGTGTGCCTTAATGTACTCTACTATAAAATGGCTGATAACCCTAACCGAAGGAGGATTTTTGGTTTTGTTTTGGGCAATGTGGTTATAGCTCTTTGTATCCTATGGTCACAGTGAGGGTACCAATTTTTGGAGGGAGATGAACTGTTGGAAAAATGTCATGACTTCATCATATTATAAAATTGTGACAGGTTTTTTTTCTGAATTGTTCTTAATTCAGCATGGTAGTGGCTCCTAAAGATCACATTTAAGGAGGATATAGGCTCTTGATATTCAGTATGTTTTAAGCCTAGTTCTCACAAATACCATTTCAGAGTGCATGTGGGGCTCACACAGTGGAATGTCCCATACAAAAAATATCCATCACAGACTAGGACTAGGCTGGACTAGGACTCTTCTCCCTTAGTGTTCTGTTTTTATTTATTTTGGCAATTTTATGACACCTTTTGGTGAATAGCTCCTGAAGTGAACCATAATCTAATCTAATTATATCATATAACATAAAAAATAAACAACTGTAAGTAAAATTGTACAAATGCCAGCAATAGAAATAACATCCCACTGGAAGATTAATCAAGATAAATAAAATCTTGAATAAAAAGGGTTTTACCCCCCCCCTCTCTCCCTCTCTCTCTCTCTCTCTCTGTGTGTGTGTGTGTGTGTGTGTGTGTGTGTGTGTGTGTGTGTGAGTGTGA
The DNA here is from genome assembly GCA_026170595.1 of Plestiodon gilberti rubricaudatus. Lineage (NCBI taxonomy): Eukaryota > Metazoa > Chordata > Lepidosauria > Squamata > Scincidae > Plestiodon > Plestiodon gilberti. The sequence continues at coordinate 31,704,523 of JANXHW010000004.1, forward strand.
GAGAGAGAGAGGGAGGGAGGGAGGGAGGGAGGGAGGGAGAGGTTGGTTGATTTCAGAGCCTAGGTGCCAATTACAGAGAAAGCCCTGTCCTATGTACCCACCAATTGAAACTTGGATAGTGTTGAGATGTCGAGCAGAACCTCTCTAGAAGATCTTAGTGAATGGACAGAATTACATGAGAGTAGGTGGTCCTTTAGATACCCTAAACCTAAATCTTTAAAGTAATAATCAGCACCTTGAATGGGACTCGGAAATCAATGAAAGGTGGCACAGTTTGAACAAAACTGAAGGAATATGCTTCTCGTATGAGGCTCCTGACACTTCCCTTTTGTGTGTTGGTCCTGCTCTGACATTACTGCACTTTGTGGGCCTTTCTCATGATGTCTGTGTGGTTGCTGTGTGTCTTCCATGTTCGATGAGCTATTGGAGACCACTTCTGAACAGAGCTTAAACCAAAAGCTTTTGTTGTCATAATGTAAGATTCTGAACCGTGTCTGTCATGGTCTGGAAGGTTGTTGGAAACCCCCCAACAATCAATAGAATGGGGTATGAAGACTTGTATCTGTGGAAGAGAACTGTAGAAGACCTACAGCACAACCCTATGTATATCTATTCAAAAGTAAGCCCATTGTGTTAAGTGGGACTTACTCCGAAGAAAATGTGCATAGGATTGCTGCCCTAGCCTGCAACTTGTGTGAATCCCCACTTGATGCAACAATTGGAAAGTACAGGTAATTATTTTTTTCTGTCTTTAATAGAGCTCTCCACTGTCCTGCTACCCAGAAGCCTTAATTTATTGTTGGTGGAAGTGATCAGTGTGGAGCATGCATACAGTACTTCATTTTGCTTTTCTTACTGATAAAATAAACAGAGTTCAATAAAGTGAATACAGTTATTTTCACTGATATGTAACTTTATGTTAGTGTTTTTTTTTAATGTGACAATAAACTTAACATCCCTTGTAGTACTTTGTCATAAATGTATACTACAGATATAGTTCTATCTTGATCTTTTAAAAATCCAATCTGTAGGTGATAAATGAGCAGGTGGTTATTATTATACTATAGTATCACAGTCCACCAGGTGTTTGGGTTTTTGAGTGCTCACTAGTTCAAACGCTACCCAAGGGTTTGAGAACTGGTGAGATATCATTATATAATGTTCGATGTTCCTAGTAGTGTGGTTTGTTGCAGTTGTTCAATTGTTATCTTGTCTATCCCCATGGTGACCAGATATTTCTTAAGGGCTTTGGGGATTACGCCAAGTGCACCAATGACAATGGGGTTGTTGTTGTTTTCTTTCCCCAGAGTGTTGTTATTAGTTAATATTTATATACTGCTTTTCAACAAAAAGTAGTTACAGTGGAACCTTGGATTACGAGCATAATTTGTTCCGGAAACATGCTTGTAATCCAAAGCGCTCTTATATCAAAGCGAATTTCCCCATAAGAAATAATGGAAACTCAGATGATTCGTTCCACAACCATTGAATCATATAAAAATGATTACAGTAATACAAAATACAGCACAGTATAAAGTACATTCTGTACTGAAAAATAAACCAAATTACAGTAACCTGCACCTGACCAGCATTTCTGTCCATTTTCAGGAGCTATTTTGGGTTTGGGGAATGTATTTTCCTGAACAACAAATAGTCCCTGAAATGCTGGTCAGTTTGGGGGAGTTTTGAGAGGCTTACTGGTGTTGGTGTTTGCTTGCGCCCCACCATTCTTGCGCCCCGCACCGCCGCGAGCTTTTCCCAGCCCTTTTCATTCTCACGGAGAAAGAGAGCGCTCACACATGCCTCCTCCCAAGTCGTGGGTGATTCTCGCGCGTGCACCCCATTGAGCAGGCAGGCTGGTGGGGGTAGTGCCTTGCGCGCACGGAGTAGCTGTTGGATGGCTGGTGGAAAAGAGAGAGGTGATTGCTCGCCGCCTCCCCTCTCCTCTCCCCGCAGTTGAGGTACCATGGCAGAGGGGGCCATGAAAAGGCGGCTTTGAAAGGGGGTGGTGATGGCCGTTGCTGTTGCTGCTGCCGCCGCCGGGCACCTGTCTCTAGCTCCCTTTCCCTCCTCTGCCTTGCCTGGCAGGAGCTTTGAACGGAGGAGGGAAAGGGAGCTGGAGACAGGTGCCCAGCGGCGGCGGCAGAAGCAGCAGCAATGGCCATCACCACCCCCTTTCAAAGCCGCCTTTTCATGGCCCCCTCTGCCATGGTACCTCAACTGCGGGGAGAGGAGAGGGGAGGCGGCGAGCAATCACCTCTCTCTTTTCCACCAGCCATCCAACAGCTACTCCGTGCGCGCATGGCACTACCCCCCACCAGTCTGCCTGCTCAATGGGGTGCACGCGCGAGAATCACCCACGACTTGGGAGGAGGCATGTGTGAGCGCTCTCTTTCTCCGTGCGAATGGAAAGGGCTGGGAAGAGCTTGCGGCGGTGCGGGCTGCAAGAACGGTGGGGCGCAAGCACAAAGCTGAGGCTGCAGTTGAAATGGGCCCGTTGTCGCTCCCCAAATTCTGCCTGAGTCGCTCCTGCTGGGCAATGTAACCCTCCCACCCCACCCCGTGGAAATGTAACGTTTGGTCCCCTTTAAAACCGTTGTGCTTTTACCTGGCAAAGGACGTGCGTGTTATTTTCCCCCCAATGTATCTCGTGCAGAAGCCTGGCCTACTACACATTAGCACGTGATGCGTGGCGGCATCCTCGCAGCTCGGCATCGGGCTGCTACGTCCCTGAGGGACGTCGAGAACTGCCGGCCTCACCCAGGGAGGGGGGTGTTGACCGAGGGCAGGGGCTTTGTTGTGAAGGGAGGCAACGGGCAGCTCGATCGGGCAGCCTCCCCAAGGCAGCAGCAGGGAGCGTGCAGCAGGAGGTGACTGAGGAGGTGGTGATTGGCAGGAAGGGAGGCGACGCCCGAAGGCAGCAGCAGGGAACTGCAGGGAGTGAGAGGCGAAAGCTGGCAACGGCAGGATTGCAGTGAGTGCTCGTAATGCAAGACCTTGCTCATGTATCAAGGCAAAATTTATTAAAACTTTTTGCTCGTCTTGCGAAACACTCGCAAACCGAGTTACTCGTAATCCAAGGTTCCACTGTACTTACGGTTATGGTCAAGTGGAAGGAGGACATAGATGGGGCATTAAGGAAGTGCCACAATTGCAGTGCCACAACTAAGATCTTACCCCATGCATTAGCAACTCTTGTCCCCTGGGCAAATGACCCATGAAGCAATATTAGAATTCTGTAGAAACAAACACATTAGCAGCTAGGCTTACCACAGTCCTGGAATCGAGTCACGCTGCGGCCTAGAAAAGACACGAGCCTCTCCCAGGAGTGCACCACGGTGGGCCAACACGGTCGCCTCATTTACCGGAAGCTACGGAAGCCGCGGCTTGCAGTGGCCCGCCACGGTGCACTCCTGGGAGAGGCTCGTGTCTTTTCTAGGCCGCAGCACAACTCTATTTTGGGACTATGGTAAGCCTGCATTAGCAAGCCAAGTAGGAGTAAGATATAGAACATAGACAGTGAGGGAGTAGAGAAAGGACTGTTGTTATGGCACAGTCTTATGCTGGAGTGCTGGCACTGCAACTGCAGCGCCTGCATAGGGTGTCATAAATGTGCCATAAAGCATATTGCAACATCCAGTGAGTAAGCAGCACTAGTGGGAAGGCCTGTGCTGTTCTGTCAGTGCTGAATCCAGCAGGTAAGTTCCGTTCCAAGCAGCGTGGGAGCTGGGGATGGGCAGGGGGAGGCAGGGAGGGGGCGTAATGGGATGGAAATGAAAGCAGAATATACCCTGGAGGGGAGGGGATCGGCGTCACTGGCACATGCTGTATCCTATCCCCCCTCTCGGGCCTGTTCAGCTTGCCTGAGGCTTCTCGATTCTGTGCAGGTGCAGATCCAAGTAGCCCCATTGCGCAGGCTGGGGCTTTACCCGGGGAAAAGGGGACAAGTGTCCCCTTAGCTCAAGGAGACCTCCAGCCTGCTCAGTCCGTGCATAGAGTGCAGTGTGGGCCGCAGAGACCCACTGCATGGCATCCGGATAGGATTGGGCTGCCCATTTCTTTTATGACCCTTTTATTATTCACATCCATTGTCTCTTAGTCAAGATCTAACCCAGTGTCGCCATTTGAACTTCCCACTGCCCGAGTCCACAAAATGCTTTGTCTGAATTACAGCAAATAGAAGAGCAAAACCTTAGTTTAGCTGGTTGGAACCAGCTAATAAAAGTGGTGCTATAATAAAATATGCAATAATACTGATGTGACTTTTGAATACTTAAATCTTGACTCAGTCCATGTTCTTTTATTTTTGCAAGCTTCCAAATTTTACCACAGTAATTGAACTCAAATATAAACATTGAATTGTATCCTACGTGCTTCTTCTGGATTCTTTTTTGTGGATTTTATGTTTTGGATTTTATTTCTGTACACTAATAGAAGGGGGGAAGTGTTTCTGTTTGCAGAAGAAACTGTACTTGCTAAAGGGGAGGGGCGATTTTCAGCAATCTTCACATCTCTAGCCTCCTGGCACTCCCCAAATAACCGCTCCTCAAGGTCTCCCAAACCTCTCAGGAACAGATTGGGGTGGGTGGGTGAAGGGGACTGCAGAGAAAAGGGAGAACACTCAAAATCGTCCCTTCCCCACCTGAGCAACCAGAGATTCTTCCACAAACAGAAGAAGCACTTGGGATACAACCCTTAATTTCTACTTGGTTGTCTCTGTGCAGCCATTCAAATGAGATCTGCATCTGGACAGAGTAACTTTCAGAAAATCCTAGAGCTCTAGCCAAGGGCTTATTATACAGTAGTTGGTCTTATTGCCCTATAAGCTGGGGGGGGGGGGTGTTTCCCCAATTTGAATGACCAAAAACGTGGTGATCGCTCTGCCGCTCAGTTCTCTTCTAATTTCTATGCTACATACAATCCTCGGAGAACACTTTTGAATTCTGGGGGAAATTTCTCAGGGCTCAGCTTTCCTGTTTTTATGTTAAAAGTTCTCATTGTGGGCACATTGTGTAGACTCTGGCCTTCCCTCTGTTCTGGTCCTCTGAACAGGTGCACCACAATCGTTCCTTATTTGCAAACAATCATTACAGGCAGCCATGGAGGCTTCCCCTCTGATTTCGGTATCTGTTTTTCTCTCCACACTTGTAGGGCTATAGTCTCTTTCTGGCTAGCGTTCCAGATTGGCTTCTACAAACTTCACACCATGGAATTGGAATGAATTAATGAATTTGATGTTATTTCACGTGACATAAATAAGATTATGGGTGATTCTTTTACTACAAAATGTGCTTTTTCCCTTTTTGAAAAACAATTCTTTGGTACTTGAATTCTCCAATAAATACAAGTTACATTTCAATTATGTATTGCATTCATGTTTCATATCTCAGTAGCCACATGTTCTTCGTGGTCATTTAAATAAATACACTTTAAATTTAAAGTACATTTGCATATGTTACACCCTTTAACTTGGCACACCTACTGATGCACTTATACTGACTGAAATCTGTAATGTGGATGTGACTCTTTTTGGTTTAAGACAACTTCTGCAGTGGAGCTTGCTTATAATGATACACCACTGAATTTAGAAAAAAAAATATTAACAGATGTGATTAGCTGATTGCTGTGAGTTTAAAACTTTAAAATGTATTCAAGGATTCAAGAAGAGAATGAAGGCACATCCCCTTACCAAGTTGTCGTGTGTGTGTGTGTGTGTGTGTGTGTGTGTGTGTGTGTGTAAACTGGATTTATATAGTTTTGAGCACACAGATGTTCATCTTGGCAGTCATACAGTACTAGCCCGTATACAGATTTTTACAGTTGTAGAATGTGAGTCTTTTTGTTAAAGACAGAGTGTTGCCTATGGTGGGAACTGGTGCAATGATGGGAATGTAGCATAATGTACTGCTGTCATTCTGTGATTTTTTTTCCCCTCCCGCTTGGAGACAGTACATTAAACTAGCTTTGCGGGCAGTAGATTATTTCACACAAGCCAGGCTAATAATATACTCTTCCAGCAGTCCGTCTTATGAGGTACACTTCATATAGTTTGGGTAGTCATGTGGCTTGTTTCAATTCTAGGTATTAGTGCTGCTTCTGCAAGTTCAAGGTTTAACAACTTGAGTTAAAGGAGACTTTGACCATAAAGGTGGAATTGAAACTCTTTTGTCTTTACAAGAATTACAGTATAAACTTCGCTATAAATATCTGTCTCTTTGCCTGCCCTTTCCCAGGGACCTGGTGATAAACATCCACAAAATTAAGAAACAAATGCAAAATTATTGAAATTCCATTTAAAAGGCTTAGATTAGAGCACCAAATGTACCATCAATCTGCTTACAATAACCATCTGCTTATAATAACCATAACCATCAATCTGCTTATAATCTTTGGCCTTGAAAACCATTTGAAATGGTAGTTGTGGCATAGTTGTGGGTTAGTCAGCAAAAATGTGTGTCTCGTATTTTTAGGCCCTGTGTGTGTGTTGAGCAGTAGAGGTCTAAAGCAAGCCAGCTTCACACTAGGCGCGCATGCCCCTGCCCTTGCCCCTGTCCCTGCGTCTGCGCTTGTATGCGCTTCTCTATGCGGTTGGACCTGGGGACTGCTTGCCGCCTGTTGTCCCTCCTTCTGTCCCGCCCTCTTGAAGAAAGCGCAGCTGTGATTTGGTGAACAGAAGTGCGCTCCGATTGGCCAAAAAGCGACCCTTCCTTGACCCTTTGCCTTTTCCTCCCTCGGAAGTTCAGACAGACAAAATACAGAAAAGGACAGTGCCCTTATATCGCTGTCCCAGCTGGAGTCTGAACTATTTGGATTGCCTCCCGCCATTCCTGTTTTCAAGCTCCTCGTCCTCGTCCTCTGTTTTCCCAGACTTCCTCTCGGAAACCTTGAACTAAACCTTGCAATAAAACCCCCACACCGATTGGAGGTGGCTATGATTGGCATGCCGCCACGCTCCTCCCCCTCCCATCCGATTGGTAGCTCCGCAAGCATTCCCAGCACCGCAAGCGCATCAAAAGATGAGGGGAAACCATCTTTCCTGCCTCTCCGCAAGCTGCGATGCAAGCTGCAATGCAAGCATGAAAACACCTCTGCAAGACCCACCACAGATCCGCAACGAGCCGGGAAAAGTCTAGTGTGAAGCCGGCTTAAAGCACCACCTTGATTTTGTACCTGGAAGACAATACGGCTGCAGTGCCAACACTTGAACACTGTTTTAATATGCTGCCACTTGCCCAGTTATCTGTTGGGAGAGTAGTTCTGGCCACTGTTGCAACCTGAGCCTTTAGCAGCCCCACGTGGCTGTGAGCTTATGTGACCAAAGGGAGCTGAGCCGTATTGTTGATGGGAGCCCATATCATCACTGTCCTCCCTTTTTGAGACTTGATTCTGTTGAAATTCAAGTGCGTTAGCTTTTTAGGAACAAGCCCATTCATTCTCTGAAACTCCAGCCCTGCAACAGCCTTAAATTACATTGCAGAATACAGACTCCTCTTGTTAGTTCATACCTCCAGACAGTTTGTCGTTCTTTTTCTTTCCAAAGTACCATCCATTTTTGTGCTTCTTCAACATGGGACTCTTATTAAGCCTTTAAATGCATTAATTTAAGTGTTCGTTCATATTAAAATCTCTATACAGTTTGAAAATGTTCTTAGAAAGGCATCCTTATCCCTCTCTTACCCAAAGGCCTTTTCTGCAGTTGTGTTTTATGACATATTCATAGTGGAAAACAGGTGAAATGTTCCTTACGACATTCTTATTAAATAGACAATGTCAAATAATGCTTTTGGGTATAGTGAAACATTTTCTGGTTTCACAGAACTTGCACGGAAACAATTTACACTGGGAAGGGTTACATAAGAACATAAGAACATAAGAAGAGCCCTGCTGGATCAGGCCAAAAGCCCATCTAGTCCAGCTTCCTGTGTCACACAGTGGCCCCACCAGATGCCTCAGGGAGCACAAGACAACAAGATAACCTGTTTCCCGTTGACACTCCCTTGCACCTGGCACAGAGAAAACCCACTTCTAAAAACCAGGAGGTTGCTTATGGCTTGTAACCTGTGATGGTCTTTTCCTCCATGAATCTGTCCAAACCCCTTTTAAAGGCATCTAGGCCAGATGCCATCACCACATCCTGTGGCAAGGAGTTCCACAGATGAATTACATGCTGGGTAAAGAAATATTTTCTTTTGTCTGTTCTAACTCTCCCTCCACTCAATTTTAGTACATGTCCCCTGGTTCTGGTGTTGTGCGAGAGGGAGAAGAATTTCCCTCTATCCACTCTCTCCATCCCATGCATAATTTTATAAGTCTCAATCATGTCCCCCCTCATGCGCCTTTTTTCTAGGCTGAAAAGCCCCAGACGCTGTAGCCTTTCCTCATAAGGGAGGTGCTCCAGCCCACGAATCATTCTGGTCGCTCTTTTCTGCACCTTTTCCAATTCAACTATATCCTTTTTGAGGTGTGGTGACCAGAACTGGACACAATACTCCAGATGTGGCCTTACCATCGATTTGTACAAAGGCAGAATGATATTGGCCGTTTTATTCTCAATCCCCTTTTTTTAATGATCCCGAGCATGGAATTGGCCTTCTTCTAGGTTTGTGTTTGGTTTGTGTCTGCTTGTGTACACTGAGTTCTGTGGGGGAACGTGGCAGTTGGAGTTGGTTCATTTTGTCACTTTTCAGCCGTGTGCAACTGTGCCTTCCAGGATCACAACTAAGGATCCACAGATTTTGGCTGGTCTTGGTAGCCAGTCAAAATTTGTGTTTACCACTGATTGTCTTTTTCCCAAAGGGGCAAGTGGGGTATGTGCTATTGGAGCTTTGCAAACACTCTGAAACCCAGGGCCATTGTTGGGGCAAAGACCCTCTCTCGCCTAAGACGGCGGAAGGAGGAGTCTGTCATGGTGAGCCTCGGAGGTTGTCAGAAAGCAGTGAGATTTCTCATCATTTTCTGAGGTTCGTCATGATCAACAGGGGCTCTTGCCAGATTGAAAAATGCGCTCTGCTGGTGACCCTAGGCATGCATTTTTGGACCACTGACTGGAATGCAACAGAAGGCTGTTTCTGGCATAAATTGTCTATTGTGGAGTGTTTGCTTGCCTCTTTCTCGTTTTTAATTCCTCATGCTTGACAGAGGTACCCAGGAAGTATAGGTAGCTTATGGTTTTGAAAAAGTATGGCTATGAAGGCAGGAAATAGTTATTTTAATGTTATGCATAGATAAATGTTTGTTCTTCAGACACTCTGAGTAAAAGAACCAGTTACCTCCTGTCACTTTTCCTTTTGAGATGACGTTTCATCTCAAATTAGATGATAAATTCAATACCATTTCTTTGAAAGCTGACTGGCATAAACTGTTATATTATGACATAATCACATATGGTACAAGTTTTTCTATGACAGGAGTTACTTTTTCTGAGTTTCAGTTGTCAAATTCTTCAGCATTGTGCCATAATGAAAAGGTTACAGTTTTCATCTTTTGATTTGAAAGGAAATGCATATATGTCGCAGAGGGAGGAAGATATGCCTCAAAAAGGGCCCTTGCTAAAAAAAATCCCTCCCAACCCCTTTGGTTGGAGCATTCTGCGGTATACAACCTTCCTGAATAGATGCCAACAATGCTATTTTGATTCTTGCTCAAGATGTTTTACCTTTTTGAAAAGAATTTTTACTTTCTTAAATGAATACGATGTATTTTTAAAAGAAATTAAAATCTTATTCTGTGTGTTCTAGGAGGACACTTAGGAGTTACTTGTGGATTGAAGAATGATAGTAGTTCAGGATGTCAGTAAAAAATTATGTAATTAGTTGTATTCTCCTAAATAAAAATAAAGTAGGACAGCAAACTCTAGGTGTCTTAATGTGTACATGAATCAACTAAAATTTTAGGTTGCTGCACTCTTACATGGTAAGCCCCATTGAATGTATCATCATCACTAGAATTCAGAAACCCTTTTAAATGACACCAGTCTTAACTCCTTAAAAATGCTGACTCCGTTCTCCTTTGGAGGGGAAAGCTGTACAAATTTATTTTGTTTGACTAGATAATGATACGATTTGGAATTAGTATATCAAAGATTTTGTCTGTCCTTGGTGTATGTTCTTTCCAAATCATGATAAAGTTGCAGACACATCTTTGTGACAATTGCAGTAAGAGACATTGATGTTTTTAGAGTGTGTTCAACTTCAGATTTAATTATTTAGCCTTGGTTCTTTTCAGCAGTTTACCTGTTTTAGAAGACAAGTCTGAAATATCATGGATCCTGCATAGATAATCTTGGTTTTTTAAAACATTATATTATATTGGCTACCTTCCAAGGAAACTGACATATTGTTTCTCCTAGCTTTTGAGAATGTTACTTTGAAACTACCTACCTTTCCCTCTGAGGGAAGAGCCTGTTAAAATGGGTCAGGTATATATGACTTTACTGGAGCATCCTGCAATTAAAAAGCAAAATTGTGTGTGTGTGTGTGTGTGTGTGTGTGTGTGTGTGTGTGTGTGTGTGTGTGTGTGTGTGTGTGTGTGTGTTCAGATTATAATATATTACATAAAAATACAGTACAGAAAGAAAAGAAGAAAAAAAGAAAAGCACAGAATAACAGAAAAGATCTGGATTTGCAACTAACATTTATACAGTTGGACCTTGCTATCCATGGGGAATCTGTTACACGCACGCACGCACGCACGCACGCACGCACGCACAGCAAAGATCTGCGGATACCGGAATCTACTGAAAAACACTTTTAAAAAGAAAAAAAGCCCCAAAACCACTGTTTTACCTTTTAAAAAGACTACCTGCTGCATTTTCAAGCTTCCCCGGAGCTTCTGCAGCCTTAGCAACCCACTTTCAGTGTCGTGTGAAGACTCTTCCCCCCCCCCCCCCCCAGCCTTGCCCCAGGGTGCATTCTGGGACAAGGCTGGGAGGTGGGAAGAGCCTTCTCATGACCCGGAAGTGGGTCACTAAGTTTGTAGAAGCCCCATGGAGGCTTGAAAATACAGAGGTTTGGCTTTTTAAAGGTAAAACGGCTATTTTGGGGCACTTTTTTTTTTCTTTTTAAAGGCATTTTTGGCAGACCTATAACAAATCTGCGGGTCCCAAACCCTCGAATAAAAAGAGTCCACTGGTAAATTAATTCTTATAATTACTTACACCCTGCCTAATTGCAGAATACACTATTCTTCTTATATCCATAAATCAATTAACCTAATACTCTTAATCAAAAACGACCTCAATTTCTTACTATTTAAATCTAAAAACAAATCGTTCCAGTGTGCTTTGTGTTTTGTATGTCAGACGTACCAGAGCTGATACTTTTTTTCTAAAATTTTGAGAACAATTAGGAATGTCTTGGGGGAAAATGTCAAAGGATCTCTTCAAAGAAAAAGCTTTTAAATCATGCCCTCATGCCAAAATGCAAAATCAGATTTAATTGCTCTCTTCCTATCTTGTTCAGACAAGCAGTCTCTTTTTTGTGCATAGTGGAAGAGAATTATGGCAAGAGCCTACGTTTGGCTCTAGCTATCATAAAACCTCCTCAAAGAGATTATAGCTGAAAGAAGAATAGGTGCAACCAGAAGAAAGAACAACACTTTCAAATTCTGGATATGCTTGCTATATCCTGCCTGCCAAATAAAGTTTTTAAAAGTTGAAATTTTTTGTGGCTCTATAGGTACTTCCGGAGTGTTCTAGGATTTTAATAACAGAACTGTTTCCAGGTATAGTTCATGCTGACATGGTTTAGAATTTGGATTTCAGTTTAATTCTCCAGTTTTCAAACACTGAAAACTAATGAACCATACTTTTAAGAGTACATCAGGATTCCGTAGTGCCATTTTCATACCAGGAATGGTAGCACTACTACTTAAGACTATTTTGGAAATTGTATAACTGTAACACTGTTAAACTGCTGAACCATGAGCTGTCGATCGAAAGGTCAGCAGTTCGATTCCCGCGACGAGGTGAGCGCTCGTTGCTTGGCCAGCTCCTGCCAACCTAGCAGTTTCAAAGCATGTCAATGCGAGTAGATAAATAGGTACCGCTTGCGGGAAGGTAAACAGCGCTCCGTGTTCCAGCTGCATGCTACGCGCTGCGGCAAGGAGAGTCATGCCGGCCACATGACCATGGAGGTGTCTTCGGACAACGCTGGCTCTTCGGCTTTGAAATGGAGATGAGCACCACACCCTGGAGTCGGACACGACTGGACTTAATTGTCAGGGGATACCTTTACCTTTAACACTGTTGGAGCACTCTTATAACTATGCTCACAAAAGTTACTAGCCCGCCTGCACACACACATAGCCATGTTAGTTATTAGATGTATTGAGACGGGGAGGGGGAGAGACACACAACCTCTTTCAATTTACAAAGCATTCCATGCGCAGTTGCCTAACTGTGATGCTTATTTGCCACTCTTCACCAGGTGAATGTCTATTGTACTGACTGTACATGGCATTTATTTGAATGATTTGTTCCTACACCTTCTATCCATTTTCTCCTACCCACAAATGAGTGTGTCCAAGGGCTTGTATGCACACTTTTGTATTTACCACTTTTAGGTAACTTCATTCTGTAAACTTGCCTCTTACTATTAGCTAGAGATTTTATTTATCTGAGCATTTGTATACTGCTTTCCCATCTCCTCAGAGGCCCTCAAAGGAGCTCACATTTGGTTAAAAACACAATTCATGTAGTTCAACTTTAAAAGCATAGCAGGTGGAGAAGGCAATGGTGCATTCTGCCTTCCTGACTTTCTAGACCTTACTAACAATTCTGCCTTCCATATTTCTCATGATCCATAACAGAAATGAGTGATGTGTGTGAATTTTATTTATCATTTGCTGTACAGCACCTAGTGCAGCTTTCGCATTTTATAAATACCTCTGTCATTTTTAAGCCTCCAGGAAGATTCCACACATACCTGATAGGTCCTACTCTGTACAGGTACTGCAGGAATTCTTCCCACTTCAGTTTATTTCAGACAACCTAACGCATTACTAGAAGAGCACCGCTTCATTCACAGCTGTTATGAGAAGCAGTGGTGACTTGTTTCTGTATTAGATTACTGATCCTTTTCAATGTACTGTACATATCGGGAAGTAAGTAGTTTTTAAAATGCGGTAGTAACATTAGAGCACCCCAGGCATACATGTTAATACTGCATGATCCTTAATACATTCTTCAGTGATGCTATTTGATGAAGTGAGCTGTGCATCTCCCCCTATGGGAAAGCAATGAATAATAATTTATGAAAATAATGCACTAACGTGTTATATCTGGGATTCTTCTTTAAAAGTTGTATTTCCAAAATACAGTGTAACCAGAGTCCAATTTTTAAGAACTATTTTTTCCTTTGGCACCAGTAATACATCCAAACATAAAACCCTTCATTCTCTTTTCTGTTGCAACCTATTGTGTGCTTCTAAATCTTGCTTGGTGGGAACCTACTGCTAGTAGTATTCATGTCTCTGCTTTTTTTTTCCCCCTGCATTGATCTTTTTTTTTCCCTGGTGTTTTCTAGCTTCAGGGAATATCATTCACAAAAGCAAGTAGTTATATCCGCACACAAATGGCACGACTGTGAGTCACTTCAAGGTGGTGTTTCCATAGAATGTCTTTGTAAGCAGGTGTTGCCATGACTGTGAAAAATGTCTTTTTAATAACTGGATTATATGTGATTAAAGTATCTGGAGGTTGTGTTGAAATTACTGAAGCAGCAGCAAAGATTTATGAAGTTTGCCTTTAATGTAAATACTTGCTTTCTCATCGCTAGTAAATGTTGAGGGCACGGGTACGCATGTGATGGATGTGACAAGAGCTGTCTTTTAAATGCACAGGAACCAAACTTTTGAGTACGTTTAGCAGTCCAGATCAGCACAGAGTCTATATACATCTGTTTGCTTGAATCCGAAAACATCTATTCTAGCTAGTTACTTTCTCTGCTTCATAATAATAGTAAGAGTAGGATCTATTTCAAAGCTAGGGTTTATATTCTATAGGACTTCCATAATTAGGATGTGTTTGTTTCACATTGCCATTTGGGCTCTGCCCCCTTGCCATTAGAGGCCCACAGTGTCAATTTCCCAACTACGGTTGTGGGCCAGTTCAAAGCCTTGTGAATCATAGTGACTTCAGCAAGTAGGGCTTTTGAGAAGTCAGTCTTTGAAGTGACTAAAAGCCAGCTCTTAGAAAACGACTTAAGTTGGTCAGCTGTTAGTGACTACCCTAAATTGCACTGCACGGCAATTTAGTTTTTCTCTGGTGAGCTATTCATCTAGTGCAGGGGTGGCCAACCTTCCACCATTAGGATCTCGGCGTTCTTAAGGGTTGTGTAGAAGACAGAATCTTGGCAGCTGCAATTGCCGATGGTGCTGCTAAAGCAGCTGCACCTGTTGAAATGCCCTCACCTATGCAACCATTAAAGGTCCAGGAGCAGTCATGTTGAAAGGTTGGCCACCCCTGATCTAGTGTAATGGAAACCTAGTGTCTCTAAACCCTACAGGCCAACCTAAATGTATTGCAACATCCAGGCAAAAGTTAGCTTCTCCTTTAAGGTTACTGAAGAAACTACAAGACATGCTGTGGTGAATGCAACATAGACTCCCTATTGCCATATTTAAAATTCCGTATCTGAGAAGACGTAAGTGTACAGAGTGCTTAATAACCCTTTTTCTTTTTTCTTTCTCCCCAGAAAATATCGTAAGGGATCTAAAGTTCGTCTGCGACTTACTGACCTTGAACTCTCATCTAGATTCTTGGGAGCAAAAACAGACACAACTTTACTGGAAGCGGATGCAGTGCTCTTGGGATTGGTGGAAGGCAAAGAAAATAGACAAAAATAGTCACTGTGTAATAAGTAAATCTGTATGTACTCAGTTGTGGCTACATTTTAACATGTCCATATGACCTTTTTTTGATTCGCACAACATGTTCTACTGCAATTATATAATTGGTAAGCTTAATTAAAATGTTAAAAGTGATCCTGGCAGGTTTGGTTCTGTATTTCCCTGCTCCTGGTATACCATTAATTATTTCTGATAATTCTGTTTTGTACTTCTTAATAGAAAAAGCTGACCCACTTTTCCATTTTCCATGGCTAATCAGAACCTTGCAGATTTATGGTGCATGAAATATGACAGACTTTTTCAGGCCTGCGTGAAGTATAATTTTCTGATAAAGCTGTGAATTTGAACGTTCTAAACGTAGATCTGATGTAAAGCTATGCAGCTTTAATATGGACTGAGAATCAAGTGGCTACACATGGAGCAGGAATTACTAAGGACTATAGTGTGTCTTTGGAGATAAATGAGAGTTATGTAAGAACATTTCCATTCATTTCAGTGAGACGTGCTGGATAATTAAATTTTGGATTGTGTTCTGTATCTTGACTCTCATATTAAATCTCTCTTTGGGACACTTGCATTTGGGTTAAGGAATCTCAACGAGAAGCACAGCAGAGTCTACAAATTATTTCTTCCATCTGGAGGACTTGACTGTTAATTTCTAGGTAGTTATCCCGAGATCTTCCCTTGAATATTTCTGTAAGGTGAGAGTATACTGGATTTTAAATGAGCTAATATTCATGCAGGACCAGCCTGTCATGTAGTTCTTAATCTTAAAAAGTACCAGCCTTAACATATTTCTCACAGAATGAGATGCTTTAAAAAAGAATATGTCTGGAGTGGGGACATACTTTAGCATATTCTGCATGCCAGCCAAAAAATGAGAAATTGTTTTCAGACTGGAAATATTCCAAGGTGGAGACCAGAGAGAGGGGGGGGGGGGCTAG
This sequence comes from Plestiodon gilberti rubricaudatus, assembly GCA_026170595.1. NCBI lineage: Eukaryota > Metazoa > Chordata > Lepidosauria > Squamata > Scincidae > Plestiodon > Plestiodon gilberti. The sequence goes on from JANXHW010000004.1 coordinate 31,720,314, forward strand.
GATCTTGAAGTTTGTGTGGTTGCTTTAAATTGAGCTCTTACCATGTTTTGTTTTATTTTGAGAGTTTGAACATGAATTTGGCCAAGTATTTTGCTTCTAGGTAAAAAAAAAAAAGCTGTGAAGCTACTGAGGCCAAGTTTATAGAACCATCAAGTATAATTGACACTAACAAAACGTAATACTGAGGGGTTTGGGGTGTTCTGTACAAAACATATAATCTATGCCAGGGGTTCCCAACCTACTTCGGCCAACTGCTGGGGTACTCGGGCCGCTGGACCACTTGAACCCCACTCCAATGTGGTGCTTTTGTTGGCGCGTTTTTGCTCCCAAGAAGCTCCTGCCTTTGGCCAAGCCTCTCAGGAATGCTGAGAAGGGTCCTCCCACCTGCCCAGAGCCTCCTCCCTGCATTTTCTGGCATCTGAAAACCCAGAAGTAACTGGTGATGGTGCCATCGCCTGTAGCTTCCAGTGGTACTCAGAAGGAGAGAGTGGCACCAGAGGTGGTACTCGGCTGAGAAGGGGTTGGGAACCGCTGATCTATGCTTATGTGGTATGACCTTTCAATTGTGTTATAAATTATCATCAGTCTAGGTTTTCTTCAGGGTTCTCTTGTGAAACACCAAATACTGATATTGCACAATATGGGCTGACTTCAATTAGAGGCCAAATTTGAATTAATTATTTCAGACGTGGTTATCATTGACCCAGATTTAGAGCCACATTGTATTTACCCAATAAGAACAGAGTGCAAAGGTATTAATACAATTAAGGAAAACCTTGCATTGGCATGGGTTGCACAGTGGATAGCTTTACCATCTATATAAAGATACATAGAAACATATTCCCTCCTCCATGGGGCATATTTTGTTGGGGGCCAGACTACAGTCAGCCCTCCCCATCCGCAGATTTGACTCAACATGGGTGACTCGAGACCACAGTGGGGAGGGTCGCAGCACTGCAGTACCTTATGTAGAACCTACGCGGGTCTGCATCCCACATCTCCAGCTGCCCCACGCTCTGTAAATAGCACAGCAGGCTTGGAACGCTTGAAAAACGCGACCAGAAACTACTTCCAGTCACGTGTGGGGAGGTCTTCTGAGGCACATGCTATGCAATGTATACTGAGGCGCATGCCTCAGAAGATCTCCCACATGCAACTAGAAGTCATTTCCGGTTGCATTTTTCAAGTGTTCCAAACCTGCTGTGCTATTCATGAAGTGCGGGACAGCTGGAGAAGTGGGCCATGGGCCCACACAGTTTCTACAGCTTTGACCCCCCCCACCGTGGATTTCATTTAACACGGATTTTGGCATCTGCGGGGTTCCCAGAACGGAACCCCCACAGATACAGAGGGCCAACTGTATTTCATGTGATGAATAGCTTTTGCCCCGTTGAAATATTGCCTACTTTTCTCTAGAGTGGATGGCAGCTATTTGCTTACATGTGAAAATGGAAAAGGATGCACTCAGGAACACTATCCACTTGCATCATGCCCCACATTGTACCCATACTACTCAATAGGAGCTGCATAGCCTCATTCTAGGCTTCTACTTCTTGCTTGTGTCTAGAGTGTGATAGAGAGCTCAAACTTTGCTTTTGCAAAATTTCCCAGTGAGCTAGAACCCTGAAATGTATATATGTATATCACAGTCCCTATTAAAAAAATAAGAACATAAGAAGAGCCTTGCTGGATGAGGCTAAAGGCCCATCTAGTCCAGCTTGCTGTATCTCAAAACCGCCCACCAGATGCCTCTGGGAGCACACAAGACAACAAGATACCTGTATCCTGTCAACACTCCCTTACATCTGACATTCAGAGAGATGGTGCTTCTAAAACCTGGAGGTTGCATATAGTCCTCATGACTTATAACCTGCAATGGATTTTCCCCCATAAACCTGTCCAATCCCCTTTTAAAAGCTTGGGATAGAACCCCTTTTTTTCCTTGATTCTTTTACTGTCAAAGTAAATGGTTTTGATGGTTATCTGGACTTCTGGATCCAGGATGCATTCTGGGACAAGGCTGGGAGGAGGGAAGAGCCTTCACGCGACCTGGATGTGGGTCGTTAAGCTTACAGAAGTCCTTCAGTGACTTGAAAACAGCACAGTTTGGCTACTTAAAGGTAGAAATGGGGATTGGGGGGCTTTTCCCCCCTTTCATTGTTTTAAAGGTGGACTCTGGTATCCGCAGATCCTCGCTATCCGTGGGGGTGTTCGGAGTGAAGTCCAACTGTATTTGCACAACAGTTTTTTTTCCCCTAGAAGGACTTGAAATGTGGAAATGCCATATGTTAACAGATCCCACAAGTTAGAAGATGGCCATACCATTTTGCTGATGGAGGGGAAAAGGCACAATTTATTAATACCATATGTTCACATATACATAAACACTACTGTACTAGAACTGATGTAGTATGTGAACAAAAAATTGAGCCGCCCTCAGTTAGATTGACTGTGAACCAGTTTCTCAGACCTCCCTGCTAAGGCTGCAGAGTGATTTGGTCAGGAAGCACCAATGGTAGAATTACATTATGAATTACTTACAACAAATTTTGAAACTATACCACTTAAACTCTAAGAATATAGTTTTACATTGAACTCGAAATAAACGGAGACTCTTACCTTTCATAATAAGATCTGCACAACTAGATGTAGTGCGCTTCTTCTGTGGGTGGTTTCTTGGCTTGGTTTGAGTTTAGTTCTCACCCAAGCTTTCAACTTGCTTCTCTGAGGCTTTGGAACCTGCAACAGTCTGTTGCAGCGTCTTCCCCACCTCCTTCTGCCCATTTTATCCCCCAGCAAGGTAGGGCACTAAGATGTTTCTTAGTTTGTAGTAGAGGGGCTGTGTCACAGTCCTTTGAAAGGGAGAGGTTGACTGGGGCCAGGTCAAAAGGACAGTAGATGCAGGAACACTGAACTCTTCACCAAAGTAGGTCGCCAGAAGAAGGCCAGCAGCAATCCACAAGCAATGAAGACCATGGATGCTCCTCTCATGAACATCGTAGCAGCATCTAGGTGCAGAAATGTATCTTGTTTCAATATGGTATTTTGACAGAAAGGCAGAATATATAAATCATTTAAATAAACTGAAAATTGTCCAGAGGCAGTGGCGTCCTCTGACGTGGTGCCCTGGGGCGGTGGGCCCCAGGGCGCAAGGGCGGGAGGTGGTGCGGGGGGGCGGGAGGCTCCGGAGGAGAGCGGGAAAAATCCCGCTTTTTCCGGCGATTTTTAAGGTTTTTTTTTAAAGTATGTCTGCTTTGCGGCACTTAACTGTGTTATAGGAGCCTCCAGCGAAGCGATCGGCTCTCTCCAGCGACGTTCTCTTCCAGGGGCGCAGATCGGCGATCTGAGATCGCTCCTCTGCAGCCCCTGACCAGAACTGCTCATCGTAAGCTCTTCCTTTGAGTTCGCGCATGCGCATAGCATGCGCGAACTCAAAGGAAGAGCTTACGATGAGCAGTTCTGGTCAGGGGCTGCAGAGGAGCGATCTCAGATCGCCGATCTGCGCCCCTGGAAGAGAACGTCGCTGGAGAGAGCCGATCGCTTCGCTGGAGGCTCCTATAACAAAGTTAAGTGCCGCAAAGCAGACATACTTTAAAAATACCCCTTAAAAATCGCTGGAGGCTCCTATACAAAAGTTAAGTGCCGCAAAGCATACACACTTTAAAAATACCCCTTTTGTAGGGTTAAAATGTAGGTTTAAATCGCCCGAAAAAAATTAGCATAATTTATGCTAATTAGTTTTAGGGGCGGGGCCGAGGACCGGGCCCCACACGCAAAATCGGCTGGGGACGGCACTGTCCAGAGGAAAAACAACAAATAGTTTTTTCCTTTTTTTTTCTAGGCCTTCACACCATACAGTAAACCAGTGCATCAGAGTTCTAATATGTTTGGGTTTAAAAAAAAAAAAATGCATTTTTCAGTACATCTTAGCAAAAAGTTGCCCGCTTTTTTACTGGCAGAATTCCTGTACTTTTAACAGATACATTACAGGAGGAAACTACAGACCAAGCTTGCTTTTCCCATCACTGCATCTCAAAGCTTTACCTGCTAAATCACTGCTTGTCATGCAGCTGTTAAAGGCACAAGAACTGTGTTCAAAGAGAAGTTGGCAACCCTAATCCCAGGCTTCTCATCCAATATTGTATATAAATAAAATGTATGTTGTGTATATAATGTATATTGTACACAGAGTGAGAGAGAGAGAGAGAGAGAGAGAGAGAGAGAGATTAGATAGTCTATAATCTATTTTATTTAATATATCACAGATGCAGCTTTTTTGGCTTCAGTTTTAAAGTGGAGATGCTGCGAAGCTAGAGTGGAGAATCGCTGCAAGACTGTTGTGATTTGATAGCCTTTATTACAGAGTTGTTGAGTGTGTTTTGAAGTTATCGCTTAATTTTAGAATATATGTGGCTTTGGTTTGAAAGTATTGTGACGCAGCCATATCCTTTTACTAAGGATAAGGAGCCACTGTGCAGTAGTGTTTAAGGGTCTAGGACCCTGGGGATCCAGGTGCAAATCCAGGTGTAGCCATAAAGCTTTGTGGGTGACCTTGGCGCAGTCACTCACTACCTCCCAGGCTTGTTGTGAAGATAACATTGGGAAGGGAAGACTGATGTGCCCCCTGAGCTCTTTGAGGAACGACTGTATTTTTATCCCATCCTTCTGCCAGTTATGTAGTAGGAGCTTTCTTCTGTTCCTCCTTTTCACTGATGATGAAACTAGAAGGGGAAAAAAGGCCTGTTTTTGCCTGGTGCAGCCACATGAACTTTAGGCTGGGAGGAGTGCGAAAAGATCAAGATCCATGTCTTCCGCCTTTGCCAGACAAAGCAAGCTGCCTGGCTTTTGGGCAAAGCAAGCGTGAGCTGTGAAAGAGCAGCGGCTGCCTGAAATCTTTTTTTGTGGTGCCCTTTGCCCCTTGGGCTGCAGCTTTCCTGCACACGCTGGATCACAGGGGAGCTGAAGTTTCATTTACCGACTGAGCGACTTTGAAAAAAAAAGCCCCTGTTCCCAATTAGTGTTGCAAGTTGTCCAGCTCAATGGTGGGTTAAACTGAGCTGCCCACTCAAATGAGGGGCGTCGCATGCAATAATAGGAGAGGAAAGAGCGGGTGTGTGTGTGTGAGAAAGAGAGAGAGGGGGGGGGGAATGCTTGCATCTCTTTCAAGGGACTGGATTCTTTCAAGCGAGCAGGATTCTTGTGTGAAAAACAACTGCCACAATACTTAAGTTGTAACCTTCTCACCCCTGACGGCATGGGAAAGTGCACTCCTCAGCTGTTAGTGAGGAGAGAGGCCGCTGTAGTCATGAGAAATGTTGATTAAAAAAAATGCAGCTTCAAGCTTGCCCTCCTCCTTTGCACATGTCATCTTGCCTATCAAACAGCTTAATTGGAAAATTAGACGTGCTTTTCATTTAGAGCCCTGAAAGTTCAAGTGCCAATAATTTCTCAGAGGCCTTTTTCGTTGTTGTTATTTTGCTTGTTAAGAACATATTCTTGGTGGGACACAGGAGACACTTTTTCTACAACAGAAAAATCAAAAGAGTAGAGCATTCATTCCCAATTCTTCCTTTAATTTTTTTTATTATTTTTTTTAAAAAGCCTTCATTAATCTTTGGCCATGTGACTTCTATCTCTTTCTAAAGCCACTTGAAAATGTCGGAATTCTAGGTCAAAATGTTCAGGAAAACAAGGAAGGCAGTCAACCTAGCATTAAAAAAAATGACACCTGGGAAGATTCTGTTCTATGGAACGAAATAAGAGACCCCTCTTTAAAACGGAGGCTACTTTGGGACCTCCTTGTTAACCAGATTTTAATAAATCAGTACACCCTTTTTTCTGATGCACCTATAAAACTAAACTTGTAAGTTAATGAGATGTTTGAGACTTGTTGGTCAGAAATATATTTGCAGACTGTTTCAAAGATGATGCCCCTAACGCCCAGGAAAATGTCTAAAATCATGGGGTCATTAAACATTTAACAGTAGATGCTACCACCACAGAGGGTACAGGAATACCAGCCCCCCCTCTTTTTTTCCACTGCAATTCCCCTCAGCATTGCTAAGAACAAAAAGTTTGTTATGGCTACTGGCTTAGCACCGCACCTGCTTTCAGCTCATTACTTTTAGGGCTTCCCTAGATCAAGGGTGCACAGCTGTTGCTAATACACTGATGGCCCAATCCTATCCCCTGCCAGTCCATACCATGCAGCTGCACCAATGGAGTGTGTGCTGCATGGTGTGTGTGTGTGTGTGTGTGTGTGTGTGTGTGTGTGTGTGTGTGTCTGTCTGTCTGTCTGTCTGTCTGTCTGTCTGTCTGTCTGTCTGTCTGTCTGTCCATAGTGGTGATACAGGGTTCTGCTTCATGAGCCACTGTACTGCTTTGAATTAGGAAATTCATATGCAATAGCCATAATTAGGGAATGGCTGTAGAAATGCCAAATGGATAGAAGTGAATAGCCCTGGTGGTGTTGCAACTCTCAAGACTATGCGTCTTCACGCAAGATATACTGTTGGTAGTTAACAATAGTAATCCTATCTGCAAATTGAGTCAAGCCTAATCAGAGTAGGACTTCAACCAGCATAGCCAAATAGTAAAGCATCACAGTTGCTGGACACCTCTGTATGGACATCTGGTAGCCCCAGAAGCAAGATAGGCACTTGTGATGGGTGAAGATGGACAAATAGACATACCCATTTCCTGCACTTTGTATAGCTATTCAGTCCATCAGAATTGGTTCTGGATCTTGAATGTGAAATCTGCAGTGGCTTGAGTACACATCTGAATTAAAATAGCTTTCTTCTGCTTTGTATTCCACGTTGACAACTTTCACACGTGCATACAAATAGCATGAGAAGTAGTTCAAAGCACTTTCAATTATGTGTGAAAATACCCTAAATTAGATGTTCACTACTAGAATTCACTAATACTGTTAAAAACGTGCCAGTTTTAGTCCTTGGATACGTACCTTTTTACGCTGAAGGATGTAAATAATTTTATAACTATTAACTGTATCCTTCCCTTCCTTCAAAAAGCTCAGAGCAAACTATATGGAGCTCTCAGAGGTCTCACATCCAGGCACTGAGCAGTTCTCATCTCAACATTAACAATATAACAGCATTGTCAGCCCAATCCTGTCTAAATCCCCGTGTAGTAATACAGCCACACCGGTGCAGCTACCACTGTATCCCGGGGGGGGGTGTGTTCCTGTCTGCTGGAGGTCTCCTCGGGGTCCCCTTGCCCTGGGGTAAGCCCCAGCAGCTGCTATGGGGCAACTCAGGCCTGCGCCAGCGATATCACTGGCGCAAGTCCATGTTGATTTGTGAAGGCGGATCAGGCCCGGGAAGGGGGTCAAGTTTCAGCTTGTGCTGCTGCTGAACCCACCCCCTCCCAGGCCCGATCTGCCCTCTGCCTCACCATAGGGGACAAGACTTACTTGACAGGGCAAGTCTTTTGTTCCGTTGGTGCATTTTGTCTTGTATTACATGACAACCAAGTTGATGTGTGGTGTTGGAGCCGCCTCCACCTGAGAGAGGTGTAGTGTCCCAGGGATGTAGTGTGCGAGTAGCATTGTAGTGTGTGTGCACAATTGTGTGGTGGAATGTTGTAGTATACACACTCCTTTTTCATGCTTAGCCCCTTCATCCACAGTGGCTTATACTACTTGCTACCTCAGACTCGGGGGGCTTCCAAATCCAACAAGTGGGTCAGTGCTCCTACAATAGGCTGGGTCCAAAACACCATAAGCAAAAGGAATACAGCCCAAATCACTATTGTGTAAGCACTTGCAGAAGAGTTCACACGTTGCTGTAACAGGCAGGTTCTACGTATAGCAATCTTCATGATTCTGCTTGTGCAAAAGGTTGTGGAAGCTCTTGTACGAAGTAGTGTTGTAGTGGAAGAGTATATTTGATTTATTTTCAATTTTCTTGCATAACATTCTAGTTCTAGGTGGCAAGCAGCAGCCGTGAGCAGACAACAGCTCCCACAAGTGGAATGACATCTCTGGATCCAACCCCTGCAGTTCCACTTTCTATCTTGGTTCAGTAGTTCGTAGGTCCCATCTGTTTACATTTTCTCTTGGGAAGAGGTGAGCAATTTCCTGCAACTATCCTTGCCTTTTTCCTTTCCTAGGGCTCAAACAAGTGATAGTGATCTTTATTGTCAGCAGTGCTGACCTTAGGTCTCTTGTTATAGGACTAACGGCCCAATTCTGTGTAACTTTAGACTGGCAGAGCAAGCACTCCCCTTGCCTAAGGTGTTGCAAAAGTGCTGTAAGGCACTTTCGTGGCTCTGGAGTAAGCGGTGCTGGCGCAGAGGCCAGCGCCGTTCACTCTGCTGTCCTCAACGACCTGAGCCGCCAGGCGCAGGTAGGTTCTGCGCTGAGCAGCAGTGGGCGTGGGGAGGGTGGGCGGGGTGGGGGCCGTTCGCCAGCTCGACCTGGGAGGGGAAGGAGATATCGGCACTGGGTTGCACCAATATCCCAAGCCCCTTCTCAGGCCGGGCCGGCCTTACACAATCTCCCCGAACACACACCAGCTAAAGAGCTGACGCAAATCTGAGGAGGTCCATTGGGGCTTCCGGCACTTACACTGGGGGAAGGGTACAAACGTTCCCTTCCCCGGAGGTGAGCCCCCGTGCATCTGATAAAGCAGGCTGCAGTTCATGAAAGCTTATTTGGAAATAAATCGATAGGTCTGTAAGATGCTACAAAACTCTTTGTGGCTTTTAATTTAAAACAGCTACTCAAAATAACTATAAACAAATGTATCTTCCTTCTTAGGCCAGCGGGTGGCGCAGTGGGTTAAACTGCTGAACCATGACCTGTCGATTGAAAGGTCAGCAGTTCGAATCTGCGACTGGGTGAGCTCTCGTTGCTTGGTCAGCTCCTGCCAACCTAGTAGTTCCAAAGCATGTTAATGCGAGTAGATAAATAGGTACCGCTTGCGGGAAGGTAAACAGCGCTCTGTGTTCCAGCTGCATGCTACGCGCTACGGCAAGGAGAGTCACGCCGGCCACATGACCATGGAGGTGTCTTCGGACAACGCTGGCTCTTCGGCTTTGAAATGGGGATGAGCACCACACCCTAGAGTCAGACACGACTGGACTTAATTGTCAGGGGTCACCTTTACCTATCTTCCTTTTTACAAGAAATAGCATTAGCAAGCTATTCTGTAGGGCGTAATTACTTTTGAGTTTTTTGGAAATTTGTGTCTTCCAAGTACGATCCAGTATTATCTTTTCCTTTCTTAAATGGAGGACGGACAGGGAGGTGAACGCACATCCGCAGAAAGCAGTCATGCACTACACAAATGTGCGTATGAGTTTTGTGGTGCAGATGGGAGTTGTCTGCACCTAATATAGAGTTAATTTGAAGGGGGCAAGGGTGTGATGGGCACACCTCAAATTAGCCATGTGGTGAGCGTTTAACCACAGACGTACCAATTCCCATCTGAGCAGCTGACAGCCCTGAATAATTTATTGCATGCAAATGGGGAGACCTGCCTTCTAGGTGCGAATCGGGATCCAATTGCCACAGGATATTTACTGTAATTGCTAGTTTGTGCTGACAGAAGTAGCACAGACAGGCCTGCAGCAAGCGAGCGATTAAGGAGCAGTGGGCAGTGTCTCCTCCGCCCTCTTTCCCCTCAAAGGTTTTCTTTTTCTGGTTTTTAATTGAGCTGGAAGGACTAACCAGGAAGCACCCATATGGCGTTTCCTTCAACATCGCCTAGACTCACTATATAGGGTCAATTAATCTTGTTGTATAGCTTAATTGGGATCAGGTTGTGTAGCCTAATAAGGGACAGCAGGCAGTTAGGTAGGATGCAAGACCTTGTGTAGGACAAAGAGACCTTCTCTCTAATGTCCAAGAAGTCACAGACTTATTTTTTCCCCAAATTTATAGTGCCCTTTTTTGTGTTGATATTCCAAAGTGATGTACAAAGCAGAATAATAAAGCAATATGTGAACCTATTTGTACAGTTTTGGTTACTACACCTCAAAAAGGATATAGTAGAATTGGGGGGACATGATTGAGCCGTATAAAATTATGCATGGGATGGAGAGAGTGGATAGAGGGAAATTCTTCTCCCTCTTGCACAACACCAGAACCAGGGGACATGCACTAACATTGAGTAGAGGGAGAGTTAGAATGGATAAAAGAAAATATTTCTTCACCCAGCGTGTAATTCATCTGTGGAACTCTTTGCCACAGGATGTGGTGATGGCACCTGGCCTAGATACCTTTAAAAGGGGATTGGATAGATTCATGGAGGAAAAGTCCGTCACAGGTTACAAGCCATAAGCAACCTCCTGGTTTTAGAAGTAGGTTTTCTCTGTATGCCAGGTGGAAGGGAGTGGCAAGATAACAGGTATCTTGTTGTCTTGTGTGCTCCCTGAGGCATCTGGTGGCGCCACTGTGAGATACAGGAAGTTGGACTAGATGAGCCTTGGCCTGATCCAGCAGGACTCTTCTTATGTTATTTAAAATACACATAATACAGTGAACATTTCACAGAAACAGAAAAGAGGATCAAACCAAGATAGTTTGTGCATGACTGCAAGCTTTCAAAAATAATAATAATCTTCAGCTTCTGCAACAGAGGAAAAGAGGAGATCTAATCTCCCTACAGGGAGTTCTATGGGTGTGGTGCCACCACTGAAAAAGCTCTGTCTTTGATAGCCACCAAACAGTTTTCTGTCAAGAATGGACCAAAGAGCAGAGTCTCTACAGCCCATATTAAGAGCTGGGCAGGTTCATGAAGGAGAAAATAGTCCTAAAGGTATAAGATGGTCTGGTCCTGGTCGAATTCCCACTGGTGGATAGCTTACAAGAATGAAGTATCATTTCTTCTAATCTCATAGATCTTTATTGCCTAAAAAGCATTTTTGACGGTTAGATTGAGCCTCAAGTTTGGTTGTGTTTTATCCCCTTGCTTGAGCTTCTGCCCATTAAAAATACCCTACTCCCTTTCCTTCCTGGGTGATTTAAACAATTATTCAATATTTTATTTCTTTTTATTTGGGGTAATTATACCCTGCCCTTTGCAAGAGCCTCAAGGGTGCTTACAGAAACTTAAACAGACAATTAAAAACAATAAATAAGCATATAAACCAGCAGATAGCAAACTAACTTTTTTTAAAAAAAAATGAGTTTGATTTTCTTTTATAAAAAAGATCGAGAGACTGTGTGCTTCAGCATCAGAAACTGAGAGGTGAATAGCTGTAAGAAAGCCAAATAGCCCTTCCCCCACCCAGGCCCACAAAATAGCAGGACACTGCTGACATTTTCAGATTTCCACTTTGGCTACAGTGCAATACACTCCATACTGGCATAGTACAGCAGGGGGAGTGCTTAACCTCTAAAGAAGATTTGTCTATGTGAAATAAAACTTTTAAAATGTTCACAAAATGGCACAGGCATAATAAAGGAGAGGAGAGTTGTCTCACTTCCACTAGAGTTGCGATGTCTCACATACTGTCCAAGAGGTACCCGCATCATGGAGCAACCATGACTCAATAGCACTTCCAGTCACATGGGTATGAAAACAGAGGAAGAGGAGGAGTGCTATGTGGTGCAAAAGTGCTAATAATGTGTAGTGCAGATGTGGGCAGAAAATAGACTGTGATCTACTAGTGGGCCATTGGCCAGTTTCAGTGGATCACCTTGCACCTTCCAGATGTTAGGGTTCTTGTAAAGAACACTGGACTAGTTGGAGCATAGACAGGTCCAGCAAGCCACTTCTTATGTTCTTAAGCTACAATGAAGACCCAGCATAGCATACACACGTTTAGTTATTTCTTCCTACCCCTAGTGTAGTGTTCATGCTGACTAGGGCTAGGCCATTGCAGTGACGGTGTGGAAGGGAAGGTTGTTTGGATAAAGCCTTATATTACATTATTATCCAATTGGAAAACAATGTCACTCAAATGTTACTAGTTTGTAGTGATACATTTGATGCATAGTGATCCCACAGGGGCTCTTTTAAAGAAGTTACTCCTTTTCTGAAAGAGTACATAGTACTGATTTGTGAGACAATTGTCTGCAGTGTTTCCAGTTTGCCAAAACTGACCCTGTCTTCCAGCTTCTTTTCCTTTTTCTCAGGACATGCAGTAAAAGGTTAACATCAGACCATTTTTGAGCTGCTGCTGGGCTCCTCTCCTCTACAGCTGGCCCAGCCCAGAACCAATTTCCTCCCTACATTTTTGAAGTTGTTGATACTCTTGTCATGTCGCTAGACCCTACCTCTGAAATCTCAGATTTTTGGACCTGATAATTCTAATTGTTCACCTCAGTCAGTGATTTGAATCAACCTTCAATCCACACCACTAACCAGGATTCAGAAATATGTATTCTAGCAAAGACAACACTCTAATAGCTATTCTACATCATGGGGCCAACAATGGTGGGGGTACCTGGTGCTTACCCACTAAGATGGCTGCATTCCCATTGCTTTTATTGGTGTGTTGGACACTGACATGATTTTTGGAGTTTGTGGCCAACAAGGGACCTCTTTCTGCAATCTGTATACTGTATACCAGGGGTGGGCAATTAATTTTCCTAAGGGGCCACATGAGAAACTGGGACTGTTGTGGAGGCCCGAACCAATAGGCTGAACTTCACCGCGGCCCCCTCCGCAGCGCCCACACGCCCTCCGGCCATTCTCTTACCTTCATTAGCTGCTCCATGTTTTCCTTGCGGAAGACATGGAGCAGCTAATTAAGGTAAGAGAATGGTCGGGGCGGCACGCGGGGGGCATTATTTTACCTTAATTAGTTGCTCCATCACTTCCTTTAAACCTCACGTGGGCTGGTCAGGGACAGCTAAAGGTCTGGATGTGGCCCTGGGGCTGCACAATGCCCAGGTCTGCTGTATACTATACTTACTCCCTGTCCTTTGAGCAGAAGACACAGTATGACCTGTGAAGAAAAGGGAGTCATTCTGTGGTCATGGTGTTTGAATGCTCTCTGCAATGTTATTAGGACCTTTGCATGCACTCAGGACCTTATACATTAAAAAAAAAAATCAGCAACTTGAATTGTGCTAACCAAGCAATAGAACAGTAGCACAAGCAGAGAATATGTTCAAATTTATTTTCCTATTGAGTTAAAGAAAACAAAAGAAAATCACATACAGTCTTTTATTTGCACAGCTTATGAAGAAAGCAGACCTCTGTGTTTCAGGCCAATAAACACTTGATACCATGTTGTATGTTATAAAACAGAAGATGGAGAGAAAAAAACCCACGTCCGGTCTGCATGTCAGTTCTCTTGTTCTTTCCTTTTTTTCTTGGACATCCCCCCCCCCCCCCATTACACAGGAATTTTATGAAAGAAAGAAAAGGAAGAATTTAAATTGGCCTTTGTGGGAGGAAAGAGGTGTCACTTTGATTTACCATTTTGCACAATCTTCAACCACAACTGGTTTTCTATGCCTTGGTACAGCTTGTCCTTGGAGCAAACATGAGTGTGTTCTCTGAAAGCATCTAGATAGAGAGATAAGCATTTAATACCCGCAGATAACCATTGCTGTGTAGAACACAATGCACAATGTTTGTTTCATTCCCATTCTCTCTTCCCCTTCTTGTAAAGATGTCTCTTTGAATATTTATATGATGCATCTTAATCTTTTATCTGTGCTTTTTCCTTGGGCACACTGAAGCCTCTTTCTTCCTTTAACTGGCAAAATGTACGCAAGTGCTTTTTTTTTTTAACAAGAGAGTTAAACCAAAATCAGACAGCAGAGCAACGGATTTGTGTGCTCCTATCTGATAGAAACTATTCAAAGTGTTGAAGTGCACTTTTTCTCATCCCTATTTAGTCGGTTTGTCCTGCCTTTTCTAAAATAATCTTTGCCCGTCATTGCTACGATAGTTCCCCTTGGCTAGGACCTGTGTTCTGTGTGTGCAACAGACTTGGGATCTATATAGAAAGCAGTGCAATGGGACTGGCTCCTGGGGGTTTTCCCACCTTGTGGGAGCTCACACTTGATTTCCAAGAACAGGGATTACCTACAGCTGCCTCCTCTAGCCAGTAGTACCAATGGCACCGGGAGTAGGGAATTGGTGCTTGAATCATAGGCTTCCTGGTTCAAATTCTTTGGCACCAAAGCAGCACCACCAAACACTGATGAAGAGGACCCCTGCCCTTGAATGATGTGCACTGATATCTGAGAACCTACTTTCCCTTTGTGAACAAAGGGCTTGAAAACAAGAGAACTGTACACATATTTGCATGCAGATGGTCCTGATTTTGATATCCAGCATCTCCAGTTAGGGCAGAAAGACAGACTTCTGTCTGAAAACCTGGAGATCTGCTGCCAGTCTGTGCAGACCATAGGGAGGTAGATGGATCCATGGCCTGACTCTGTATAAAGCAGCTTCATATGTTCCTGTGTCACAGGTTATGTCAAGTGACCTTGGGGAGATGTGAGCCTGCAGATAGGTATATACTATACCAGGGGTGGCCAAACTTGCTTCATGTAAGAGCCACATATGATAAACTTCAGACGTTTGAGAGCCGCAATATTTAAGAAGCATTTAAATTCTTAAATATATTTATTCAATTTCACCATGAACATTAAACTTATGTTTTAATCCAGTGGACTCTTAGTTTATACCTGGTAAATAATTATAACGCTTGAACATTTCTTATTTACCTTTTATATTAATTGTGATGCAAAAAGGAGCTCAGCCAACATATTTCTGAGAGCCGCACATTATATGTCAAAGAGCCGCATCTGACTCAGGAGCCGCAGTTTGGCCACCCCTGGTATATACTATACTGTACATATTTGTGATGTGTATATGAACACCTCACCTATTATCTGTTAACCTCGTTCTTCTCATTTTCATGTTGCTCACGAGTCAGAATGTCCCGTAATTCTCCAACTGCTGCTTCTCCATCCTTTTATCTTCAAAATAGTTTGTCACTTTTCTGCTCATAATGGGCACTGATAGCAAAATGAAGCAATAGCATAACAAAACAAGAAAACTATCAAATCAATAAGACACCCAATATAAAACATTCCAAAAAAGAATGGCAGAGAAAAGCAACACAATTTGAGCAGCAGAAAAAAAAAGAAAGGAAGGAAAACCACAGCACAGGAGACGGAAAAAAGGCATATAGAGTGTATCCTTCCCAATGAGGTATTTGGTGTGAGGAATCCAATCACCTGAAAAACTCAAAACCATGCACCTTGCAAACATTCAAAGCACCCATCTTGCACGCATGTTGTACGGGCAGAGTTTACCAACCCAATTGACTGTGCCACCCAAACCTCGATACGCTCCAGAATCCATTGTGTGTTGCAGGGGATGCTGAGTTGCACTTCTGCATCCTCTGTGACTTGACAGGGACTTTGGGGGGGGGGGCATCTTTTGGACCACATGTTTCTTCACTGTGAATCCCTGCAAACGCTTCATCTCAAGAGACTACTTGGGTTGCTTTTGCCCCTGGTAACCTCCCTCAACCAAGCTCAGCGCTCACCTAATTGGGCTGCTTGTCCAGTTGGCTATCAGCCCAGATTTGAGAAATGTTTGTACCTTTTCTCTCTGAGATGTCTTGCCCTGTGCTGTTGATTTAATTGAAATGAAGAGCAATTGCTGCTTTTTCTTGATAAACCATGTCAACAGATTAGTCCTGCACTCTTGGAACTAGAGGCTCTGGAAAGGGTGTTTATTTAGCAGACTTAAGGTAAAGGCTGTCGAGTAGAAGATCTCTGTTGGTTTGTCAACTCACAGGCAGGGGCTGTGGCAATACTTCCTGCTCTAAACGAAGCCAAACGGGAGGGGCCCCCAAAAGAATACCCTTTGATAAATAACCTTTCCATATTAAATGCACATCAATCTGACATAAACAATTAGCTGTCAGGTGCTTGGCTTTGCAAGCAGAGGCCAATTTTCAGATTAGTGCTAATTGCAGGGAGGGCTGACACATCAACTCCAAGAGCCAGTAGCTTACAGCGCTGGTAAGGAGCAGACTTCAATAGCGAGAGCAAGGGAGGGCTGAGGCGGCCTGTCTCCAGATTGCTGGCAGTTTGACTGTAGACTAAAGTAATGGAGCTGGCAGGGTGGAATCAATTACTGGCCAATGAAGATTTTCCCACAGGTCGGGGCTTGGGAAAAAAGGACGTTCCTGCTGCCTAGACAGCTGGCATGGACTGTCCAGTGGGAAAGGAGCCGGCAGAATGAGAAAAAGAGGGACAGTTCTCTGTGATAAAACTGGTGACAGACTATAAATTATGAAAAGAGGACTTGGCAGAGGATTTAGAGCTTGCTCCTACCTCTGTTTTCTCTCCCCCTGCACCCAGAAACTGTTCAGAGAGTTATTCACTGACTTGAGCTGGAAAGAAAATGTGTCAGCAGAGAAACTCTACATTTATCTCTCACAGTTCTGTTTAATAAGGTACATGTGTGCACTGTTTTTCAGAACCTTTAAAGCAACATTTTCGTTTGTGAAAAGGCTGGCTTTGTGCTTTGGTTCACATGACGTTGTTCTGAGAAATGATGCAGCATGTTGCTCCTTCAATCGCCTGTCGACTGTATTTCTTAAAGGCACCAAAAGCACTTTTTTTTTGCTTTGTTTTTAAAAGCCTCAAAGAGTTTGGCTGTAGCCCCACACGCGGTCACTGTTAAAAGCAATGGAATGCATATGCACAAGCGCATACACAGTTGCCATTTTTGGTCTTTGGTGTATTTCGTTTAGTTTTCTTTTAGCAATTCCTTTGAATCCTGGGAACACTCCTTGTGCTTTATTGATCCTTGTAATAATTTTTTTTCCTGCTCTATCCTATCCAGAAGCCATAGTCATACTTATATTGAACCATTAAAAAAAGCATCTGAACCCTATATTTCACAATGGAAAGCTTTTTATCTATTTATTTTAAGTCTACCTTTTAATTTTTAATTTTCATAATTTTTAATTTTCATAACATTCCCACGTTGACTAAATCCCTCCCCCCGCCGTCTTTCCTAATGCAAGGTGATTATTACCGGAATAGTGTCGAGAAAATAACCTGAAATCCACATTTGTAATGTTTTGTTACAAAATCCTGTGTTCTATTTAGTCTATTGCATAAGAATGAGAGCAAGGACAATATCTTGGGAAAGAGAAGACGGCATCCTGCTAATATGGGATTGTGATAACACCCCCAACCATTGGCGCACAATCGGGGTCTTCAAGGGAAGGGAAACGGAACTATCACTATGCAAGAGATGATGATATTTCAGGATATAGTATTGCCTGAGATCTGAAAAGGTTTCTCATCATGTTGTAAAAACAGAATGGTTGATTCAGTGCTAGCATTTTGTTATTTTTTCTGTGATGATACAACCATCAGGGCCAACCCAATCCATGATGCCATCTGAAGCAGTAGCGTCACTAGGACGCGCGTCACCCTGGGGCAGGGGGCGCACGTCGCCCTAGTGATGCTCTGACATCGCGACACGGGGGGAACTGGCTCCCCCCCGCGTCCGACCCCGTCGGCGCTCCGGGGCCTTCTGAAAGAAGGCCCATGCAGCGTGTTCATCTGGGTATTTTTTCGAATTTTCGCGCATGCGCAGAGACCGTTTTGAGGGCTTTTTGCCCTCAAAACGGTCTCTGCGCATGCGCGAAAATTCAAAAAAATACCCGGATGAACGCGCTGCATGGGCCTTCTTTCAGAAGGCCCCGGAGCGCCGACGGGGTCGGACGCTCCGAGGCCGGCTCCCGGGCCGGCCTTGGAGCGTTCGAAGGGTGGTGCATGTCACGGAGGCGGCGCACACAGGGGTGCGCGCGTCACCCCGTGGTGCGCGTCACCCCCTGGCGGCCTGCCCCTCCCCTGCCACGCTCCAGTGACGCCAGTGATCTGAAGCAGTCATCTCAGGTGGCAGATTGGAGAGGGGGCTGTCTGCAAATGCCCACTTGCTTCCACTGCCATTCCTGCTCCTACTCCCTAGGTTTGAAAAGGAAGAAGAGAACAGAGCAGGAGAGGAAGTGTGGAGAAGTGGAGTGTGGTGTGCTTGTGCATACAACGGAGAACAGTATTGGCAAGTCAAGTGGTGTCTGGCCTGGGCTAGTTTGCTATGGAATTGTACCATATGGGAATATGTAGATGTACAGATGTTTACAAACATACAGGCAGTGGCGTTGCTGGAGGGGGTGTGGCACCATAAGTGGTGCAAGGTGCTGCACCATGCCTTGCAAACGCATTGCCTTCACCGCATTACACTGGTCTGCAAGGCGCGGTGTAGGCTTACACCACTTATGGTGCCGCACACCCTCCAGCAACGCCACTGCACACAGGGACAACAAACTATCATTCATGCATACTAAACAGGTTCCAACTACGCAAAGTTTATGGTTCTGGGAATGAAGGGAGGTTCGTGACTTGCAAGAAGAAACCGTTCAAATGGGGAGTGAGGGGGTAGGAAAGGAGGCCATTTGAGGAGCAAACGTTTTTAAATAACACTTGTGATAAGAACACCATCTTCTTTACTGTTTTGCATGCAATTGAGAACTAAGACTACTAGCAAACTAAAACATGCTATATTTCTGTTGGGAAATGGCTACTTTGCTTCATTTATGAGCAAACATAATGGTGCTTAACAATTGTAGTATTTTGGGCAGACTTTGTAGGAATCCTGACCTTAAAATACAGTAGCTTAACTTTAGCTTCTTTTTAAAAGACCTTAGGAACTTGCCTTAGGAACAGTGCTGGCAGGTCTGAAATCCAAATAAAGGCTGTGACACACTGCCCGCGACACGACACACAGTGCTGGGAAGCAGCAATGCACGGCTCCTTGCGTGCAGTGTGTCCTGCACTCTCCTCCTTCGTGCGGCAGCATGCATGAGCTGCAGAGCCATGCAAGAGGAGATGAAAATATTCAACTTCGCCCAATCAGCAGGCGAGTTCAGTGCAGTGGGGCAGTATGCGAAGGAAAGCAAACAGCCAATCAGAATCGAGTTTGAAAAGACTTGATTCTGATTGGCTGAAAAGATGAAAGAGAGAGAGAGCCATCCAAGGGCCCCTCCTAGGTCTGTATAGACAGGAAGTGGCGCGGTGCAAGGCAAAGCAAAGGCAGTCTTCGCTTCACGCTGCCTGCAGTGTGTCAGCCTTAATTTGTTCTCCAAGAGTGACTGACTGGCAGTCCTACTCATAAACTGGAGCCACAGGAAGCTCAGATGCAATTGAAAGTGTTTCCTCTGGTTGGATTTCGTTTATTGGTGGGATCTCCACCACCTTGCCAATCTTGGGATAAGTATTTTCAGAGTTTATTTAGGCCAACAGAGCCAAGCAATAATTTTTGTATGTATATGTCGTCGATAGGAGGAAAGATGCTTATTGTTCTAATATGGAATTGTGGTGACCTCCTCAGCAATTGGCACAACCAGTGTCATTGTCAAGGCATTTAATTGGCAAATAACAGGCAATAGAAGGGAAATGAAAGGATCACCATGCCAGTTTATTTGGACCAAACTGGTTCTTTACATGACAGAGTAATTTAATCCTAGGAATCCCATTTCCCGTGATATCCCACCCATATTTCTGGACAGCAACAAAGAGACACCTGGATGAAGTAATTCCCATGTGCTGAAAGAGATAGTGTACATAAATGAGGAATTATATATAATACACACGCACGTGTGTGTGTGTGTGTGTGTGTGTGTGTGTGTGTGTGTGTGTGTGTGTGTGTGTATGTATGTATGTATGTATGTATGTATGTATGTATGACTGACCATCTGTGTACATGGCACTTTACAGAAAATGAGAGGAGTGGTCCCTGCCCGAAAGGACTTGCAATCTAGAAACAGACACAGGGTAAACAATCGAAGAAGGGGAGAGGAATGGAGGCAGAGGTAAACAAGATAATATACAATTATTTCAGTTACATGTACTTATACTTTATTACGGTGTAGGGCAGTGGTTCTCAACTGGTGGTACGCATACCACCAGTGGTACTCAAGACAGTGTCCAGTGGTATGTGCGGCACCAACGGACACATGTTGCCCTGCAATGAACCCTGATGAACAGCGGTTGGAGGCTCACCTCAGCGAGCAGAGCTCCAGCGCACGATTTTCGTGCGCTTTAAAAAGCTCTCCCTGAGCCTCTTACCGTTCTCCATTGGGGCTAGCTGCCAGGCATCTGGCCTCCCAATCTGGACGTAACTGGCAATGATGTCATTGCTAGTTACTTCCAGTGGTACGCTGGCAGCAAGGAGTCTTGGGAGGTGGTATGTCGGCGACGTACCTTGAGAAGTCCTGGTGGAGGGTATTAGGTTTGGGGTGTTATGGCTCTGGTTTACATCTCTTGAGCATGGGCTGTGATTTTTTTTCCATTGGTCATGTGTATACAGTACTTGCAAAATTGAAAGTGGCTGATAAATCTGTATATTTATATGCTGTACATTCTCTGAAGTTAAGCAGATCTGGGCCTGACTAGTAACAGCCACTGGGAAGGACACTATGCTGGGATGAACAGGGTCAGTTTTTCTCCCTCTGCTAAATATATGTGAGGCAATACTTTAAGAAGGTGTAGCCTCTTTGCACCTTTCCCCAGTATTTCATGGGAATTGGGGGTGAACGTCATTAGACTTTCCACGCTTTCAGTTTATGTTGTGTGCATTTTCATGCGATAATTCTTGAGATATGATTGAAGATGATTAAATGAACTTAGAATAGCCCTGCTGGATCAGGCCAAGGGCCCATCTAGTCTCTCTTCTCACAGAGGTTCACCAGATGCCTCAGGGAGCACTGAAAACAACAAGATACCTGTATCCTGTTGCCACTCCCTTGCATCTGGCATTCAGAGATAGGCTACCTCTAAAACCCAGAGGTTGCATATATAGTCATCATGGCTTGTAACCTATGATGGACTGTTCCTCCATACATCTGTCCAATCCCCTTTTAAAGGCATCTAGGCCAGGTGCCATCACCATGTCCTGTGGCAAGGAGTGGTGAACAAGAATAAGAAGACTGAGTTATTATGTTCATATTATAGAATTTGAAGGAATTATCCAAAGCCTATGGAATATTGGTCCACAATATCATACCATTCACATGATGGTAATGATTATTGCTCTCCCTCTTCAGTCTAGACTGTTTTGAGAGTTTTCAATGAAAAGCCCCATACATAGAAAAATCATCCTCACAAGGTAGTTGTAGCAATCAGCCAAATAGTCTCATGAAACCAATACATCTAGGAGCATTATCCTCCAACCCAAATATGAGTCATTTAGGAATTTTTCCATTCTCAGTGGCAAGGGAAAAAAATGAGTTGGAGTCTAATGAGAGCAGTTGCAGATACTGGTGGGAGTGGTAATTGGTTGTATCCTAAGGTTTCCTTCTCCCAAATGGAGCTTCCTCAGGAGCAAGGTCTCCTTCCTCTGAAAGAAGACTCCTTTCTGCAGAGGAAGTTACTTCAGCAAAGGAAGGAAATCTTGGGATTAGAGCACAATCCAATATCCCTTCTTGTAATTATGACACTGAAAAGATTCAGAAGCCTCACATCAATATTTCTGTACATTCTATAGAAATCCTTCAATCCATCTTTCCTTTTTGAGAAAATGTGTGCAGCTTCTGTGAGTTCTAGCAAATCTGATCCGGGGAGGGTGAGGGGGATGAGAGGAGACAACAACAATAGTGTGCCTTAAAAGACATGTTTTTCCAAGGACAAGAATTATTCCAGGATAATGCTTAGAAAACAATGGAAAGTTTGTAGGCAAAGGAAAACAATTATGAGAATGAAAAATTGTACAACTGAACTTCCTGATCAGCTGCTAAAAGGTTCTTTTCTGAAAAGGAAGCACACTCCACTTATAGTTGAGAATTCTTTTCAGAACTATCCCTATTGTTGTCGGCATTGTCGTCGGTTCATTATTGACAGTGACAAAACTAGCATATGCAGGTCAAAGGGCTGCTAATATCTGCTGGTCGGATCTCAACAGCGGTGGTGAGCATAACTGTTTGAAAATCTCTCTCTCTCTCTCTCTCTCTCTCTCTCTCTCTCTCTCTCACACACACACACACACACACACACACACACACACACACACACACACACACACACACACACACACACACTATTATTATTATTATTATTCTGAACACAGAAGTTGCCACTCAATTTAGTGGGATGATGCTCATATAGGCTGACCCCTATGATTTGGGAAGGAAGAGAGACTCTACAGATACCTGTTAAAAATGGTCTTTTTACAAAACGGTTTACAATCCATAACATTAAGACAACAAAAACATAATACAAACGTCTCATTACAATGAGAAAACTAGGCACCAAAACCCAAAGCCATACAAATCAAACCCAGAGCACATATCTTTTATATACTGATATAGCTAGTGGCCAGCGGGTGGCGCAGTGGGTTAAACCGCTGAGCCATACGCTGTTGATCGAAAGGTCGGCAGTTCGATTCCCGCGACGGGGTGAGCGCTCGTTGCTTGGCCAGCTCCTGCCAACCTAGCAGTTCCAAAGCATGTCAATGCGAGTAGATAAATAGGTACCGCTTGCGGGAAGGTAAACAGCGCTCCGTGTTCCAGCCGCATGCTACGTGCTGCGGCAAGGAGAGTCATGCCGGCCACATGACCACGGAGGCGTCTTTGGACAACGCTGGCTCTTCGGCTTTGAAATGGAGATGAGCACCACACTCTAGAGTCGGACACGACTGGACTTAATTGTCAGGGGATACCTTTACCTTTATAGCTAGTCTGAGCTTATGTATACTTACTCAAAATTTCCAAGTGGATAGGAACGTCCAAGTGGATAGGGAGGATTGTACATGACACAGACATGACATGAGTGGCCTGAATTTTTGAGATGTTGGAACAAATATTTGTATACTGGGACCCTGAATTACAGACATCTGAGTTATAGATGTCCGAGTTACGGGCACCCATGTCAACACATTTTCACAGATGCAGTCCATCCGTTGTGGTGCTTTTGCACAAGTGTGATAGTTCTGGGCTGGCAAGAGCTGTCTGTTTTGACATACATACAGTACATTCCGACTTAGGGACAAACCTCCAGAACAGAACCAGTATGTATCTTGGGTACTTAGTGTATATGCAGTTGGATCTAAAAACACATTGGCTACAATTCAGTTAAGCACTTTCAGGACTCACTGATCTGATTGAAAGGGAGAGAATTAAGCTCCTGCCTAACTCTCATACTGAAATTGAAATGATTTAAAAGTACTGAACAGCACCTGGATAGTAGCCATTGTTACTACTGATGTAAAATTTAAATTAGCTTAATATCTGGCTTCTATGAGTGCTAAAGTGCTGGCGCGCATCCGAGGAGGCCCACTGGGGCCTCCGGCACTTACACTGGGGGAAGGGGACGAATGTTTTGCAACATTGGTTGAAGAAGTGCTTTGCAGTCCCATATTCAATATTTATTTTTGCTCCGATTTCTTTCTAAGTTTGCTCTGTTTGTTTGTGTTTCTCCCAATATTTTACTTGACTTTATTGTTTATATTTTAAAAGTTCCTTGATCCATCCTAATCCTTTTGCTTCTCACTCAGCAGCCTTGGCACTGGTGTTTTCTTTGACCTACGTGTCAAATTCTACTGTGGTTTCTATCAATTGTTGAAACTCCTGATAGATTTTCCTAAGTGTTGATCGGTATATGAGCTATGTTATACTTCCAGAAAGCAACTGGTTTATGTTTAGTATAGGAAAGGTGTCTTCAATAAAGGACACAACTGAAAGTAGGGTAATGTGAAATGACCTTAGACACATTGCCTTTATTTTTACAATCTCCCTAAATGCAGCCATGTAAACATCTCCTATAGACATCAATAAGAGCCATAAAGTTTAATGGGAAAAGAAAGTTGATCTATGTGGGGGGAGATGGAAGAGGCAGGCCCACAGAAGGTTCCTTGTCAAACTCCCAGAACAGGAGAGACATATGTCCTTCCAGAGGAGATCCCTGAGCCAAATCAGGACATGGACTGTGGGGAGGGGATGAAGACACTTTTTGTGCACCATATTGAACGCTGCTCCATTTGCTGCAAATCACCACTTTGGAGGCAAGTAGCAGGTGTTGAAAATGGCGCAGGAGGAAAGAGTTAACCCTCCACGTCCCCATGTGTTGTGGTTCTGACCTGGATCAGGGCCAGCCTGGTTTGCTTTTTGTTAAAGAAGAGATGCTTCTGGTCTTAAAACACACCTTTTAATCGTGACTTTCATGACATGTAGTAGCTTGGGCCCCCAGTGTGGCCAAGACACACAGACTGAACTGCCATGGCAGTGCTCTTGTACAACTTCCATTCATTTCAGTGGAGCCTCAGTAGGAGAACTTCCCAGTGGATTGTGCACAATGTGTCCTGAAGAGCTTTAGAACATCTTGCAACATGTCCTAAAAGCAAGCAAAAAGAACTCAGTCATTACCTTCAAATGGAGGACTGGACTGAGATACGGTGCTGTTGCTCTGGGAGTCACAGTAGGCTTTCTCTTGTTGTTGATCAGTTTCCCCCATTTGGCTTACTCAGCTGTGTGTTCAGGGTGCCAGAGCTGGGCCTTTGTCCACCTGTGCCTAGGAAAAAGAGGAGCAGCCCTGTGCCAGCTGCTGTCCTCATGCAATGCAATACTTGAGATGAGTCATCCCACACAGAGCACAGGACCACCATATGTCCCTCACTTCATGCTTCCCATAGATGTCCAAGCCAGTTCAAAATTAAATTCTGGTATTAGCTGGTTCAGTCTTTCTGTTAACAATCACTTTCCCTCCTCAGGCATTATCTTCAGCTCAATCACACCGTTTTGCTTAATGCATAGATCAGTTATGAAACTTACAGCCCAATTCTGCCTAAGATGCAGCGGCCAGCCTAGCCACTGCATCCTAGTCGGGATGTGGGCTGTACCGGCGTGGCCTGCCTGGGCTCATCTTGGGGAAAGGGGCCTCCTTTCCCAATGGTTCTACCGGCCTAAACATAGGCAGGATTGCGCCATTAGTCCTGTTCTGCTAAACATGCAAGCATAAATTTGTGCATGCAATGAATGTACATACAGCAGAAAGCAATAGGCTCCACCCACCATCGTACACACGTTCATCTACATGCCTGCAACAGGCCCACACGCATTCACTTGTACATACTATATATGTGTACTCAACACCCCATGGGATTGGAAACCCTGAAAAAGCAGGGTTCCCAATGATGTGGTGCATTGCCTTTGTGTGTGTTTGCTTGTATGACCAAAGGCATGTTGCAGACATACTTTTTAATGCGTGTATGGCAGGGGTGGAGTCTGCTGCCTCCCATTGTACACGCATTCATTGCACATGTTGAGACGAGTCCTGCTTGGCTGAAAAGGGTTCTTGTCTTTTAACTATTGCTAATTTTAAGCCTCAATAACTAGCGTCCTGGCATGACTCAAGTTAATAATGTTGGCAACAACAATCACATATATTCAGCCTTTTTTTTTTAGCCCCCTCCCCACTAGCCAAGTCTAGGCCTGGTACCACACCCTCTACTTAGAGTAGTCACTTTGAAGTGACTTCAAAGAGAATATGCATGTAAAGGTTGCAAGTTCTTTTAGTACAGTATGACCATTGGTATTTTCATTGTGGAATGTTTGAAACATCATTGCTTATGACCAAATAAAAAGGGGTTGGGTTTTCTTTTTGCATTTGTTGACACTGATCCTCTAGCTCAGGAAAGGCACTTGAGCAGCATTCTGTGGATCAGCTTAGTTATCTGCCCAGGGGCATTTGTTGCATTTCCCTTGCCATTATGGGCGGAAATAAAAGCTATTCACATAATCCCCAAACAACTTCATTCCTCTATGGCCCTTCAAAGACCAAGATCTCTTAAATCGTGATTGAGGGCTTGGAGACATCTCACCAAGATACTCCTACCCTTCCCGGTTTCAAAAGGAAAAAGAAGACCCTTCAAGCTGAAAAACAGAGCTTAATGAGCACCACAAATCTGTTGAAAAATGATGGTTCTGAGATTTTAACCTTTTGAGAAACATTTAATAATTTAAAAAAACTTCAATATTTTACTTCCCAATGTTAGTCTGGAGGACTGGAATTTGCTATTTTGCATGGGCTGGCTGCTTATCAATTTTCCTTCATTTTTGGGGTTAAGTTATGAATTCTGGTCTAGCATTTTTGCATTCTAAGCCAGGAAATGTCAACACCTATAACCAGGAATGTGGATCAAGTCTCTGACTCCAAGTCCCGAGTCAAGTCTCAAGTCTCTGGGTCCAAGTCTCAAGTCAAGTCCCAAATCTTTGGTTGCGAGTTGTGAGTCCCTATCTATTTAATGGGGAAAACGGGTTTAACCCTGAATAAAATTTGACTTGTAAAAGGCTCCAAGTCTCAAGTTGAGTCTTTCGAGTCTTTTACAATCACTGGGTCGAGTCATTGATGTGACTTGTGTCTGACTTGTGTCCAAGTCAATAGACTCAAGTCTACATCACTGCCAATAACATGAAGGACTTCCACGATGGGACTAAAGCGTTTCTCACCGAGGGCACTTCCAGATGGAGTGTTTAGTCTGGGATTGTAATGCTTTGCTCACTTACTCTTCATAGGGGGTTCACATGACATCGCAATCTATTCATTGTTAACCTGTATTTTCCTTGTGCTTAAATTGTCACATTTATTATTGCAGGAAGTACAACTTGCCTTACAATGTTGGTACAGCAGCCCAATAACCATGTATGAGAATTGTTGTTAGCGCTACTGTTAATCCTTTTGAGAGGCACATGCCTGATCCAACAGACCACAACAGAAACAAGAAAGATAAAAGGGGGACAGATTGATCTACTGTGTCCCCTAAAAATGCTATATATCTACTGCACTGTGGAAAGAATTTGCAACTCTACATGCAACTGCAAGTGGAAAAGCAACGACTGGCTGGTGTTACACAAGGTGCCACGGTAGTAAATTTAGGGTCAAACTAAATGTGATTCTTAAGAAGTCTTTGAGTCCTATGCTTGAGATTCTCAAGATTTTCAAGGTAATGCAGCCACAGGCCCCCACCTAATTCAATTAGGGATTTAGGCAAATGGGGAACGAGTTTTAACCCTTTCCCCATACAATTGTTTTCCACAAAAATCCCCCGAGAAGCTGCTATTTAATGCAAATAGCAGCTTCTGAGGCAAATAGCAGCTTTGGGGCCATTTTTCATCAGAGCAATGGCAACTAAGAAAGGAATTTTGCAATTCTGAAAATTACAGGATGCGGGTGTGTGTGTTAGATTCTAATGACACTGAAACTTATACGAAGCTGATCGTATCTGAATGTGAACATTATGTGCTTTCTACATGGTAAGGAGTTAAGTTGTGACTTGAAGTTGCATTTTTCACAATTCTTTGGAGGGATGTTTGGAATTTCTGGAAATTCGTCTGGAATTGGTTTCCTGTGATTATAACTCAAATGACATTTGCATTGAGAAATTCCACAAACAGCCTATGTGGGGAACAATTTGCTGTCCTCAGGCAATGCACTTGTGACTCTGTTAGTCATACAAGGTCAGCTGAGACATGCTCACCCATATTTCCACTAGTAAAAGGCCAGAGGTTAACACAAGGTTTTGGGATATTTCAGGGAACACAATATGGAGTCATATGAAGATATTTCAAGGAGCAATGATATGAACAAAAATACTGCAGTTGTTGATGCTCTGAACTCCTACATGATAAGAATCCACCAGTTGGTTTATTCTTCCGGTAAATCTTCTAGACCAGCAGTGGCATTCTCAAGTGTAGCTGCATAAAACCAGCCCTACTGACTGAACCATTTTAGAAACGCGTTAAAAGGGACTATACATTTTTCCAAGAAGATCCACAGAAAACAGGCTGATCTCGTTTACATCTGTTTCAGGTTCTCAGCCTTATCTGGTTCAGCTGCCTTTTGTCTTTGCGGCTGTTCACAAATGCCATTAAACAAAAGTCCCTTTGCAGTTGCTGAGTGGCAGGTATAGGGTATCTATAGTATGAGGACACAGAAGGGAAAAGGGAGGTGGGAAGGGAAGGAGGCAGCCGGGGAAGGGGGGGAGGGGCGGTGGTTCCTGTTAAAGTTATTGCTGCAGACAGGCCCCAAAGCCTGCCTGATTGACACTGTAAATCTATACAGAGAGGTTGTTTGAGGGGAGTATGTCAGATTGACAGTGCAAATGTGTAACACACACAGCCTGTGAGAGAGGAGTCTGCCGGCGGGTGGGAGAGCGCTGGCTGAGTGTTGGTCACACGGAGATTGAATTACAGTTGAATTAGATCAGAGCTGTGGGAAACAGCACCTCCTAAACACACACAGTCTCCGGGGGAGGGAGGGAGGAAGAAGAGAGGGCCGGGGAAGGGGGGGCAGACGGAGGCGGGCAGCTGGGGTGAAGGACTAAGAGTAGCTCACAGAAGCTAGGAGCTAACTTAATTACTGGAGACCTCTCTACATCATGCTTGCCAGCCTGCAGACTTCACTCTGAGACTGAAAGGCTCCATGGTGGCCGGCCAAAGAGAGGCCAGGCAGCACTTCATACAAAAGCTTTGTTTCCAAGCACAGAGCGGGAGAGAGACTGATGAGAGGGAGACAGAGTGTGTGTCTCAACGGGAGTGAAAACATCATTAGGAACAGTATGGGAAAGGCCTGCTGGGGCCCTCCAGCCCCGCAGCTGTAAAGGTCAGACTCCAAAGGGGATTTGGGTGGCTTTAACGGCTACCTTTTAAGATCAGAGGTTTTATAGCATTCTGCTCAGATTGCTGCGGGAGAGACCTTAACGCCCAAACAGGCCGTCCCCTGTCTCTTCCCCCCCCCCCCATCCCAACCCTTGGATGAGAATTGACTTCTTAATCCTCGGCATTGTTGGGGTGGTTTTTTTTTTCCATGTTCCCTGAATCGATGATGATGACACGTTGCAAACCTGGATTATGCACGTCTTGTGGTTAGGATCACTGCATGCGGAAGGGGGTGAGCGGAGGCTGAAAAGGATAGAAGAAAGCTGGAACCTTTTAAGCTCTATTAAGAGAGGGCAAAAAGTCAGTTGGCGTTGAATTGAGATTGCCCAGCAGGGATGAGAGCGGTATTTCCAGGAGACAGCGGGGGCAGCATTTGTTTCCATGCCTGGCACTGAAATGCTGGCCAGTGATGAAGTACACAATGCATGGCATTCTCTAATGCAATCGCACCTCGGCGCCTTAAAATGATCCTTTCTCTTTCAGTGTCACTCTGCAAGGAACTTGGGGAAGGTGGGGGGGGGGGGGAAGAGCAAAGCACCAGGGAGGAGGAGAAGGAAACAATCTCCCTCCTTCTCATTTTCCCTCCCCTTAATCTCCTGGGTTTGCACATGTCTTTGTGGGTAGGGATGAGAACCTGACCTCTAAACCCTTGTTAACAGAATATTGGGTTTGTTTTTATTATGCAACCCACTTTCAGCACAATCCTCCTTTATTTGACTTTCAATTGCCGCAGCTTGGCATAGACTTTCTCTCCCTGCTTAAAGATTCACTTGTACTGTGGGTTAACCCACTATATCAGGTGTGATCTTGACTCGGACTTTTCTTGAGCCATTCTAAAGGCCCAATCCTGTCCCCCACCATGTCCCGCCATGCAGCCGCGCCATTGTCCCTGCATGTCCCTGCATGTCCCGCCATGCAGCCGCCATGCAGCTACCTGCCATTTTCGCCAGCAGCTCCGATGTGCTCGGCCGTGGCACAACATTTGTGGCACTGCTGCAGCCTTTACCACAGTGGATTGCAAGATCTGCTGTCATAAGGGCCCCATAGGATTGGGCTGTAACCAAGTTAACTTCGAAAACAACACCAGCCAGGGCTCAGACTTGCCTGGAAGTCATACTTTTTGCTATGGATAACTGTATCCCTAATCTCAGGAAGTTTGCTGTTGATAGTGATAAAGGACTAGTAATAATGCATTGGCTCAAAAGGCATGTTCATCTTTAGTTTTCCTTGGCATCTCATATCATGCCTCTGATTTTCAATCTGCATTGGCTTCCAGTTTGCTTCCGGGCCCAATTCAAGAGATTTGTTACCTATAAAGACCTACATGGCTTGGGACCTGGATACCTGAAGGATTGCCTCCTCCTACGTGAACACACTTGCAGGCTGTGCTCATCATCAGAGACCATGCTCTGTATCCCGCTAAAGGTAAAGGTATCCCCTGCTCGAAAGCCAGTTGTGTCCGACTCTAGGGTGCGGTGCTCATCTCCGTGTTTGAGGCCAAAGAGCCAGCGCTGTCCGAAGACACTTCTGTGGTCATGTGGCCGGCATGACTAATAGAACGCTGTTACCTTCCCGCTGCAGTGGAACCTACCTATTTATCTACTTGCAATTTCTTGCTTTTGAACTGCTAGGTTGGCAAGAGACTCTGTCACGCTGCACCCGGGTCTCGAACTGCTGTCCTACCGACCTTCTGGTCTGCAGTTCAGCGTCTTAACCACTAAGCCACTGTGGCCCTTATGTATTCTGCTACTTAGGAGGAAATAACTCCTCCCTTCCGAGATTGTTTACAGCCATTTCACCTGGCTGCATTAGGGAAAAAGATGATATGACCAGGGTCACTTCATCATCCTGACTGAGAGCCTGGGACCAACTGCTGCTTGGCTCCACTTTTAAAACTGTCTCTATCAGTGTCCATTTTACACTACAGTATTATGATGTAACAAATGCGCCAGTTTGGGTGATATGCCTGAACCAGCCCCATCCACATATGTGATTCGGGATATGAGTATGAAAGTCCTGTTGCTCCTCCTAGTGTGCCATTCTACTTTTCAAAATTGTGGAGGGGAGGAGCTGGTCTGAACCTCCCTCTCACACACAACTTAAATGCAAGTAGTTTAGATAGACCACCCCACCATGTGTTTATGAAAAGGAGAATAGCATGACAAGAGTGCATGTGTGTGCTCCTGTACCTTTTTGTAGGTGGGTAGGGCTGGTTCTGACATATTTTTACCTGGAGATGCTAGGGAATAGGACCTGAAATTTTCAACATGCCTTGCCTATGCCCTACCACTGAGCGATGGGCCCATATTATTGCATGAGTTGCCTTGCCACTGTGACATAACTTGGCACTTTTTCTTGAACACCTTCATTGATGAATATTCAACTTGAATCCTGCTGGAGCAATTCCTGAAATGTAGTCTGGTGGCCAAATGGGACTGAAAACACTTTACAGGAAAGCATGACTAACCCAATTTCCACATTCACTTAGGCAACAGAGAGCACTCCTATGTATATATAGAAATTTAGAGCTCAGAGGAATATGAATAGGGTGACTCAGGTCTCCGTTGATTTAGGACGGAGCAGAGAGTAAATCAGAGATGGAATTCAACACACTGAAGCGAACAACGACCGAAGCGCTGCAATCTGCATGTGAGGGAGGTTATCTACCCTATATTATAACATTGCAAAGTCCGTCACTCTTTTTCTTTGCAAGTAGAAAATGATACCCCTGAAATGGAGCCGCATGGTTTGCATTTAGTCACCACTGCACACAGGAGTTGGTGGTGCACACTTGTTCATTGAAGCTGGGCAGGCTGATGACATCAGGAAACTATGAGTGTCTTACAGCTGCTTGGCCTGCTCCAGATCATATATCTCCTTTAGAAAACCAGAACCAGGTGCCGAAGAGAGGGAGAAGGGAGAGTCTGTATGAGCAACCACTTGGAATGACCTTCTTCTGAGACCACAAGCAAGAATGTAGACAATCATAGTGTGTGTGTGTGTGTGTGTGTGTGTGTGTGTGTGTGTGTGTGTGTGTGTTTGTGAGTGAGAGAGAGAGAGAGAGAGAGAGAGAGAGAGTTGGGGAGGCCTCACCCAGTTAGGGCTTGAGAAGTTTTGTCGTTCAACTTTTCTCCGCACATCACTCTCTCTTAATTCTCCCATTGGCTGCCCAACTTTTTTGATGAATTAATTCAAGAGGAATTGAATTAAATATTAAAGCAAGAGGAATTAATATTCTCTCAGGGTATACCCCAGTGGTGGCCAACCCGCGGCACGCGTGCCACAGAGTGGCACGGGAAGGTCCGTCGGGTGGCACGCCGCCCGCCCGCCCGCCACTTCCCTCCCGGCTTCTCCCTCCGGGTCCGCGCGACTCCGGAGGCTGGGAGAGAGCGTCCTCCCATCACGCCGGCTCGGCCTATACTGCCCAGGCCTGAGCCGGCGATTTCGCACATGCGTACAACGCCGATGCGTTGTACGCATGTGCGAAATCGCCGGCTCAGGCCTGGGCAGTATAGGCCGAGCCGGCGTGACGGGAGGACGCTCTCTTCCGGCCTCCGGAGCTGTGCGGACCCGGCGGAGCCTCGGCTTCTCCCTCCGGGTCCGCGCGACTCCGGAGGCCGGGAGAGAGCGTCCTCCCGTCACGCTGGCTTGGCCTAGCTAGGGCTCCAGTCGTAGCGGAGGGTCGTGCGCTGCGGCGGCTGCCTTGGACTTCCCCGCCGAGATGGAAGAGCTTGGTGAGTCCCGGTAAAGCGGAGGGTCCAGCCTGGGAGACCGACCCGCAGCTCAGCCTCCTTCCCCCTCCCCCCAGCCGTCTCTCGGGTTGCTGTGCTAGTTTGTGGCAATGCTGCCGGCTTGGAACCTGCAGCAGGAGGCTCTGCCCCAGCCTGATCGGTGCTGGGCGGGATCAAGAAAAAGATGTTTGATGGTGGATAGTCTTGGAAAAGATCGGGTTACCTGACCCCACCTCACAAGCATGGTAGGTCAGGACAGGGGGAAACCTGGACAGTGAAGAAGATTTTTACAGGTCTCTGGTTGTCCTGAATGTATCCAGGAGCAAGAGTTTAAATCTGGGTGTGAATCAGCTTCCCAAAACCCATAGGGCGAACCAGGTTGCCACCTTATTTTCTGGCATGACTCTTGTGCCCTTATGTCAGGCAGAAATTCAGCAGGTCTTTAACTTCTATACATGGCAAAACACGGCTATGAAAACGTTACTCTTCCCCCCCCCTTAAAGGGGGTGTTGGGACAGTCACGATAGAGGTGTCTGTCACAAACACTCGCACCTTTTCTCCCCTTTACATTTTAAATACCTCCATGGTGTGTGTCTTTAGACAGCTCAGGAGGAAACTCTCCTTTCAGCCCAGGAATACCTCCAGGGCTGCTGTGGAGACATGAAAGGGTCTTGGAAAGTGCCTTGGATTCCAGGGAGCCTCTGACCATTGCAGCTCTTTCCTCTCCAGTCAAACTCATCAACTCTGAGCCATCTTGGGAATAACAGTAGGAGCAGCCTAGCAGGCAGGAATGGGATCATTTCCTCATGCATCTTTCCTCTGCTTAGTGTTCCTTGTGTTTTAAACCATTTGACTCTTTGTGTTGCTGCTAAAGAGCAACGGTTACAGCTTTCTCTGGATGCTTGTTAATTCCAGAGTTGAGAAGTTATTTTTAATAAGAATTTTCAAGAGTATCTTTTCATGCATGAGTTGCCGCCTGGAGCCGCCTCTCTTCTTTCCTGCTCTAAAGTAAAGTAAAGTAAAGCTGAAACGGAGGCTAAAAGTATAATTTATTTAATAAAATAAAAACACGGTTATTTATTATTTATTTATTTTATTTATTTATTTTTGTGGCACGCCCAAGATACAAAAAAACTAAAAGTGGCACATGTCATAAAAAGGTTGGCCACCACTGGTATACCCTGATGATTTATATCACTTTCGAGGCTGTATCTTTCCTAAAGAATTCTGGGAAATGTAGTTTGATGATAGGATTTAAAATTCTCTGTTGAAACCTAATGCCCTTCACAGAATTGGTGAGCAGAGAAGAGGGAAAAAAGCATAGATTCTTATGTGAAGAGGTATCATTGAGGTGAAGTGTGGGGGGGGGGGGGAAGCTCCAGGACTTCTACAGCAAGGAGTGGTGATATCTTCAGCAGGAGTGTTCAAATGCTGCCTTTGAAACTTTTTTCAAAGAAAAGTCAGAAAGAAGCATGAGGCTCAAGAGGAGGCAAACTGAGAATTTGCCTAGGGGCTTATGACAACGTCTAGGTTATTGACTTTTACAAGGACTGCCTGAGAGCTCTTGTAGCTCATGTCACATAAATCCCAAGCAAACTTGCCTGGGAGTAAGTCTTACTGATTACAGTATTTACTAAGTGCCTGAAGAACTATGGACGGAAGTTCGTAACATTGTACAGGAGGCAGCAACGAAAACCATCCCAAAGAAAAAGAAATGCAAGAAAGCAAAGTGGCTGTCAGATGAGGCTTTACAAATAGCTGTGGAAAGAAGGAATGCAAAAAGCAGGGGTGAAAGGGAAAGATATAAACAACTGAATGCAGATTTCCAGAGAATAGCAAGGAGAGATAAGAAGGCCTTCTTAAATGAACAATGCAAGGAAATCGAGGAAAACAACAGAATGGGGAGGACTAAAGATCTCTTCAAGAAAACTGGAGATATCAAGGGAACGTTTTGTGCAAAGATGGGCATGATAAAGGACAAAAAAGGCAGAGACCTAACAGAAGCAGAAGAGATTAAGAAGAGATGGCAAGAATACACAGAAGAACTATACAAGAAAGATCTTAATGTTCCTGATGACCACGCTGGTGTGGTCACTGACCCAGAGCCGGACATCCTAGAGAGTGAAGTCAAGTGGGCCTTAGGTAGCATCACTAACAACAAAGCTAGTGGAGATGATAATATCCCAGCTGAGCTACTTAAAATCCTAAATGATGATGCTGTGAAAGTGCTGCACTCAATATGCCAACACATTTGGAAAACTCAGCAGTGGCCAAAGGATTGGAAAAGGTCAGTTTACGTTCCAATTCCAAAGAAGGGCAGTGCGAAAGAGTGCTCAAACTATCGCACAATTGCACTCATTTCACATGCTAGCAAGGTTATGCTCAAAATCCTACAAGCTAGGCTTCAGCAGTACGTGGACCGAGAACTACCGGACGTACAAGCTGGGTTTCGAAGAGGCAGAGGAACTAGAGATCAAATTGCCAACATGCGCTGGATCATGGAGAAAGCACGAGAGTTCCAAAAAAACACCTACTTCTGCTTCATTGACTATGCAAAAGCCTTTGATTGTGTGAATCACAACAAACTCTGGCAAATTCTTAAAGAGATGGGGGTACCAGACCACCTTACCTGTCTCCTGAGAAACCTGTATGCGGGTCAAGAAGCAACAGTTCGGACCGGCCATGGAATAACCGACTGGTTCAAAATTGGGAAGGGAGTACGGCAAGGCTGTATATTGTCACCCTGCCTATTTAACTTATATGCAGAGTACATTATGAGAAATGCAGGGCTGAATGAATCGCAAGCCGGAATCAAGATTGCCGGGAGAAATATCAACAACCTCAGATATGCAGACGATACCACCCTAATGGCAGAAAGTGAAGAAGAACTAAAGAGCCTCTTGATGAGGGTGAAAGAGGAGAGTGCAAAAGTTGGCTTGAAACTCAACATTAATAAAACTGAGATCATGGCATCTGGGCCCATCAATTCCTGGCAAATAGAAGGGGCAGAAATGGAAGCAGTAACAGATTTTACTTTTCTGGGCTCCAAGATCACTGCAGACGGAGACAGCAGCCATGAAATTAAAAGACGCTTACTCCTTGGAAGGAAAGCTATGGCAAACTTAGACAGCATAATAAAAAGCAGAGATATCACCATGCCAACAAAAGTTTGCATAGTCAGGGCGATGGTGTTCCCAGTAGCAATGTATGGTTGCGAGAGTTGGACCATAAGGAAGGCTGAGCGCCGAAGAATAGATGCTTTTGAACTGTGGTGCTGGAGAAGACTCCTGAGAGTCCCTTGGACTGCTAGGAGATCAAATCAGTCAATCCTAAATGAAATCAACCCTGACTGTTCCCTGGAAGGACAGATACTAAGGCTGAAACTCAAATATTTTGGCCACCTAATGCGAAGAGAGGACTCTCTGGAGAAGACTCTGATGCTGGGAAAAATTGAAGGCAAAAGGAGAAGGGGAAGGCAAAGGATGAGATGGTTAGACAGCATCACCGATGCAACGAACATGAAAATGAGCGAACTCAGGAAGATAGTGGAGGACAGGAAGGCCTGGCGGGATATGGTTCATGGGATCACGAAGGGTCGGACACGACTTAATGACTGAACAACAACAATCATGCAGAGGCTAGCACTCCAATATACAATTTATAATGTATGTATCTGGAATGTTTTTTTTTAAATTCCTTGTTTTCTGTTTTTATACATTTTTTTTAAAACTATTACAACTCACTCCAAGACTCTGGGATGAAATGAAACACATCTTTAAATGAAGCATAATAAGTTTCAAAGTACGGATAAGTGGCAGGAGAAGAAAGCACTTGAATGAAGAAATTTAAAGTTGAAATTTTTTTGGCTTGTATAATCTTAGTTGGGCATGGACCGTGTGTGTGTGTGTGTGTGTGTGTGTGTGTGTGTGTGTGTGTTGACGAGCTTCTGTACTTCAAAATTTACCACTACACCACTCTATGTATGTAACTGGTAAATGGGTCTGGTTCACACATGTTGTCAACACTGTTCTCTCTCTCTCTCTCTCTCTCTCTCTCACACACACACACACACACACTACTACTACTACTACTACTACTACTACTACTACTACTACTACTTCTACTACTACATGTGTACACATGCACAATCTTGGGTCCAGGTCTGACCGTTCCAGAATTAAACCAAACTGGGGGAATTATAGTGTAAGAGGTCAAAATGCAGTGTATGGCTATTTTGGGATCATCAATAGTGGAGTGAGCAACCACAAAGTGCCTTCAGATTAGGCTACCAGTAGCCATGAGACAGCCATGAGACCAAAAAGAATATAGATTTCTTTTTAAGAAATAGATCTTATTAAGAGATATACAGCGCAATCCTATCCAACTTACATCATCAGTGTAACCAACGGTGCAGTGAGGAGGCCTCAGAACGGAAAGGCGAGGGGGCAGGGCCGCCTCGTGCCAGTGAGTAATGGAGGTCAGCGCGGTGCGGAACTTAGCGTTCCGCTCCACCTCCAGCGACGCCACTGGTAAGTTGGATAGGATTGTGCTGATAGAGAAACAAGGAAAAGGCAACGTTTTCTTGTAAGATCAGTTGCACAGGGATTTAAGTGGTTGTGGGTGAAAAAATATTGGTAAATAGCTCATTTGGGCAGGCACGGGTTGAGGGAAAGCTAGAGTAGGGCTGCCAGCTGGGCAGTAAGTAGAAGTCTCTATGGAGGGAAGAGACTACCAAGATGGACAGCGTGGATGCCTTCAGTGGGGAAGAAAACGGCAACATTCTGCTCTCAGAGCAGGGGTAGTTATAGGACTTCGAACAAAGAATACAAAGACATTCCTGGGTGAAAAATGGTATCTGGAACATTTCCTAGGTGTGCAGCCAGGAGTTTCTTGGACTTGATTGAGTTTAAGGTGTGTCCTTCCAGGAGGGCACAAAACTGCACTCCAATCGGAGAGGTTCTTGAAGGGGCAAAAGGTGTGGCAGGGTGTGGGCTGCACCCATGCTTAGGTTGTTGATGGAAGAGGGAGATTCCTCAAGAAGGAATCGCAAAAGGCTGTCCAGGTGCCCTGGCACTGGGCAGTTGAATGTATTGTGCAGTAAGACTTGTGCTTGCAAGCAAAGTTATGTCAAGGTGGAGAGTCCGGAATTGCAAGATGTTAGAGGAAGGTGACACACAGATGCAGGCAGTGCTACAGCTTTCCGTTCCAATCAATGGCCCTTTATTAGCATGTCCTTGATTAGAGGGAGCCATGTCTCACCCCCTCCAGGGCAAAGTCTTGGCTGGCTCTTAGGAATGTCAGCTAAGAAACCAAGATAGAGTTTGGAGAGACTATGCACGTTTTGGGAAGTGAGGTCATTGGCAACACGCATGCATGTTCATCTTTCAGTGACTGCGAGCACAAGCCTATGCATGTCTACTCAGAAGTAAGTCCCATTGTGTTCAGTGAGGCTTACTCTCAGGAAAGTGTTTAAGATGTCAGCCTGCAATATCAAGTGATGATTTGCATTTGTGAATGAGCCACCACAGGTCTTAATATCACAGGTAGAACTTTCATATCACCCAAAGTTACTTTAAATATATTTATTTTCAAGGGAGTCCATTCACACATTCAATTGCCAGTTATAAAGGATTAAGCAATCAAGTAATCTACATACTTGTTTGAACCAGAACACAGAAATATTTGGTTTTAGAACTTTTCTTACCTCTGATAGAAACTTGTAGTGTGGTCTTATGGAAGTCCCTTTCTGTTAGCCCCAGTTCGCCTCTGTAAAATTGGGGGGGGGGAGGAGATTATTGAGGTAACGACTCCAAAAGGTTTTGAAAACTGCAAGTCCTAAACAATAAATAATTATAGCAGTAGGTGTGGCCACTCCAGTCTAGTATAGTAGGAAAGTTTCATTGCATTAAGGCTGTCAACTTTTTAATAATAATAATAAAAAACTAACCCTGGTTCTGACTCACAGAAATTGAGAACCGTTATCCTTGAGAACCATTATCCATGAGTGTATCTCCAGGGCAAAAAAAAGTGTCACCTGCAACTAACTTCTGCATGCTAACCTGCTATGAAAAGCAGAAGAGCCAGGCTGTTAAAAACAAAACAAAACAGGTGCGCACTGATTTCGGCTATGAAATTTGAAGGTGTCTTAAAGAGAAGTCCCAAGTAAGAAATCATAAAGCTTGTGTGAATAATAAATATTAGCAGCAACATTTCCAGTTTGATTTAGTTTTCCCAAGACATTTCATGCTCTAGGCAGAAAACCCACATAGCTGCTGGCAATAATAAATAAATAATTGACCATTCATTACCCTTCAGTGGTATCCAAGAACCTGCCACCCACGGTAAACTTCTTGAAATAGTAGGACCAGTTCTGATCAGCTACAAATCTGTAGTTTGTGTGTCTGTTTTTTCTTCTTCCATGCTTTGTTTATTACAGTTTTAGCTAGCAATGTAAAAATGTAAGGAGCATAACCGGACAGAAGATCAGTACAAAATATTATAAAACATTACCAGCACAATAATAAACCAACAAGAGGTTTTATGTGGGTTTCTTTCTAAGTTTTGAAATGAGAAAAATAGATACTGGCAGCCTAGTTTCATTTGCCCCCCCACTGCTTTAGTGGTGGTTAGCAGCTAGTTCCCTGAAATCAGGGAGGCCCAAGACCCGAGTGCTTGAGATGATGATCAGACCGCGCACTCCACTCTCGACTCCCTAATGGCCTACGCGCTCTCCCACCCACTTCCCCCTTACCTAGCTGCCAGTCTTCCTCCTCTTAAGGAGGAAAAACAGCAAATTGAGTTCGGATGAGTGTAGAGTGGTGGTCTACATTATCTCCTCTCTGTTGTATCGCTCTGTTATCATCCACATTGTTTTCCACTCCAATCTCCTCTTCTTCCGTTTTAAAAGGTGCATTTTAAAAAGCAAGAAGAGCAGGAGGAATAGTGGTGGTTGGTATGGGCCAGACGTTGCCTGGAGGTGCTCAGGTTAGAGGAGGGAAGAGCAAGGAGTAGTTTGCTTGGGTGGGAGAGAATGGTGAGAGCTGGCGATGGCAGCTCGGGAAGAGGAATAGCAGCTGTGGCAGTGGTGGTGGGGCAGTGGTGCTCGCCACCCCCCACACCAGCCACCTAAGGCAACCACCTCACCCCACCTTATTGAAGAGTTGGCTTTGCCTGGAATGCGCAGCTGCAGGGGGGTAGTGTGCTTGAGGATGTGTTTGCAGTTCTCATAGGCGAGTATTCCACATGGATGCTCTAAGTGTATATGAACACACCCCAGATTTCTCTGCAACATGCAACGGTTCCATGGCAGGCGTACAGGAGTTGCTCAATATACAGGCTGATATACAAAGTGTTTTTGAGGGTACAAAGTTTGACCCTAACCACCGCAAAAGTGGACAGGAGTTCTATATCCCCCCCCCTCACCCTGCAGAGTCAGCCTGGATGTGATGATATTTTATGGAGTGGACAACTATTAGAAAATGACTTAAATTATTTCATAGTTTACTGAGGCTAATTTCCAAAGCAATATGATTGTAGGGGGGAAATTTGGAGGAGGGGGAAATCAAACATCTCTCAGTAGTAGCAGGTTGCTAAAGAACAAACGGTGGCAGCTGTTGGAAGCTGCTCAGAAGTTTGGAATGTTAGAAGCTGGTCCAGCTGGAATGGATTAGAGAATGTGAGGAGGTGAGGCAGTCAAAGGTGCGCCATAAATTCATTTTATTACACACTTGGTAGCATGACAGCATACTGTACTCTCCTTATCTAGCAGACATCTAGCAGACATAGCAGAACTTTTCATCCCTATCTGTTTGACCTAAGGTGACCAACTCTTTTTTTCCCTGGCAGATTCTTTTCTTTTCTAAATTGGGTTTTCTAAGACTATAATAACACACAAAGGACATTGCCTATGAGTTGAGAAAGAACTTCATTCAGCAAAACATTAAAATCAGCGGCCTTACCTGCTCCGGCGCGTGCGGGGTCTGGATTCAAAGCTGGCAGGATTTCTTTGTCCTGTCATTATTGAGCACTCAAGAAACTGTCCAGCCCATTGATATATCATTATATTCAAAATACCAAGACTGGCCAATTGGCATGGTTTCTTGCCGGCACTCTTCGGGTGGTGCTGAGGCCCAGCGCCAGTGCCCGTAGACAGTGCCCATCCATGTGGGATACACTTAGATTGCGCCATAATTTTGGTATCTGCTTCCAAAGCACTGTGTTCTGTTGCAGAGCCACCAACAAGTGAAAAAAATCCACTTGACCACATTGCTAACAGGCATTATTCTGAATAAATTTTGATAAATTTCTGAATAAATTTTCAAAAGTCTTATGAGTGATGAATATGGAAAAATTATAACCATATCACATTATTTTAAGGCAGAAGAGACCTAATATTTGGTTATATCAAACCAAATAATGCTTCAGTCTTGTGCAGTTAAGTTAATCCCAATGTGTTTATTTAGCCATGTAAGAAACTTCACACCTGATACCATGATGCAATAAAATCTGGTAAATAGCAGATAAAGCGTGGCTAGTCTTGGATATATAAGTAATTTTTTCAAATGATGTTAATGGCCTTGTTAACATCAAATGATGCTAATGGCCTTTGATATGTGTAATTAGTTTGAGAAGGTAATGACATACCTTCAGGTATTTGAAAAAAGGTGGGGAAAATCCCTCACTACCCGATGATCATAGGACATACTTTGATTGTTAAAACTCCAATCTTGATACTGTTCTTTTTTATTTTATTTTATTTTTACCCAACCAGAGAAAAACCCAGATCCATTTGTTTAAGTCCTTATCTATCAAAACCAAACTGTAAGGGGATTTCTCTGGCAAAAGATATCTTCTGTATTTATTCCAAGTTAATAACAAAGGTTTAATAATAGGGCTATCTCCTACCCAATGAATTTCCATGCGTAATGACGTCCAGAGCAGACCTTTCAGAAAAATCTTAATAAAGGCTTGCTCTAATCTAACCATATCATTGTCTTCAGACTGGTACCAATAGGTGATCCAATTTAGACAGCTGGCATCCCGATATATTAAAATATCTGGAAGGGCCAATCCCCCTTCCACCCTCGACCTAATGATAGTATTAAATCTAATTCTGGTTTTTTTAAAACTTGCCTGATAAATTTGTTTATTAAACAATGCCACATTCACTTGATAGACAGCGATAGCACCAGGAATACGTTGAAGCATTTCCTGGCAGATTCTTATATCTAGCATTGCTGTGTGGCAATCACAAAGTCGGCAGGAGATGTTTTTCCCATGATGCCTTTGTACTGGAAAAAAATCTTCCGTGGCTGAATTTTGCCTTGTATGCAGCTGTTAATGACAGGAGCCAAGCCACTTAAGGAGCAGGCTACCTGCTGACCTAAGGAAACACTAGGCAATTGGCTACTGGTAGCAACAAAGCAAGTGTGCCTTATCAGGACTGGTGCCACAGATGGGGCCATGTTGGGCATAGGTCTAAGGGCCCACCTGGGACAGGTTTGGCCCCAGGAGCTGCCACATGAGCCACATATAAAAGGAAATATTGAGTCACTGTGTGACTCTGTTTTCTTAGTTATGCCTCTAGATGTCACTTATCCAGCAGCTCTTTTTCCTGTCATTATTGAGCACTCAAAGAAACTGTCCAGCCTATTGATATATTCAAAATACCAAGACTGGCCAATCGGCATGGTTTCCTCATAGCCCTTTGGACACACAGACTGGCCTCCAGTGCTGAACAGGATTGTAACGTGCAAAGGAAACATAGGTGTCCTGAATCAGAAACACAACTGCATCAGGTTCGCATTAGCTTATGGAGCAACAATAGTTTCTCTTCATGACATGGAAGCAATTAAGCTAGTTGCTACTGGTTTTCGCCTGAGGTAAATGCTTTGTTTAGTTCCTCATAGATTAGTACAACTGTGCCAGTACCCAGATAGGGTTTTTTTTTCCCCTGTAGGCCCTGCTTCTTGCATTTGGGACCACTTATTAGACCACACAAATTGTAATTATTTCCCAAATAGCCAGACAAGAATTCCAGATCTGTAACAAGCTCAATTCAAAGAATGCCATGAATGAAGACAGAAGGAGATCTACGTAAATCGAAATTTATCACCCTGGTAAAAATATTTTTTGGGGGAAGAGCAGAATATAAATATACATTAAAAAATAAAGACCACCAGCACACAAACAAAGGGCATTCAATAATTTCAGCACCAGGAATGTGATGAAATAATAATTGGTTAATTCAAAAAAATAACTTCCACCCATTGACGTGGTAGAGGTGAGGGGAGGAGAAAAACCCTTCCATTTTCTCTTTTATGGCTTTGTACATGATCAGATTTCCAGTGCCACAGATTCTTTCAGTTTCCTTAACGTACAAAAGTATCGGGCAATCTAGTTTTAATGTGATGCATGCCCGGACCTGGCCCTATCGCTTTGCATTAATGGAGTATAAGCCTGGTGTCCAGGCAACAGCATAACTTCATGTCAGCTCAGATTCTGTTTTTGTTAAATAGGTGACTTTACCATAATTTGTTTGGCATGTCGTTTTGTTTTCCAGTAAATACCACATACTACTTACATCGTCTGTACTTAATATTGTGTTCTCTCCTGATTTGTGGCTCAACTGTTATTTTTCCTTTTAACTAAAATGAAGACCTATTAAAAGTGCCAATAACCTTAGCAATGGTCTTTTGGACAAACCTTGCAACTCCTTTTATCCTGGCCTCCTTTGCCATCAGTTTTTTTTTAAATGTTGTTTTTAAAAATGTGATTTAACCTTCTGTTCTGTGGCAATCTCCAGGATTGCACTGAGAAGAGCCACGTTCCCTTCTGGGAAACTGGGTCTTTCCCCCTTCCTGAGATCCCATCAAAACCACAATACAGTCATACCTGGAAGTACCTGTGGGGTCTGTTCAGCTGTCCCCAGAAATGCAGCCATAACTGTCTTGTTTCCGGCCCTTCAATCAGCTGGGGGCAGTCTGTCTGCCAAGAGACGGCCCTCTTGCTGAGTTACCTGAAGACGCAGAAGGATGAGGAGTGTCTTGTCTGCTACACCTTGCTACACTTCTCTCCCTCTCTCCCCCACACATCCTCATACAATCACACATGCACTCAAGCCTTCTCTGGGTAGTGTGCAAGGCTGAACAAGGCGTCAGAAATGGGAGACTAGTTGCTTTTGGGGTTAAAGCACCAGGGAAGTTGATGACTCACAATTTACATGTACAAGTATCTGAGGGCCCAATCCGACTCGCATTCCGGTGGCACACCATGTTTTACGGCAGTCTCAAAACAAAACCTGCCACCACCACAAGCGGCCTCCAGAAAAACCATGGCGCCAGTAAGTCAGCATGAGGGAGAGGGGATGGAAGGGGCCAGTATCTACTCTCCTTTAGGACGCCCAGAGCAAGGGCAATGAGGAAGGGGCCAGTATCAGCAGTAGCTCCACTGATATCCTATCCCCCTTCCTGGCCTTGATCCACCTTCCCCGACCCACTTGAACCTTTGCTGGTGCAGGTCTGAGGAGACCCATTGCAGCAGTGGAGGCTTACCTCTGGACAAGGGAAGAAATGTTCCCTTACCTGGAGGAGACCTCCAGAACTGCCCCCCCCCTCAGGATGCAGCACATGCTCCAGTGGCATGGCTGCTTCGACGGGTGTGTGTGTGTGTGTTTAGATAGGATTCGGCTGTTATTCATGGATATGCATTTCCATGTGAATGACTGTGCATGCATGTTATATGCAGGAAATGTTGAATGTAGAAAATGAAACGGGAAACGTTGCATGAAACCAGAGTACAGGTTGCATGCAGTGTCTTCCGCTTGTTTAATGTAGCACTGTACACAGAATGTCTGTATGTTGAACATAATGTGTTAATAGGGCTATGATGGTCTATTAGGATTAGAAAGAAAAAGAAAGAAAGAAAGAAAGAAAGAAAGAAAGAAAAATTCTTTTATTTATTATTTCTTTTATTTTTATTTGGTATTTTAGTTGCTGTTTGTTTACTTATTTCAAGTCCTTGATTCAATCACTAGTATCTCTCCATTAAAGGCTCTCAGGTAGCAAGACTAGAAGAAATTGGAGAAGATATAGGAAGCAGATATAATAGAGCTAGAAGGAGTGTATGACTCACCAGTGCCATGGCTGCTGGTCAACCATTTCTTTGTTCGGGAGATTCC
Organism: Plestiodon gilberti rubricaudatus; assembly: GCA_026170595.1. Lineage (NCBI taxonomy): Eukaryota > Metazoa > Chordata > Lepidosauria > Squamata > Scincidae > Plestiodon > Plestiodon gilberti. Next base: position 31,764,897 of record JANXHW010000004.1, read on the forward strand.
TGGGTAATAATCCAGGATGCACTTCACACATCTGCTGAAGTAGTCCATGCAAGTTTATGCTGAAGTGAATGTGCCAGTCTTTAAATTGCTACAAGACTCTGTTGTTCTTAATGCAACAAACTCACAGCAGAAATCCATACATGTTTACTCAGAAGGAAGTCCCACTGTGTTCAATGGGGCTTACACTCTGGTGTGTTTAGGATTGCAGCATAAGACAGGCACCCCCTGCAGCATGCCTGTGGGGGAGGAAAAAGAGAGGGGGTTGCTGAAGCATCTTGGGGTTCAGTGGCCGTCTCTGGGGATCTGATGTGATCTGCTGCTGGCTTGAAGGGGTGCACAAGCTGCTTGCCACCTGATGCTCAGCTTGTATACTTGTACATAATAAACCAGGTAATACAAAGCCATCATCCTCTACTCATAAGCATCCACTGATCTCTCCTCCAAAGGAAGGAAACCCTGGGTGGCAGTGGCTCAGCAATGGGAAAGGGAGGAGATCATAACACAGGTGTACTGTAATTTACACAACCAGAGCAAGGGCAATCACATGTGAATGTGTTACTAGATTCCAACACTGAGGGTTCATGCTAACTGCAGTCAGTGATAGCTGGCTGGATAACTGAATGCTCCCCTGTATAGGAAAGCAAACAGGGCAAAAATACCAACCACCATGCCTCTTAAGTGCCTGCCTGCCCATGGACATCCAGCATGTACAGTGAGGATGAGAAAAGTCCAGCTCTGTCCATTTATCCTGAATTGCTTCCTTCCTATATCACCCAAACTAGCTTCAGGTAGGTTCAGCAGTTCCAGTATATATTATATTTGAAATGCAGCATGCTTGCTACAAGAACTTGTGCTCCTTTCATTCCCAGGCTTCTATTCCACAAGATAAGACTTTGAAAACGAAGAAATTTTGCTAAAATAAACGGAGAGTAGGTGGAGAGTGTGTGTGTGTGTGTTGGCTCTCCTCTTTCTGGTCCCTGGTGGTGGCCTGCCAGTCAACAAGCGCAGCTTCCACGTCGGGGAGGGCTCGAGAGCAAAGCAAGGGGGATTGTTCGTTTTTGCTCAAGCTCTCCAGGAAGTGATCTCTCCACCGTTGCTTCAGCCACACGCCTCCCAGCTAGGCAGCGGCTCCAGCTAATTAGCACACGTGATGGGAATAGGAAACAAAAACCCAAACAATGGTAGCGTGGGAACACAGCATCAATGGCAATTACACCCCTCCCCAAATAAATAATAAACTACTGTATATATGCTGCTGCAACAACCAAGTCACTATTTGGAAATATTCTGGATTATATCTCCTGCGGCTTTTCTGGTTTGTAGATTACCGCTCTCTTGCTATCTAGTAATCCAAAAACTGTAAGGCCCAGGATGGGGGGGGGGCACGTGTACACCCCACATACCAAGGTATGCTGCAATTGATGTATTTCCATTCCCTGCTTTTAAACCGAAGTTGCCTTTAGATGTACCTGGGGGAAAGAAGAATGACAAGAAAATCAGCTCAGGAGATGTTTAACACTGTCAGATTAGTACACTTTTTGGGTGTGTGTGTGTGCGCGCGCACAAACTACCATCCTTCTTGAAAAACCACCCTCATGTGCTTTAAGTTATCTTCTTGCCAAAGTACAGTCACTTATTGCATGCATGTGCGTCCCCTAATATATAATATATATTGCATGCATGTATTATATACATGCATGCAATATATATCAATATTACTGTAGCCGAGAAAGTCCAGTTTTCCCTGCTGCTCATAGTTTCATGATATTTCTAGGGAAGAGCTTTGCAGGCTATGGCGTGCTCTGTATTGTATAATGGCCTCTGCTTCCCACCCTGGGGAAATATTATTCATAATAACAGTGTATTGCATTTCTGTAAAAGTCATCATCATGGTGTCTGAGCACACAGAGGTATAGTTTAGTATTCATGCAATCCCACGCTAGTTCTGAGACAAGTAAAAACCAGAGTGTGTTTAGGTTTTGGGGGGCTCCATTTTTCAAACTTTTAAGGAAAGCCTACACTATACATTAAACAGATTTATCAGTTCTCTCCCCCTTTCTCCTCTCCAGGGAATGTCAAGATCTGTAATTTTATAAGGTGGCTAGGTCTAATGGAACATTTTCAACATTCTTGCAGAACTAGTACCAGTCTGAGAGTTATATGGCAGAAACCAACCAGTTTAACATTGTTTTAAATTCATAACGTAGAATCTACCCTTGCTTTGTTGGATCCAGTGATGTAGTGGTACATTTTGAAGTGCTGAAGCTCATCATCATGACCCTCCTCCCCAGACAGCCACTCCTCTCTAAGACTATAACATGGGGATGCTTGTTTTTGTTGATAACTGCATAAAAACCACAAAGCACACCTTTTAAACTTTTAAACTTTTTCAAACGGAATAAAAACACAAAACACTACATTTTCAAACAGAATTAGAACCAAATTACCAATTTTCGACTGGTCGTGGAATGCATCTGGTTGAAACAGATTACTTTTTCAGTTAGAAATCATTGAATAATTTGTTGTTTTTGCATTGAAGACTGCAATGTAATGATATTAAACCTGATATTGATGCTTAAGAATTTTGCACCTGTGAATGAAAACACAAAACACCACATCTTGCATTTTAATTCAACAAATTTTCAAAAAAAAATAACATCATTTTCAAACACCTCTAAAAATCAACTCTACATTTCTTCATTAGAGTATTTTCTTCTCCTGCCACTTATTCTATTTGGATACTTATTATAATACAGACTGAGCACAAAAACACTCCTTGATTTCCAACGTGTTAACCTTGAAATCAAGGAGTGTTTTTGTGCTCACCCCGTATATACTTAATTTAAAGATGAAACTCATTGATCTCAAACTCTTGGAGTGGGTTGCAATAGTTTAAATGTATGCAAATTTTAAAATAAGATTTTTTATAATAAGTATATTAGAGTGTTAACATGTGCATGTTTACTCAGAACAGTTTACTCAGAAGTTCCTCTGTGTCATAGGACTTATTCCCAGGTACATTTGCATTGGATTGTAGACTTACAGCTGAATCCTATTGTGTACAGTCCACCAGCGGAAGTGCCTGGATCCAGCGCACATTGCACAATGTTGTGCTTGCTGACACTGCCGGGGAGCACAATGAGGTGGCCAGCTCAGTCACTAGCAGCTGCAAGTGTTTGCTGGCGGTGAAGGCACCATCTACCGGCGCCAGGTGAGACAGTGGTGGGGGTGGGTGAGGGTGGGGACAGGGGCAGGAGTGGGAGGAACAGGGGCATTTCTGGGCAGAGATGGGGGTGTAACCAGGAAGCAGGGAGGAGGCGGGATGGGGTGGATCTGGCGGCAATGGCACACGCCTGATCTTATCCCCTCTTTTGTAAACCTTCCTGTCCCTTTACCCCTCCTTAGACATACATCACAAAATAGGTGGTGTATGTTTGAGGATACCCATAGGCGGCCCCAAGGCTTATGTGGAGGTAAGTAAAAATAATTTTTACTTATCTCCCATTTGCCTTTGGGTTGCCCCCCCCCCCCAGGGTGCAGCATGCACCTTTTTGGCGTGGCTGCATTGGCGCTGGTGGCAGGGGATAGGATTGGGCTGTCAATGTAACATGCAGTCCTTGGGAAAGACAATGGCCTAGAGATATGAACATACCCCTCTCTCACATTTATCCGTTTGCCTCTTGCTGAACTTGATGCTTCTTCTTGGCTAAGTCAGCCCCTGAGCACTCCTTCTGTGGATGTCAGTGCTCCTGCCACAGGACAAGTCCAGTTGCTCTGTTCCCCCTGGTCCTCTCCCTCAACTACGTCCCTGACTGGCTCAAATTGCTACAAGTAATTCTTTCAGGGGCAGATCATTTTAAGTGGGGAAAATGGCACAAGGGAAAGTATTCACTTCCCTTGCTGTGCATTGGGATCTCAGGGTGGGCTTTGCCTCCTAAATGAATAGCAGTCCATTTCCGGTGTTAAGCCTGTCTGATAATGATGGGTGCACTTTGGTCTTGAGAGAACTATCTAAGCCAAGGGCATCAAACATAAGGCCCGTGGGATATGGTCCCTGGAAGCTCTTTATCCAGCCCATGTGATAATTGGGCTCTCCCTGTGCTGCCCTTTCAGTAGCGCCACTTCTGCTGAGGCTCTGGGAGAGAGAGATGGAGAAGGAGGCCTCAGAAGGCAAGGAGCGCTTTGGAGGAAGGGGCAGACCAAGAGGGGTGAGAGAGGGAGATGCTGCTGAGGTGATGGGAGAGCCCAATTATCATGTGGGCTGCCCTTTCAGCAGTGCCACTTTTGCAGAGAAGTCACTTCACACAGCACCTCTTAGCTGCTGAGCTACAAAGTGATGCCTCGGCAGAAGCAGCGCTGCTGAAAGGGTGGCCTGCATGATAGATGGGCTCTCCTAGCATATTTGGCCTCTCCCATATCTTGAAAATATTACCAATATTTGCATATTTTCTCTTCTGTCATTTGCAGCTAATGACAAATTCCGACATGAGAACAAAGTGCTTATTTCTGGCCATTATTTATTTATTTATTTATTTATTTATTTATTTCTGTATTTATATACCTCCTTTCTTATCCTCAGATTGCTCTTCAGATGTTGTTCAAGGCGGTTTACATAGGCAAGCTTATCTAGATCCGATAAGGATCTTTACAATATTGTTCTGTATCGAACCCTACAATTCCAGCTGTTTTCCTCCATGATGTAGTCATCTTCACTAGCTGCTGAATTATCTGCTTAATGATGTCACTTTCGGCCCTCAGCAGGCATCCTGGATGTTATGTGGCCCACTGTATAAAATGAGTTTGACACCCCTGGTCTAAGCCTAGAGGTGTTTGAGCCATGCTCTGTTCCCTCCCCCTTTTCCTTCCACTGTTCTGGTATGCTGCTCACTGCAAACTTCAGGGGAAGCTAAACTGCTCCAGAGCATGTCATGTATCAGCCCTGTCTACAACGTACGTATTTATTTATTTATTTATTTATTTATTTATTTATTTATTTCGCTCTCAGTTTTTAGCTTTCAAAACACTTTCCAATCTTTATATACTACTCCTTCTCAAAGCAACATTGAGGTATCGGTTGCTATGATTCTACTTTTAGAATTGGGGAAATGAGATGGAGGGCTGCCCTTTTGCCCTCAGAAACGGTCTGCGCATGCGCAAAAAAGCTAATAAATGACGCGTCGACACATTGGGCCTTCGCAGAAAGCCCCGGACCGCTGGACGGGGCGGACGCTCTGAGGCTTTCTTCCGGCCTTAGAGCCTCCGCGCGGAACGGGGGCGATGCGCGCGGGTGTGCGCGCGTCACCTTTGTGCGCGTCACACACACACGGCAACCCGCCCCACCCGCCACGCTACAGTGACGCGCCTGCTTGGAAGAATCATATCAGATAAAACTTTCACATCATCATGACAATCCTTTGAACTCCGCACATTCAGGTGCCCATCATTCAATGCAAGCAAGTGTTGAGAAATCAAGTGATATTTATGAAAGTGTAAACAAGCCCTGAGGTTCGCTGAAATCAAAGGAACTACCCTCCCTGCAAATATACTTCAGATCAGACTGCTATTGTGTCTTTGGCATTTGAACTCCGATGCCCCAGCTCTGAAGCCAATGCTTTGTTGAATCCCAGTGGACGTTGCAACACTTGTCAACTAACAAACAAACCTTAAAAAAGCTTGTGTTTTACCATGAAAGATTCCATTGTAAGCCAATGGACTTGCTTTGGCCTCATTAGCCTCACCTTTCTCTCACCTCCTTGACTGTTGTATTGTCGCTTTTTTCCTCACACATGAAATTCAATTATCTGGGGCCATATTCATGACATTAATTAGTAGAACACCCGTGACTGAAATCACCCAGTCATACAAATAAACATTGTCTATTATTCCATTTAGCACACATCAGTGTTAGGCTTACCAGATCTCCAACCGGGACAGAGTGCTAGACCTTTAGGAGAAGGAATGTGGGCAGGTGTAGCTTGTTAAGTCCTAGAGCACAATCCTAGGCATGTCTACTCAGAAGCAAGCCCCATTGTGTTCAGCATCATTGTGTTGACATCATTGTGATGTATTTATAACGGTGAGTTCACATACAGTGGTGATGGTGATGGTGATGATGATGATGATGATATTATAAGTACTTATCTTTCTAATCCAAAACTCAAGCTACTTATGAAGGAGGCTAACATAAGAAAATTAAAAACACAATTCCCCAAACACAATAAAATGCAAGCAAAGTGGCATATAACATCACACACACAAAACCCCAAAACAAAACCAACCCAAATCCAACCACAACCAAACACAATATGTAAAATTAACTAACATTCAGGCCAAAGTCCTGCTGAAACAAATAACTTTTCAGGTAGCTGAGAAATACTGTCAGAGAAGGGGTTAAACAGATCTCCCGAGGCAGAGAGTGCAAAAAGGTGGGTGCTCCTACTGAAGGAAGGAAGCCCTCGTATGCCTTCCTTCCAAATGTACCTTGGATGGGGGCAGCTGGGACAGTCACTTTTCTGCTTCCCTCCCACTGCTATATAAAGAATTCATTGGCACGTATCCAAACGTGTAGATCTGAGCTTGTCAACCCCTCTCCTTATTTTCCCTTTGGCAAACCACCTTTCTGAGCACCACCTTTACAGGTGCCACTTTTCCAAGTACCACTGTCACTAGAGTCAGGTGCTATGTGCAGAATGGGCAGAGTGCCCCACAGCTGTCCTTGCATCCCCATTGCTCTTCCACTTCTCTTCTGAAGGGCTGGGCTGCCACACAGCCACACCTGGCCACTGGTGCATTGACACCCCAGCCATTTTAAAAGGGCTCGGCCGAGGCAAAGCAGTGCCACGCAGTCCCCGTGGCAGTGGGGCCAAGTATCAACCGTCATTCCACTGGTTGAAAAGCACTTAGATTAATCTGATTTATTAGATTAGAAAAGCACTTGGATTAGAAATGGGCTTAGATTAATATTTTAAAATATTATCTTCCTCATGTTCATTGGACCTACTTAGTAATTCAGTTTCAACTGGGGATGCTTTGAGGAATGTGGATGCATCTGTTTTATTAAAAAAAAAATGTTGCTCACCAAGCAGCAGCAGCAGCAGCAGCAGCAGCAGCAGCAGCAGCAGCAGCAGCAGCAAAGCAAAGTGTCAGTCCCTGTGGCTCCCATCCAAAGTACATTTGGATGGAAGACATGAGAGGGTTTTGTCAGTTGCAGCACCCAGTCTTTTGCACACTGTGCCTTGGGAGAGCTGCTTGGTCCCCTCTCGGATAGTATTTTTCTGCTCACCCAAAGTCCTCAGGAAAAGGTGTGCTACAAATCCAATGAAATTGGCGAGGTGGTTTATGCTATTATCCCCAATTTTCAGAGTGGAGAAATGAGCTTGAGATACTGTGAAATGCCCACAACACCACCCGATCTAGCTGAGCTGGGATTTGATTCTAGTTCTCCCGGCCATGTACTCTAAGCACTGGAGTTTCTGTGGCAAAACCCTTTCAGTTTAAAACAGCTGCTCTTACAAGGGTCACTGTCTCTTTGGAGTGCCACCCTGGACTCCACCCTGGACTGGTCACACTGCTAAGCCTGGGGGCAAATACAATGGAAGTTCAGTACATTCATGTAGGGGGTTAATGTTTTCTGCTGGCTGCAGCAGGAGTGTCAGTACTATTCACTGATCTGGGTGTGTGTGTAAGTAAATAATAATAATAATAATAATAATAATAATTAATATACAATATTTATATACCGCCTTTCTTGGTCATTGGATTTCTCCTCCGACTTTAATCCAAGGCGGTGTACATGGGCAGGCTGTCTTAACCCCCCTTGGTTTTTTTTTACAATATATATAAATGTCCAATCTCTCATGAACAGCTACTTTCCAGGTTGTATCCTTTTACAGTCTGACTTTTTTTTTTCTACTGGCTGGCGCCTCCCACACTCGACCGACTGCAGCTGGAAGCTCTTATCTCTCCTCCTGGAGGCTTTCACAGCTTTTTGCCAGCCGCGTGTCTCGAACTTATCAAGTTCACCAGTCTTCGGGCTTTGAAGGCAGCAGCTCTCCCCACTACGCCAGACTAACCATAGCAACAGTGAGTTTCCAGGACTGCTATGACAGGTTGACTGGATTACTCTTCAAAGCAGTTGCTCCTTTGAGAAAATGGTCTAAAGGAGGGAAGGGCTTTCAAAGTTAATTTAGCACACCCAGCAGGACAAAGGTCAACAGTAGTGGATTTCGTATACTGGGTCCCTGACAGCAGCCCTCTTTGGGTGTTATTTTGACTGGCTTGGTGCAAGAGACTAGAAGAGGAGGAAACAGGAAAGACTAGGAAACACATCCAAAAAAAATTGTTTACCCCACATGCTAATTTTGAAAGGAGAAAAGGTGAAAAACCTCAGGGCTTTGCTCCAGAGCAGTTTATCCTTCCCTGAAGGTTGCAGTGACCGGCATTCCAGAACAGTGGAAGGGAAGGAGGGGGGAGGGAACAGGGCTCAAACACCTCCAGGCTTAGACAGGTCTTGGCTGCTGAAAATGCTCTTTTGGGATATGAGCAATGTGCATAAAGCAAACCAGCCAGCCCTGAACATCTTGTCTTGCTTAGTGCCAAAATCAAGATCAGGAAACACAAAACCAGTTTAAAGAATGTGAAAACATTTAAGAGCTTGGAGCAGTAGTGGCACCGTCTGCCGTGGGGCATCAATGTCCCCTTCACCTAACTCTGTAGGAGGATGTCCAGTTCAGCATGCAGGAGGAATGAGTGGGAGGCAGAGTACCCACGTTGGGGATCTGGCCACCCCAGTATCCCAGCAGGCCAGGCCTACAGGTTCCAGGCAATCATTCCCTTTAGCATCCCATCTGATTCATCTGCAACTACTTACACAGCCACGCCTAGATGTTCGTTGTCCCCATAAATTCCTTTTGAAGGGTGTTAAAAAGAGTCTAAAAGAATCTCAGGTCTCTTAGGTCAACCAAAGCAGTGTAGAGTGTAGAAAGCAGATGTGAATATTATAAAATCACGATATTCAGCTTTCATGTAGATAAATGATTTAACACATGCACATTTTGCACATGGGGATTTTTCAAGTTTCTGCAATTTTTTGTACCAAAATGTGCCTGTCAGGAGTTCACCAAATGGCAGTTAATGCACTATATGGCACAAAGGAACTTGGTGCCAAAATCTTACTTGGGGTTCTATGAAAAGTTTGAGTCTGGTGACCCCTTTATTTATGCCCTCCTTTGGTACATTTCTGCAAAGTGCTGAGATTGGCATGCATGGGGTTCCCAAATGGTGTTTCATTCAGATGCTGTGCCCCTACCCCATAGGCTTACTTTCTCCCTTTTGTATTCTACTAATATGAACAATTAGGGGCTGCGGTGGATTAGTGGTTAAGACACTGAACTGCAGACCAGAATGTCGGTAGGACAACAGTTTGAGACCCGAGTGCCACGTGATGGAGCGAGCTCCCATCTCCTGTCCCAGCTCCTACCAACCTAGCAGTTCAAAAGCAAGAAATTGCAAATAGATAAATAGGTACCGCTGCGGCGGAAAGGTAACAGCGTTACGTTAGTCATGCTGGCCACATGACCACAGAAGTGTCTTCAGACAGTGCTGGCTCTTCGGCCTTAGAAACAGAGATGAGCACCGCACCCTAGAGTCAGACATGACTGGCTTTAGAGCAGGATACCTTTACCTTATATGAGCAACATCAAAAATGCCATGGCATCTTGGGCACCTCCTGATGGGGAGGGAAAAGGTGGAACATATATAACTAAATACTGAGCAGGGCCAGACTAGTTTAGTTTCACAAACAGAACAACACTGACTATCAGGGCTGGCCCATCCATGAGGCCAACTGAAGCAGTTGCCTCAGGCATCAGTTTAGTGGGAAGGCACCCATCTCTGTCTGCCTGCTTGCCTCTACTGCTCCTCCTTCTCCTTCCACGCCCTAGATTGGGAAAGGAAGAGGGCGACAGAGGAAGAGGAAATGTGGGAGGAGACTGCTGAGATAGAATATAAGAAGGTGGGGAGGAAGAGCACATCATCGGGTGGGGGGGCAGCCCTCAGGAGGTCTTGGGCCTGGCTGGATCTAGATTATGATTTGGGCTCTTTTGCTGTTCAGCCAGGGTGGGGTCCAGGCAAGCTTGGATAATATCACAACTGGCCTGCTGGAACTGGATGTGCTGAATGATTACCCCCCTCTATAAACACTCCTTCAATTTTGTAATATGTTCAGACATAGAAGAGCAGAAAGTACAATTAGGTCACACATATACATACATAACTCAAGTAGTGTGTCAATTAGCGTGTACGCAAGTTCTTTCAGTTATTAACTGTGCATGGGTGATGCAGCATTAGGCTCCCTGTCCAACTTATATGCACGCGTTTCAACATGTAAAGCAAACGTGATGGTTGAAGATGGAGCCTGTCATTGTAGCTCATTCCTCCACTCTTTGCACATGCAGAAAAGTACATGACAAGGGCTTTGGTAATTGGCAGGTCAGGTGTAGATGTGAACGGAGTCCCCTCCCCTGAAAAGCATGCATTGCCTTTGAAGGCATATGTGGAAATATAGCAGATGTTTCTCTGAAGGCCCATTCACAAGTGCTTGAGTTGCAAGCTATTATTATTCGATGCTAGTAACTGAGCGTGTGATGAAACTACAGTCTTTACGCGAAGCGCACCACTGAAGCGCTCGAGATTCCCAACATATGTCAGGAGGCCTCAGGCGAGAGAAAACGCGGTTGGGCAGCCACAACTCATCAGCTCCAGGAACTACCCTTCCTGGGCAGAACGAAGGTGGTAGAAAGCGACGATGTCGCATCTATTCGTCCCTGCCTGGAGGCGAGGAGAGCTGAGAAGCGAATGGCCTCCCTATTCCCGCTGTGACAGGCTCCGCTGGCTTCGTAAATGCCAAGCGATCCTCAGCCCTTCCAGTCTAGGCTCATCGGAGCCGCCGCTCCACGCGGCGCTCTGTAGTGCCGGTGCTAGAGTACAGGGAACGCAATGCAACAGCCGCCGTTGGTCGAGCTGCCATCGCCGCTCCACCCCGCGCCCAGGGGAGGTTCACACGCGGCAGCCGCCGCTCATGCACACCCCGCTCAGCGCCGCCCGCTCCGCCTGGCCGCCAGCCCAGCACCGAGCAACTTTCCCACGGCCGCCCAGCCACGCGTGTGGCTCTGCAGGCTCCCAACTGGCCCCGAGCCCAGCCAATCGCACAAACACGGGGGAGGGGGGGAATGAGCTTTGGACTCGGCCGTGTAACCAAGCTGCGAGTGTGCAGCCAATCCCAAGCAGCGGGAAGAGAGGGCGTGCCAAAGATAGCGCCTCCGACCAGCGCCGATTGGCTGATGGCAACGACGGCTCAGCCAACCGGAGCAGTCGGGACAGCAAATGGCTACACTGACTTGTATGTGGCCGGGAGCGCCTGGCGCGCCTCCCTGCCTGCCCCTCCCCAGGGTAAGAAGCGAAGCGTGGGAACGGGATGGGGGAGACGGAGCCAGAGAACGAGCGGCGGCAGCGAGTGCATTGAGTTGGCACCGGAGACTCACCACCCACCCGCTAGCTTTCAGAGGCAGACAGCAGAACCTTCTCCTTCTGCGCCGGCTGGTAGCTTGCAGAGACGGTAGCATGAAGCGGGCACACCCGGAATACAGCTCCTCCGACAGCGATGAGCTGGATGAGCCCATCGAGGTGGAGAAGGAGAGCGCGGACGAGAATGGGTGAGAGGACCAGGGAGCAAGATCCGTGTTTGTGGGCCGGTCACGGTGGACGACCAGACCATGGATGGCAGGGCTCTGGACAAGCCGGAGTGTTTGCTCTGTCTCCCAGTCAGGTGCTGTGTGACACCGCAGCCGCAGACAGGCTCCCTGCTGTTGACTCGTACGGACTCCCCTAGTGATAACAGGTCGATGGTTGCGATCCTAAGCACGTTCACTTAGGAGCAAGGCCCACTGAAACGTGCATAGGATCGGACCGCGCACGGTTCGGTGGTACTGTACGTTGGCTGCAGTCTTCTTCTTGAGCACTCTTTACTAGGCAGTAAGTTTTATTGAGCTCAATGGGATGTTGGTTCAAGTGAATTTGTTGATACTTAAGATAAAAGGGTATGGGATGGGGTCTGTTAAGCCAAATCTACCCACCAATTGCGCTCTCTGGCTTGGAAAAATTTGCCCTTTGAATCTGGGGTGTGCCGAGTGTGGATGTGGCTATTCAACAAGAAAGGAAAGGCACTCTGCATGTGTTAAGCAGCCTCTTTTGCGTGGATGTGGCTATTCAACAAGAAAGGAAAGGCACTCTGCATGTGTTAAGCAGCCTCTTTTGCGTCCTTAATTCTCACCTTTCCAAAGGCTGAGGCTGTAATCCTGCACACACTAGGGCACAGGGCTGGTCTGCAAATCTTGGCACTCAAAACAGGAAGAAAGGCTGAGTCCTGGCACCAATTAAACTTTAAGCCTGTTGCTTGTATCCTGTGTTTGGTACTAGGATTACTTGAGTATATCGTGGAGCTGCAGCCTCTGTCCCACATGCATGTGCTGTATCTCTCTAGCTATTCCTATTGAAAAATCTACCTCCCTTTCTCCATTCATGTCCTGGATCTGCATTAATGCCTTCTTTCTTGCTGGTTCCAGAAACTTGAGCTCGGCTCCAGGGTCAATGTCTCCAACCACCACTTCCCAGATCCTAGCTAGGAAAAGACGTCGAGGAGTAAGTCTCCCTTTCTGATCTGACCTGCTTAAGCCCCCTCCCTCTTAAGTTTGCCCCCTGCAAAAATGTTCCTCTTTTCCTTTCAGATTATTGAGAAGCGTCGCCGGGATCGGATCAACAATAGCCTATCAGAGCTGAGGAGGCTGGTGCCTAGCGCTTTTGAAAAGCAGGTAATTTGTAGACAGCTTGGAATGTCACTGGTGCTCATGGGACTCACTTAGGCAGAAATGTATGTTCCTCCTTCTTCACTTGGCTTGGATCCAGCTGTCTTTATGCTGATATGTGTCTTCCCTTTCTTAGGGATCGGCCAAATTGGAGAAAGCTGAAATCCTGCAGATGACTGTGGATCATCTGAAAATGTTGCACACAGCAGGAGGGAAAGGTAAGGTTGGGTCTTTTACCTGACATGGGAAGGCAGTACATCTATCATGTGTTACATAGGATCAGGAAGACTGATTAACATTCTGCAGCCACCTGAGCTTACCTTAGGCTGCAAATCCACAGCCGACCCGATTACTCCCGACTAGATATTTGCTTTTATAGGTCTCCTGCAGAGTAAATAAGCTGTGTGTTTCAGTTGCAGTAAATCGAATATTTGCATTTAACAGTACAAGGTTATGCATGTTCACTAATTTCGGTAGGGGTGGGGGAAGGAAATCTCACTGAACACTGTGGAGACTTCCTTCTGAGTAAGCGTGCATTACATTGAACTGTGTATAATTTCTCTTTTGCTACAGTAACCTTAAAGTGCCTTTGATACCAGTAAGATAGTTTCTGTGCTTGTGTTCTCATTTTCTTGCAATGCAGTCCTGTGAATATTTACTCAGAAATAAGCTTCACTGATTTCAGTGGGACTTCCTCCCATGTACGTGTGTACAGGATTGCAGCCTCCGTGATCTAGTACAGTTTTGTTTTGTTTTACTCTTTTAAAAATTACGTTGTAAGGTTTTTAATGGTAAACAGTTGTTAGGATTTTATCCTCTGAGCCACTTCGACAGGATAGAAATCTAATAAGTTTAATAATTGCATGCCATTGGAAGAAAGTGAGCAAACATACATGTGAGCAATAGTAATTTTTCATGTTTAATATGCTGTTTACTGATGTCTGCTGGTAATAAGCAATTTACTGGCACGCAGCAACTGCAAATCATAGACTGCAATTCATAATCCATTAACTATAGAGTACTGTATTAAAAATTGGACTTGCTGCTCCAGAGTAACTGGGTTGAGGACTCTAGCTAATGGGCAGACTCTTTGATTATAATATTACAACTGTGCATTGGTTATTTGAGGCTATAACCAGGGCCGGGTGCGCATATTATCCAACTGTGGAACCCCTTAAACTCTGTCACAAACTTTGGCCTCCTAAAAACATCAGCTTTCTTTTGGATGGTGTATTTAGAAATAAAAAAAGGTCTTGTGGTTATGGATAACAGGATTTATGGATAACAGGATTTAGCCTATCAGTTATGAAAATGAGTGGGCACTAGGCAGTGTTTCCAGTGGCCAGAGTGTGGTGCTGTCTTGAGAGCTGGTTTTAGCTTGGATCAGAATGTTCCCAGCATAAATGTTGCCTCCAGGACGAATTCACGTTAGGCCTTTCTCAGCCTGAAGCCCCTTTTTGCAAAGTGAGGATAATAACATTGAGTTATTGTTCTGGGTTTTTGAATTGTAACAAAGTAAGACGTGCAAGAAGGCTAGTGGGTGGCGCAGTGGGTTAAACCGCTGAACCATGAGCTGTTGATCAAAAGGTCGGCAGTTCGAATCCGCGACGGGGTGAGCTCTTGCTGCTTGGCCAGCTCCTGCCAACCTAGCAGTTCCAAAGCATGTTCATGCAAAAAGATAAATAGGTACCACTTGCGGGAAGGTAAACAGCGCTCCGTGTTCCAGCTGCATGCTACGCGCTGTGGCAAGGAGAGTCATGCCGGCCACATGACCACAAAGGTGGACAACGCTGGCTCTTCGGCTTTGAAATGGAGATGAGCACCACACCCTAGAGTCGGACACGACTGGACTTAATTGTCAGGGGTCACCACCAAGACGTGCAAGAAGCACTTTGGACACTCTCTAAAAGTGTTCTATATACATGGTGTATCCTTCCCATTTCTATTCTTAAATATCATAATGATCAGCATAACATGCTGTACAAATTCTTAGTATTCAGATCATTTCACAGATACTTATTCCTGGAATGCTTACAATAAAGCTGTAGGGGTCATAGCTGAGCTGAGAGAAAAAGTGGAATATTCCACATGACTTACACCTGGCTCAAGTAGCATAACTACAGTGGCTGCCGGTTCGTTTCCAGGCACAATTCAAAGTGCTAGTTTTGACTTTTAAAGCCCTTTACAGCTCGGGACCAGGGGACTTGAGGGACCGCCTCCTTCCTTTATAATTTGACCTGTACTCTGAGGTCATCAGGGGCCCCCCTGTTAACCGTGCCACCATTGACGGAGGTGAGGGGGATGGTGGCGAGGAATAGGGCCTTCTCGGTGGTGGCGCCCCAACTATGGAATTCCCAACTATGGAATTAAGAACAACTCCCTCTTTAGAGATCTTTCGGCGGGGCCTCAAGAAGTTTTTATTCAGGTTGGCGTTCGATGGCTGACATGGTGGGCTGGCTTTTTAATAAATGTTAATCATAAGGTGACCCACTGGGGATTGTTTGTTTTAATTGTTTTTAATTACCTGTTTTAATTATTTTTATTGTATTATGTATGTTACCATGTTTTTGTAAGCCGCCTTGATTGCCCTTACCAGGAGAAAGGCGGGGTATAAATTCTTTAAACAAACAAACAAACAAAAAAATAAATAACATGAGACCGAGGAGACTTGCTATCAGCTAGAGTATAATACTAGGCTAGATGAACCCATTGTTGGGTTCATTCCAGTCTGACTCAGTATAGAGCATCCTCATATTGACAATTTTCAAAGTTATGTGCCCTTTTTTATGACATATCTGTGGGGAAAGCACAAAAGATATAATTTTTTGGGGGGAGGGGGGTTCCGCCGTTTGCTGGCTTTGGATAGATCATAGGTGGCCAACCCACGGCACAGGTGCCATTTAGTGGCACGCTGAGCCTTTTGAAGTGGCACACACTGCCGTTCCTGCTCTAGCCGAGCGCTGAAGTCCCTCTCTCTTTCTTGACCCCAGTGCACCTTTCCAAGCCTGTGACACTAGAGGGGGTCTCTGCACCCCACTGCACCTTATTCTTATTGCACTGTCACTGTGCTTTAAATATTTTCATTACCTTAGATTTATTTATTCATTTATTTAAGTGGCACACACAAGATTATCTACATAAAATGTGGCACATGGTGTGCCACGGGTTGGCCACCACTGGGATAGATAGATCTTCAGCTGTGGGTACAATTGATCTGGGTACTGAAGTCAGTTTTAACATGAGCATACAGTAGCACAACTGTGCATTTTCAAAGGTCTCATTTGTTTCACCATGCAGGCAAAGTTTCTGGTAGATTTTGCCCATAGTTTGAATGTATAAGTGCTTATTAGCTATTGTGGTTAGAGATAATTACAGTCACTTCTTAAGAAAATGTGTTTGAGGAAGCCTTATTGGGATAGATTGTGTATCAACCACGACTGGAAACAGGTATCCATCCTAAGACATCATTCTTTGTTTCTTTCTCCTAGGCTATTTTGATGCCCATGCTCTTGCGATGGACTATCGGAGTTTAGGCTTTCGAGAGTGTTTGGCTGAAGTAGCCCGCTACCTTAGCATTATTGAGGGTCTGGACACCTCTGATCCTCTCCGTGTCCGCCTTGTGTCTCACCTGAACAATTATGCCTCTCAGCGGGAAGTAGCAAGTAGCTCACACACTGGGCTTGGACACATTCCTTGGGGCAGTGCCTTTGGACATCACCCACACATCTCCCATCCATTGCTACTGCCTCAGAATGGGCATACTACTACTAGTGGCACAGCCACTTCCACAGAAGCTCATCACCAGAGCCGAATTGCTGCGCCACATGCCGAATCCTCGCTAAGAGTGCCCCCTAATGGCAGCATTGGACCAGTGCTCCCTGTGGTCACCTCCGCTTCTAAACTCTCTCCTCCCTTGCTGTCTTCCATGGCCTCCCTGTCTGCGTTCCCCTTTTCTTTTGGGTCTTTCCACCTGTTATCCCCTAACACGCTCAGTCCGTCTACACCAGCACAGTCGGCCAGCCTGGGCAAACCCTACAGACCATGGGGGACCGAAATTGGTGCTTTTTAAGAACTAGCAGGCTGGGGTGTGTGTACCTGTGTAAATATCCAGCTGAGCTGGGCTGTTTCCAACTTCAGTTTTAAACTCTTTAACAGTTTCAGAGAAAAGGTACAGTTACAGTTTTAACAGAGGTTTTTATAAAAAGAGCGTGTTTCCCAACCTACACTTTGTAGTAGCAGATTTTAAAAATGACAACCAACCTAGTTGCTGGAGTTTATCCAAATCTTTAAATCACAATAGATGTTAATTTTTTTTGATAGAATTATTACTGAATATTTCATTTATGTTGTAAATGGTATTTCTTGAATGATCCTGTTTGTCTGAGAACACTGGTTCTTTTTTGTTTTTGCTTTTTAAGAATATCTATTTTTGTGTGTGCTTTTTTTATCCACAGTTTGTAATTCTTGTCTGGCTTTTCAAAGCCACTGTTTTCAGCCTACCCATACACGCGCGCGTGTGTGTTGATCTGTGAAACCGAGATGTTCCTTGGAGAAAATCCTTTTCAAACTATGGTTGGTATCCGGACTAACACTGTCATTCATGGAAGTTCCCTCCATGAACAAGAGTTCTCTCCGAGAACTCTCCTTCTCTTCTTGCGCAGAGTTTGTGCGCTTTCTTGAACGGCAGCATTGCTTTGGGTGCCACCTTATGTTTACATAGTTACATTACTTTTTTTTTTTCCTTAGCAAAAGCGTTGACAAATCAGATGGACCAGCTTTACCCAAGAAGAAGGAGAATACACTTTCTGTGACTGTGGCAGTGGTTCAGTCTGGTTTGGGGCATATCCTGGCCCAATAGGCATTTGTCCCCACCTAGAACTCTTTCTCTTAACTTTGTACCAAATGGATTTTTCATTCATTCTGCCCCATAGGAGCAAATTCCTGCAAGAGTCACAGAAAAGTTGGATTAAGGTTCTGATCTTAAAAGCTTACCCCAATTTCTAACACATTGTCTTAATGTTTCAAAGATGGAATGTGTTAAGATTAGAGCTTTGATGTAGGTTATGTTGGGTTTGGTAGGGGTGGGGCAGAGCCTGTCACCTGCCATATTGCTATATTAAATAGGCCTTCACTCTTTTTTAAAAAAAAATTGAGGCCCAAATCCTATCCAACTTTCCAGTGCTGATGCAGCTGTGCCAATGGGGCATGCACTGCATTCTGTGTGTGTGTGTGGGGTGTGTGTGTGTGCGTGTGTCACGGAGGCCTCCTCAAGGAAAGGAAACATTTGTTCCTTTACCTCAGGGCTGCATTGTGGCTACACCAGCACTGGAAAAGTTGGATAGGATTGGGCCCTTGGTCTCATTGTGGACTGTGCAGCTATTCGCCTTCATGTTTCCAGGTGAGAGTTTCCAGGTTTCAGTCCAGAGCACATTGCACATGAATGCCTGATGAACTAGAGATAGCTGCAGTTGCTTCTTCCAGTTCCTCTCCTGGTAGTTTCGTCTTCCTTCATTGGGACTCAAGTATGGCGACCTGTTGGTGACTGTAGGGGAGAAGATGGCCAGGGCCCAGAATGGGTGGGAGAAGCCACAACTACTTTGTCTGTCTCCTCCTTTGTTGCTGCATTTGAACATAAACATTTTCTGGTTATAATTGGGCAGCCTTATAAGATCTAGAAAGCTGCAAGGCTGTAATCATGCTGTGAAAATATGGCTACTAATATAGAATCTGATAGCAGCTATGAACACTTGGGATCTAACATCTTTTGGTTTTTTGGTTTAAATAGCAAGTTTTGTCATTGCAGCAAAAATATGGAACTATGTGAGGCATTGCCCAATACTTGTAAAACTAGAACACTCTGATCTTCCAATAACTGAGGGGCGTTTTAAGCTTCACTCAGCAGAGGTTTTTTCTCTCTGCAATGCTTTCTTGACGCTATGCATATGTTTTCCCATAATGTTCTATGAGTCCAAATAGACAATTCAGTCCATAACAACAAAAACAAAAACTGGAAGAGAAATAATTGTTAAATGTGCATTTAAATGTACAACCAAAATGAATGTTATGAATAATTTAAATATTCTTATTTGTCTAAATAGTCATAATTTATCTCATATTATGGTTCTCATGTCACAGAATTTGGGGTTTTGTACTGCAGAATTCCAGCAGCCCTTGGTGTCAAGTAGGTGAACTACGCCTACAAATATCAATGGAACCGATTAATGTAGTACATATACTTACCGTGCAGAAAAGTATTCACTGTTCGTTCTTTCTAGGAGTTGTTTTTGGTTTGTTTTTGGGTAATTTTGAGGGTAATATGAATAGGGTCTCTGAATTTGGACAGGACACTTGTATATACTTTGTTTTCATTGCAGTTTGTTGTTTAAATGGCTTTTCTAAAAGTGGGTTCCACCAAATTGTGTTTGATCATTTTTGTATTTGTCTTGTGCCTAAATAAAATAATTAAGAACAACCAAGTGTTGAATGGCAGATTTGTCCAGCTAGATCATGGGAGAGAAATGATAATATTTAACATTTGTATACTGCTTTCTGAGTGTGCAAAGCATGTCACATTATCTAGATGTTGTCCTTACAATAATCCTGTAAGGTAAGTATCCCCCTTAGCTGGGTTGTTGAGACTGAGTGGCTTGCCTTAGCACAATCCTAACCAACTTTCCAGCGATGGTGTAGCTGTGCCAACATTTTGCAGTGCAGGGGCAATCATGGAGGCCTCTTCAAGGTGAGGGAACATTTGTTCCCTTACCTTGGGGCTGTATTGTGGCTGCACCGGCGCTGGAAAGTTGGTTAGGATTGCGCTGCAAAGGGTGAGGTTTGAACCAGAGAACTCCTGATTCACAGTACAGCCTTTTATCCTGCAATCCTATGTAACACTTATCTGCAGTAAGGGCGCAATCCAAACCTACTTAGGCCGCCATTGTAACCAGTGGCCCAGCGAAAATGGGAGGCCCCAGTCTGGGGCCTCCCGTTTTCGCTGGGCTGCTGGTTACAACGGCAGCCTAAGTAGATTTGGATTGCGCCCTACGTCTCATTGAACTCAATGGTACTTACTTCTGAGTAGACATGAATAGGATTGTGCTGTTAGCCACTATAAAACAGGGTGTGGGGTAGGGGCCTTAAACATATCCCCCCTAGTAAATGCATCCTGTTCTAGTTTACAGTGCAATTTTCAAATATTTTATTTATTTATTTTTATTTAAAGAATTTGTATCCCGCCTTTATCCCAGCAAGGGCACTCAAGGCGGCTCTGATAATGTTCTGATATTGTTCTGTGGATAATGTCTTGAAATATGGCTTCATACAGTAAGCATAAAAATCTCTTTAAATTTTATTGGATTGTCCATTCGTGCAATTCACACATTCAGGGAAGGTGTAAAAGCAGGGGGGAATCAGGTCCCCGCTTCTGATGTCCACACATTAATCTGTTGATCTGAATGATATGTACATCTGTACGAATATCGGTTTTGAACACCTGATTGGGAACCCTGCCTCTTGCAGAGTTTCTAATCATGGGGAAAGCTTGCGCACATATAACATGTACATGTATAGCCTCTATTCAGACCATCAGGTGAAGGCATGAACATTCAGAACTGAGACAGTGATTGCAATACCTTCCCCACCCACCCGCACGTTTGCTGAGTGTGCCAAAATTTTTTTTACAGGTGCAGTTTGAATCCTGGTAGAGTTCTGTTACTTGTCTCTCTTAGTGGTTAGGACGCTGAACTGTAGACTGGAAGGTCGGTAGGACAGCAGTTTGAGACCCGAGTGCCGCGGGATTGACTGAGCTCCTGTCCCAGCTCCTGCCAACCTAGCAGTTCAAAAGCAAGAAATTGCAAGTAGATAAATAGGTACCGCTGCAGCGGGAAGGTAACAGTGTTCCGTTAGTCATTCCGGCCACATGGCCACGGAAGCGTCTTCGGACAGCGCTGGCTCTTCAGCCTTAGAAATGGAGATGAGCACTGCACCCTAGAGTCGGACATGGCTACCTTTCGAGCAGGGGATACCTTTACCTATTTTAAAACATCATTCTAAAGATAAGCCTTTTCCAATTCCTTTTAGACTGCTTTTTGTGCCCTTTTAAAATTTTGTAAAAGGAAGGACATTTAGCAGTTGAATCATTGCTGGTCTGTGCCTGTTGAATTTATTGCTTTTGTATAGTTATTAAAGGCTGCTCTTGGGGCTTTAGGAAACAAGCTGTCAGTCTGGTTTCTGCAACTTCACATAGAAAAATGAATGTGAATTCCATAAATTGTCTTAGCTCATGGTTACAGAAAGTCTGTAGTGGTGCTTTTTCTTTTTGTAACACACCCTTTTATACAACTTAGATACAAGGATCCTGTCCTCAATTATTACATCTTGTACTTTAAGTAACTGGAACTGACCTCACACCCGCAAGCAAGAGGAGAATGTGGCAAGTGACCTCGACCGCACAGCACCATTGTGATTAATCAAGCTTGCTTAACCAGAGTTTCTCTCTGCTCTGAGCTACTATGAAAAGAAAAAAAGGAGTCCACTCCAGTTACCAGGTTACAAGCCTCCTAGTGAGTCATCACTAAAAGCTGTGTCGTGCAGCTCTGCAGTTCTGCTTCCTAGATAGTAATTTGGTAAGACACCCAAGTTGCTTCTAATTGGTCCCATAACATGGTCTTGAAATGCAGTAAGTTTGCTGAAGTTGAGCACCTCTGATGTGGTTCATACCTGGATGGGAGACCACCTGTGGACTTCATGGATGGACTCCTTCCTTGAGTTTCATGGATGAAAGGAGGGATATAAACATAAGAAGAAAGTAATAAAATGAACCAGCCAGAATGCTGAACTGATTGTGCATGTGCCCTTCCTCTGGGTACCTTCATTTTCTCTTATGATTTTGATGCTGTGGACCACTTCTCTGAAGCAAATATGAAACTGGTAGGATAATATTGCCTGCTTAAAAAGTTCTCGAACTTTCCAGCCTCCCCAAGGTGTTCTTCCAGCAGAAACGAAAAACAGAAAGTGTAGTAGGTGGTTTGCCCCTGTTCTCAGGACACAGGAAGAAATGGTGCTTTGAGTTCTTAATTGCTTAACAGTGAGCCTCTGGCCAATTATGAGCTTGAGGAGGGCCTAAGGGTGACCTGGGCATCTTCAGGAAATGAATGCCCTGAAGCTGCATGTGTGGGAGCTGAAATCTAATGACCTTCTTTTGTTCCAAGAGCCTGGAAGGGAAAAAAAAAAAAGATTGTCAGACATTAAAGTGAGTAAATGCCTGAATACAACAACTCGGAGGTAATGAGAGTTATTTCATTACAAGTCCTACAAAACAGTTTCTATATATGAAAACAAGCTTTTCTGGCTGGATCAGCTCTTTGTATATGCAAAAGCTTGGACAAATCTGTTATCTGTTAGTAATTTAAAAAATAATAATCTAGAAAATCGATGCTGCTTCTCTAAATTACGCACGGGACATCTGGGTGCAGAGTGCAGACTGAAGCATACATCTTTTTGTTGTGCTTACAGTTTTTCCAGGTTATAGTTTGGAAACACAGGAACAAGGGGAAAAAGATTCAGCTCCAAGTTATTTTCAAATCAGGGATTCCATCCGAGATAAACTCTAAAAGTACTGTATGCAGACAAACTCTTTGCTGTTAGACATTGTATTACTTCCAGAGCCGTGTTGGTCAAACAGCATGACTGACGTCAAGAAGGTAACAACACAAATTCATACCAACCCCCCCCCCCCACTATTATCTGTTACTGTGTTGGATTCCCAAGGCAGCTGCTTTATGGTTTACAGATCATGAAGTCTGTGTAGGTGTGGGTGGGTGACAATGGGACGCCATTAAAATTGTCTGGAATTAACCGTAGCTGAAGGCTGGGGTGATAGGATAATTGTTCTCGCCCCATTGTACAACTTGTATTCATTAAGTTAATAGGATTTGCACTCAGGTCTGTAGGATTGGGGCCCTGGATCTTAAGCCAGGTAATTATGCTATGTTTTCTCTCTTGCACACAACTGATGATCTGAGAAAAAACATTTCTGTTCCACCTAGGAGGCTACCCAAGTGCTCATTAGTGGAGGGACGTATGTGTGCTCTTTAGAAAGCTTGAAAAGTGTAATGAACTGTGATGCTTTTATGCCTTTGCCTCTGATCCCATTGTTCTCACGAGGAGCAAGCTGTGGAACTGGAGTGCACTCAAAGGTTTAACACTGGTGTTTACCATGTAACAAACTGCCCTTCACAAGCTAATTATCTTTTCCCTTTTGCCAAGGGCAGGAGGGCTCACAAAAGACAGTTATTCTTCTTATCCATGGTATTGGCAAGATTAAGTCCTTACTGTTAGCCTAAGGGGATTGTTGCTCAGCCCCTTGGCCTAAGGGGGCCCCTGCAAGGCTCCGTTTTATCCCTCATGCTTTTTAAAATCTGTATAAAACACTGAAGGAGATCATCTGGGGTTTTGGAGTGCTATGTCACAAACATGTGGATGACACCTCATTCTAGCTGTGAAGGTTCTGAATCAGTGCCTGGCTGTGGTGAAGGATGCGGGTTAATAAACTGCAACAACTCAATCCAGGCAAGACACAGGTGCTCCTTCCTGATCATGGACATAGTGTACCAGAGGACAACAAAGATGGAGACCATGTCCTATGAGGAATGGTTAAAAGAGCGTGGTATATTTAGCCTGAAAAGATAAGACTAAGGGAAGATAGGATGGCAGTTTTCAAGGATCTGATGGACTGTCACAACATCTGAAGCATTGTGTGACTGAATAAGGGGAGAACTTACTTTTTGTGGCTCCTGAATGCAGGACTAGGGTTGAAACTACAGGGAAGTAGATTTAGGCTAGATATCAGGAAATATTTTTTAGCTGTAAGAGCTGTCTGGCACTGGAACAGCCTGCAGTAGGGGGCTCAGCCAGCCTCTTCCTCATTGGAGGCTTTCAAGCAGAGGTTGGACAACCACCTGCAAGGATGTTGTAGCTGTAGCAGTTCCCTGCACTGAGCAGGGAGTTGGACTAGATGACCACCAAGATCTCGTTCAACTCTTACATTCATAGCTCGATGACTTTATGAATAGGACTGCAGCTGTTTCTTGGCCATGGAAGGCGCACCATGTGATAGAGGGGCATTATGTGTACTCTGTATTCTTGCAACGTGTTAAAAATAGCTGTTCCATGAATTACTTTGTGAGGAAACATCAATTAAGTTGAACAATGTCCCTTGCATAATATCGATGCCTCTCTGTCTGTCGATTCTCCCTTTGAATTTTCTCTGGCTATTATTGCACCATCTTTTTAGAGGAAGCTATCAACAACAAGAGGAAATCCCGTACTAGTACTGAATGGTCCTTATTCAAAAGGTACTTCCTGTCTGGTCAAAAGTGTATATAGTCAGATCAACACTCCATGGAAAAGATAAAGTAACTATACCAAGAAGATGACTAGTCTTTTATTTAGGCATTATTATACACAAGAAACAATGTTTTCACTGGAAGTCATTCTTCCCCCAACTGGAGTCTACGTCACAAAAGTGGGGCAACTTTTAAGGACTGGAAGCAGGAAGTTGGAGCTCTATAATGGGATGTGTGTGTGTGTGTGTGTGTGTGTGTGTGTGTGTGTGTGTGTGTGTGTGGTTTTGTTTGAAAGGATGCAATGACAAGCCAATGCGGCTATCTTTTTTTTTTTAATGCCACTGGAATCTTGCTAAGAGCAGGTTTTGATGCTTGTAACTTTGGCTACATGCACTTCCAACTGCTGTTTTCCTGTGGAAGTTGTACATTTAAAGTAACAATGGGATCATCAGATGGCATTGCAGCACCAAACTGTTGCAAGAGCTGAACAGCCAACCAGTGGGTAGCTTGATGCAGTTGCTCATCAGAGTGCAGGGTGGTTGTCTGCCTGGTGACAAAAGAATGTTGGCATGGCATCAAGGCATCTCATGCCACATGGTTGCTTTTCAGCAAGGTGCAGAGTTAACTATTTGGATAAGATAGGTAGGATGAGGTTGAATGAACTTAGGGAGGGGCCATAGTCCAGTGGTAGAGCACATGCTTTGCATGCAGAAGGTCCTGAGTTCAGTCCCCAGCATGCCCAGGTAAGGCAGAGAAAGATTCCTCTCTGAAACTGTAGAGAGCAGCTGCCACTTAATGTCAACCATATTGAGCTAGGTGGACTAATGGTCTGAGTTGGTATGAAGTTGAGTATGAGTTGGTATGAAGCAGGTTCTTATGAGGTGTCCCGCTCTCTTCCCCATTTTGAAAGGGTCAGGGTTCTAGCTTGGGTCTGAGGAAGGGATTTAGCCAGGGCACCATCCATGTCTCATCAAAATTTGGTACTGCAGTTAGGCCAATCAGAGCTAATTCCTCACTCCCCTGAGTCATATCCCATTCTGGGTAAGATCTATCTTGGCTCTTGGATCCATGTACATTCTGCAAAAAGTGAAAGAATGGTATAACTGTCATGTTATTTGTGCTGTGTGTTAGTAGCAGTGGCTCACTTCAAAGCCATTGCTTGGTTACCATATTCAAGAGAAAATGGTTTCAACAAATGACCAGCTCGCAACTCAACCCACGTTTGCTGGAGTGCAACTCAATAGAATGATATGGGTTGAGTGGCAAAGTAGCTACGTAGTATGTGTAATCGTGTTACCAGTTCATTACTTTTTGAACTTACATCAGCTCTGCTCAGTCTGCACGTTTGCTATACCAATTTGGTTGCATGTAAATTGACTTCCAGAAAACCTTGTTTCTATGGAGACTGTTACAGCTATTTCAAAATGATAAGATATACAGTATTACCTTTCAACTTTTTAAAACAGTTATCCAACTTAGAAACACAATTGCCATGAAATAAAAACTTGTGCAATTTAAGTTCCCGTCTATTATTGAAGGAACCCTTAAGTGATTCTACAGATCTTTGTTTATAAAGTAGGGTGTGTGTGTTTGTGTGTGTTCCCAGAAAGTGACACAAAACACTGATTTCAATTTTGCAACAAAGATTGGCTTCTGTACAATTTCTTGTGTGTGCCTGAAACAGATTTCAGCAGTAAGCCTGGTGCAGTTTCAAGGCGTATCATATGCTTTAAATAAGTCTGAGCAGTTGAAATGAAGTGTTACCTTGTTGCTTCTATTGCCTTATTCTTTATATTATTCCCACAGGTTTATCTGTTTCTGTGTTGAAATAGGTCTACTCAAATCCTTAGGCATTGACTGACTTTATAATGGAGAAGACTAGATGCAAATGTAGGGGAAAACGAGGCATGGAACCCATCTGCCCTCTCTCTTTCTCTAGTGGCCATTAAGTCCCTCTTGTCCCAGAAACGTCTCCAGATAAAGGCAACCCCTTTCTGAAAGGCTGTTACTGCTGCTAATAGTCATGGGCTTCACCTAATGTCACAAGGACTAGCTTTGTTCAATTCACAGTCCTTATTATTGGGATGATAATTTCACTGGCTCTTCAAGGCTGAAGTGGTGTTCTCAAGGCTGCAGTTCATGCAGTTGCATGAACTCTGAAGTTATTTCCAACTGCACAAATTGCAGGTGATTCAGAGGGGAGCCACCCCCAGACCTTTTGTGATGGCCCCTTAGCTACTCTTTTTAGAAGGTTACTGGTGGTGGTAGGGAACTGATGGATGGACCCATGTTGGGTCAAGATATCCAGGTTTGTGGAAAAGGTTATTGAAAACACTGCTGTACTGAAAGCAAGCTTACCTTCCACTCCAATGCTAGGTGGTCTGGGCATTAATGGTGCTATATTATTAATGATGATGATAATTCTAGCCAACAACAACAACAACAACAGGAATACAGACATTTGGGAAACAGGGATGTTGATGGATTATTAGAACACGAATAGCAAGATGAATAGTAGCAATTAGCTAGAGATATGCAATGACAAGGAAGAGACTGATATCATATGCTTGTAGACCAGGGGTGGCCCACCCATTAGTCAAGGTGATGCAGGTTGTATCAGTGGCATATTGCAGGGGGGTGAGAGTGTGGCAGATTCGGGGTGTCCTTTACCCTGAATATGCAGCTGCCACCACCTCCCTCCAGCCCGCCATGGATGCAATCCACACTGATCTGCTTCCTGCCCCCTAAAAGGGAGTGGAAAGTGAACTACCCGCCTCATAATGCTCCTTGTGCAATTTCTTCAAACATGGAAGTGTGCAGGACTTCTGATTTGATTTGGGCAGACTGTGCAAACGAAGGTGCTCCTTCATTCGTGGGTTCCCTTTAAATTGAATGTGGAAGCCCTGCACTTTTGCAACTGAAGACACCACGCAAGGAGCATGGAAAGGGGTTGCGTTTTTAAAAAATGTGTAGAGGTGGCAGACCTGATGCAGCATTGGGTGGCATTCTGGGTTCCGCAACCGCTGTTGTAGCCTTATGTGTGGGAAAGAAAAATGATTTAAACCTTGACAGAAAAGGTATTTCCCATGGCCCAGTTCTTGAAGGAAGCACAAATTAATCTGCTCAGCCCAGACCTTGCTTGCAAATTCGGGAGATAATGTGTTTGACGAAGGATCTGACAACATATGGCAAAATAGGGCTGTTAGGTGGCAGCGATACAGGAGCAGCAGCTGTCCTTCTCCTTCCAGTGGATGGGCCCACCCCATGTATGATGAGATCTAACTCAGCTTGACAACAAATCCAAACCGGGAAGCAGCTCTTACAAACAGTTGTCTGGTTGTCTTAGCTTGTTGAGATGATTCACATCAGGCATGTTTGTGGGTTGAGCTGTCCCTTTGCTTCTGCTAGTAACCCTTCCTGTTTCAGCCCTTGGTTGGTTCTCCTGTCATCTCAAACTGCACAACTGGCTGAAGAAACTTTCCAAAGTGGTCCGGTGTTTGTATGTTCGAATGATACACAGTCACAGCATGTTGCCACTAGATAGGCAAGCCTGCACTGAGCCCAACACAGCTCACGCTTAATGAGCTGTAGTGCCTGTGTTGTACAGTATTGTAGTCTTGGTGTCTGAGGAGACATGTGAATGGCAGGTTTATTTAGGCCTCCACTGGGCTTTTTATTAGGCTGGTGCTGGAGTTTTATGCCTAACTGCATGAACAGTGCAGTGGTTCAAACACCATATAATGGCTTGCGGGGCCTTTGAACAAGTTTGTTGGGAGACAGGAAGAGCAGATTAACCGTGGTGGGTAATATAGAACAGTATATTAAACAATACAGATCTACAAAGGATTGTATTATTATAACAAAGGATTGTTGATTTGTATTACTTAATATACTGTTAGATGTATAATTAGTCCTATTCCAAAGTTTCAGGCTGGATAACATTGCTTTATTTCATTCTTCCTTATAGCAGCTCACTAAGGTGGCTCCTACTATTACTATTTCGACCAAAGGCAAATTGAAATTGAGGGATGATGATATTCTTACCCAGATCATTCCCTTCTGTGTAGTAACACAGAAGTAGTGTGGTAACAAAAGAGCAGTTTCCCCTCTCTATCGGTCTGACGAACCTGTTCGCCATCTGCTGTCACTGAACATCTGTGTATTACCTTAGAAACAGCAGACATGAATAAGATTCAATATGTGTAGGCCCAAGGTTGCATAGTTAATTCCTAGAATTTATCTGGGATGTCGATTTTATGATCCGACGGACTGGGCCTTCTAAATTCAAGTCCATCATTCTGTACTAAAGCTCTTGTCCTGAGTAGTGCAGATCATATATACCAAATAGATATTTGGCAACAAATGTTATTTTAGTTTGACAGTTCTTACATACATAGTGCAGTATGACCCTGAGACTATTCACAAATGACTATGTCATATGCTGGTAGTATACCAGTAAGGTAAAGGTAAAGGTAAGCAAAGCTAGCGGAGATGATAATATCCCAGCTGAGCTACTTAAAATCCTAAATGATGATGCTGTGAAAGTGCTGCACTCAATATGCCAACAAATTTGGAAAACTCAGCAGTGGCCAAAGGATTGGAAAAGGTCAGTTTACGTTCCAATTCCAAAGAAGGGCAGTGCCAAAGAGTGTTCAAACTACCGTACAATTGCACTCATTTCAAATGCTAGCAAGGTTATGCTCAAAATCCTACAAGCTAGGCTTCAGCAGTACGTGGACCGAGAACTACCGGACGTACAAGCTGGGTTTCGAAGAGGCAGAGGAACTAGAGATCAAATTGCCAACATGCGCTGGATCATGGAGAAAGCACGAGAGTTCCAAAAAAACACCTACTTCTGCTTCATTAACTACGCAAAAGCCTTTGATTGTGTGGATCACAACAAACTGTGGCAAATTCTTAAAGAGATGGGGGTACCAGACCACCTTACCTGTCTCCTGAGAAACCTGTATGCGGGTCAAGAAGCAACAGTTCGGACCGGCCATGGAACAACCGACTGGTTCAAAATTGGGAAGGGAGTACGGCAAGGCTGTATATTGTCATCCTGCCTATTTAACTTATATGCAGTGTACATTATGAGAAATGCAGGGCTGAATGAATCGCACGCTGGAATCAAGATTGCCAGGAGAAATATCAACAACCTTAGATATGCAGATGATACCACCCTAATGGCAGAAAGTGAAGAAGAACTAAAGAGCCTCTTGATGAGGGTGAAAGAGGAGAGTGCAAAAGTTGGCTTGAAACTCAACATTAATAAAACTAAGATCATGGCATCTGGGCCCATCAATTCCTGGCAAATAGAAGGGGCAGAAATGGAAGCAGTAACAGATTTTACTTTTCTGGGCTCCAAGATCACTGCAGACGGAAACAGCAGCCATGAAATTAAAAGACGCTTACTCCTTGGAAGGAAAGCTATGGCAAACTTAGACAGCATAATAAAAAGCAGAGATATCACCATGCCAACAAAAGTTTGCATAGTCAGGGCGATGGTGTTCCCAGTAGCAATGTATGGTTGCGAGAGTTGGACCATAAGGAAGGCTGAGCACCGAAGAATAGATGCTTTTGAACTGTGGTGCTGGAGAAGACTCCTGAGAGTCCCTTGGACTGCTAGGAGATCAAATCAGTCAATCCTAAATGAAATCAACCCTGACTGTTCCCTGGAAGGACAGGTACTGAGGCTGAAGCTCAAATATTTTGGCCACCTAATGCGAAGAGAGGAGTCTCTGGAGAAGACTCTGATGCTGGGAAAGAGTGAAGGCAAAAGGAGAAGGGGAAGGCAAAGGATGAGATGGTTAGACAGCATCACCGATGCAACGAACATGAAAATGAGCGAACTCAGGAAGATAGTGGAGGACAGGAAGGCCTGGCGGGATATGGTTCATGGGATCACGAATGGTCGGACTCGACTTAACGACTGAACAACAACAACAAAGGTAAAGGTGACCCCTGACAATTAAGTCCAGTCGTGTCCGACTCTAGGGTGTGGTGAGGGTGTGGTGCTCATCCCCATTTCAAAGCCGAAGAGCCAGCGTTGTCCGAAGATGCCTATGTGGTCATGTGGCCGGCATGACTCTATTTGCCGCAGCGCGTAGCATGCAGTTGGAACACGGAGCGCTGTTTACCTTCCCACAAGCAGTACCTATTTATCTACTCGCATTAACATGCTTTGGAACTGCTAGGTTGGCAGGAGCTGGCCAAGCAAGGAGAGCTCACCCCGTTGCGGATTCGAACTGCCGACCTTTCGATCGACAGCTCATGGTTCAGCGGTTTAACTGTTGCTTAAAAGTCAACTCACAGAGGCCCTCTAGCAACAAGAGGCTATCTAGAAACTGGGAGGTAGCTGCATTCATCCTGAGACTGATTAAGAAAGATTGCAATTCTAAATATACTTACCACAGAGTAAGTTCTATTAAACACAGTGGGACTTACTTCTGAGTAAAGATGCACAGGATTGTGGTGTAAGTGATGCTGTTAAGGTTATTGTTATATGCTTCCAGGACAGTGATACAAGTTTAGTTTCCATTAGATAAGAGAGTTTACAATACAGTAGGTATTACAATAGCTTGTAATACCTGCTCTATTGACAAATACACATGCAGTGTGTAGTGGATGCAGTGCATTTGTGATTTTTTTGTGCTGCTGCTTCTGGTTTTTTTTTTTTTGCTGTTTTATTGTTGCATTGTTTTTATGTTGACCTTTCAAATGTTTTTTATGTAACACCTTGGGCACCCACGGTGGTGGGGGAAAGTCCACCCATAAGGAGAACATCTGTCATTACATTGTCTCCTGTAGATGAAACATTCATCCACCATGTGACCATGGACAGGTCACAAGCCCTCAGCCTAACAAAGGTTGGTCTCCCAATGCAATAGCATGTTAATAAGTTGACCTAAGAGGAATTATTACAGTGTTAAAGTGGATTTGCTTCATAAACACAGCAAGAAAAGATGCATCCAAGAAGTGGCAGCCTATAGGGAATGGACTCTTATGAGGATGTCAAGAGTTCATATAGTGGTACAACGTTAATAAAATCACTACTATAAAAGAGCCAATACCGTATAATCTGTCTTTTTTCTCTGTTTGCTTTGGGAAGGTTTGCTTCTCTTGTAGGGGAGATTCTAAGGTCTGGGCTAGGGTTGGTTCAGTGCAATTGGGCCCTGCGTGGCTGGGGGAGGGGGCAGATCACAAGGCCAGCGGAGCTCTGGTTGTGTTTCGTATCACCAGTGCTGGGCCATCCCTTGTGTTTGCGTTGCAGTGCTGGAAGGGCCCTTCCGCTCTCCCTTGTGTCTGATTGGCCCGAAATCAGGGCAATCCAGAGGCATATGCAGCTAATATATGACAGAGAGTGAGAGTGCACCCATTTTTGAATGCTTCAGGATTCTTCTAGAAATACCCCCCCCCCCGGCAGAAATCTAGCATGGCAGGCAGAATGGACTGTTCTTGATTGTGAAGTTTTCTGCTTAAGTGAATTTTTGATGTAGGAATAACTTAAAATATGTCTTTCACCTGCCGTCTGAAGTGGTACAGTCTATTCTGCCACTTTCCAATTCTGCCATCGCCTCCTCCTGCAAGTGTCTTTGAAATGAACAGACAATTCTTTGCTTTCTGACTTGCTTAGCTGTGGAATATTTCAATAGCTGTGTCTATTCCCATGCAGCAGTTAAACTCAGAATGATCTTCTGATAAGCTTTACAGAACAGTCCTGCCAAACTATATAAATAATGACTCTTGGCTGATAGTATTCTAAGCTTGCAATGTAATGATCTCATTCATTTTATCAGTTTTGTACATTCTCATCTGAAAGGGAATAGTAATTAACAGGAATATACTCAAACATTGCCTTTCCTTGAAATAAGCCTGTGCTGCCCCCTGGTGATGAACTTGGAGGTTGCAGGATTTTTTTTTTTTAAATGAGACATTAGATAGGACATATGGGAAAACCTTTAAAATAGCTATTAGTGGATCTAATACCTTGTTAATGGTGTGGATAAAAATTCAGAAATCCTCTCTGAGGTCCACAGCACTTTATATCAATTTCAACTGATTGGTTGGCTCCAGTTCTTGGAAAAAAATGTGACCTGGTCACAATTATCTTCTAATACCTTCATGACTGCACTGCAATTCTTTCTGTGAGGCTGCCTTTGAAGATTGTCCAGAAACAACTGGTGAAAAAAATACAGCATCTACATTGTTGACTGGCTTGAGCATTAGGGAATGTATCATGGCAGTTCTTCTTATCATGCCAGTCTGTTTCCAGGCACAATTCCAAGTGCTGGCTTAATAGCTTTTCAAAGCTCTAAATGGCTCGGGACCAAGATTTCAGCAGGATTGCCTGTCTGACTATGAAGAAGATGGTCTTCAGAGGCCCTGCTTTCTGAAGTCAGATGGGTAGTGGCAACAAGGAGCGTGGCCTTCTTGGGTGTGGCACCTTGCTTCTGTAATGCCTTTCCTCCAACATTATGTCTGTTTTTAGGGAGTTTACAGCTGTCATAGACTTTGATGTCCTTCAACACCTGTTGTCTTACCTGTCTCAGTCCCAAATGAAGAAAGAAGTTGAAATCAGTGCTGTTTTCCTCAGTCTAATGCATTGATGCTGCTGATCATTTTACCCTGTTGTATTTTCTTCTCTGTTTTAGTCATTTTTATTGTTTTATTTTAAGGTTTTGTCCAGGGTTGATGCCTGACATGGGTGGAGTTTTGGGGCTGCCTGATATCTGCTTGCCGACTGATGGAGACAGCTTGGAAGAGGTGGCCCACACATCCTTTCCCCCACTGAGAGGAAGCCAGCCCAGGGAGCAAGTGAGAGTCTCATCGTCACTATAGTGCTGAAGGCACCACTGCCAGTATCCTAAGAGCAGCAAGACTGCAGGCAAAGGGGAGGTTCTCTGTGCTGAAGGTAGGTGAAGGTTATTTAGCAGCTGAGAGGAGTATTGTGAAGAGGACAAACTCTGGCTGACAGTTTTATTCCTAGAGAGGGCCTGAGGGAGCCAACGAAGAGAAGAACCCGGCGACTGTTTGAACCTCTCGCGTCTTCATTCTGAGGCACCCATGAACATTTTCATTGTTAGTCACCTCTTAAATCAATTTTCCTTTAAAAGTGGGATATAAATATTTTTACAGTGCTGAACCAAAATGGCCTTCCCAATTTTGCCTCCCCATTGGTTGGTGGAGAAACTGGAGGATGGGTGAATAGGTAGGCAAGAGCTGGTTGAACTTACTACTACCAGCTTTGTTTCTCTTGATGACTGGTGGCTGCCTATTTTTCTACCCAGAAGTCCTCATGGAGTGATGCTACGCCATCACATAGCCCTTGTTCTTAGGGACTGAAAAAATATTGGCCACCGGGCTCTGGGCAGAGTGCCAGCACTGTGAAATGGAGTGCCTGCAGAGGTACAAGGGTGGCATATACAGTACTTAAAAGGAAAATGAATAGATAAACAGATGACAGCAACAAATAAAGGTGAAGTGGAGAGGCGGTTTCGGAGCACCAGATTGTCCCCCAATTTTGAGCTCAGTGTTAATTTCAGCAACAATAATCATGCTGTGCACCTGATGTCCCAACCTGTGCCAAAGAGATAATATTCCTATGGTATGTAATCCCTTCACAGTTACTGAACATGGTGGAGAGAGTGGGACTGCCCCCTGGTGGCCATGCATTCAACTTTCATAAGAAAGGGACCCTGATTATGTACTGTACTCCACACAAGTGGGATGACTGGGGTTAATAAAAGTTTGTCAGTCAACTGTAGAAATGAGAAGTGCACTTTGTTCCCTCTATGCCCTCCCAATATGTATTTTTTTCTGTTACTACCACTGCAGCTGCTGATCTTGGAGCCCATTCAGAGATAGGCTACCTCTAAAACCCGGAGGTTTTATAGTCAACATGGCTTGTAGCCTGTGATGGACTTTTCGTCCTTATAGCTGTCCAATCCCCTGTTCAAGGCATCTAGGCCAGGTGCCATTACCACATCCTGTGGCAAGGAGTTCCACAGATTAATTACTCATGTTGATGATGTCTCATGATGACTTACAATGCACTCTAGGAGTAGCCTTACTATCTTCACCACTACACAAAAAATTGAGCTATGGGTTTCAGTGCTTTTTCTGCCAGAAGAGTAGGTTTGGTTAAATTGTATGTGGAAAGCTGCTTGCACACACAGATCTCTTCTGCTGGATTGCTGCATATGGGTCAAAGAATCCAATGTAACAGTCATGGTCCATCCTAGAGTGAATAAGATGCATTTGGATACATGCCTGGCTCTGTTGGGGTGGGCCATAGCTCAGTGGGAGAGCAGTTTATTTGCATGTAAAACTTCCCAGGTTCAATCTCTGCCACCTCCAGGTAGGACTGGGAAAAATCCCTGCCTGTGTTCCTGTGGAGCTGCAGTCAATCAGCATAGACAATACTGAGTGAGATGGACCAAATATCTGACTTGGTAGAAGGCAGCTTCCTATGTTCCTATCATAATATCCATCCAATAGCTATTAATTGGATCCAACCGGATGCATCTTTTGATGTCAATGGAAATCTGAACTCGCATTCAGTTATGTGAGATGTGTTGTCTCAACAATGGCTGGTTTGGTGCCAATGAGTTTATTGTATGCTTTTTCCTTTCATTCACCTCCTCTTTTTGTTGTGCTTGTACTGGATGCGATCTCAAGAGTTCTACCAATGGCCAAGCTGAAAAGATAGAAAAAGGTAAACTGGAACATCCGCCTTGTGCTAGCTTGGGAGTGAGGTATCTGATCCAACATTATTATTCCATTATTTATGTTATTAGGGAGATGCAGTTGCTGCAGACTTTGATGTCGCTGGCACCAGAAGTGAGTTAAGAGACCAGCCCTTTTTCAGTTCACAGAACCCCAATTCTTTATTAATCACAGATTGCTCACAATGACATACAGGAAAAATAGCACTAATGAAGAGTAGAATATGCAGGCAGCAATTTCCAGGCGGGTTACGGACAACTTCAAACTGACAGCTATTTGTGGGGATGACTGGCAGCAATATATGTTGCTTTAGTGATACTTTCCTTGGCACAAGCACCCTGACTAATCAGCCCTGCTACTTCAGCCCTCATTGTTCTAGGTACCTTTAGGTGAACTAGGCAGAAGAGACTAACAGCGCAATCCTGTGCAAGTTGCAGCGGCTGGCCTAAATGGCCAGCTGCTGCATCCTGCACAGGATGCAGGCCGTGCTGGCGTGGCCCGGGCTCATCTCGGGGGAAGAGGACATTCGTCCCCTTCCCTCGGTGCAAGCACCAGAGGCCCCAATAGGCCTCCTTGGATGCACGCCAGCTCTTTAGCTGGCAAGTGTCCAGGGATCCTCCCCACGCCCCTGCGCCGACCGGCGCGGCCCTTACCTGTGTTGGCCGGCGCAGGTCCAGGTAGGTGGTGGAATAAGCAGTGCCGACCTCCGCACCGGCGCCGCTTACTCCAGAGGAGCTGCAAAATCACTTTACGGCAATTTTGCAACTCCTTAAACCAGCAGAGCAAGAGCTTCGCAGGCCAAAAAGGCAGGATCGAACTGCCTGGCTGCAATCCTAGACACATACTTTCCTGAGAGTAAGCCCCATTAAAGTCAATGGGACTTACTTCTGAGTAGACATGCATAGGATCAGGCTATAGCACTGGAGAGCAGAAGCCAGCAGGGGTAAAACCTTTCTCATTGAGTCTGGATGAAAAATACTTCAGAGTATCTGGTTCAGTAATGAAACAGAGTAGCTTAAGGCTGGAAACCTGCTCACAAGAACACAGCTGCTTCTACCATTGCTTTCAGCAACTGCAGGCAGGACTATGGCCTAAGATACATACAGAAGAAGAGGTCAAAGAATCTGTATCCAAAAGCTCTTTGACTCCAATTAATTAATTTACCCAGCAGTGCATTTAAAACTAGCAAAATCTGATTCCTTTTTTTTTTTTAAATGCTTGCTTGGGACTTGTTCAATTGCTCATTTTCAGCTGCATCTAATTTTCAACATTCAGCCCAATGTCACTTCCTTCCACTTGCCTTTGTGCCAATAACATTCATCTTTTAAAAAAAGAGGAACAGTTTTTCTTTTGAAGGCAGACAAAAATGGGTGCTGTAAGTACCAATTCAGGCTGCAGTCCTATACCTGGAAGCAAGACTCATTGAATACAATGGGACTTACTTTTGAGTAAACACACATAGTATTGCACTGCAAAGTTCTGGTTTGTGGCATTGTAGAGTATTGAGACTGTAAATAAATGATGATTGTTTAATGTTCTACGCATGTGTTTTCAGGACTGCGATGTCAAGTTACAATGCCTGTAATCTGCTTATTGTCTTAAGGGAGTGTATTGATTGCAAAGCTTCCCGGGTACTTAGGCAATGACTGGACTCTAGCACCATAGACATTCTACTGACTTGGTTGTTCAGTGGGAATGAAAATAGCTCGGCATGGAGTTTGCTGCAGGGAACTTCATAGGAACAGATCTAACAAATTCAACTGAATGGAAACAGACAACATCAAAAGCCTGTTACAGGACATGTAAAGATTATGAAATAACTTGCATAATGCAATACTTGTATTTTTTAACAAAAATGTAAGTATTTACAAAATAAGATCCAAGTTTTATTTTTAAACATCAAGCAAATCATCCTGCAAAGACTGCATTGTTTTTTTAATTTTTTTGTTTTGTTTTTATTGAGTTCTTGATTCTTTTTTTTTTTTTAAACCATGTCATACATTTCCCATACTAATATCTCATGATCTGTAATCATATAGGCAGGGGAGTTTTGGGAACGATGGGAGTTCTCCCACCCTCTCCACTGCTGGGCTCAGCCAGACAGTTCAACCTGGAGCTCCTTGTTTCTGCGGACTTCAGCAGCATGCCTCTCCTGGGGAAACAGACACCAAGAAGGAGATGTTAAAGTCAGCCCTGCTGTCTTCTTTTTCATCAGTCATTTTTAATGACTACCAGCCTTTGTTTCATGCTCTATATTAGATGTAGGAATATAAGAAGTATCTTTAATCAAGTAGCACCTCACTCATGTTCCTTGTAACTACAGATCTCTTCTCATCTCTGGATAAGAAGGTAGCGGGGATGGGGGATAAAGATGGTATGAGAGAAGAACACATCTGGTTACTGCAGTAAGTAAATTAACAGCCCAATCCTACCTAAATCCCTGTGCAGCGATGCAGTGGTGCTGGCGTGGCTTCTGCTGCACCCTACGAGGGATTTTTGGCTACTACTGGAGATATCCTGGGGGTAAGGGGACTTGCTGGCGCAAGTCCACATTGCTCTGTGCAGGTGGATCAGGCCCGGGAAGGGGCTAGGGATTCAGCATGTCATCATCATCATCATCATTTATTAATACAGTCAAAGACCAACAAGTACAAAATTCAAGCAGATTAAAAACAGACATTACTTGTGTTGCTAAATGTTATCAAAACTAAAATTTTGGCACATAAACACAAATAAAAGCAAAGAACAGAGAAACAAGAGGTAAGGATGTTAAAACGTTTCCTCAATGTCAACAATACCCTTGCGAATTTTACAAGCAGTTGCCGGGAAGCTTGCGCTCCAAATTGTGAGCCGAGAATTAGTTCCTACAAGAAGTTTTTTTAGTCAACACAACATCGGACAAGCCTGGAAATTCCCTAGTCAGGGGAGACATAAACTTGGTGCGGATACCCTGATAAAATGAACAGCGAAACAAGACATGTTCAATTGTTTCCACATCTCCTGAGCCACAAGGGCATACCCTTTCCGGGATAGGGATCCGCCAATAGCAATCCTCGACAACTGCCGAGGGGAGCGCTCTCCACCTGGCTAAGAAAAAAGCCCTCCTATGTCTCCGGAACTCAAGTAGTGTGAGATAGGTGGCTGGCGCAACTTATGTATCTAACATCCTCCTCAGCAAGAAAAATTGGGGTTCTACCAACGTTCCCCTGCCACTTGGTATCTCAGCGTGATCTAGATCCATTCCCAAAATGGCCTCAGGAAGGATTCAGCATGTGCTGCTGCTGCTGATCCCGCCCCCTCTGGGGATGGATCCGCCCACTATCCTGCTCATGTCACCATCCCATTCTGCTCACCCCTCCCCCATTCCTCCCACTCCCTACTCTGTTCAACCCCCTCCCCGCCTCCCCCCAACCCACTGTGCGGGCTTACCTGCTCCGGCGGGTGTGCGTCAGCTCACCAGCACACGGAAGGCTGCTGCAGCCTCCCCGCTGGTGGGCTTGCTGCGCTTGTTGGTGGAGGCTGATTTATAATCAGTGCAACGCTAGTGGGGAAGGGGGATAGGATTGGGCCATAAGTTGGGGATGGGGGCTGTAGCTCAGTGGTCGAGTACATGCTTTTACCTGAAAAGGTTCCCAGGTTCAATTCCTGGCATCACCTGGCAGGGCTGGGAAAGACCCGTCTGAAACCCTGAAGAATCACTGCCAGCCACTGTAGACAATACACAGCTAGAAGGACCAACAGTTTGACTCAGGATAGGGCAGCTTCCTAGTTTCCCATCATGATGTTAATCCAAACCTGTTGACCCAACTAGATGCATGTGTATAAGGCAGCTTCATATGTTAAGTACCCTGCCCCAGCCATTGTGAAACTTCTTTCTAAATGGCAAAGAAAAGTAGATGGTTTGGAAAATGCTCTTGCATGGAGCCTAGGTGTTACATATGGTAACACCTAGAATACTGCATACCTGTCCTTCCTTGGAGGCTCCAGTGGACTTCTACATGTCGGATGCAATTTTGTTTGCATAGGACCTACATGTGTAAAATTCAATGTGTGCAGACCTGAACTTTTCAGTCATTCCCAGATCTTATGTGGATTAGAGACGATTTTATGTGGATTAGTG
This sequence comes from Plestiodon gilberti rubricaudatus, assembly GCA_026170595.1. NCBI lineage: Eukaryota > Metazoa > Chordata > Lepidosauria > Squamata > Scincidae > Plestiodon > Plestiodon gilberti. Next base: position 31,803,947 of record JANXHW010000004.1, read on the forward strand.
ATGTAGACTTGAGTCTATTGACTCAGACTCATGTAGGACTCAAGTCGCATCAATGACTGGACTCGGACTTGACTTGGCGATTGTAAAAGACTCAAAGACTCGACTCGAGACTTGGAGTCTTTTACGACAAGTTGAATTTTATTCAGGTTTAAACTAGTTTTCCCCATTAAATAGATAGGGATTCGCAACCAAAGACACTGGACTTGGAGGCAAAGACTTGGGACTTGACTTGAGACTTGGGCCTTGACTCAAAACTTTGGAGTACCATTGGAGTTCATGAGTTCCAAACCTTTGCTGACTCTTACTTGACTTGTGTATTTGGTTATGCACCTTTGCCCCAATAATAGCCTGGTTACCTTCTCCTGAAGGCGTTCGACAAGAGCAGCTAGGTTAGCTTCACGGTTTTCTTTGATCTGTTCCATTTTCAGTATCAGTTTTTCCTCTGCCATTTTGCTGAAGTTATTGTTCTCCTCCAAGGCCTTCTGAAGGACTTCTCGTTCATGTTCCCTCTTTTCTGCCAGTTGTTTCAGCACCTGGGCCTCCTGGGTCTGGGAAGAATAAAAGAGATCTGGATGAGGCCATTAGTTTCAAAAGTATTTGGGAAAGTTTGAAAGAAGATTAAAAAAAGATAAGAATTTCAGTTTGTCTGCAGTGATTTGCAGCAAAGGGATTTTTCTGTACATTTAATAGTTGTGTAGAAGAGGGAATATTTGGCAGGTACACTCTGGGTGTACACAGCAGGAGAGTGGCACTGCAATAGAGTCCAGGGCTTCTATGTATTCAGTTCAATATGTACTCTTACTGTAGGACAAGCGGCACTCATCCAAATTCTCTCTTAAATGCACATATTGAACTGAATACATACAAGCCCTGGACTTTATTGCAGCGCCACTCTCCTGCTGTGTACCACTGGAAGAGACTGGCAATGGCATGTGTGCAGGGAGTTCCAGCAGTCACTGTATATGTGATGGTCTCTATCAGCGCAATCCTATCCAAGTTACACCACCGGTGTAACCAGTGTGGGAGGGCAGGGCGGGAGGCTATGGAGGGGCGATTTGAATCCCCTTTGGAGGGGATTTGAATCCCCTTTCCATTCTGGGGCCTCCCGTTCTCGCTGCACCGCTGGTTACACCGGTGATGTAACTTGGATAGGATTGTGCTGTCAGACACACACACTATCTTGTTTGGGGTTTGAGAAGCTCTCGATAAGATTGGGGCACAAGACTGAGTGACTACATAACCAATCTGTGTTGGCTTAATTCGCTAGTGGCTTGGGACAGGTAGATTAATGGAAGAGAATGGAGCAATATCACACAGGGTTCCCAAAATTGCTGCAGATAAATCTCTAAGGAGAGCAATCTGCCCCCCCCCCCACACACTACAGCTTTGAATAGGGACGTGATCTCTACCCATCAGAATCATCCATCAAGCAGCCCAGACATTTGCATCATGGAATAAAGACAGTGTGGAGGTTGAGAAATGACTGTATTAATTATCTGGGTTCAATCAATTCAAAATGAACCACACAACCTGTGGGGAGGGCTCATTGGACGCAACATTATACTTCCATCTCCTCTGTAGAGAAACTGGTCTCACATCAGCCCCATGAAGACATTATTGCAACTGTGGACAATGTTCACAGTTACAACCCGAATGAGTGTGCCAGCAAGTTCCACCCCTGGTGCTAGTACTCCACCCCTGGTCTCCCCAGACACAGTTTTTGCTTCTCCAGACAAATGCTGTCCCTGTGGAGAATGGGGCGGGTGGGCAGGTGGACAGAGCTATGACATGTGTTGGGGCTGTGAAGAATGGGGGGCAGGGCTTGCAGGTACACTCCTGTCTGTCAGGTTGGATGGATACCGCTGCCCACAATTCCGGGAATGTCTCCACAGGACAATTGAGAATGCTGAAGCTAGAGGATGAGAAGAGTAACGTTAACGGTGAAGATCAGAGCAGTCTTCCTATTTTTAAAAGTGCTTCAAAAGAGAAGGCAGACATTGCTCCCTCTTGTTTTAAGAGGAGATTGGCCATCACATATAATAGAGAAGACTTTGCTCATCATGACTAACTGGGGGCCTCTTTGCAGCGGAACCATTATGGTAGATGATTTTAACAAGTAAAAGACACATGCCTCACAATGATTAACTGACAGCATGAATGTTTAAAAATGATCATTATCCTCTTTTAGATGTGATGTTAAACAGTAGGGACTTCTCCAATTACATTTCATGCAAATGCAAAGCCATTAATAAGATCACATCTAATTTCTGCACCATAATCCAAAGGCTAGTAGGAATATGCATCCTTTTGGAATGTAATTTTCATATTAATATTCTGATTAAGGAAGATTCCACTGTGCAACTCAATCTTGGGATATAAACCTTAGAAGCTGGGGGGGGGGGAAGCTAAGAATTTCGAGCCCCACAGTGATGATTAGACACAGACATCTTTCCAATACATTCCGTTTTCCAGTGCCAGTAAGAGGCAGTTTTCAGTGTCTTGCTACACCAGGGGCACCCTAGTTTCTGATTTGGATGGGCTATTTGGATACTTTAAAAGTGCACAGGCTTAATTGATGTATAGATTGCCCTTGGTTCCCATATTGTATCTGAACTGGGAACGAGTTTGAACAATCGCTACAAACCAGGATACTGAACTGGGATATTAAAGTATTTTGTAGGGATCATTGGAACCCCAGTCTCCCAGGTTAGTTGTCATGGGAAACTGTGGTTTAACAAACCAGGAAGTACTGAATGAAGGCACCGGCACTGGCGTCACTACAGGGGGGGGGGCGGAGCTCTAAGTTCTTCCATGATCCGAGCCTCGGTTACACGGAGGAATGAGGCGCCCTGCTCCCGCGCCTTCCGAACCAGTCAAAGCAGTGAAAACAACGCGCAGGAAACTCCCTGCGTGTTGTTTTCACCACTTTGACTGGTTCGGAAGGCGCAGAGGCGAGGCACTTCATTCCTCCGTGTAACCGAGGCTCGGATCACGGAGGAACTTAGAGCTCCGCCCGCCCCCTGTAGTGACGCCAGTGGGCACCGGAGAGGGAGAATGAGAGACCGCACAGGCATATGTCTTGTTCTTAGTTCAACAAACTATGTCTTGTTGGATCAAGATCATTACATCTGCACAAGGTCAAGGTGATAACTGTTGTCTGATTGTGTTCCATACCTCAATGCACCATTTTAGTTTTAAGACACTGTAGTATTGGTCTTTTTGCTGCTTCTGTCTACCATAGACTTAACATATTCTTCAGTTTGCAGAAGAAATCTCTCCATTACACATCCCATTGACTTTAATAGGACATATGCAAGAGAATCTAGGTGCAAGAGTGGGATGTTTTTTTTTAAAAAAAAAACTAGGTGATTTCTATATATTCTGTATTTCTTGTAAATATAGAAGCTCTGGAATGTACATGAAACTTCACCCACATGCAAGAGCTCTCAGTCTACATTGCAGCTTTATGTGTAGATTGCTTTGTGTGCATGAGTTACTCCTTCCATTGGAATGAGTGGGGATGTCGACATACATAGAAATCTAAGTCACAGCATCTGTTTCTACAAACCGAGTTCTCTGACTTTTCTTGGATGCATCCATCCCTTGAACCTAGCTTACATTCTGGAAGACTTTGAGTAAGTCTAGACTAGTCCACCCTGGTCTTATATTGGAATCTACACATTTTGGCTGACCTTGGTTGCTGAGCAAAATTTGGTGTTGTCATGATTCTGCCTTGGGTCTTTTCTAGTGGTTCCCAAACATTTTAGCACTGGGACCCACTTATGTAGAATGACAATCTGTTGGGACTCCCCTAAGACCTAGGACCACATTTCAGAAGTAGCCCTTACAGTCAACATTGAACATTCACAAAATTGAACATTTATTGGGTTGTGTCCTAAGAAAGTTAGGATCCCTAAATCCCACTGAAATTAATAGGAGTTAAATTTGTCTCAGGTTTTCTCATTCATTTCAATGGTGCTTAACCATGGATAACATTTTAAGGATGCAATCCTTAAAATTATGAAGAGGGAGGAAGAATTATATTTTTCTTAAAATCCATGCAACAGAACATGCAGTGAATAGCTTGAAATTGGTACATTGTGATTTTGAATGGAAATAATCATGTTGATTGGAAGGATATTAACTTGAGATTTTTTTCTTTCACCCTCCTACTATTTTTGCTTCTAAAGCAAGCAGTTAGATACCTTTCTCCTTTCCTCTGCAGCTTCCAGCTTTTTCTGGATCTCCTCAAGGGACAAATCTTTCTTCTTTGGAGAGGCTAAAGTTCGTGGTGCTTCTGAGACTGGAGAAGGTGGCTTTAGAATCAGTTCAAAAGCTTGCCCAGAGGCACGTTTGTTGATTTGCTTAACTTCCATATCTGTGAAAGGAAAGTTACAATATCTATTGCATAGAGAATGACAGCTAACATTGTATTGCCCCTATTCAGTGTGTGGCCACGTTTGAAATAAGAAGAGCCCCGCTGGATCAGGTCAAAGGCCCATCTAGTCCAGCTTCCTGTATCACACAGTGGCCCCACCAGATGCCTCAGGGAGCATCTTCAGATCCTTTCTCAAAACCCACCTTTTCCATGAAGATTTTTGCACAATTGACTAGTAGTCCTATTAACCTGTATCCTGTCGCCACTCCCTTGCACCTGGCACAAATAAAACCTACTCCTACAACCAGCAGGTTGCTTATCCCCATCATGGCTTGTAAGCTGTGATGAACCTTTTTCCTTGTTGGCTTCCCAGATGCAGATGCAGCTGGTGGGCCACTGTGGGAACAAACAGGTCTAGATGGGCCTTTGGCCTGATCCAGCAGGGCTCTTCTTATGTTCTTATGTTATGTAGTTGGTATTTATTTATTTTTTCATATTTTATACCACCTTTCCTCCAAGGAGCTCAGGGTGGTGTACATGGTTCCTTCCCTCCTTTTGTCCTCACAACAACCCTGTGAGGTAGGTTAGGCTGAGAGATAGTGACTGGCCCAAGGTCACCCAGGAAGTTTCATGGCTGAGCGGGGATTTGAACCTGGATCTTCCAGGTCTAAGTCCATCACCAGAACCACTACACCATCCTGGCTGTACACCATCACTGATAAGGGAATGAGAACTGGTAATCTGGGTGGCTTCTTAAGTTGTCAGTGAAAGAGAAAATATGTGATAAGGTATTAAAGGACGGGGATATCACCTCCTTGTGTTTGTTTTATTTAATGGACTGATGCTGTTCATGAATGCAGAGAGGCCACTGTTTATTAAAGCAAATGGGATCTTGAGCAAATAAGTATGTAAATAAGGGCAGGAATAAGTAAAATTATTTATAAGTAAATATAATAATAAGCAAATAAGTAAAAATGAGGGCAGGAAACTGAAGCCCCAATCCTATTGGGGGCCCACCACTGCCAGAACAAGTGTTCCGGCAGTGTAAGGTCCTTTAAGGTAGCGTGAATGCTGGGCCACTGTCACGCACTGTTGGGCCGCTGTCACAAGTGGCGACAGGTGTGGTGCACGTGGCAGCAGCTCAAGAAGGGTCTGCAGGCACTGGTAAGTTGGGGGGGCATGGGCGGGGAGGGGGAGTAACAGGACAGATTGGAGGAGAAACTGGGGGTATCTCAGGGGATGGAGGAGGTGGATCTGGTGGCAGCGACTTGCACCCAGATCCTATCTCCAAAACTCCTCCCTGGCCCTATTCGGATTTACACCAGCAAAATGATTGGCATAGGTCCAAGGAAACTCATAGGCAATCAGGCAGCCTACCAGGGTGTAAGTAAAACATTTTTTTTTAACTTACCTCCTGCAGGCTGTCCAATCACCCCTCACCATAGCATGCAGCATGCGCTCTGTTGGCACGGCTGCATGCTATAATGTGGTAGGTGATAGGATTGGGCAGTGAATATAGTACAGGTGGGCCCCCATATCCACTGATTTGCTATCCACGGTTTCAGTTATCCACGGATTGTGGGGACCCCCCAGGCTTTTACTTTTTTCCCAGTAAGATTCGTTTCTTCCTTAAAGAAACAGGAGAAGCAGCCTCTGGCTGCTTATTACAGGCAAGTAGAACAAGACTAAGTACTAGAGAGGCTCTGCAAGGTTAACAGAAACCTTGCAGAGCCTCTCTAGGACTTAGTCTCGTTCTACTTGCCTGCAATGGAGGCTGCTTCTCTGTTTGTTTTAAGGAAGAAACAAAGTTTGCTGAAAGAAAAATAAGAGCTGGGGGGGCAAGCATGCCTGCCTGCAGGAAACTATGGAGGGGGTGTTCGCTCTTATCCACGGTTTCAAGTATCCATGGAGGGGCCTGGAACATATCCCCAGCGGATATGGGGGCCCACCTGTATATGCTACACTGGAATATACAGGTATAGAAGCTCAAATCGGATGGTGGTATAATAGGGAGGAAAAGAGTATAAAGCATTTGCTGTCTCTAAAATGGAATAGCAGTTTGTCTAGTGCATTATGTTCATAAGATATATACATTCTCTGTTTAGTAAACCTTTATACATACATTAATTCTACATTTTAGGGAGCCTAGTATGAGAACATAAAACCTTGAAAAGTTGGTCTTTAAAGTATTTTTGTTACTGTAGCTGTTATCATCTGCAGAAGTTGTATCAGAGAACAAAATATATGCAATAAATTAAAAGTGATATTTTTAAAGCTAATCTGTATGGCATGAGACCTGCTAAGCTGAATGAAGTCCATCTTGCAAAACGTTTATTTTTTTCAAAAGCATTTATACAATTTGGTTTCAATTGCGGAGAATGAGACCCAACATTCATTGTGATGAACTGCAATAACATTTTTAAAAATCAAATCATTCATTAAATAACAATTAGATATTATTAAACCAATGTGTATCATTTTCCAGGGCAGCCCAGCTAACCCATTGCTAAACAAGAGGATTCCCACTGAACGTTACTCACCATCATATGTATATATATTAATGTTGCGAGGTTCAGGGTAAAAACAGGAGCAGATCAAAGACAGCATAGACAGCTCCTTCATCTTTTCCTTGTAGGCTGAAATGAGAGAGGTTCCATTAGCATCCTTCACCTTTCCAGGTTCCTGCCTTGTGGAATATCTCATTTAGATGATATATTAGTGTTTTTAGTAGAACGGCAAAATTAATTGCTCAACAAAAGCTTAGTGAAAATACAAAATGGTTTTAGTTTTGAACTTTAGGCATTACCCACATGGGATTGTGGATTTTTTTTCCCAATAGATCAATACGGCCACTTAAGATTATGTGCCTTGCTATACTCCCAATTTGGCTTCAACTGACTTTCAGCCTAATGTCACACCATAAATTTATCTCCTGCTGTGGCTCATCCCCCCCCCCCTCTGCATCTTGGAAAGAACCTACATGTTTCAGATTTGCACTGGAGACTGGACTGAGTTTACTTATGGCCCAGTCCTATTTGTGGGATATGATGGCGGATCTTGTGATCCACCATTGTATTCCATAGAGCTGCTGCCAGGCAAAGGCCAGGAGGCTGTGTGTGGGCAGAAGCAGCCCATAGAACCTCTGCTGTTGCTGGTAAGTTGATGGCAGGGGTGGATTGGGAATGGATCGGGGTGGGGATTGGGACAGGCTGGGGGTGGTTTGGGGGAAGTAGGGAATTAGATCTTGGTGGTGGCCATATGCGTTGAATCCTGTTCCTCTTCCTGGCCCGTACCCGTACCCAGAGGCTCTTCAGACATATGCCAGCCAAAGAGCTTATGTAGGATGGAGGAGACCCATTGAGGAGCAGGCAGCCTATGGAGAGGTAAGCTAGTGAATTCATGGCAGAGATGAGATTTGAACTGGAGAAGTCCTGATTCACATATTACAGGTGGGCCCCCATCCGCTGGGGATATGTTCCAGGCCCCTCTGTGGATGGGCACATTTTAAATGCAAAAAAAAGAAAAAAAAGAAAGTTGTCTTTAATGCTCCTGTGTTTGTGAATGAATGAAACCTTTATTGGCATAAACCTGTGTTTGTGTGTGTGTTTCTACCTCCAATGACAGATAGAAATCTTATTGTGCTTTGTGTTACACTCATAATGTACACTGTATTTGCCATTCATTCCCTATTACAACTCCACTGTGTTACATTGCATTACACTGTACCGTGTTATTGCATTACATTGGTTTTACACATTATACCACAATTGGCCACTAGATGGTGATGAGGATGCGCTTAATGACGGTTTTACTATATGACAGGTTTTTCAGAACGTATCCCGGTCCTTAAGCAGGGGACACCTGTACTCATGAGAACCAAATAATATGCTGTTCAGATAATTCCCAGCAACGTCAATCTAAATTTTACATTATCAATACAGGTGGGCCCCCATATCCACGGATTCACTATCCACGGTTTCAGTTATCCACGGATCGCAGGGAGCCCCCCCCCCCAGGCTTTTACTTTATTCCCAGTAAGCTTCATTTCTTCCTTAAACAAACAGGAGAAGCAGCCTCTGGCTGCTTATTGCAGGCAAGTAGACTAAGTGCTAGAGAGGCTCTGCAAGGTTAACAGAAACTCTGTTTGTTTTAAGGAAGAAACAAAGTTTGCTGAAAGAAAAATAAGAGCGGGGGGGGGGCGCACACGGCTGCCCACAGGGGAGGCAGGGCAGGGTCCTCTCAGGAAACCATGGAGGGGGTGTTTGCACTTATCCACGGTTTCAAGTATCTACGGAGGGGCCTGGAACATATCCCCAGAGGATATGGGGGGAGTACTGTACAACAAAATCCTACATTCACAATGCATGTCAACCTACTTATTCAAGAACTGGGGATACAAACAGATGGGCAGTTGATGTGATTTCTGTTCATTAGAAATACATGGTTCAAACCAGATTCTACCGCTCTTGTCATTTATGTTTCTGCTATGCTTGCAACAACAACAACAACAGCTTCACATTGAGAGATTTGCCAACTGCATTGAGAGATTACAACTGCCAACTCTTTCTTCATTATGATGTAGTGGTGTTCTTGTTTGCTATGTTTTAATTGCTTTAATGTTTTGCATGACACTCTTCCATGCTAATGAGTACAAACTTCCTAGTGAGCTCTGTTGGGCATAAAGGTGAGATATAAATGGGAAAAAGAAATATGAATAACTGAAATCTGAAGTGAGGAAGAAATGCCATTACATGTCATTTATAAATCAACGGCTGTCTTACCACACAGATAAATAATAAGATGGACCGAAGGCTGTCCCATGTTCTGCACAAATTCATGGCCTGCTTAACATAGAGTCATGTTCCAGAGGTCACCAACCTTTTGGACCTCATGGACCACTAAACTCACAATTTTGAATCCCACGGTCCGTGATGGTGAAAAGCCTGCCTCCCTCGCTGGGGGGGGGGGACTGCGGCTTGGAGTCAGGGTGAAACACCTACCTGCCGGGGTGGTGGTAGCCTCCGGCCCATTCCCCCCCTTTTTTCACCGCAGCCGGCAGGCCCGCACACTGTTATTTTAACCACTCCCTTAAATCCTGCTGGTCTCCCGATCTTTCTCTTCCTGTTATTTACTTTAATAAAAGTGGCCCTTTACACCCATATTACTGACTCATGTGTTTACTGGGGAGTGCTTGGGCAATTCGCATGTTTATGCTTTGGGATCGCAGCACAGAGAAGCAACTCCCAGACTGGTATGGTGACACCTGAAGGGACCCACCTCGCCTCCTTTCTTCTAGTACATGGTGGTCCAACGCATGGCCCGCGGGCCACATGCGGCCCCCGAAGGCCTCTGCTGCGGCCCCCGGCTGCTCTTGGAGCTCCCCTCCCCCGCAGTCACCCACGCTCCCCTGATGATCGGAAAGGCGGTCAGGAGCTGACCGCCTTTTCGATCTTCAGGGGAGCATGGGCAGGGCATGCTAGACAGCGGGGTGGGGCATGCATCGGTCATTATTATTAATTAATTAATTATTTAATTTATTGTACGGTCCCCAGGTTTCATGTCGAAGTTCACATGCGGCCCTCGAGGTACGAAATGTTGGACCACCCTGTTCTAGTATGTCTGCTTGTTTTGGTTTTTTGGCAGCAGTGGTCTGCTTAACAGTGGTGGCCACTGAACCTTTGGTGGCATGAGAATCAGGAAGCATTTTGGGGTCCTGAGGCCTGTGGATTGGCTGCAAACCCTAAAAGAGCAACCTTGAGCAAAAGTAATAGACCTGTGATGTAACCAATGAAAGCCAAGAAGCTGCATTTATTAGCAGAAACACCATCCCATGAGTTCCTTAGCCCAGATTCCAAGGTTTAAACTCCTGCGCAGGGTTAATAGGATTCTAAGAAGTGATGAATAATACTGATGATGCTGATCAAATTCTAGCCATTCTTGAATGTAGCGCATAAATGCTAATCTATAGCAGAGTGCCAGGAAGTCTTGAAAATGAGGCAAGATTAGCAGAACAGTCTTAACAAACTGTAGAGTTTATTGCTGAAGTTTTTTCTCAGCAGGTGGCCTGATAGACTCCTGCGTACTCCTTTTTCGAATCCTCCCTGCCCATTTGGCCCAATATAAATCCTGGAATGGATTTGTCCTAATCTGTGACCAACCCAGAACACTCAAAATACTGTCCTGGAACAAGGAATAGCTCACTTAATGACGGTTTCACTATATGACGGGTTTTCCAGAATGCAACATAACCTTAAGGTATGCCATCAGATTGTTTTTTTGATCACTTATTTCTGTAGCTTCATAATTATTGATCGCAGACACCCAGGCTGGTACACATGATTCTTCCATGGTGCTTCTCAGTAAGTGCAAAGTGCAAAGCATAAACTAGCTCAGTCTCACCTCCATATCTATTGTACATGATTTTGTTGTTTAGTCAGGCTTTAGTTATGTGTTTGAGTTCCTGACCTTGAATCCAATTTCATTTTCTGCTTTGAGAAAAACACCACAAGAGGCAAAAAAAAAAAAAAAAGCTAGAAATTCAACTCAGATGGGGCATGAAATGCAGGCCATACAAGGGTCATATTTCTTTAGTGCAGAGTAACTATATTTACATTGATTTCTCAGTGACATCATTGATGAAAGAAGCAGTCTCTTCAGTTTTGAAGGTTAAGTGATTCAGAGATGTTGGGTTTGTATATACTGTAATACTGTCAGTCTGAAGCCTGTGTTTTCCTTTCAGTATCAAACTGAGACATACTGGCCTGACTATTTTTTTTTTCTAATTCACAATAGGAATTGCATTATATGCTTCTGATCAAACACAATGAAGAAATTATTATCAAAGAAGTTACATTCAAATACCAGAGTTAGGCAGTCCACTTACCTTATTTCCCTCTCTTTTCTTAATATTGCCAAACCCAATATTTTGTTTAGACATAACTATGTAATTACTATTACAAATAGCAACAAGTAACAATTATCACAAAGCCAGGGAACTGATGTCGGTCGTTTGCATAGTTAGCAGAGTGTGTTCCTGACAACTGCCCTGTGAAGTAGGCTGCAGTCAATCCTATTATGCCATTGAGAGACTGAGGCTTTGAGGCACAACTTGCCCACAGCTGCAAAATGAGTCTGTCTCAGTCAGGCGTGAGATAGAATCTTGGTCTCATTGATGCAGTTTCAAATGTCTAGCCATGGACCACAAACCATCTCCAATACTGATGCCGACTGATGCATTCATACAACATGATACATTTGACAAGCAGGGCTATTACACACAGTAGAGGTGGTGCACTGCTACTAGAAGTTAGAAGGTTACTTTCTTTATCATAGCATACTTTCCAATTTCCCCAGTCAGTGCCGAAAGTTTTAGCTTAATTCAGGACATATATCTCAATATTACCCAGAGTCCGCCATGGAAAAACATGAGAGCCTTCTGGTGGATTTTCTGCCATGTGTAATCAACAGTCACATGGAAAACCATATGTATGAGTGACAGCGGGCCCTTGGTATCTGCGGGCAGATACCCAAATCTGTGTAAAATGAAATCTGCGGTGGGGGGGGGGGAGGATGGGGGGGGGTAGTGCCACAGTACCTTATTTTTCAGCTGTGCCAGGCCCACCACCCGTTTCTCGACTCCAGCGCACTTTCTAACTACTCCAAACTGCAGCAAACAGTTTTTAAAAAATGCAATAAAAAGTGACTTCTGGTTTTGCATCACAACCGGAAGTCACTTTTGATAGTCTTTTTTACTGTTTCCTGCAGTTTGGAGTAGTTAGAAGGTCGAGAAGTGGGCGGTGAGTCCGGCATAGCTGAAAAATAAAGTACTGTGACGCTGCCCCCCCCCGCCCACAGTGGGACTCTACTTCTGGGGTTAGCCATCCGCGTTGAGTCAAATCCGCGGGTGGCTAACCGCGGATGAGGAGGGCCCACAGTTGAAATGATCGGTCACCGTTTTGGAATGTATCCCATCTGCCAAGTGGAGTGTTTCAGGCCCATTTGTCATTGTTGTATTTCATATGACCAAATATTTGTGGTAATGGAAAGCAGAGATGAAGGGGGAAAAATGCTTGGAGCTAAAGTAGATGCTGATAAATCAACTGATTTGAACCATTCTAGGTGGCATCATACAGCTCAAAGCTGAACCATTCAGTCTGAGGACTGATCTGTGTCATAGTGTTCCTGTGTTGAGAAGCCATCATGCAAAAGCATTCTTCAGGCTGCATTCCTGCACACTTGTACCTGGGAATAATAAGTCTCACTGATCTCAGTAGGACTTACTTCTGAGTAGACATGCATAGGATGGATCCCATAACATTCATTCTCCATATTATGGTTTCTGTGTGGAGGCTTCTGAAAAATATTCCAACATTAAGGGGTCTCAATGGGCTAGAGAGACCATGGGTATCAAATTTGTTTCATACTGTGAGCCAAATAGCATTCATGGTGCCTGCTAAGGTCCAGAAGTGATGTCATTAAACAGGTGATGGCCAGAAATAAGCACTTTTTTTCCCCCCACTTAGGAGCTCATTAGTTGCAAATGACAGAAGAGAAAATATGCAAATCGTGATCATATCTTCAAGATACGGGAGACCCCAGTTATCGCATGGGCCTTTCAGCAGTGCCACTTTCGCTGAGGCATCACTTCACAGCTCAGCAGCTGAGAGGTGCTCTGCAAAGTGACGTATCTGGCCCACGGGGTTTATGTTTGACATCCCTGCTCTAGACCATGCATTCATGTGCATCATCTGGTTCCTATACATTTGATTTATGTATCCTTGCTGACTGGCAGCAGAATGCATACATTTATTTCATTGAACATTGCATTTGAGGCTATCTGTGGTATAAGATCTTTAACGGCCCAAGCACATTTGATGTTCACGGTAAACATACAAGTTTGAACCAGCCTTATGTAGCAGTTGTTTGTGGAAAGCCATTTACTATTTGTTCCTTCCGTGTTATACTACAGCACTGAGGTTTCTAATAGTGTTTGGTGCTTGTATGAAAACTCAGTATGCAATGCAGAGGGTTCACCTGGTAAGTGGCACTATGAGCTACAGTACAGTATGGAGTTGCCCCAATCTGTCAGCATTTTTGGATGCCTCCATGTTGTCATGACCTAGGACTCAGACTTGGCAATCTCAGCATCAGAGGAATATGGGGATATCAAGAACCCTAAAATTGTAGCAACTGAACTTTTCAGGAGAATGTCACTTGAAACTCACTGCATGGATCTCCAGAGATCATGAAGAACACCCTCAGCTCCCTCTAGTATAACCTGCTCCAGAAATGTCTCCACGCAGACTTCCTTATACAGTGATTCTTACACAGAAATACTTCTAGCTCTTGACATTCTGATTTCACTATCAGAACAGTCCCAGAGAGGCCAGCAGGTATTCAGCTTGCCTGCCAACATTGCCCATTGTCCAGAAACGTTGTCCTTTAACTAGAGCAGGATTTCTTTAATGGGGTGTGGCCAAGAGTCATACCTCTCTCCTACAATACAGAAACCCTCACTCAGCTTCTCAGCATGATCAATGCAGTACCATGTACACACCTTAGCTTTCAGCTCCCACTATGTTCTGATGAAGCTGAGAATCCTGACTTGCAATGTGCTTGCTTGCTTGCCACCTGGGTGGCTAACATTAACACAGTTATTATCAGGACCAGGACCCAAGACCTCCTGGAGATTGAAGTGGCATCAGAATGTTAAGTTCTGCACTGTGCTAACCTCCGTTTACTTCCCCACATGAGGCAGCCTTGCCCCCTCGCTGTTGGAGCCATTCAGTGTGGCAAAGGCAATGTGCAGGGAGTCTACTGCGCGTTGCCTTTGCCACACTGAATGGCTCCGATGGTGAGGGGGCGGGGCTGCCTCGTGCCGGGGAGTAAACGGAGGTTAGCACAGTGTGGAACTTACCGTTCCGCCCCACCTCGATCAACGCCACTGGGCATGCAAACTTCTGACTCCTGCCTTTCCCTGATGATCTGTCAGCCATCGTTCCTCCCACTCCCTAGATTGGAAAAGAAAGAGGGGGGCGAAGTGTGAGAGGAAAGGAACGTGGTCTAGAGAGATGCTGTAGCCCACCAGTCCCCTCTTCTCCACATTTCCTCTCCCTTTTCCAATTCAGGGAGTTTGAATCCAGATTCAGAAGATTTTGAAGGTGAATCTACGAATGAAACCAGAGATTTTCCTGTTGGGTTTTCTGGATCGGCAATTAGAACACACTTATGGAATGAATGTTCTTTTTTATTTTATTTATTTATTTTTCACATTTTTATACCGCCCTTCCTCCAAGGAGCTCAGAGTGGTGTACATATTTCCTCCCCTCTTTTTTGTCCTCACAACATCCCTGTGAGGTAGGTGGGGCTGAGAGATAGTGACTGGCCCAAGGTCACCCAGGAAGCTTCGTGGCTGAGCGGGGATTTGAACCTGGATCTTCTAGGTCTAAGTCCGACTCCCAAACCACTACACCATCCTGGCTTTTTATATCTAACTACAGCTGCGAGGTTGTTGTATGCACAAAACAGGAAATCTAAGGAGGTACCTTTGTTGGCCAAGTGGTGGTTGAAAGTTTTGGAACTGGCAGAAATGGATAAACTGACCGTCAGTGCAATCCTATCCAACTCCATCCCCAGAATGGAAAGGGGATTCAAATCCCCTCCAAAGGGGGATTCAAAGAGGATTTGAATCCACTTTCCGTTCTGGGACCTCCCGTTCTCACTGCACCGCTAGTTGCACTGATGGTGCAAGTTGGATAGGATTGCGCTGCATGTTAGTGAAAGAGAAATATGTAGATACTTTTGTGAAGAATTGGAAACCGTTTATAGATCTTCACACGCAAGGGAAAATAAGAATGATTAATGGTATGTGGCTTCGTTGAGTAGGACGATTTGCTTTTAGATTTAAATAGTAAGAAATAAAGGGTAGTATTAGGTTAGTTGATGTATGATTATAAGAATAGATTACTCTGCAATTAGGCAGGGTACAAGTAATTATACGAATTAATTTAAGTATACATGTTAGTGGCTAATCCAGATCTTTTCTGTTATTCTGTACTTTTCTTTCTTCTTTTCTTTTTCTGTATTCTTTAATGTATTATAATAAAAAAAATAACTTTCTAAAAAAACTTTCTAAAAAAAAGAAAGAAAAGAAAAACCTGATCAGCACAGACACGTCATAGCACCATCCCTGCTCTTGGGCAGTGGCTTCCCTATAGCGATTCCTCATGTACAGGAACATGTAGGGACTGGAATACAGTATGTACAGCAGCCTTTATACTGACACAATAGAAAGCTGCCAAATGCAAATTGTATGATCGAATTGAAATAGCAGAGACAAATGTACCCAATGCTAGTTGGGGGGTTGCTTAAGTTTTTCCAGGGTTTTACACACTGAATGGGTAATGGCTGGATTTATAAGACATTTAAGGCCACTAAAAAGAAACCCAAATGTCAGTTTTATCATATGTAACCATACACTGGATAGAGATCTGCAAATGCGCTAATAATTTGCAAAAGGAGCTTCCCCAAAGGTGAACTGCTTGCGTGGCACTGACATTATTACAGTATTTGTACATACTGTATTAAGGTGCAAAAAAATATTGATTATTCACTTGATTTTCTGATGCCAAAAGGATAATTCCTGGAAGGCCTAAAAGGCCATTTTAAAGTATTTTTCATTCTCACAATGCTGTTTCAACAAGCTACAGAAAATCCATTTATAGACTCATAATTGTTATGGTCACTTCTGACATGAGTCAATGGGCTAATTTTGCTGAGCTAATGCAAACACTCTGTTACAATGAAATTTTAACGATGGCTTTTATTTTCCACCAGAGGAAAGCAACACCACTTGCGCTGCTTTTGATGTGACGGAGGACAGAGGTGTATAGGCTGCCAGTCATTTGGATCCAGATGGATTTATTAAAAAAAAAATTAAGCTGTTGTCTTTTCTAATTTATTTACAGATTTCAGTCAACCATATCTCAAAAAGCATCAAAGAAGAGGCAATAAAAAGTGTGAGTATCAGACCTTTTCTGGGATACTAACAGTGCAATCTTGTGTACAATTGCGCCGGGGGAGCATGCGCTCTCCCAGTGCTAGGTGTTGTGAAAGTACCATAAAGCAGCTCTCTCTCCCCTGGCGGACTGTCCCTGCACCTGCCGGGTAAGTCCTGCACCAGCCGACGCAGGGGCAGGGTGGACCAGGCGGTGAGGGAGGGCAGCCATTGGCCGCACTGGGCAAGGGGAGGGTGGGGATATCGGCAGCGAGATCCTCCGATATCCAAAGCCTCTCCTGGCCCGGTGCAGCCTTACATGGAGGGCTCGAATGTACGCCAGCTCCAGAGCTGACGTACATTTGAGTGGGCCCATTGGGCTATCGTCCCCTTCCCTCAAGGTGCACCCGGTCTTCCCCGGGGCAGCCTGGAACCTGGATAGGATGCAGCAACTGGCCCTTTAGGCTGGCCGCTGCATCTTACTCAGTATTGGGCTGCAAGTTACTTTTTAATCCAGCAATATTTGTAAGTGATTCTTTACAAAGCATCATCATGCTGCATCATAGGAAGTTGCCTTATGATGAGTCAGACCATTGGTCCATCTTGCTCATTATTGTTCAGGCTGACTGCCAGTGCCACTCAAAGGTTTCAGACAGGAATCTCTTCTCTGCCCCACCTAGACATGCTGGGGAATTGAACCTGGGACCTTCTGCCTGCAAGACCTGTGCCCTAGCACTGAACTGCAGCTCCTCCCCCTTTCTCCCCACTTGCAAGGCCTTCTCAGTAGCCACCAAGGATTGAGAGTTGGTAAGAATTTCTTTGAAGACTGGATGCTAGGGGAGGGCAATTGCCTTTGTGTCGTTCATGCCCTTCTCCCAGTAAGGGAGAGGGAAAAGGAATAGAGGAGACGCGGTCCGCTCCTGGTACAAGTTGCAGGCGCAAATCACCTGGCGGAAAGCCAAGTGAATGCCTTCCTGAGGTCACACTGGAAACAATATGTTGGCCTAAACAGATCTTTTGGGGCTGATCAATCAGGGCTCTCCTTATGTTCTTATGAGAACAAAGTATTATTGATAACATCTGAGCCACAGCAGTATATGTTAGTTATGTGTTTTAAAACTTGATATCCTACCCTTCTCAGCATTCAGCAAGGAGGCATGGCGGCTTACAAAAAACATTAAAACCCCCAGCAGTTAAAACAACCCAAAGTAGCAAAAGAACAGCAATACAAAATCAATCCAGCTAGGACAGAATTGTATAAGGGGACACAATGATAACACTGGACAACACACTTTTTCTGGCATAAGGTATTCTAATGGTTTTAAGGTAATTTTGGGGCGCTGATTCCAAATCTGGCATCAGTTCTTGTCTATCACATCAGGTTTTTGAGATATCAAATATTGCATTTGAGAAAATCAATGAAAAACAGCAAATTTATACTGGTCTACAATTTTTTTTTTCCTGGCCTGGACTTTTGCAGCTGTTTTAGACTAATTTCAGGGTGCTGATTCCAAATCTGATCTCAGATTTGCTCTATCACATCTCGTTTTTATGCTATCGGCATACCCCATTTTCATGATGCCAAACCTGTTGCCAGATTTGGAATCAGCGCCCCAAAAACCATTGGAATACCTAATGCCAGAAAAAGTGTGTTGGCCGGGTACCCCCTTATCATGGTCCAATTTTATGAAGTACCCCCTGCTAATTAACTGCTAATTAATTGGATAAATCAATTAATTAATTAGGTAATTAATCGTTAAGTAAAAAAGTACTAACACAATTTTAAATGTGAAAAAATGTCTTATATAACGGTGTGTGTGTGTGTGTGTGTGTGTGTGTGTGTGTGTGTGTGTGTGTGTGTGTGTGTGTGTGTGTGTGTGTGTATGGGAGAGAGAGAGAGAGATGCAAGGATCTCTTTTTTTCTCCAAGTCACACTTCCCAAAATCAGCTCCTTCCTCCCCCACCCCACCAAAGTAGTACATAGTACAGGGGTCATCACACCCCTGTACTATGAAAGCCCTCTCACGAGCTGGTGTGTGTCGCACTTCTGACAATATTGGGGCCCACAAGAGAACCTCCCTAAAAGATCTTATCAGATGGGCAGGTTCACGTGGGCAAAGAAGGTCCTTCAGAGATCTTCGCCCCAAGCCATTTAGGGCTCTAAAGGTCATGAACAGGACTTCAAATTGTGCCTGGGAACAACCTGGCAATTAATGCAGTCAGTGTAATAAATGTGTGGTATGATTGTAAAGACGTTCTCACATTAACACCATCAAAGCTGCATTTTGCACCAGCTGAAGTTTCCAAACAGCCTTCAAAGGCAGCCCCACATAGGCCACGGTACAATAGGCCTCCTGGGAAATGTGATCCCTGCGCAGGTTGCAGCAGGGATTGGGAAAAACCCATTTTCTACCAGTGCTGCGTTTTCACATCACCAGTAACAAATAGAATAGAACAGGGGTGGTCGTGGCTCCTGAGCCACATGCAGCTCTTTGACGTATATATTGTGTGGCTCTCAGAAGTATGTTGGCTGAGTTCCTTTTTTCATCGCCATTATTATAAAAAGTAAATAAGAAATTTTCAAGCTTTGTAATTATTTACCAGTTATAAACTGAGAGTCAACTGGATAAAAACCTAAGTTCAATGTTCATGATGAGTCAATATATTTAAGAATTTAAATGCTTCTTAAATATTGCAGCTCCCAAACATCTCTCTTGTGGCTCTCAAACATCTGAAGTTTATCATTTGTGGCTCTTGCATTAAGCAAGTTTGGCCACCCCTGGAACAGAAAGTCATTTTAGTGTCACCCCTCCCTGGGGTGACACCTGGGGCAGTCTGTCCCCACCCCCCACCCCACTGATGCCCCTGACAAGCAGCTCAATCTTGTCTGGGGCTGGCGAATCTCACAATCCACTACCCTAAGTTCCAGACTGATTTCAACATGAAATTGGTAGTATTGTTAGAGTATTATCACATAAAAGGTTATTAAACATCATTACTGATATTTAGTTAAAAAGAGGATCAGATTTATAGTTGGTGGAAGATGCTTGGCTGCCATAGGCATCTACACAGCTACAGCAATGCAGAAGATACTAATGAAAGGGTCATGACTCTTAACATCTTTCAAAGCTATTAAAAATAATAATCTTCCAAGACAATGTTTAAGGAATACGGGAATTAAAGCCATGTAGTAAAAGAATCTTGAACTTTAATTGGAATAAAAATCACATTAAAATCCAAGGAACTGAGCCCAACGTTTCGTTCCAGCCCCGTGGAACTGACACTGACACTGTAACAGCAGAACTATCCAGCATGGAAAGAAAGGGAGAGTGAAGACAAGAAGAGGAAGCAATTAACACCAGCTGTGCTAAACGAGCCCGCATGGCTCGCCTGACAGCTATCGCTTCGCTCCGGACCTGTCATTTCTGTACCTGTCCGCTCTGTCCGCTCTGTACCGCTGGGGTTTCCCTGCGTTTTTTGGTTTAAATTTACTATGATGAATTGAGGACAGCACCATCTATGATCTTTCGAGATTCCTATGAAGAGGTTCCACGGGGCTGGAACGAAACGTTGGGCTCAGTTCCTTGGATTTTAATGTGATTTTTATTCCAATTAAAGTTCAAGATTCTTTTACTACATGGCTTTAATTCCCGTATTCCTTAAACATTGTCAATTGATAGCTGGCCATGAAAGCTTTAGAATGAAATCTTCCAAGACTTTAGAATTACGGGTAAGGATGCCATGTAGTTTATTTCAAACAGATCAACGATTCTAAAGTCTTGGAAGATTACTGCTGGCCATGAAAGCTTTTATTCTTTCTTAAAAATAATAATTTTGATTAAATTTCATTTGGGCCAGCCCAGCTCCTTGACTTGCTGCCCTGGGTGTGGTGAGGGCATGCCTATTAAATGTACCTGTTGCTCCTAAGTGCCTCCAGATCAGCAGTTAAATTTTGTGATTCATTGGGCGTGTGTGTGTGTGTGTGTGTGTGTGTGTGTGTGTGTGGTTTTCTATGTATCTTACAGTCCAATCCTACCCAAATCCCCCCCACCGATGCAGCCGTGTGAGGTGGTTGCCTTAGGCGGCTGGTGTGGGGGGTGGCGAGCGCCACTGCCCCACCACCATTGCCACAGCTGCCATTCCTCTTCCCAAGCTGCCACCGCCAGCTCTCACCATCCTCTTCCACCCAAGCAAACTACTCCTCGCTCTTCCCTCCTCCAACCTGAGCACCTCCAGGCAACATCTGACCAGCGCCCACACCAGCCACCACCATTCCTCCTCCGCTTCTTGCTTTTTAAAATGCACCTTTTAAAATGGAAGACGAGGAGATTGGAGTGGAAAACAACGTGGATGATAACACAGTGATACAACAGAGAGGAGACAATGTAGACCACCACTCTACACTCATCTGCACTCAATTTGTTGTTTTTCCTCCTTAAAAGGAGGAGGAGGAAGTGAATGGAAAAGACAAAGGCTCAGTGAGCCCAACATGACTTGCAACAACTGAACAAATGCTTTGTCTTGGGTTCATTCAAAGTGCTCAGCTGTCGCCTAGTGAATGCATGTGCCATTACAAAAGACAGATGTCTTCTAGACAAAAAAACAAACACACATTGCAGTTAGTTAAAACAAAATCGAATGTTAATCTGCACCATTACTGACATCTACATATATAGCAAGGGCAGCTCAGTCATTTTTATCTTTGAGTTACACTGAGGCCTTTAGTACTTTCTGAACAATTTCATGGAGTCCAACTCACTTTCTGTTCTTCTTACCATTATAGTTACCATGAAAAACCATTTTGGGTGATGGATGATTAGTATAAAACACATAAAAGTAATCCTTACAGACTAACCTAGATAAATCAACTAAAAATACTCATCCTTTATAGTGCCATTAAAAGCCCAGCATATCCTGAAAGAGCTACTTATTTTAAGAAAATAATCCCCATAATATGACATAATCTCTAAGTGGAATAATCAACATCTTTTATGAAAATATTAATGCAAAACTCAACTCGACATATTCATCACCGATCCCACTTTTCCTGCTCCAAAAAGCTATTATTTCCTAACAGAACTGCAGAATAAATATCAAATGTAAGAGGCAGTGAGTGCCGAGATTCAAAGAAATCTTGGTTTTGTTTTTGGATTCCTCTAGGTCGGATATCTTAACAAAAACCCTTTTTATCAGCCTAAAAATAGTTGGCTTAGAAAAGCATGCATATTCTCCCTCCCAATCTGCTGTCTGACCTCAGTTGACCTCATGGATGGGCCAGCTCTGAATATTGAAAGGAAGCATTTGAATATAAACTGGTGCATATAGGACTCAGAGGACACAAAGAGGACTCAGGCTGCGTACTTAGATAATAGTGGTTGGAAATAGGTAATAGCTTTTCAGAGTTGAAAACAGTATCACAGAGCCATCTTTGCCTATGATGTGCACACTCATCATATATGAAGGAATCATCCATGCATTCAACGTGTTGCACGTTTTTAGTGTATTGGAGGTATTGTTGCACATTGGTACACATGTCCCACTACAATCTTCTTTAAACAGGTTTTCCAGATTATTATTATTATTATTATGGTAGCACTATAAGAACCTTGATGACAGACATCTGGCCACTGGCATGCATATTTTGGTGATATCCAGGTTATGCAGCATAGGAACATGCTGCTTTATTATACGAGACTGCTTCTAAAGAACGTTTGGAAACTTCAGTTGGTACTGAATGCTGCTTCCAGGCTGCTATTGGAGGCCCATTATTTGGATCATATTCCTCTGATTCTGTCCATCTACACTGGCTCCTGGTTTGTTTTCTAGTCCAGTTCAAAGTGGTGGTTATATATGGTCTAGGCCAGGGGTTCCCAACCTGTGGTACTAGTACCACCAGTGGTACTTTGGCCGAGTGCTGGTGGTACTCAGACCACTGGAACCCCACTGTGACGCGGTGCTTTTGGTGACGCGTTTTTGCTCCCAGGAATCTCCTGCCTTTGGCCTCTTGAGAATGCTGAAAGGGCCCGCCCACCTGCCCAGAGTCCTCTCCCTGCGTTTTCTGGCCTCTGAAAACCCGGAAGTAACTAGTGATATTGCCAGTCAATTCCGGCGGTACTCAGAAGGAGAGTGGCACCAGAGGTGGTACTCAGCCGGGAAGGGGTTGATAACCCCTGGTCCAGGGTAAAGGACTGCCCGCTGCACAACACAGCCCACTTGATAAGATTATCGGGGGACGCTCAGCTCTGATCCTTCCTCTATCTGTGTAGTTAGTTTGATGGGTTCTCGGGCAGAGAGTTCTTGGCAATTGCTTCTGGTCCCTGGAATTCCCTTTCCTGGGAGGCACCCCTCCTTGCGGCTTTAGAAGGACCAGAAAGATGGTTGTTTGGGATGAGTTTGTTTGTTTGTTTTTAAACCAGGATCTGATGTTTTGCTGCTGTGATTTTTAGTGGTCTTGGTTGCTGTTGTTTTTATGATGGATGCTTTTAATGTATTTGATTAATTTTTTTAAAGAAATGATTGTTTATTTCATTGTATTTTGTATTTATTATATTACGGTATTTTGGTTTGGGGTGTGAACTGCTTTGGAGGTCACTATGTTATTGAAATTGATACACAGATGGCAATATAAATAAAGCAGGATGAAATAAATGAACCTGCAAAGTTGGTTTGAACAGGCACTATGGTCAGGTAGGAAAAAAAAAGATTTCTTTCCCCTTTACTACTTACAGTACTTCCTTGTTTGTTTGTTTTTGCATTTTTAAGCAAGATTTTCAAAAAAACCACAAACTTTATTTGACCACAAACTAGAGTAGAAACGTGTAGCTCTATCATACCTTTTCAGGATCCAAAAAATTATAGATTTAGCCATGAATCCAACCAAAGTTACACATATTTCTCCCAATAATTCCTTGAAAAAGTTAAGCGCGGGCTTAACTTTTTCTCACTCATATCAGTGGGACTTAGAAGCACACAATTCTATGTACACTTACTGGGGAGTAAGTTCTATTGTACTCAGTGGGACTTACTTCTGAGTAGACATGTTTAAGATTGTACTGCTAGCCCAGTAAACTTAACTCTGAGTAATAGTCTTAACTCCCCAATAGTCTTAAATTTGGCAGGATTACATATTTGATCCGCATCTTGGGGATTTTACAATTTGTAGAACTTCTCTCATCACTGTATATCTTAAAGCATCTTCTATCAGCTGCATCTAGTTATGGAAGAGGAAGTGACTACAAGGAGATTAACAGCAGTTCTATGGAGCTAAGTTCTATTGATTTAAAGGAACCGTATTCCTTCAAAGTAAGTGTGCTGAGGATTTGTAATGACTTTCCTCCTAACACAAGAGAATGCGTTCTAGTTCCCAATCTTGTGTCTTAATCACAAACTAGGCTCTCTCTCAGTAATGACTGAATATAGCAGTTTGCTGCAGATAGCCTTTGGAATGCATTAGTAGACTGAGATCATGAGGAAGCACTTTCATCATGTTAGAAAATACATTTTTAAAAGAGGTCACTTTAAATGAAACCTAATGCAGATGCCAAGAAAGTTGCAGTCAGACCCTGTTTTCAGGATTGGCTTCATCAGAAGGTGGAGTGACGTGGATGATCAGGGAGAGGGGTTACACTGCACCAGAGTCCACACAGGGAGTAAGTGAGAGCACTGACAGAGACTTCCGCCCTGTACAAAAGGACTTCTTCTTCCCTTTGGTAGGGGCTCTGAGAGGGGCTTCTTGGTAGGGGCTTCTTCAAACAGGAGGCGGAGCTACCACCAAACAGATGGCATTGGAGGTAAGCTGGGATGGGTAGTTAGCATCCCTTAACCCATACTTTCCTTTTGCTATTAAGTTCAGACTCCACACCCCAAACTTTCTTTTATGGGATTGGACAAGATCTGAGTTTGAACACAAAGTTCTGACACTGTTATGTCTAGTTTGACTCAGCAAAAGCTACTTCATAGCATAGTTGGAGGAAAGGCAGAAGATAAATGTAATAAATAAAATTCGTAATAACTAACGATGTGATCCTGCCTTGCTGCCTAATTATATATCAGTGGGCCTAACACTCCACCGGTCTAGGGTGTCGTAAACGTGCCATAAGGAATGTTTTTGACACCTGGAGAGTAGGCCAGTGGTGCTGGCCTCCATGGTGTCCAGAGACACCTGGACACCATGGAGGCCAGCACCACTTACTAGGCTGCAGAACTCACCCTTCAGCTGCTGCAGGTAAGTCCTGCGCCGGTCAGAGGGCAGACAGGATGGGGCGGTAAGGGAGCAGGGCCATTGGCTGGCCTGTGCAATGAGGGGGTGGGATATCGGCGCCAATATCCTGAGTCCCTTCCTGGCCCGTGTGCCGCCTTTACACCGCCTCCTTGAATGTACACCAGGTCTGGACCTGGTGTACATTTGAGGAGGCCCATAGGCCTCGGGCTCACTTACACCTGGGGAAGGGATGAACTTCTCCTGAGGTGTGGCCTAACAGCCCTGGGTCAGTCCGCAATGGGCCTATGATACAGCGGCCAGCCCTTTAGGCTGGCTGCGTACAGTTACACAGAATTGGGCTATAAATAGTTGAGAAAAGAAAAACGTGTCCACAGATCACATCAGCTAGAAAGATATTTCAAATTTTAGGAGTCAACTCTGTATAAAGCTGAAAAATATTTAAATGCCTAGATACCAGCATCAGATCTTTAGGAACTCTGCAACAAGACGCCCCAGACTTAAGCAATGCTGCTGCATTACATAACCTGCTGGCTTTTGCGACTTTAGAGATGTCGCAGGCAGTTAGAGGCATTATGCAAATCTATTTAATTCCTAATTCTCAGCCTTTTGTGGACTGACATTTTTGAAAATTTAAAGAGACAATTATTGTCAGAAGTGTTTACTGGATTCACATTGTTTCCAAATACTTCTGTCAACAGCAGGAGTTTATTAAAATGATGCCATTGGTCTTTTCTAAAGGGAGAAACATTTGTCTCTAAAAATCAAGACAGAATGTATAAGCTTGCTTGAGTAGCAAGGAACCCATGGACATTCTGAGAAACAAATGCTGTACATATGTTAGGAACAACATCTAGTTGTGCAAATGCCATATATATCTAATTACAACCATTCAACACATTTCTCTAGATTGAACATAAGCATCTTCCTTATACTTATACTTCCTTATACTGAGCCAGATCCTTGGTCCAACTAGTGACTAGTCTATATAGTTGAGTATAGTCTACACTGATTGACACCAGCTCTTCAGGGTTTTAGGAAATTATCTTTCCCAGTTCTGCAAGGAAATGCCAGATACTGAACATGTAGCCTTCTGCCACTAACCTATGGCCCCTCCCTTGATGTTGGCTATAATCTAGAAACCAGCTGTCATAAAGCCGATGTTGACGATACGGTTTGAGGGTTATAGCTGAAAATATTTCTGCTCATTAAGCCTAATAATTCCATAAATTGACATAACTGAGTTGGGAGATGAAGCACAATCCAATATATTAGCATGCATCAGTCTAACCACTTAAGGATATGGTTATCCAAACCATATGACTGATACTGCTTCAGTTTTCATATCTGGAAAGGTCTCGACATGCACAATCCAGCCAGTGTTAAACCCCATTGATTCCAATGAGAGAAATAAGCACATTACTTTAAAAGGTCTACCATTTAAATCAGTGGGACTTCAAAATATTTCAATTTGGCTAGATTATGCTCATTGTATATTAGATGCATTCCAATTTTATTTAGAACAAAAGCCCATGGAAGAAGTATGGGAGAAAATGAAATGGAAATGTGAGCCCCTTTGGGACAGGGAACTGCCTCATTTTCTGTTGCTACATAGAATGCTTTGAGAACTTTTTCTTTAAAAGTGGTATGTCTGATTTTAACCTGTTTTAAATTTCGAGTGCTTGCTTTTATGTTGGCTTCTCTGAAAGTTTTTACGTGTTTTATCTGTGATTTCTGGCTGTTTACACTTTAAATTACATGGTTATTTTACCCATACACCTTGTCTCATGCAATATGGTATGTAATCAAATATTTTAAAGAAGTCAATATGCAATGTAGGTTCAAATAGAAGACAGTATCACTCATGATTAAACCACCAGCAAGATATCATGGAATAAGTAGAAAAGCCCTTACTGATATTTCTCAAATGGGCAGCATTTCCAGAAGACACAACATTTATTTACTTAAAATGTTGTGTCCTATATTTTTCATAAAATTAGGACAACTTCCAACCATTAATAATTAAAAAAGCAGAAATTAATACATAATGCAAATAAGAATAAGAAACAGGGATGGTGATCTCACATTGTATTCTTTGGCAGCTTAAACATAGCTGGTCTCCATAAGGAATGAACGATACGTGATGATGATGTACTTCTGTGATAAGTGAATTTCACAGCCCCACCACTACAAAGGCCCTGCATCTTGTAACTTACTAAGTTCTGAGTAGGCATGCATAGGCTTGGAGGGAAGGCCAACCTTTCAACATGAATGCTCCTCCTGACCTTAATGGTTGTACAGGTGAGGGCAATTCAGCAGGTACAGCTGCTTTAAGCAGCACCATCAACACTTGCAGCTGACAAGATTCTCGCAGAGGTCTTATTGGTGGAAGGTTGGCCACACTGGCGTCGCTCCTGTGAAGCGACGGGAGCGGGTCGCCTCGGGGCGACGCGCGCACCCCGAGTGCACCCCGTGTGCACCCCCGCGTGCCACCTCTGTGATGCGCATCGCCCTCCGGATGCTCCGATGGAGTGTCTGATCTGGCCGGCGCTCCAGGGCCTTCTGAATGAAGGCCCACTGCGTCAATACGCAACCTTTCTCGGGTATTGCGCATGCGCAGACCATTTTGAGGGCAAGAGGGCAGGCCCTTGCCCTCAAAACGGTCTCTGCGCATGCGCGAAAACCGGAAAAGGTTGCGTATTGACGCAGTGGGCCTTCGTTCAGAAGGCCCTGGAGCACCGGCCAGATCGGACGCTCCGAGGTTGGCTCCCGGGCCGGCCTCGGAGTGTCCAGAGGGCGATGAGAAGGGGTGGGGGGGGCCCCGGGGGCCCCCAAAGGGCATCACTGGGGTGACGCGCGCGCCCCCGCCTTGGGGTGTCGCGCGTCCTAGTGACGCCAGTGGTTGGCCATCCCTGGCTTGGATTGTTAGTCCCCTTGTGTTGAATGGGGCTTACTTTTAGGAAAGTGTATATAGGATTACTGTCTAGCAACCCGATTGGGCCCAGAGCACACAGCAACGCTGGCACAGCCTCCTCTGTTTGCTCTGGGCCAGCCAGGGTCTAAGCAGTGATGGAGAGGTAAGTAAAAACATTTTTTTACTTACTTTGCTGCTGTCTTGTCCCCCCCAATGGGTCTACTTGGATCTGCACCAGCTCCTTGCCTAATGTAAATCTGAGTGCGTCCAAGGGGGCGTGTTGAGCCTGGGCTGGGGGCATAAGATATCATTGCCACCAATGTTGTCGATATCTACCAACTTCCCCAGCCCAGAGGTGTTTTTATGGTAGGGGCAGTACTGTAAGTTGTGCCCTGTCCTAGTCCCCGTTTACAACCAGGAACGAGGAGGCCCCGCCCCCTCGCCATTGGAGCCATTCCGTGTGGTGAAGGCAACGGGCAGGGAGTCTCCTGCCGGTTGCCTTCACCACCTGGAATGACTCCGACGGTGAGGGGGCGAGGCCTCCTTGTTCCTGGTTGTAAATGGGGACTAGGACGGGGCGCAACTTACAGTACCGCCCCTACCGTAGAAACGTCTCTGCCCCAACCTGCCCTCAACAAGCCCCCAGCTGGTCCTGATCCCCCCCTTTGACACTCCCCTGGAACTCTCTCTCCACTGACGTATCTGCTCCAGAGGTCATTGGCATGTACCCATGTTGTTGTTGTTCAGTCGTGTCCGACCCTTCGTGATCCCATGAACCATATCCCACCAGGCCTTCCTGTCTTCCACTATCTTCCTGAGTTTGCTCATTTTCATGTTCATTGCATCGGTGATGCTGTCTAACCATCTCATCCTTTGCCTTCCCCTTCTCCTTTTGCCTTCAATCTTTCCCAGCATCAGAGTCTTCTCCAGAGAGTCCTCTCTTCACATTAGGTGGCCAAAATATTTGAGCTTCAGTCTCAGTACCTGTCCTTCCAGGGAACAGTCAGGGTTGATTTCATTTAGGATTGACTGATTTGATCTCCTAGCAGTCCACTAGCCAATTGCTCTGCTGGCCCTGGCCTGTTCACTGTCACAGCAGGTACCGTGACAGTGGCCCGGACTTTGTGCTGATGCAATGCGAGTTCGTCAGCGTAAGGCCCGGATAGGATTGGGCTGTAAGTATCTTATTTGCAAGTATTCCAGTGAAATAGATAACCAAATGGAACCTCCACTTCCAGGAAGAAGTATACTGTTGAGTTAACAAATGGTGGGAAAACAATTGGGAATGGCCATCATCATCTCTATCAAACCCTTGCTTATGAACTTCTACAGGCAACTAGTTTTTTTATTGTAATTTCAGATAAAAAGACAGAGATTCTGAGCATGTGCATGTCTTTCCTTCACCACCCAGTAACTAGCCTAGGGTATCCAAAGCAGATCACAACCATTTACAAAAACAATCTAAGCAAAATAAAAACATCAATATCAATACAGTATGTACCACAGTCAATAAAACATATTCCAGAGAGAGCACATAATGCCATCTGAGGTAGTTAGAGAAGCTAGCTGAGAAAGCTGATCTCATCTCCTGCAGAATGTTTCACAGTCTGGGTGCCACAACAGAGAAGGCCCTCTCGCGTGTCTCCACCAAACACACCTCTGAGGGCAAGAGGGCCTTCCCTTCCCAGATTATCTTAAGGGGCAGGCAAGCAAAGGGAGGTGGTTCTTTTGTACTTTGGTTCAGAGCCATTTAGGGCATTTAAATGAAAACAAGCTACCCCTTGAATTTGACCCAGAAATACAATGGCACCCAATGCAACTGAATATTAGTGGCCTCTTTTTTTGGAGGGGGGAAGAGTCACCAGATTAGAGTTTTGCATTGTGCTATGAGGACCAGAATTCATTCTTTCTCCACAGAGCTGGTTTTCTGATGTTGGAATTAATTTGTGGTGGAAAGTTGCCCCCCCCCCCATGATTTAGTAGAACCCATAGATGCAGCTTGTCTCTTCCCTTTGAAAGTGTCTGGGGTAAGTGGGGGTGGACTGTTCATCACTGGATCTCTAGATTAATCTAATGACTTCCTTTCCCACTTGCTTTAGGCTTGGATATTGTGAAATATCTTTAATCAAACCTAGAGGAGCCTTTTCCTGCCATGGCAGGGAATTCTGCACAGAGATGGAGGACCTCTGCAGAGATCAGTTCCCTTCTGACTACAAATTATCAATACTGATTAGCCGATTGCTGCAATGGGGAGGGGAAGGAAATCGAAGAAAATGGGGTGAGCCCAGCACTGCAAGGCTGGCCAGACTCCCATGTCTCCTGTCTGTATTTGCATAAACAGCTGTCTCCTGCCCTTCCCTCAGGAACAACAAAGCCCTCTGCCATCAGGTCGGAATGATGGCTTCCTTCCAGGCTTCCAGCATTAAGACCCCCCCAAGCAATACTGTATTTAACAGGATGGGATCAGTGGGCATCCATATTAATTTTAATAAGGAGCCCCCAAAACGAACAAGAGAGTGCCTAGCACATTGATCATCAGCATTGATGTTGATTAATGGCTTTTGCTGGGGGGGGGGGTTGAAGCAGGAAAAAAGGACTTCCCCCCAATAATAATAGTGCTTGTATGCTTGTGGGTTTTAATAGGGGGGGTACTATTTTGAAACATAGCCTTCTCCCTCCCATTTCGATTTTGTTTTGTTATTTTCCTCTTGCAAAAGGAGGAAGTCACTGGGGAGTTTCAAGTCGTCTATCCCCCCCCCCAGGTGTGTGATCTGGTCGTCAATTCATTGCTCTTCAGTGCTTCCTGGTCCCCAACTGCACTCTTCACTTCATACCCGTGTCCTCCACCGTAAAAGCAGTTTTATTGCAAATTAAGTTTTTTTTTATAAAAAAAATAAAGTCGAAGAATGAAAGAGGAGGCTTGGAAGGATGGGTTAGAGGAGAAGCTAGTCACTGTACACTTGCAAACGAAGCGAAATCAGGGACCTCTCCGAACTCGATAACCCCCTTTCTGGATGATCTAAATTAAAATTCGACGGCAGGGTGAACCAGCTGGCCTCTCCACACCTCCTGCAGCCCCGATTCCTCCTGGGGAGTCCTTCCTTCCTAGCACCGCAATGATCAGTCGCCTGTCTGAGGTGCAGAGGGAGGGAGGGAGGGAGGGAGCGTGCAGTGCAGGGGTGTGGCTGGGGTTTGTTGAGTCTGCACAGGGAAAAAAAGGCTTCTCCTGTAATGAGACGGAATAAAAACAGGGTCGCTGGAGACATTACAGCGGGTGGAGGAAACGGGTGGGGCAATTACAGGGGGGGGGGAAGAAGAGACTACTAATCTAGCGACCTAGTTTTTGACACAATCGGACTGAAGATTTAAGCAGCTGGTAGAGATCAAGGGGGTCGGGGAGGGAGCTGCAGAAGCGAATCGTTAGAGGAAAAAGCCCAAGCCCTCGTTTGGAGGAGAGGGGCAGCCACTTGCGCTTTGATGTTCTCCAGGCTTCTTCCTCGCTGGAGGCTTTGAGCAGGCTGAAAAGGAGGGGAGGGTTCCCCATCCCCAGTGCGCCTGTGAGCAGCAGCAGCAGCAGCAGCAGCAGTGAGATGGGTGGGGTCGGTCTGCATTGTGCTGAGCTGCTGGAGTCGGCGGCGCGGAGCTCTCTGCAGGTGCGCTCTTGCCGGGAACGCCCGGAGGAGCAGCGGCAGAATGAGAGAGCCTTACACAAAGAAACCCACCATCGCCGACCGCAACTCGCACCCCCCCCCCACCCTACAGGCAACCTCCCATCTTTTAACACAAAGAAAGTCGAAAGCAGCGCAGAGACTCATTCTCCTCTTTCGCCTTTTGCAATGACAACTGCACGATTTACTGTCTGTCTCCTCCACCTAATGCACGTGCCTGGCTTGCGAGCTCGCCCAGAAGGCTGGTGGTCAGGCAGCTGCACCCTAAACGGTGAACCAAACTCGCGTTTGTTCTGCCCAAACGATTGCGAAGAAGACGCAGTGATCAGCATAATGTGAGCGGAGGGCTGAAAACAAACAATTCAGCGCAGAAAAATAGAATCGTGCCACGTATATCGTCCCCTAAGTGCTCTGGACGGGGAATATCCGCGCACTTTCTGCACCCGCTAAATGAGAGGGTTTAAATCGGGTTACCTCTAAGTATTCCCTCTGAGCTGTCTTGTGGATTGCTCTGTAAAATCGCGGAAGTGGAAAACCTTTTACGAGATGAATTAAGACTTCTAAAGAACCCTCGGCGTTCCAGCTCCCTCCCAGGTTGTTGTCTTCTTGCTTCAAAAACCGAGGCAAATAAATGACCCCCAATCCTCATATACTGTATATTAAATATATATATATATATTTTTATAAACGCCACTGCAGCACCAAGGACAGCAGTAGGAAAACCTGACTGTTCTACAGGACAATAATAAAGAGATTTCTTACCCATTGCAGTTTTAGCCATGGTGGTGCGATGTACAGATGCTCAGAGGTTGTGAAGGCAAAGAGGTCCGGCGACAGCAGTGGAGAGAGAAAGAGCGAAGACTAAGGCACTGAGTCAGCAGAGTGGGGCTGTGCAAAAGAAGGAGCGAGAGGCAGGAGCCCATGAATAATTATCACTCCACTACCCAAGAAGATTGGCTCGAGAGGTCCCCTGACATGACTCCTGGAGAGCCAGAATCTCCAAGCATTAAATATTGATCTGCCAATGGTGCTGGAGTGCAACGTGCCAGAGGGTAGTTTGGAATGGAAATAGGCTTGCCAATGTTGGTTCCCCCCCTTCGTTTTCCTCTTGGTAGTACATTCCATGTCAAATGTTTAATGCCTTACTTACATGAAAAGCCTATTGGTCTTGAAATCCCAGGCTGTTGCTACCTGTAAAACATACAGAAATGCATTTTAACGTACTTTATGGCTCTAATGAGACAACACAGGGGAGAAAATTTAGAAGAGTTTTTTTAAAAAATGAAACCGTTTAACATTATAGTTGTTTTTGCATTTTTTACACTGAGATAAAATGTGTGTGTGTGTGTGTGTGTGTGTGTGTGTGTGTGTGTGTGTGTATGTGTGTGTGTGTGTGTGAACAGAGCAGTTCACTGCTTTTTGTGCTTTGTGTCTTGATTTGTGTCTTGATGTATGTTTCTCAGATTTATTCTGGGTGTGGTATATGTCATAAGAATGGTAAGTAAATGAAATTATGAAAAGTGTGTGATGAAAATTGCAGCAAAATTATAGGTCTCCACAATAAGAATGGACATTTGGAAGCTCGATATCCTTATTATTAAATAATATGGAATGATAAGAGAGAATAAACATGAAAAATCCCCAAAAGGTTCCAATACAGTATCATTAATCTATGCATAGAGTCATAGTATATTTTATATATATACTTTTATATATACTTATATATATATAAAAGTAATAGAAATAAAAGTATGGTTTAATAGAAAAATTAAAAAACCAGTAACAAAATTTCTATGCGCTACCTGTTAAAGTTAAACAATTGCCTCATTTTGTGCAGAGTGGTAACAACAGAAGATAGAACTTTCATAGGATTCCATCTTAGCTGAAAAAGAATTAATATCACTGTAATTGTCATATCCCCTACATTAGTGTAGAGACCTATTAGTCAGAAGGAACATGTAGAAGTCATAGTGTGAAGAAAAAAAATTGCCACTGCTCTATTGCTTTTCAATAATGTAGTGCTATTACAAAATTTAGGATAATTGCTGACATTT
This sequence comes from Plestiodon gilberti rubricaudatus, assembly GCA_026170595.1. NCBI lineage: Eukaryota > Metazoa > Chordata > Lepidosauria > Squamata > Scincidae > Plestiodon > Plestiodon gilberti. The sequence continues at coordinate 31,837,174 of JANXHW010000004.1, forward strand.
GACTTTCAAGTGTAGCCCATCTACCCCACATAACAAAATGTCACTGAGAAGCAGGAGACGAACAGCGCAATCCTGCGCAGGTTGCAGCGGCTGGCCTAAATGGATGCAGGATGCAGGCCATGCCAGTGTGGCCCAGGCTCACCTTCCCCCAGTGTAAGCGCTGGAGGCCCCAATGAGCTTCCTTGGATGCACGCCAGCTTTTTAGCTGGTGCCGAACCGGGGAGGCTGTGTAAGGTTGGCTTGGACCGGGAAGGGACTTGTGATATTGGCACCGATATCCCTGCCCCCTCCCAGGCCGGCCTGGCCAATGGCCCCCTCCCCGACCACCCTGGCCCTCCCTCCCCACGCCTTCCCGCTGACTGGCTTATGACTTAACTGGGTCGTCCAGCGCAGGTCCTGGGCACCGGCGATGTGAGCGATGCCGGCCTCTGTGCCAGCGCTGCTTACACTAGAGGAGCTGCAAAAGAGCTCCGCCGGCCTAAAGGTAGGCAGGATTAGGCTGAAACAAATGTAAATATAAGCAGCAGGGAAATATTATAGTTAATACACTATGATTTCCACGACTAATATATTTAGATTGGCCTAAGCACCACCCTCAACCTTTTCTCTCCTCTTTGTTCCTAGAGAACAAAAGCATCAATTCACATTTTGACTTGAGTATAATTTGACTTCCATAAAACCTGAAATGTGGGTAAGATATTGATTTTTCAACACAGGTTCTACTCAAAAGGACTATGAGCTTCCATGAGCTGAGAACTTCAATGGCAGCGCAGTCCTAACTAAGTTTCCAGTGCTGATGCAGCTGTGCCAACAGGGCACACACTGCATTTTGCACTGTGGGGGAAGTCACGGAGGCCTCTTCAAACATTTGTTCCCTTACCTTGGGGCTGCATTGCGACTGCACCAGTGCTGGAAAGTTGGTTAGGATTGTGCTGTCAGTGATCTTTCTTGTGCAGTCTGTGATGGCCAGATTGGTGGAATCGACATCTTGAGATTTCCCATAGCCCACAATTCTTCATGAATGAAAAAGATTGTAGGGTAGTCATTGTGGATAGGGTTGATTAGAGGGAGATTTTAGGCGACTTTTATGTGTAGAATGTATACATTTCAAATCTGTATTTTTTTTTTTAATGAAAACGTATCTTGCCTTTCTCTTACTTGGACATCTAAGGCAGCTTACAATAGTTAAAAAAAATTCAAAACACTAAAACCAATTATTAAGACAACACGAGTCAAGAAAACCTCTCAGAGAAATAAAGCAAAATTAAAAATGTTTTCCAGCGAACTTAGCTTATCATGTGCCAAAAGTCCTCTGGAACAGCTGTGCCTTCAGAATATACTAAAAGCCAAGGAGCAACAAAGCTTAGGGAGAAGCCATAGCTCAGTAGTAGAAGTTAGAAGCTAGTAGAAGCCCCCAGTTTCAATGATGACGACAACGATGATGATGATGATGAATATTTATATACCGCTTTTCAACGGGAATAGTTCACAAAATGGTTTACACAATAAAATAAATCAATAAATTGTTCCCTGTTCTCAAAGGGCTCATAATCTAAAAAATACAGAAGAGACACCAGCGACATCCCCTTGAAAAGACACCATGCTGGGGGTGTATTTGGCATCTTCAGGTATGGCAGGAAAACTTTCCTGTTTGAAACCTTGGATAGCCTCTGTTGATCAGTGTTGATGAACTAGACTTGATGGACCAATTGTTTGACTTGGTATCAGGCAGCTTCCTAAATTCCACACCAGATGGACTTCCCAGGGAAGGGGTTCTTTAGTCATGCAATTCTTAAAAAGGCCCTATCTACCTTACTACAAACAGGAGGGGAACACAAAGCAAGGCTTTAGATGGAGACCTGAGTAAATGGATAGGTTTGTGGTAAGCAAGGCTATCTATAAGATATTGGGGCTCCAGGCCATTTAGGTCTTTAAAGGTCACTATTGGCTGACCTTAAATTGGGCCCAGAAACAATTTGAAGATACTAATGTGGTGCAGTGGTTAACATGTTGGACCAGGACTAGGGAGATCAGGGTTCAAAGCCAGCCATCTTCTTTGTCTAACTCATCTCACAAGGTTATTGTGAAGGTAATATGATAGCTGCCCTGAGTCCCTTGGAGGAAGTCTAGGATATACATGCTCATATGAATTTAATATTGGAGTTAAATTCTCCATACACTGTGTTTGTGTTGTGCCAATTTAAATTTCCAATCACTCTTCATAGGCAGCTGCATATACTGCTTGTTACAGTAGTCTAGTCTAAATATTACCAAGGCATGTAGGGTCATTAAATCAAAACTTTCCAAGAAAATGTGCATGTAGTGTATCAGCCTATAGTGGAAAAAGGCACTTCTGGTCATCATTGCCACCTGGGAGTCAAAGGGTGGTGCCAGATCCAGAAGCATCTCCAAGCTGTAAGCCTGGTTCTTAAAGCATTCAACAGCATCATCTCAAACAGGTTGGGCACCTAAACCGAAATCAGTGCCAACTGATGTGCCAACCTCTGATGTGAAAAGCCAACCTCTTTGGTTGGCTTTTTCACATCAGTTCATGTGCCAACCTCTGATGGAAAAAGCAGTCCTGGTCACAACTTTCCCCTAAGCATTAAGCAGGAACGGTCGATATAGGAGCATGCACAACCTGTGAACCTGAGTGCTACCTCATTCAAAACAGGTTATAACCTAATCCTAGGTCAGCTTTCCTGTCAATCAGCACCACCCCCATTTTATTTGGATCAAGTATCAGTTTATCCACTGTCAATCCTTAACTGACCTCAGACACTGATTGAGGTCTATTGCCTTTCTCTGTTGCCTTTCTGAGATTTGATTCAAAGGTGAGGAAGAGAGAGAAGTCATCAGCATAGCAACCTATGCATAGCATTATAGCAACCTGCTGGTTTTAGAAGTGGGTTTTCTCTGTGCCAGGTGCAAGGGAGTGTCAACGGGAAACAGGTTATCTTGTTGTCTTGTGCTCCCTGAGGCATCTAGTGGGGCCACTGTGTGATACAGGAAGCTGGACTAGATGGGCTTTTGGCCTGATCCAGCAGGGCTCTTCTTATGTTCTTATGTTCTTATAGCATATTGACAGCACTGTTCTCCAAATCCCTGGACAAAGCAAAGCGCTTACAATGTGCTGTGAGGTGGTTAGAGATTTAAAGCCTGAATGTTCATGCCTTTAAGAACCAAATGCGAAGAGCATACCATGTATTCAGCGATCATCTGCCCATCCTCACTGCGGCACTGTGATGGGGGAAGCACACTTTTCCAAGACACATACAGAACTTCCCTTTGGGTCACAAGTTGGCAACTATAGGGATGATAGTTTACAATGCTTATAATCAAGTATGCTTATGGGGGCATTAATATTTAGTGGCAACATAAATTACAACTGACAAATGTTTCTGCTTGACCAAGCTTCTAGGGATAAAGGAGGATGGACATGCTGAGGTTTAAGTAGTCATTTGAGGTTTAAGAGGTTTAAGTAGTGTTAGGATCAGAGTGGTTGTTAGTCTCAGTGCAGTGTAGTGGGTTGTGTGTGTTGGACCATGACTGGGAGACCTGCATTCAAACCCCTAATGAAATGGGATAACCCTCATGCATGCTATTTTGCATTGTATAATGATAAAAACTTCTTGGAAATTACAACAGCAACAGCAATAAGCTGGGAAGTAAAGACAGTGAAGTCAGATAGTCCGGTGCTTCTAGGCTGAAGGCTGCTGGTAAACTCCTGGGGACTGTAGGTCCTGTTTCATTTAGGATGAAATTGTATTGGAAAGAATGACTGTATTATAAGGAGGCTGGTGGATCTGACTCATACACTGGATCATGGATGCCAGTCTGAATAGTTGTAGTCACTGATTTGTGTGACAGCGTTGCATGTGATCTGCGTTCAGGGCTTTGATGGTAAGCCAAGTCGGTAGCATCTGCGCTGTCCGTGGTGCTGAAAATCTCTGCCGGTTTCCAAACGGCTATAGCGCAGATCAATTCAAGTAGCTGAATTGTCGCTGTCATAAGCAAGCTTGCTTCACCGCAGCAATGACTGAAGTGGGAAGAAATGGATGAATCAGGGTTCAGCTTTTGGAAAAACGGGTTGGCGTGGTGCTTGCTCCCATTGTTTGTCATTTTCGCTAAAAATAAGCCATTGCTAGCTTCTGTTAGTCTCCCCCACCCCTTGTATTGTATGTCCCTCCCTCCACAGCCCCTCAATTGGTCTGGCTATACAGCATGAAGCTGGTTTAGTAACAGGAGATGGAAAGAGCAGGAAGGGAATGAACTGGGTTCATCACTACATCCTGACTTCAATTAACTCCTTGTGTAGTGAGGCTTGGTCTTCTGTACAAGTGGTGATAAAAGTAATCTTTTTACCTAAACAGGAGATTCTTTCTGCTCATAATATTTTTTAAAAAGAAACTCAGAGGGAAGTGGTTCATCAAACACAAAGGAAGGGTTAGTTTTCATTTAGAGGGAGGTAAGAGGAGGTTAATAGCTTCCCTGACTCCTAATTATAGGACAGAGGATGGCGAACGAAGGGGTTCTTTTATTCAGTGCAGGAGGGGTTTTTTGCCCTTCAAAAACACAACACAACAACACAAAAATCTTTTGTGTTGTTGTTGTTGTTACTGCTGCTGCTGCTGCTGCTGCTGCTACTACTACTACACCATCAATTATGCACATGGTGCTTTACATAGACTGAAAAGACAGGTCACTACCCTGAGGGGCTTACAATCTAAATGACAAAGCAAGGTGGTCATAATGGTGAATTTTGAATGCCATTAAGGAAGGCAGAGTTGGAGACAGACAGAGCTGACCCACAGCCCACCATTGGAAGAAGCTGTCTTATACTGAATCAGACCACTGGTCCGTCTATGTGTTTACAGTGACTGGCAGTACTCTCCAGGCTTTCAGGGAGGGATCTTCACAACCCATCCTGGAGATGGTAGGAATTGAACCAAAGACCTTCTCAATGCAAAGCATGTGTGCTACCACTGTGCTGTGGTACCATCCCCAGGTCCCCCTGAAAGTTCTCCTATGTGAGCCTCAGTGAAATGGAGGACACACAGTACTGTGCTATGGGAACCCATTCATTTCAAAAGGCTGTACTGATTGGTGCAGAGGGATTAGCCTTCACACCCTCTGTGTTTTCCAATTTTCAGCTAACTGGTTGGTGAATACCGCCAGGCAGCTTTGCCTCCTGTTCCTTTCTTTGTTTTAGCTCTCCTAATGAATAGACACCTGGGCACTGGGACCCAGGCACCATTGATACGTCTGCTGGAAATTTCTCTCCCCTTAACATCTACTTGCTAGATCAGATCAAGGAAGTTTATAAGCTGGAGATGATATTAAAGCCTGGATTTCTGATTGTTCCAGGAGAATTGTACAGTACTGTCTCTAATCATGGAGGCTCCCTTTTGACTTGTCATGGCTAATGTCTATGGGTAGACCTATGAATTTTCAATCCTTAAAAAGTAAAGCAAAGCACATCTATGATGTCCGTGGCCATCTCCACATGCAGTGGTAATTTTCTATACGTTAACTATGTATTATGTGATGTACTGTAGTTCATTTTGTCTGTCCTGAATTGACCCCAGTCCACTTCACTATAACATAATATTTAAGAATATTAGTGTATACAAATCAGAACACGATAAGAACATTAAGATCTGAAAATCCTACTAAGAATCCTGCCAGATCCAGTAGGAATGAATGAGAACTCATACAGCTCCTTTGTTCTCTAGGGTTTCTTTGGAAGGAGTAGAAAGGGCAACTTGAGCCAAAAGGGGGAAGGGTTTCTCTCATTGTGACTTGTAAAGATCTTGAATTTCCATATTTGAAAAGAAAATGTGGCAGATTAACAGGCCACCTTATTAAGCTGTCAGGCACATAAAACGCTGTCTGCCCCCAGAGGGAACAGGAGGGAGTTTGTCTGAGTGCCTTGGAGAATTTCATCGCCAAGGCTGTGCTCAAGAAATTACATGACAATCAATATCATGTCAAACCCCTGCCATACCAGTTATTTATGGGGAGTAGTTATCAGGCCCTCTGTGGATCACTTAGGGCTACATGCTTTTCATAGCGAGTTCACAAAAATTGTAGAGAAAAATGGAATTAAACTTCAGAATTTGACATTAGAAGTGCCTATTTTATAATGTCCCCCAACAATGACTCCCTTCAGATGATTTATGAGATGAGAAGCTATATGAGACTTTGGTTAAGTACATGTAAACATGTTGCTGAATTTTGTGTACACTAGGATTCTGAGGGCACAATCCAAACCTACTTAGGCCGCCGTTGTAACCAGCAGTGGCCCAGCGAAAACGGGAGGCCCCAGAATGGAAAGGGGATTCAAATCCCCTCCAAAAGGGGAATTCAAAGGGGATTTGAATCCCCTTTCCGTTCTGGGGCCTCCCGTTTTCGCTGGGCCGCTGGTTACAACGCCGGCCTAAGTAGGTTTGGATTGCACCCTATGGCTTTCATGGCCATCATTATCACTAAAAACAAAAGCTTCTGGGTTTTCCGGCCATGGCAATTTTAATAAAGATGACATTTTATCCAACATCTCATCCACCAATGTGGCAGACATAATCAGGGGAAATGCAGAGAGTTTTTTTCGTTTCCCTGATGATGTCTGCAACATTGGTGGATGAAAGAAACATTGGATAAAATGTCACCTTTATTAAAATTACCATGACCGGAAAACCAGGAAGCTTTTGTTTTTAGTGATTTGTGTACACTGTTCTTTATAGAAGCATATCTTCGTAACATTTGTTTTTGAGTGGAGTCATATGCACTGGCGTTTAATTAAACTGCCAAATGCTTGGTCAATACAGATGACCAAGTGCTATACATATTTTGCAAATTTCCTTCAGTAACAGGGGTAGCCAGCATGCTAAGAAACAACATCTAGCAGCTGCAATCTATTTAACTACTCTCAACAATTTCATGTATTTATGTATGTTGTTAGTGCCTGAAATATAAGAAGTCCAGAGAACAAGGAGTGCTTGGTTGTTCTTACATGGGGTATATTAGGGGATATGTAGTCAGTACAGATGATTGAGAGACTTGTAACAGGTTTAACCTGATTGTATCGCTCATATTCTAACTATGAAGTTTTTGGTTCAAATTCTGTGGTCCTACTGGCCAAGGGGGAGTTGAAACATGAACCTTGGAAGGTACTGGGCATCTGGTTGGGTATTTAATTAGCAAAATAGATGAACGTTCCCTTCTCGTGAGGTGCTCCCAGGCTGCTGGCGGGAGATTGAACTGACAGAGTCATAAGTCACAGAAAATAAACAATTCTTCAAAAAGTGTAGTTTAACATGAATGGTCTGTTGGCTGCACAACTTATTTCAGAAATCAAATGCCCACACTGGGCATATCCAATTCCTACAGGCCATGTGGACTGGATCTTCCATACCAATCCACAAAGGCTGATTGGAGAAACTGAGACTGTTGGATCCATGGGAACAGTGCAATTTGCGTTGCAGACTTTATGAAGTTGAAACAGAGAATCTAAGAGGAAAAGGTACTTACATTTTAGGGATGCTTCCGCAACCTTCCCATGAACATATAGGAAAACAGCATTCAGACATGTCCCAATAACTTATAAAACTGTTTCAATTCATTGTTATTGCACTTGAACATTGCTTGATTGTTGTAGCTGATTGTGGGCATTTGAATTTCATTTTCCATAGCTGTTGAACACAAATTGCCCAGGGGAAGGTGAATATACATTTTCAATTCCTACAAATATGCTCTTTATTTTATACTACAGACACTTTGACTATAAAGCTATTATTCATCATTATGTTTTCCATGTTAGGACGGAGAAAAAAAAAGCTTTTTCAATTTCAGTAAAATTTAACCATCGTAGCCCTAACTCTGCTTCAAGCACTCCTACTGGGTCAAAGTAGTTCCTATCCTAAAGCCCAATCCTATCCTTCCCCCCTCCCCCGCTAGTGCAGCCTCCCTGAAAATGAGTGCTCTGTATCCAGCAGGTGGTGGTGGTGGATCGGGAGGCTTTGGAAGGCAAAGGGGATTTAAATCCCTTACCCATCCATAAGCCTCCTGCTCTGCAATGGGTCTCCTTGGACCTGCACTAGCTCTTTAGCTGGCACAAGTCTGAGGAGAGAAAGGGGGCAGGAAGACTCAAAAAAGTAGGAATAGGATCCAGCGCACACCATCGCTGCCAGATCCACCCCCTCCTACAGTGTCCCCACCCCCATTTCTCCCCCTTCCAGTTTTGCCCTTCCCTTCACCCTCCCCTCCCCTGTTGCTGTCTTACATGCTCTAGCGCAGTGGTGAGGAACCTCCGGCCCCAGGGCCGGATCAGCACCCCGAGGCCATCTGGTCCGGCCCCTGGAGAGATTGCCGGGAGGCCGCCCAACCGGCCCCTGGAGGCTCCGCCGGGTCCGCGCGTTGCCTCCGGAGGCCGGGAGAGGGCCTTTGCATGTCTTCCTCGGCCGCCGCCTTGACCCCTTCTCACCAGGCCGTTGGCCATTTCGCACATGCGTACCACGCCGATGAGAGCAAGCTCTTGCCCTCTTGCCCTCATCGGCATGGTACGCCGGAGGTGACGCGTGGACCTGGCGGCGGCTTCAGACAGTGAGCGCAGAGCCTCCGGAGGCTGATGGGGGGCGGGGGCAAAAATTAATTAAATAAATAAAAATGGCGCCCAGCCTTACAGCCGGCCCTCAAGCAAATTTCTAATATTTAAAACGGCCCTCGCCAGGGAAAAGGTTCCCCGCCCCTGCTCTAGCGGGTCCAGGGAAGTCTGTCGACGAAACTTGGTGGCTGACAGCAAAATGGTCGCTGACGGAACTCTGTTCTGCTGTCATAAATGGATAGGATAAACCCGGATAGGATAAACCCGGATAGGATTGGGCTGTGTGTTTGATTTCTTATAGAAAGTCAATAATCTTATAGATTATTGTATGTTATAATACAATACCATTGTATACAATACAATTATTGTATTGATTTCTTATAGAAAGCCAATAAGAAAAATATTCTACATTCAAATATCATGGTGATGACATACCATTTCGGGGACTTTTTTTCTCTTGCAGAGCAAAGCAAAATATTTGGAATAACTTGAAAACACTACTCTGCTAAGCGCTATTTTCTAGGATACCTAAAATATTTTGGTCTTCATTGTTTTGGACCTGACTAAAACACACACACAATTGATATGAAAGACCATGCTTAATTCATCACAAAACTGTATTGGATCTTCACACCATGATCCTAGTGATATGAATAGGTGAATGGTCTTTGCACTAGTGTGAGGCGTAACATAAAAATCTAGAGTACTAAGGTTTCATAAGAGAAATCTGCATCCCAGGCAAGGACAGTCTTTAGTAGGGAGTGATAAACTGGAGGAGAGCGGAGACAGCCAGGAGAAATGGCTGGCAGGAGTAGATTATCCTCACCAATTCACCGCTAGAGGCAGTTGCCTCACTGCACCTCTTTAGCAGGCTAATCCTGTGCATGTATTTTTATTCCTGTTACATAAAAAGTAGAACCATACCAAGGCCTGAATGGAACCATATGGGAGAAGTTCTGTGAAAAGAAAAGTTTGGGAATGCCTTTTACGCATTTTAAACCATTTGAGGACTAGAATAATGATTTTTTTTTAAATGGAAAACTGAAATTTTCAGCAATTTAAATTTTTAAGAAAAGATTATTGTAATAGATATGCAGAAGAATTAAAATAACTGAGAAGCTAAGAAATCAGCATTGCATTGCATAGAACATAAATGCTTCTGTAGGCTTTTGAAGACATATTAGAATGTATTGCTAATGGTCAAGAGGAATAAAAACTGTTGCAGTATATCATGAGAAAAGAGATTCTTATTAAGTTCCAAAACTTGAAAAGGACTGCAAGCTGTTATTAATCTTGAACTAGTTCAAAAAAGCCAATTAGAATAGTAACTCACTTCTGCTAAAAAGGGGGGGAGGGGGAATGAAAAAAAGAAAGAAAGCCCTGTCCAACATTGGAGTTTATATGCTGCAGAAACAATTATATTACAGTCATGTTAAGATTCTCACTTCAGGTTGAAAAGAACGAATGTCAAAAAAAAAAAAATGCCCTGCTTAATTATTTAGTCCCTCATATTTAACTATTACAGTCACAGAATTTAGAGTTCTCCATAATGTCTTAGCTGTACATAAATGAGTAAGGATAAATTAAGTTTTCTCCTTCATTAGCATTCTTGGGTTGTTAGCACCAGGCTGGGCTGAGAGTGATCAGCTGTACCTGAATCCAGAGTTCAGATCTCCGAATTCAGGGTTCTTGAGTTTGGTGGCTTAAGTTAAAAGCCTGAACAACTGCAAGTAGAAGATACTACTCTGTTGATCAGGCAAAGGCAAAAGATTGGACGTGGCCAATCCAAAAAATCACACTGCCTTCCCATTATCTGCGGTGATGCACAACATGTCTATTTTCCTTTGCACTGGAAAAGGACTCTGTGGTTATTGCAATACATGAAGTCCATGATAGCTCTCTAGGCTAGGCAACTGCCTTGTGGCCTGATCCTATTTAACTCCCCGCGCAATGATGCAGCGGTGCCAGCGTGGCTTCTGCTGCATCCCTGGGGCTAACCTGCTTCGGTGGGTTTCTGTTGATCGACCAGAATGCGCAGGAAGGCTCTTGCGTTCCCACTGGTGTTTCGGCAGTGTACGCTGCCGAAGCGTGCTTTACGGCTGCTATGCAGCAGCTGGCGCTGGTGCAACACATGTTCCACCAGCGGGGCAGCCCATTAGGATTGGGCTGCCCAACTCTGATGTTCCTGGTTTAAGCCTAGAACCAGACTAGAAGCATAGATAGACTAGAAGCATAGATAAATAATGACAAGATAGTGAAAGGATGGCAGTGGTGATTACTGGATGTCTGTGGCTTTTGTATCTGGCCTGTGAGACAATTCATGGCCAACGTTAATGCTACTTGTTTTTATAGACAATGGTTACCATTCTATGCCCACTGATGTGGGGATAAGTCCTAATGAACTCAATAGGTCATAATTATGAGTAGACATGTATAGGATTGTACTATAATTTGCCTTTAGAGGCTCTCACAGTCTTGTCATTGATTTATATGTCAAATATGAGAAAATTCATATTCATTACACATCACACCTCCTCCAAGAGATTGCCAAAGGTCTTGATGATCAACAATGGATGATGCTTTGAAGTGGCTAGAAAATGGTATGTTACTGTCCATTAAAATCATAGTATCACATATCCCCAATTTCAACCAACCTGTCTTCTACCACATTCAATGGATTGATGCAAATATAACAACGACTGATCTCTTAACCATAAGAAATCAGGAGTGGATTGCAGGGTGACATATGCTCTCTTCCATCAGGGCAGCCCAAGGTTGGGCTGCAGGAATCCATCTCCAAATTCAGGCCGCCCCCTGCCACTTTGCAGCCTGCGTCAGTACGTCACCTGAGGCGAAAGGTTTAACAAGCCATCTGGGTAGACCGACCCTTCATCTCTCCCCCCAATGAGAACAAACTTCCACCTTCTCTCCTCATGGGAACTACTTTCCCTCTTAATTTTGGCTGTTACATCAATACTGATGCTGAGTTTAAGCAGGATTCCCTCTTTAGTAGGATTTGAAATAAGCTTTATATTTTTACCATTTTATGATTTTTATGATCAATGTTATTTCTTTAAAAGACCTTTTCACCAAGTTATTTTCCAGGCACCTTATATATGAGTGATAAAATAATATTTTTTTTAAAAAAGATTTAAAATAGAACAAAGATCAAAAGAAACAATCACAACAGCACAATAGGCAGCAGCTATAAATTAAAGGATAAATTTGCTCTAATTGCAAATTGTTAGGAGTGAGCCATCCGATTACCAACGAAAAATAAATTTTGCAAGACAACTTAATCACTTTATTAATATATCCAGTCAAACATTTTATTTTACTATATGACATTCCAGGGATTTTCAAATTAACACTCGATAAAGAGCATGTTTAATGACATATCACACACTTCTCAAATGTCAAAACCCAAGGCACCACTTAAAACTATATTTTTATGCTGCTATCTTATTTGAATAATAGACCCTTGCAAAATTACTACCGTGATATAAGGCTAATGCAAATCTTCATTTTAATGATCATTTTTCTCATGTTAATGTTTACCAGCTTATTGGACTGTTGACGTTCTGTTATTGAATACTGGAATAATGAAACACATGAGAATGTGAAAAAGGTAGTCTGGAGTGTAGCTCAGTCTGGAAAAGAGCAACTGGATATTATGTACTGCTCAATCCCCTCTCCCACCATTGGCACTGATGCACTGGTGGAACATGAGCTACATCCAATGGTGGTGGGGTGATATATATCACAAGGTATCAGCAAGGTAGCTGTGGCTCTCAGAATACCAGTGGGCCATTTGGGGTCTTCTCAGAGGGAGAAGGCGCTAATGAGCAACTGTATTAAGTGTCCAGCACAACCCTCTATTCCAAAGTAATGTTCTCATATTCAGTAATATAACTTGAATCTGCCTCATTTCAATGTGTCACTGATAGTTTCATCTGAAGAACTCCGATGAGTAATACAAAGTACAGTAGAACGTAAAGGAGCACTTAATATTGTCCTGTTCTGTTGACCTACTACAAAATATTAACTTAAGTCGGAAGATGATGACTGATAGTTTCACATTATGATTTTAGGGGGGGAAAACACAATTTAGACAGAAAATTACATTACAGCACTAACTCCCTCTCCTCCTCCTGGAACTGAATTCAGCTGTGAGTAATCTCATTACAGATAATCCATCTTTAGAGGCATCCTCTTTGCCAGATAATCTTGTCTGCTTTTCTCTGTGATCCATTAACTAACTGGATTCATTTCCTAAATACCTCTGCTGTCTATTCTGTTTAAAGATTACTTTCTTAGGGGTTTCTTGACAGATAACAGTGTTCTGCGCTAGACATTGGTGTAACCTGCTCACACTGACAAGTGCTTTGTAGCATCCTAGCCGCTGCATTCTAATGATGATGTATCCATTCTCAAAGCCATAACTGATATATCTTGTTTTGCTCTTGCAATTGCAAACAAAAATGAAAAAAGTCTTTAAAAATTGAGCCTAGAGGCAAATGCAATCAGTGCAGCTGTTGCAAAGCACACTAACAGCGCAATCCTGTGTAACCTTGCACCGGTGTAACAGTACATAAGAACATAAGAAGAGCCCTGCTGGATCAGGCCAAAAGCCCATCTAGTCCAGCTTCCTGTATCACACAGTGGCCCCACCAGATGCCTCAGGGAGCACACAAGACAACAAGATAACCTGTTTCCCGTTGACACTCCCTTGCACCTGGCACAGAGAAAACCCACTTCTAAAACCAGGAGGTTGCTTATGGCTTGTAAGCTGTGATGGTCTTTTCCTCCATGAATCTGTCCAAACCCCTTTTAAAGGCATCTAGGCCAGGTGCCATCACCACATCCTGTGGCAAGGAGTTCCACAGATGAATTACACACTGGGTAAAGAAATATTTTCTTTTGTCTGTTCTAACTCTCCCTCCACTCAATTTTAGTGCATGTCCCCTGGTTCTGGTGTTGTGCGAGAGGGAGAAGAATTTCCCTCTATCCACTCTCTCCATCCCATGCATAATTTTATACGTCTCAATCATGTCCCCCCTCAGGCGCCTTTTTTCTAGGCTGAAAAGCCCCAGACGCTGTAGCCTTTTCTCATAAGGGAGGTGCTCCAGCCCACGAATCATTCTGGTCGCTCTTTTCTGCACCTTTTCCAATTCAACTATATCATTTTTGAGGTGTGGTGACCAGAAGTGGACACAATACTCCAGATGTGGCCTTACCATCGATTTGTACAAAGGCATAATGATATTGGCTGTTTTATTCTCAATCCGTTTTTTAATGATCCCGAGCATGGAATTGGCCTTCTTCACAGCCGCCGCACACTGGGTCGACACTTTCATCGACCTGTCCACCAGCACCCCAAGATCTCTCTCCTGATCCATCACAGACAACTCAGAACCCATTAGCGTATATGTGAAATTTTGTTTTCTTGCCCCAATGTGCATCACTTTGCACTTACTTACATTGAAGCGCATCTGCCATTTTGCTGCCCATTCTCCCAGTTTGGAGAGATCCTTCTGGAGCTCTTCACAATCCCTGCTGGTCTTCACCACCCAGAAAAGTTTAGTGTCATCCGCAAACTTGGCCACCTCACTGCCTATCCCTGACTCCAGGTCATTTATGAATAAGTTGAAAAGCACCGGTCCCAAGACCGATCCTTGGGGCACACCGCTTTTCACCTCTCGCCATTGTGAAAATTGCCCATTGACTCCCACTCACTGTTTCCTGGTCTTCAACCAGTTCCTAATCCACAAGAGGACCTGCCCTCTTATTCCCTGACTGTGGAGTTTTCTCAGGAGCCTTTCATGAGGGACCGTGTCAAACGCCTTCTGAAAATCCAGATATATAATATCCACGGGTTCGCTCGCATCCACATGCCTGTTGACCTTTTCAAAAAATTCTAACAGGTTTGTGAGGCAAGACTTCCCCTTGCAGAAGCCATGCTGACTCTCCCTCAGCAGAGCTTGTTCTTCTATGAATTTTAAGATTTTATCCTTAATGAGACTTTCCACCATCTTCCCTGGAACAGATGTTAGGCTGACCGGCCTGTAGTTTCCCGGGTCCCCCCTCCTTCCTTTTTTAAAGATTGGCGTGACATTAGCTATCCTCCAATCCTCTGGCACAGTGGCCGTTTTAAGGGACAAGTTGCATATTTGGGTCAAGAGGTCAGCAACTTCATTCTTGAGTTCCTTCAGAACTCTTGGGTGGATGCCATCCGGGCCTGGTGATTTATTGATCTTTATTTACAGTAGATGCACCAGTGTAAGTGTACTTACGCCAGTGTAACCTGCCGTACGCTGATGGATGCAAAATGCAAACCAGTGTAACTCCTCTTGGATGCCGTGCACACGCAGTTCGGATGGAGGATGGACGCCAGAGCAACTCCACCGGCATAGGGGGCATTCTGGGGGTGTCTGAACACCCCCTGCACCGGTGGAGTTGCGCTGGCGTCTGTCCTGCATCTGAAATGCACATGCGCGGCGTCTGAGAGGGGTTACACTGGTGTCCGTCCTGCGTTCATCGACGTACGGCAAGTTACACTGGCATAAGTGCACTTACACTACATAAGTGTACTTACACTAATGGATCTACTGTTACACCAGTGCAAGAGTTACACAGGATAGCGCTGTAAATATGCACCTGTCACCCAACTCCTTTTACAAGTGAAAGAAAAATGTCCTTGACAAACTCAAAAGGCACAGGAAAAGAATCCATCCTCCCAACTCACCTGAGCCAAGTACTCACTACTCCTTCAATCGCTCCACTCTGGGTCTATATTCGTCAGTAGTAACTCCCAAAGAAAAAGTAAGCTGGAAAACCCTTCAAATATCATAGAGCATGTACAATGCCAAAATGCTCCCTCCTTCCTAGCTTAAGGTACACACCCACCGCCCAGGGTTATGTACAGTTTTTATATCATATTGAAAGGCTTCTTGAAAGAATAAAAGCTGTATCAGACTGCACACGTCTCGCTTCGTCGCATCACAGAGTCGATTCTGATTGGCCTGAGGCATTGCTCCATGTCCCACCCCCACAACACCGAACATGGCCTCTCATTGGCCGAAGGTCGTTCTGGTGCGTTCCAAGTTGAATAAATCGAGCTTTGGCCAATGAGAGGCTGTGTTTGGCGTTGTGGGGGCAGGACACGGAGCAATGCCTCTGGCCAATCAGAATCTACTCTGGGACACAACGAAGCAAGACGCCTGCGGTGTGAGGCCGGCTTAATGATAGTTAAGCAGAGGTTCTGAGAGGCAGAAGCACTGTTAATAGACTTCCTAAGTTATTTCAGTGAGAGCTTTACACAAGAGTTCTAATTATCCCCAGAATGGTTTTTCTATGTGCACAAGTATTTTGCAAAACCAAAAGGAAATGCACAGATAACTCTTGTGACTGGAGTAAATAATGACGAATGTGCAGTTGTGGAGGAGAAAGACTCAGATTGCAGAAGGAATAATAAATTGCGCAAGAGGACAAAACCATAATAAATAATAAAGCCATCCAGCGTATGCATCATTCTGCAAAGTGCCATGTCCATGGATGGCCTCCTCCTCCTTGCAGTATCCCATTATTCATCTTGTGACAGTATGGAAATGAGTGCAACTCTTCCATTGCGTGGACGTCAGATCCACGGCCAAACAGCATGAAGTTTGCCACACCAACCCTGATTTACAAGTCTGTCTTTACAGGTTGTTCTCATCTATTTCTTCAGAGTGTTCAAAAGAATGATGGCTTAGGCTGCAATCCTATACACACTTTCCTGGGAGTAAGCCCCATGGAACACAATGTGACTTACTTCTGAGTAGACATGCATCGGATTGTGCTCTATTAGGACACAATCCTGTGTAACTCTTGCACCGGTGTAAAAGTAGATCCCCCGGTGTAAAAGAACTTATGCCAGTGTAACTTGCCGTACGTTGACGGACGCAGGACGGACACCAGCGCGACTCCCCTCGGACACCGCACATGTGCAGTTCGGATGCGAAACAGATGCCGGCACAACTCTGCTGTTGCAGGGGGCATTCCGGGGGTGTCTGATAAACTGTGTCCTGCATCCGTCGGCATACGGTAAGTTACACTGGCATAAGTGCTCTTACACCGGAGGATCTACTGTTACACCAGTGCAAACGTTACACAGGATTGGATTACCAGTGCGTGAAACATGAGAAACAAGGGTCATGTGAAAGGATGTGAGCAGATAGGCAGAGAGTTACTAACAACAAATAGGAAAGTAGCTCGGTCGGCTACAAGCACGGATAGGTGAAACCTTGTGACTCTGATCATGGAACGCTTTACACCAGGATATTTTATCTGAATATGCAGTAAGTTTGTGCCTGTCCTCTCCATTTTCAGTTTCCATTTTGGCCCAAGACAGCTTCAGGTCTGACTGTCATCTGGGGAGTTCTGGGGTAAAGAGGTCTAGCAGTCCAGAAGCTTCTGCAAGAAATCAAATTTCCAGTCTGTTCTGGCATGAAGCTGCCTTAGAGTGAGTCAGGCCCTCTAGCTCATTAACATCTACCCTGACTACAGCAGTTCTCCAGGGTCACACAGAGGTCTTTCTCAGTCCTACCTGGAGACTGAACCTGGGACATTGAGCATGCAAAGCATGTGCTTGACCACTGGGCTTCAGCTCTCCTGCTGCACATCAGCCAGCAAAGTCTGCTTCTGGCAGAATGCAGTTAGACATTAAATCATTTTTGAAAATACATATCCATATTTAGTTCAAGGAAACACTGTTCATTGTGCCTTGTGGATTTTTCTGTTTTCCAGTGTGAAGGAGTAGCCTCTTTTGTATGGTGAAGCTGTTGGACACAGAGATGTACACAGAGCACAAAATTTTTTTCGAATCTGTAACATTGGCATGAGTATGCCTGCTAAGATCCCAGAGATATCCTTTGGCTCACCAAAGAAGTGGTGAGCCAAAGGATAGTAGAGAAATGTGAAAGAAGTGGTGGAAATTTGGAAGGAGAGTGATGGGCTAAACATTTATAATGACCAGGGCTGGACCATCCATGAGGCCAACTGAAGCAGTTGCCTCAGGCAGCAGATTTGGGTGGGGCACCCATCTCTGTCCTCCTACTTGCTCCCACTGCTCTTCCTTGACCTTCCGCTTCCTGGATTGGAAAAGGAAGAGGTGTACAGAGAAGAGGAAATGTGAAGGGAAGGAGACTGCTGAGCTAGAACACTGGAGAGTACGAGGAGCAGAGACTGGCACATCGTTGGGTAAGGAGAGGCAGCATTTGGCATGCTGCCTGAGGCATCAGGATGTCTTAAGGCCGCTGCAGACCGCACGAATTTCGGCGCATCCCGGACGCCCGAGGAGCTTTGTCGAGCTGTGCTGAGGTGTCTGGTTACCATAGCGGAAGCGAGCGGAGGAGATGCGATCTCCCGATTTCCGGCACGATCGAAAATGTTCCTGACCCATGTTTGAGGGGGCTGCTTCGCGGAGCTACTGCAGCCACCAATCAGATGAGAGGGGGAGGAGTGTTAGCCAATCACCGTGGAGGTTTCTTCCAAGAAGGCGGGACAAAAGGAGGGACTATTTGCGGGAAGACACTCCTACAGACAAGCTCAGAGCGCGGAGGAGAGCGGCCAGCTCTTAATAGATAATTAATCTATTAATCTAGATTAATAACCTTGGGGCTCGCTCGCCCTCCTCGGCGTGCGGTCTGTCACGGCCTTTAGGCTGGCCCAGATAATAGCTTTAAGAGGTATCTTGCTATATTCCCATTTGACAGATGGAGAGAATGGCTCTCCCAGGCCAACAAATATGTTTACAATCGAGCAGGGATATGATGTTTCAGGACCAGGTCAAGCACGATCCACTGGAATACATCAGTTACTCAGTATGTACATATGCACCATCCTCGAAATCTTTGGCATATGTTTATCGGTATAGTTCAAGGAAATGCCCTGTTTTTAATGATTCTCGAAAAAGAACACAAGACTTCCTGGAACTGAGAATTCATGTCAGGGATGGGTCTACTTTATGCAAAGTAAATGATGTCATTTTCAGAAACCGAGCTACATCAGTCAAAGGGAAAGATGTACCAGATCCATGAATATTGGCGTGTACCTTTTACAGAAAGCCATGCCTGAGGCATTGCATAATGCTACATATCAGTACAGCTGGGTCTGCTCAGATTGCAGGATTTGCACACAGCTGCATTTGTGAAAAGATACATATTGGGTAGGAAAAAACGCCCCAATACTCAATTTCCCCAACAATGATCGCTCCCCTTTCTCTTCCTTTCAGAGACCATTCTTCCCAACAGGCCTGGAGGACAGTTAGCAATATGATAACATCATCTTGCCATTGTCAACTGCCAGCGATTCACCCAAGAGCATGATTACTTCTGTCTGCTACCCTCTTTTGCATCACAATGGCCTTTCGCTCCTGAAAGATGCCACATGCCACACATCATTGTTTTGGGGCAATGTTCTATGCATTAATTGATAGATTAATTAGCCATAAAATGATGTTGCTCCAACACGACAGCCTGGCTTGTTAAACTGTAAAAAATGGGCAGAGGCTAGCAAGGGCCCTTGTTAACATTACAGCCGCCAATCTCCTCTTGTCTTTGAGCATTAAGCTTCTTCTCATGGACTCAGTTTCAGACAAGCAAGGTTGTTTCCCACCTCATGTTACTTTCATCTTTTCCATTGCTATTCTAGATTAAAAAAATACAATTAGCCGCATAAATAAAAATGCAAATTTCATTTTCATTCATAATTTTGACGTCAGTACAATTAGCCTCATATATAAAAACACTAACAATGACAATACATATGTTAATAAGCCATTTCCATTCATAATATTGAAGTCATTAAAATATTACAGAATAATTGTGGATCATTCCACACCACTGAGCAAAATAATAGTAAACAAAATGCACAACTGATCTCCTTTCTACATTTAGGGCGCAATCCTGACTAAGGACCTGGCCAGCAGCCCAGGGCCGCCCGCCGGATCCTGTGCATGGGCTGCCCATTGACCAGCGGGCCAGAGTTCTACTCGGGGAAGGGTACGCTAGTCCCCTTCCCCGAGTGTAAACCCGGGCCGGCCCTATCGGCCTCCTCGGATTTTCGCCAGCTAAAAAGCTGGTGGAAGTAGAGGAGGCTGTGTAACGGCGTAGCTGGCCTGGCAGGGATGGGGATATGGCCGGTGCCACCCCCGCTTCCTCCTGGTCCGGCTAGGCCAATGGCCCCCCTCCCTTGCCCGGCCAGACCGCCCACGCGGCTGGCAATGGAGTGCTTATCTTCCGCCGCCGTCCGCGTGGCGGTCTGGCGCTGGAGTGAGGGAGGCCAGCTTTACTCCCGAGGCATTGTGAACGTGCTTTACGGCATGTTCACAACGTCTTCCAGTGATGGAACGCTTGTTCCGTTGCCGGCTTTTATTTCCAAGATTGCTCTGTCAAACATGTTTTGTGTTTGTTCTTATACTGGAATAACCTGGATTAATTTCTTTCTTTCTCACCATGACCCAGTGACCAGCTGTAAGGTCTATCTGTTAGACTTTGGTAAAGAATAGGCATAGCAGAAAGCTTCAGGACTGTTCTCAGTCAGCATTGCCCAAATATCCCCCCACAAAACACACATGACACAAATCTTGGAAATCTTTGTCCGTCGAGGCCAAATGAAAAGAGGAGGAGAGAGGCCTGTGCACTGCTTTCCCCAGTGTGTAAGAGGCCTCCCCCCTCAGTCTGCCCCAAGGGCAGCCCAGCACATCATGCGAGGGGGGGGGGGAGGAACCATGCAAGGTGGCCTCCCAATGCATGTGCACATGGAGACCCATTCTCACTGACCTTGAATCACGTGATCGCAGAGACAGTAGCTCCTTGGTAGTTCCCCTCCTCCTTTACATCTAGAAGATCCCCACTTCAATCTCTGGCATCACCACTTATGGTTGGGAAAGGCTACTGTCTGAAACCTGGAGAGTGAGTGTAGATAGACAATATTGAGCTACTAGATAGACTAGTAGCCTTACTCAGTAGAAGGGCTTCATATGCTCAGGTCAACTCAGAAGTAAATGGGCTGTGGAGTGATAGTATCAGTTCTTGGATATCCTACTGTCCATAAGACTTTCTGAATATGGAATACTGAGCAAGTTACAGTCAAACCATGGCCATTATTTTTGACTTTTTGATTGGTGCCATTTGTAACTTAGTCTAAATGCCTCTGCTTTATTTGGTGGATGAACAATTAATTGCTTCAGGGATTTCCCCCTTCCTGTCAATATATTAGGGGGTGAAAATCTGTCCTGTTTGAAATTAGCGACAATATCAATTTGATCCAGAGGCAAAAAGGAAGCACTGTAAGCATGACTTTATTTTTTACAAACTCCAATATAAAATCATCCATTTTCTCTGGAATTAGGCAAAGAAATAGCTGGGGTGAAAGGGAATGGTCAAAACTACATTTGAGAGATTAGCTGCTGGGAACAATGACATGCAACAGCCTGCAAAAAGAATGAAATTAATCAGTCAGCTCTTATTGTCCCCCAAAGTCAGGCAAGTGCAGAGAGAGAGAGAGAGAGAGAGAGAGAGAGAGAGAGAGAGAGAGAGAGAGAGAGAGAGAGAGAGAGAGAGAGAACAGCAGCAGACCTATTACATGAAGCTTATAAAACTAGATGAATTTTAATTTGTTACTAGTGCATTTTATGGACCTGCTGCTATTGTCTAGGCACAAGAGCAAGATTATAGATAACAATACCTTGTTGACTAGACTATACCCACTTGGGATATTTTCATCTGCAGCTTGTAGCATTTATTAAGACCCTGGTCTTGTTCCCTGTTTCTTTGTGAACTTTGTATGTTGTAGCCTGTTTAAATACTGTGTATTGCATATGGGCTTTCTACCATATGAGCTGGCTTGTTCTTTCCTTTTTGGGGAATAATTTAATGAGACTTTTAAAAATATTGCACAAAAACATACATTGCTAGGTATATGTGTTCTGTCATGCTGGTTATAATTTATTTGAAAATGGCTGGGAGAAAACTCTGAAAAGAAGGCCTAGTATAGAACTGCAAGGAGGCAGGAGTGTTCAAATAAGAAACCCCCCCCCCCCAATAAGACCAGATTTTTCAGAAAAATGCAAATAATACAGATTGGTGGACAGGCTGATGATCTGCACCAGCAAATCCTGCTGAAGATGATAGAGACAGAGAAGAATGATAGTGGCTGCTACTGAAGGAGCTGTAAAAGCCTGCTAGGCCAAGGGGAGGCGCCGTAGCTGACTGGTGGCAGAGCACACCTGGCTGCTCCTCATGCAGAAGATCCCAGGCTCAAGTCCTGGCATCTCCAGGTAGGCCTGGGAGATACCCCAGAAACCTGTTGTCAGTGTAGACTGAGGCAGATGGATCAGTGGTCTGACTATGTACTCTCTCTATAAGGCAGCCTCATATGCGATGATCACTGGCGTCGACGGGGGGGGGCCGCCGGGGGGCGTCGCGCGTATAGGGGTGACGCGCGATCACCCCCCACTTACAGTTTTGAGCTGGAGCTGGGCCCGCCCGCCCTCCCCTGTGTCCGTTTGGCTCCAAAATGAGCCGAAAACGGAGCGGGGAGGGCGCTCTGCTCCTGCGCGTGACGTCACGTGCGGGGGCGGAGACTCCCCCTTAAGGGCGACGTGCGCCCCCGCTCTGGGGTGACGTGCGTCGTCGTGACGCGACTGGCGATGATCTTACACATGGTAAGGATTACCTGTTTGGGATGAACATGGTATGTTTATACAGTGCTTTCTGAATGTGAACACATTTCATATGAATTGTCTTGATGTTGCCCTTACAGCAACTCTGTTGTAAGGGCAACAACTCTGTAAGGTAGGACCTATTATCTCCATACCATATTGCTACTGGGGCTGAGAGGAACTGGCTTGTCTGAGATCAGCTAATGGGTTCAAATATCATACAGATGATCAAGATGCATCAGAAAACAGAGTTCAGAGCTTGAGGTGGATTGCGATTTCAGTGGCATGTACAGAATGGAGGAAACGGACATTAAGCTAATCTTGATGGAGTTTCAATACTGTATATGGTATAGGTCTTCTAAGGAACATTTCTTTCCCCTGAAATCTTCATATTTCAAAGCAAAATATGAACCAATTAAATTTGGCTTCAGCCCCAAGAAATACCACTGCATGGAATTTTTCATATTTCTAGATTAAACTGCCACCTTTTCCCCAGCTCCATTCTGAGTCTGAAATTAAAACTTGCTAGCTCCTGTCATTCTCGCTTGGATCAATTCCTGCGACTTCTCTGTATGTGGAACATGTGCCCCAGGGATGTGAAATGGCATACAAAGAGCTGCTGTTTCTTAATCCATTGAGATTTCTACAGCCTAGACATTACCATTCAGTATAGCTTCACGTTAAGCACTTAACGTAGAGCGGTTTTAGGAGGAGGAGTTAGGCTCCATTCACTTTTACAACCTGCCGCATCTTTGATGATGGGCTTCAAATTCAACAGCCTTCTGGAGCTGCTTTACACAAACTACATGGACATTGTTATGCAAGCAACCTATGTGTAAATCGTGAATCAGCAGCATCATGCTTGTGGAGTCCCTGTGCCGCTGCTCTGCCATGCCCTGTTTGGCACGCAGCAAGATGGCCAGATTCAGCCCGCGGGCTGTAGGTTGCCGACCCCTGCCCTAGAGGCTGCAGAATGATGCAGGGGCTTGTGGGGGATGCTGCCATTTGTAGGCTGGGATGCTGGGTGTAGTGGCGGCATGAGCCACATGGCTGACTAATGCCACCACTGTCACCAGTACTGGGGGGGGGGTTCCAGGGGTTGGCTTGACTAGGTAGGCTCTAGATGGGTACGGGCTGACCTGGTTGACTGCCCCGGTGGTAGATTTTATCACTTAGCCTTTCCTCTTGCAGTGCTTGTTTAAACTTCGACGTGGGTCTGTGGCAGCAAACTGCCACTTGCTTCCACTAAAATTTGTGTGTCCTTTTGCTCTTTAAATAAGATTCTGTAAATACATTCGCAGCCCCACGGATTGCTACTGAGTTGCTGTTGTTCAGACTAATTTCTTGACTTTGGTTTCTGATCTTCAAGAATAGGTAGAGCATTAAGAAAAATATAAAGGAGACATTTACTGGCAGGTTTATTGTTTTCATGGCAGGGAAATGCTGGAGTCTCCATCTTTCTTCCTGGCAATCTGAAAATTTGCTCTCATCTGGCAAGCTTGCCTAAGTATCGTTTGTCAGCTAAAAATGCCGGTAAGAGTACTGAGAAAGAGCAGGGTTGAAGCATGTTTAAAACCAGGATTTTATAGTGCAAGTCTATGCATGTCTATTCAAAAGTAAGCTCCATTGGGTTCCATGGACATACGTTCCGGTAAGTGTGTATACGATTGTTGTGCTGTTAGTCTCCTCCTCTCAATCTCTCTCTCTCTCTCTCTCTCCCCCCCCCCCCCGAAATGCCATTTCCAGTACACTACTGTTTAGATCACAAGCCAATATCCAAACGTGCTGCTAGGCTGATTGTTCAACTCTGTTTAGAGGAGTCAGGGCTATCATAGCTTTGCCTAACATCAGTGTTTGTTCTTTTAAGCAGCTATGAGCTGCAGGCAGGGGAGACGGATGGGTGAAACGGTCAAAGGCACAGAACAACATGAGATGAACCTGCTACATATACATTTTCAGTGCCTTGGAACTCCCTCAAACACCCCCAGACACACAATTTTATGCTGCTGCATCTGCATGAAGACTTTGTACAGCTAATTGAAATAGGACTTACACGTATGTAGCATCTCAATTTCCATCGGACATAATCTCTATTAAATTAATTTCTATAACCTGTCGTATGTTATACTTCATGAATATTCTGTTGAGAGCTACACTGAGAGATTCCTAGCTTCCTGTGCTTCAGAAATCTTGTTGGCCTTGGTGACATGATTTTAGGGGTGTCACTTGTCAATTATGTCTGCATGCATACAGATCTGGCTGGAAACAAGGTGACTAACAGGTGCAAGCAAGGCTATGCATGCCTACTCAAAAGGAAGCTCGGTTGAGATCCATGGGGCTTTCTTCTCAGGAGGAATGTTTAGAATTGCAGCCTAAAAAGGTCTAGTTGTCAATCCCTATTTCAAATATTTATCCTGAATGCTAAACTGATCAGAAGAAAACTGAAATGAACTTTGCTTAAAAAGCATGAAAACAATTCAGTTTGTAGTTATAGAAGATGCAGCATTATTTCTCAGTCAGGTTGGAGAGGCCCCAGAGCAATCTCTAAGTTTAGTGGTCTTAATATGTGGCACAAATTATTGGAGAAAAAAAAAACCTTTGGATATTCTTGCCCTTGACATTCACATTTAGATTTTTTTAATTATTTAAATCAGGTGTTCCCAACCCCTTCCTGACCGAGTACCACCTCTGGTGCCCCTCTCCTGCTGCGTACCACTGGAAGTGACTGGCAATGACATTATCGCCAGTTACTTCCGGGTTTTCAGGTTTTTGGAGGCCAGAAAATGCAGGTAGAAGGCTTTGGGTGGGTGGGAGGGCTCTTCTCAGCTTTCCCGAGAGGTTCGGCCAAAGGCAGGAGCCTCTCAGGAGTGAAAACGTGCCGCCAAAAGCACCGCATTGAAGCGGGGTTCCGGTGGTAGGGAAGTCTGAGTACCACCAGCAGTCGGCTGAAGTACCACTGGTGGTACTAGTACCACTGGTTGAGAAGAGAACCCCTGATTTAAATTAAATTTAAAATAAAATTTCATTGCAGAGTTTGAGTGCATGAATAGGAAAACCATCTCTACGGCTTGCTTCAGCATTTCAGATTAGATATGTTACTATTCTGTGAAGCCTTTGGCACACACCCCTAGTCCTCATACCCTACTGAAACTAAACCTAAGTACATGCAACTAAAATAATAACATATTCTTTCCCTATTTACCCCATCTCTGTTTTTCTCCCCTTTCTCTATTGAGGCCGTGTTGAATTATAGACTGTAAGCCCTGCCCTATATTACTTGAAAAGGGTTGTGCATGTTGATGGTGCTATAAAAATATCCTATGCAAAGTTTCAGGCTTAAGCTGCAATCCTATAATACTTACATGGGAGTAAGCACCATTGAACACAATGGGATTTATTTCCGAGTAGATATGCAGAGGATTGTGCTGTTAGATGGTTAGATTTTACCCTGCTATATAGTAATAGGTGATCCCATTTGAATTGCCTAACTGGATATTATTGTGGCAGTTTCCTTCGGCACTTCTGTCTACTCTAGATTAAGAAACGTGTGATGAAGAGAATTCTTTTTGAAGGTCCTAAATGTGTTTACTCACAGAAAAACGTGACTGATTTCAAAGGAACTGACTTAGGTCAGCATGTTTAAAATTATTTAGAAGGACGTTGTGCAAATGTCTTTTTTTTCTATTGGGCACATTTTGCCAAATATTGTTTCTTTCTATAAAACGAGCCAGAGTTAAGAACATACAGAAGTCAGAGACATGAAGGTCATCCAAGCAAAAGCTATATGCACTTGAGAGTTTATAGATGGTATACAGACTTCTGTTCATGGCACAATGGACCTCCTCGAATGCACGGCAGGTCCAGACATTTGGAGAGGCGGTGTAAGGGTGGCATGGACTGGGAAGGGGCCTAGGATATCCCCACCAATATCCCCTCCCCCTTCCAGCCCAGGCCAGCCAATGGCCCCCTCCCTCGCCGCCCTGTCCTGCCCTACCACCAACTGTCACGGGACTTACCTGCAGAGACTGGAGTCGGGTAAGTTATGTGGTGGTGTGTGCGGTGCCAGCCTCCATGCCGACGCCGCTTACACCTGAGTTGTCGGAACAGTGCCTTATGACATTTTTGTGACACTTTAGAGCAGTGGAGTGTGCGCTACGCTGCTCTAAAGTTAGTGAGGATTGTGCTGCCCATGATGCAACAGAAATCCATCATTGCAATTCAAACCGGACCAAGAAGAATTAAGCCTCATTATCAATTTTAATTCAGCTGTTGTTTCCCTTTAAAGTTCCTCGGCTGAAGAATGGACCATTTCAGGTTAGCAGCAGAGTGTCCTGGAAGAAGACGAAAATATTTCCCCCACAGTGAACAATGTCAACATGTATACCAACAACAAAGAACAATGTACAGTATTTCTGCAGACAAAGGGGACAATCCACCAGGAATTTCTACCTTGCCAGCTCCAACAAAACGAAAGGGCATTGTGCAAGAGGGCTTTTACGTAGCTTTTATCACTGTCTGTAGAACTTGGGGAGTCCTTTGCCAAAAAAGCCTCTGTTTGCTGAGCCTGTATCACTCATGCAGGCACCGTACAGTGCTGGTAATGTAACATGTTTATCAGACAAAACTCTAAATAGACCTGTGCAGGCTGTCTTCTAATGGTACATACTAGAGAGAGGACCAGGATGTCCTTAAGAAGATAACGCACAGTTAATTCACTGTGCCTGAATATTCAACATAGAATGAATTTCTTTCGCTAGGGTTGACAAGCTGATACTTTTCCCTGACTACTAATTTTTCTTGAAATTTATAGCTTGCACTACCGAAGCTCCATCTTTTTACAGTAAGAGCCTGAGCAGAGAGATAATTACAGCACACACAGTTTCTGGTAGCTCAATTGTCAGTTACACTTGCAGACAGTTTGCTCAGAAATATTTGCCGTGAAATATAAGGGTTGACTATCAGGCTTTGGGTTGCTTTCACATTCTTCCGCAAGCCTGTCATGTCAGATTGTTTTTTGCTCTTGCAATTAGATTCCTGATGTGTGCAGCGAAGACACAAGCAAATCTGACTAGTGCCTGGAATACTGAACTTGGATGTTGTGTTCTTCCTTTTGCAAATAAGCAGGAGGGCAGGCAAATGCCAAAATCGGTGTGACATTTTGTAAAAGGCTAAAAGGAAAAGGTAATGATTGCAACCACTTTTTTCTCAGAGTAAATGATCGTTGTTATGTGTAAGTGGTTCCTTTAAGTTGCTTTTGAAATGCCCTTTCATTCTTTCACATTAATTCTTCATGGAGCCGTAGGCCTAGTTCCTCCTGAGACTGCATGTGGGCTGCACCGTGTCAGACTGTGGGCTGTTCAAGAATCGTTCTCCCTAACATGCATGTTTTCCATCTGGAGGGATTTTGGTTTTTGTATGGTGGAGTTTGTAGAAGTTTTATGGCTATCATTTTCTACGGCACGTTACTTACAAGTGAAAGTCAGGTCCCTGTCTCAAAGGACTTACAATCTCTAGATAATGACATGGGAGGGAGATGAAGGCGAGGTAATCAGGAGAAGCCAGGCAGCTCAATCCTACCCTGCCCTTACGCTGCTGGAACTTGTGCTCTGGTAGTTTATGGCACTTTACTGCTGTCTCCCAATGTGATCTGCTGTTGGGAGGTGCCGGGCCGTTGCCACAAGAGGTGCCGGGCCACTGCCGCAAGTCGCAAGCGGTGATGACTCTCTCTCCCATCTGGTAAGCTTGTCCCCTGACACATTGTTGTTGTTGTTGTTGTTTCCAGCTTTCTAAAAACAGTCATTTATGAGCCTGTGAACACACATCCACTGTCACAGTTTATGGATCACTGATAATGATGAACTCATTTTTCAAGGGAGGGCCATAATGATGCAGAAGGGTTCTAACCTTGAACAGATAAGAAGACTTAGAAGATGTCTAGAATTGGGACAAAAGGGGGGAACGGGACAATTTTAAAACAAAAGTTTAAGCAGTGGTGGTATGGTATCATATGGGAATAGGAGACCTCTGTATGAGGTCTGGTTCAGACATAATGGTAAACCATGGTTTGCTGTTGTATATACAAATATGTGTGGACCTTGGACTTCCTTCCTTTCAGTGGTGTAGACTTGAGTCTATTGACTCGGACTCGAGTCGGACTCAAGTCGCGTCAATGACTTGACTCAGACTTAACTTGGCGATTGTAAAAGGCTCAACTTGAGACTTGGAGCCTTTTACAAGGAGTTGAATTTTAATCAGGTTTAAACCTGTTTTCCCCATTAAGTAGATAGGGACTCGCAACCAAAGACTCGGGACTTGGGGGCAAAGACTTGGGACTTGGACCCAGAGACTTGGGGTTTGACTCAAGACTTGGAGTCAGAGACTTGATCCACATCCCTGCTTCCTTTCCATGTAAGGGAGAAGATTAAAAACTTATTTTCATGGTTTTATACAAACCATAATTTCCCATCTGCCCAAACCTGAGAAACTGCAATTAACAAGCCAGGTTATCAAACCAGGATCTGATCTAAATTAGGAAGAAATGGGCAACTGGGGCTTTCAATTACATTCCGTTGTGCACAAAACAGAAGGGTGAGCACATGAGTTCAAGGATAGCTCCTATTTGTGCACATAATACTAAACCATGTTTGAGTGGATGCCTAAGAAGTTGCCTTTTGCTGAGTCAGCCCATTGGTTCATCTAGCTCAGAATTGTCAACACAGACTGGCAGCAGCTCTCCAGGGTATCGGACAGAGGTCTTTCCCAGTCCCATCTGGAGATGCCAGGGACTGAAACTTGGACCATCTGCATGCAAACAAGATCTATACAACTGAGCTTTGTGCCCATCCACAGTCTGAACTATGCTTGAATCACAGTCTGAACCATGCTTGGTCAAGGCAGAGGCATGAACCTCTGAATCAAGCATGAACCATGCTTGAACCACAGTCTGAACCATGCTTGGTCAAGGCAGAGGCGTCGCTGTTGCATGGCGAGGCGGGCGGGGACCCCCCAGGTGACTCACGCACATGCGTGCAGAAAGGTGACGCGCGCACATGCGCGTGTTGCCTCCCCTGCGCGCACATGCGCGCGTCGCCTAGGGGCCTCCCACCCGCCTCGCCAGGCCGGGAGAGCTGGCTCAGGGATGTCTTCCCCAGCCAGCTGCCCGGGGCCTTCTGAGGAAGGCCCACTGCACGAACGTTATTTATAACGTTCTTTTGCGCATGCGCAGACCGTTCCTGAGGGAAAAGGGCTGCCCTTTCCCCTCAGGAGCAGTCTGTGCATGCGCAAAAGAACGTTATAAATAACGTTCGCGCAGCGGGCCTTCCTCAGAAGGCCCAGGACAGCCGGCCGGTGAAGACGTCCCCGAGCCGGCTGCAGCGATTGAGGGGGCGCCGGGAGCGGCGGCCCGTTGGGCGCCCGAAGATTACTAAAGGGGGTATGTCGGGGGGAGGGGTCACTAGGGTGATGCGCGTGCCCGGCCCTGGGGCAGCGCGTACCCTAGTGACATCTCTGGGTCAAGGGTACTCTGTGATGCAACAGAAAATAAGTTGCTGGCCGACAGAAGAAATAGATAATGACTTAAGGGAAAAACTCCTAAGTATTTCAGGAATATGAATCTGCAGTTGAAGAAGATACCTTCATTTATGCACAATTACTGTATTGGTAAAAGTTAATCAAAGCTATGCTGACCTAGATCCGTCCTGTCTCTAACCATGTTGCTCCAGTTATGTTTTTAACACCTTGTTCCATGTTTACAGAATGACATATAAAAAAGAAATAGATTTGAATAATTGCATATTATATTATGGACAGAATGAAGTACGTGTTAAGCATTTTCAAGTGCAGTCCTATGAACGTATACCCCAGAAGTGATTTTCATTGAGTTAAACGGGGTTTGCTCCCAAGTAAGTGTGCATAGGATTGTAGTCTAATTCTCTCACTGAAAGGTAATGAGGTTTTAAAGTGCTGGATCATGTCCTTGTGAGCAGCGCTCATTAATATTGCTGTGTTGGCCCTCAGTCTAAAAGAGCTAGCAAGGACATCTTCGACGTTCTAGGGAAGAACCTATTGCACCATGGCTAGGAGTCATTCACTTTGTGCTTTTGGCATAGGTCTCCTTTTTCAGATACCTTTTCTGTTTCCTTCCATTTCCTGTTGTAGTGATTGTGAGAAATCCAAGGCATGACTGCATTACCTATTCTGAAAATAAAGGTCAGTTGCTCAGTATTTAATTTTGGATCCATTAAAGACATCTGGGTCATGGGGCGGGGAGAAACTCCAGGACCATGAGTAGAAGAAGCGATGGCACACGTAGAGGTCAGTGTTCTTTTCTCCTATCATCCATCCATTTAATGCAATCATGTCTCTCTTTGATCATGGAACTTTGACTACTCAGAATGGGAGCCTGAGGGTGCTCCAGTTTTTATCAAGGCAGACTGTACACTACTCACTATAAAATATTGGGGCAGCAGCATGTGTCAGAGATTGGGCAGCTGCTCAATAACAAGACTTGGGCTTCTGGTTCTTCATAGACACTAACAGCCCAATCCTATCCAGGCACCATAGGGCCTGGCGTGGAGCCCCACACCATATCCTATGCGCCCATACAGCAGGCTGGAGGTCTCCTCAGGGTAAGAGGACGAATGTGTTCTTACCCCAAGTAAAGCCCCAGCCTGCGCACTGGGGCTCCTCGGATCCGTACCACCTAATTTGGCGGCGCAGAACCGAAAGCCCTGTGTTGGGCCTGGAGGCCTGGGAGGGTGGTTAGGATATGGCGTCTGATGAGGACGCCAATCCCACCCTCTCCCTGCCCTCCCCCAGCCCCAGCGCTGCTCTGACCAGAACTTACCTGCTCCACTGTGCTGTACCCTGGGCAGCTGGGCTCCTCGGTGGGCAGAGGGTGCAGACCTCGGCGCCAGCACCGCCTATTCACTGGATGCTGCAAATATGCTTTACGGCATTTTTGCGACACCCTAGGTCAGCGCTGAGGCCGCAGTGCTGGCCGAAGGTAGGACTGCGCCAAAAGCCAATTTTTAAAAACTCATTTTCAGTGAGCACTGGTTGCCAACATGTTAGGGTTCAAGGATGGGGAAGGGAGAAGAGGACTCTTTACCTGGGCCTGAAGGTCAGGGACACCCCCCCCCCCAGCTGCAAGCCTATGACTAAGAGCAAAAATCAAGGCTCTTACTGACCTAAACTGTAGGTCATGCTTGAGGATGTTTACCTGTATCTCTGTGTGTATCTACAAATTCTCCAGGTCTTATAAGATAATGTGAGATTTTCTGGAGGGAGCCAACTCGAAATAGCATTAGAACTGAACAAGTAATCCTCTCAACATGGAGCTGCTCTTTGTGTTACAGGGTTGTTGTACCAGAATAATGATGAGCGGTCACTGAAGGACACTCGACATTCTTGATATTCTAATCTAATCAACTCATGTAGGTTGGGAGTCCAGCTTGCTGCTGTGATACTACCGCCTGCTTTCAGGCCCTAATGAACCCCTGAAACGGGCTGGTGCTTTTAATATCCCAAGCCCCCTGTTGTGCCCTGTTATTCTTGTACTCATCTAATATAGACTGGAAACCCTCTGGACAGGGATTGAGTCACTTCAGTATGTGTCTCTAGTACACTCTTGGGACAAAGCAATTTAGCAGTAGTAGTAAAAAATATATATTTAAAAGCTAGAGTAGGGTAATAACGTTATAAGGACCAACTATCACATAGTAGTGAACAAGCTTTTGAGTTCTACAGAACTCTTCATCAGACTGGAATTTAAACAATCAAAGGAACACACACATAAAGTTGGGCACGATGGAAAATCCCAAGAGGTCTGCTGTTTTTATTGTCTCAAGATGGAGTGCAGGAGGCTTCATTTGATTAGCTTCTGCTACATGTGAGACAGAGGTCGGTTTGCACCAAGGCTACTGAGTCAATGAAACAAATGACTGTTCTCTCCCCCCCCCCTTTAAAAATATACCATCTAGCAGTTGCTCAGATCTGTCTTCATCACTAACTCTAGCGGGGGCAGTAGTAGTAGCAGCAGCAGCAGCAAAAAACAGCAAAAAAGAGAGAGAGAGCAAAAAACACACCCTTCACCCTAGAGCAGTGGTTCTCAATGTTCTCCCCACAAAGCAGGGAGAACTTTGAGTATTTGCGTATTTGTATATTTGCAGGGGTGGGATCAGTGGCAGTGATCCCAGGAACAAAAATAGAGCTTTAGATCGCTGCTCCACGATGATTCATTTATGACCACTTCCGGTCTGCAGGCCTCGCCACACCCTCTGGAGTGCTTCAGCCCCCCCCCCAGTTTTAAGTGTTTTAATTCTATTTTTGTCCATTTTTTTACCCCGGCCACTGCCATGCTGTCCCTGCTCATTAAGGTGGCAGGGGACAGCATCTGGCTCTCATGGTGGGTCACAATCCACCACTTTGAGAACCGATGCCCTAGAAGAAATGGCTATACAAAAGCATCAACAGCTATCCAAGAAAAGTACTATTTTTTTGATGCATTTGTGTTGCCTCAGGGAAGTGGGCATTCTCCTATCAGGGCCTGACAATACGCAGCATGGCTCATTCCAAGATACCTGCTACGATCACTTTTGTTTTTTGTTTGCATCACCAAGATTGCAGAAAAGCCCATTTACTGAAAGGCAGTGACTGCACTGACCAGTCATGGTAAATAAGTAATGAGATGGAGGCAAGCCTCATGAGTCAACATTTCACAGAATCTGCCAACTCGACAAGATGCGTCGTCTTTGCAGGCAAAGGCTCCGAGTTCCTGTAACAGGAGTCTCACCACAGTGACTTCAGAATGCTGGATGACAAGACTGGGTTCAAAGTGACTCTGCAATGTCTTGAAATGACTCAGCGGTCCGATCATAAGGACAGGCCTAGTGTTACCTAAGCTGTATTCTAGCTTTGAGACCCAGAGGATTACGATAGCAGTATTTGATTGAGGAACAAAAGTCAGCAGAGCGGCGACCAAGAAATAGTTATAGTTGGATGTCAACCACTCCTGGGTTTAAAGAGGTGAAGGTACTTCCTGACCCAATAATCTATTATAGATATTAGAAAAGGGCAACCTAAATGTGAACAAGCACTTCTGAATGATCCTTATTGGAGTTCTAGCTAGATAGTGGGAAGCTATTATTAATTTATTTTATCCCATCCTTCTTTCAAGAAGCTCTGGCATACTTACAACCCAATTCTAACTACCCCCCCCCCCCGCTGATGCAGCTGCACCAGTGGAGTGGGTGTTGCATCCTATGGTGGGAGGGGGCAGTTGCGGAGGTTTCCTTATGGTAAAGGAACTTTTGTTCCCTTACCCTGGGGCAAGCCTCTGTTGCCCAAATGAGTCTCTTTGGTCACAGAATTAAAAATTTGCATATCACCGGGAAACTCCGTCGTTTAAAAAACATTTATTTTAAAACAATAAATTCAACAGATGTTATCAGCTCGACGTTTTGCACACATACTGTACATCTGTGGCATCATCAGAAATCTGCAGCAATAGCCTGAGACACAAGCCATTTTGAATCTGCACAAGCCATTTTGCTGGTGCAGAACCGAGAAGAGTAAGGAGGGAAGAAGGGAGGGATCCGGTGCTGCCAGGATCCACCCCTTCCCTCCCTGTTCCTCCTCCTCCCTGCCCCGTTCCTCCCATTGCCTGCCCTTTGCGTTGGCTTACCTACCTGCACACCTGTGGGTGACCGGTAGTGGCAGCAGGCTGCCGATGTCACTGCTGTTTGCAGTGGTGGTTCCAAAGTGGTCACTGGCGACATGCTGTACCATTGCCATGTGGCCATTTATAATAGCGGAACCTCTGTCTTAACTCTTAGGATTGGGCTGCTAGTTATCTCTCAGTCAAGGCTGGCCCAAGATCTCTTGATGCCTGAAGCGCCATGCCAAATGCTAGCCTCCCTTAACTGATGATTTCTTAACTGGCCTCTGCCCCTCCCACTTGCCAATGCTCTAGCTCAGCAGTCCACATTTCCTCTTCCTCCCTGCCCCCTCCCCCTTCTCTATCCAGGGAGTGTAGAGAGAAGGAGGAACAATGGAGGCAAGTAGGACAGAGATGGACACCACCCACCCACCTGCTGCCCGAAGTGGCCACTTCAGTTGGCCTCATGGATGGGCTGGCCCTGCTCCCAATTTTATCCTCACAACAACCCTGCAAGGTAGATTAGCTAGTCGAGGGTCATCCAGCTGCATGGCTGAGTGGATATTTGAACCTGGGTCTCCACAATGCTCATGAGGCATGCTAACCACTACACCACACTAGCTCTGCAAATTTCAAAGCATAGTAATTTGCAAGAATAGCTGAGAGGAAAACCCCCATCTTTTCAACATCCCCAAATGGATTCAGTCCTGGCTCCATGTGGTGTCTGAGCTGGGCCATTAGCTTACTCAGGCCATCATTTATTTATGACCTTTCTAACCTTTCCTTCAAGGAGTTGTGCTGGGCACTGTACGTCGTGATTCTTCTCCTCCATTGTATTGTCACGACAACCCTGCAAGCTAGAACAGGCTGAGAAAGAGTCATTCAATGAGTTTCATGGTTGAGCTGGGATTTGAACTCAGGCTTCCCCAATCCTAGTCTGACAATTTTTTTTAAAAAAATGACACTGGTAGTTTAATTAATCAAGAAGACTGTTTGCTTGTCTCTGATTGGCTTATTTGTTCAAGTCTCATATTTTTCCATGGGCCTTTGGCCACAGTGTGGATCCTTTGCTTGATATGTCTCTTTTTCCCGTTGGAGGAAGGAGCAGGTTAAGAAGCACCACAGATGCTTCTATTCCAAAGCCAAGGATAATTCATGTGAAGGCCTTTTAAGCGTGCCGTTTTTGTATTTTAATAACGTCCCATTAAATTATAATGACCGGTTGCTGAAACATGTCATGCATTTCCTGCTTCTTTTATGGGGAGCTCTTTTTCTAAAGAAGCAGCCTGGACTCATGCAGGAAACAACCTCCCCTGGCTGGAATTGATTGCATTTCTGATAGAGCACTATATGGTGCTCTATCCCTGGAGATGCACTGCAGGCCTTAATGGCTTCTATTTCTCTTGGAGCTGCAGTGTAATAATTTAGCAAATTATAAGAAGGGCTATTATAGGATCCTGTAGTTTAAAAATCTCAACAGGTCTACATCTATGAAGGGAAATCTGATATCTGTGAATATCTTGGGCGTTTGGAAAGATGCCTGAGAAAAAGGCAAGAAAAACTACAGATCTGCCGTTTGCTAATGGTAAAAAACGAGACATTTTGTGGAATGTGGCCAGGTGGCTTTTGATAATTAAAAAAAGAAAATAACAGCTAAGGGGAGAGTGAAGTGGGATGGAAATGTGGTGGGGGGATGGGGTGATTTGAGCTTAGCCTCCACTGCAAGTTCTGATCCTGATCAAACCCCCCCCCCCATGCACTGCTTTAATTGGGGAGAGAAACATTAAATTGGCATAATTCCACAGAATGTCTAGTTTGACTCAAAGCCACCATGAACTACGCTTGTGGATCTGTAACTTGATTTGCAAGATATTTCATGGTATGCAAAAAGCACATGAAGCTAACTCTGCATTTGGATATGGTGACAGACAGATGATTATCTTGCAACTGCTTGTCAGATCTGTTCATTAAAAATAGAGATTCATTAAATTTAGATGGGCATTGAACATTTTTCAAGCATAGACGTTCTTTGATCCAGATTCTAACCCTAGTAACAATGATATGTGTATGATTGGGTGTTCTTTTTTGGTTAAACCGCTGAACCATAAGCTGTCGATCGAAAGGTCGGCAGTTCGATTCCCGCGACAGGGTGAGCGCTCGTTGCTTGGCCAGCTCCTGCCAACCTAGCAGTTCCAAAGCATGTCAATGCAAGTAGATAAATAGGTACCGCTTGCGGGAAGGTAAACAGCGCTCCATGTTCCAGCTGCATGCTATGCGCTGCGGCAAGGAGAGTCATGCCGGCCACATGACCACGGAGGCGTCTTCGGACAACGCTGGCTCTTTGGCTTTGAAATGGAGATGAGCACCACACCCTAGAGTCGGACACGACTGGACTTAATTGTCAGGGGATACCTTTTTAATTCCAATATGTATTCAACATTAGAAGTTTCCTTAACTTTATAATGTTGGAATTTATTCAGTAATACACAATGTATTTGAGAATCTGAAAAGTATCTTTCAACTTGGGCATCTAATGAGTGGACAACCAATTTTTTTTAAACAATCCAAACACTGCATATCTTTGGTATTTACAAGCATCTCAAAAGCCTTCCTGTGTCACTTTAGCTCAAAGCAGTGGATTTTGAAAGAAATACATCATGGCACCAATGAAATTTTTGACATTATTTTCATAATTGCATTTGTTGAATAGTAACAATAAAATAATAGGATGGTCCCATAATGCATTATTTTTGGCTATAAGAACTATGCATGGGGATGAAATTTTTGAAGAGAAAAAAAACCACACCTGGCATTGATTCAGAGAAGGAAATGTATTTAAACTGCTTTGTTTCTGAAGATATCTGCCCTTCTGTTGCTATGGATATATGTTTGAAATTGCAGCCAAGAATCAAAAGATGATACCAAATACTAATTTGCATTGGACATCAATCATTCTCTTAATGTCATGGTAAAAAAATATAAATATTACAAAACAGCTTTTGAAGCAGTACCCATACTCATCCTGCCCTGCACATACTTGCATTCATAAATTTACAACCCAACCCAACCCAATTCGTTCTATTAGTAACCCAATCCTATTCAGGATTGGGCCATTGCACAGAGGGGTTTACAACAGCGGAACACCGTTTCGTTGTCATAAAATGGCTTCAAGCGGCATATGCAACAAGCTGCTGGTGGCAATTTTAGGAGCACTGCTGCGATTGGCGGCAGCACAGGAAAACCTCCACTGGGCCCAGCAAGGTTAGTCCGGTGGTGGCAGGGAGTGGGTAGAACAGGGAGGGGAGAGGGCAGAATGGGGAAGAGACAGGGGTAGGGACGGGGCGAATCAAGGCCAGGAAGGGGGAGGTATCATTGGCGGCAGCACCGCCAATATCCTATCCCCTTCAGGGCCTTGATCTGCCTTCCCGGGTCCACTCTGATTTA
The DNA here is from genome assembly GCA_026170595.1 of Plestiodon gilberti rubricaudatus. NCBI lineage: Eukaryota > Metazoa > Chordata > Lepidosauria > Squamata > Scincidae > Plestiodon > Plestiodon gilberti. The sequence goes on from JANXHW010000004.1 coordinate 31,874,578, forward strand.
TGCCAGCAGTAGCTGTAGCAAATCTGAGTAGACCCATGGAGGTCCTTATCTGGAGGAAACCTCCAGGGCCTGAAACTCCCCTGAAGGATGCAGTGCATATCCTGTTTGTGTGGCAGTGACTGCATCTCTGCATGAGGAGTTAGGTAGGATTCGGCTGTTAGACATGGATGTTGAACCATCATGGCACTAGAGTTACATTAGACATGATGTCAAACATGGAAAATGTATCACAAGCTGCAAAAATAAGTTTTCACAGACTAGCACCTCAGTCCTGTACACCTGTTGTTTTCAGACTTGGTTCCAGGAAATCCTTGATGTCACGGGAAGCTAGTAGCGTAGCTAGTGTTCCCCACGATGCAGTAGAGGGGCATGGGGTGGGCATAACGGGGCATAACGGGGTATTCCCAAAGGTGAAATTGGCCCGAAGGAGTAGTGTCGGCGCGCTCTGCCAAATCCTAGCCCCCTTCTTTCCCGGGCCTTTACCAATGACATGAGGCTCCTCAAATTTGCACTGGACATTTTGCCGGTGCACATCAAAGGAGATCCGTAGTGGTGGCTGGGGCTCGAAATGGGGTAAGGGGATGAATGTCCAGCACAGGATACGGAGCAGCGTGCTTTTGCACGCTGTGGCAGTGCTGGACAGGATTGGGCTGTAAGGCATAACTTTCAGCCTAAGTTAGAATCAAAATGCTTTTTACTAGAAACACCTACATTGGTTTTTGGTTTTATCACACCTGTTTAAAGACATGACGCTAACTTCATTTAGCTTACATAAGTTACCATTTATGTGCTCTGGGACAGAGTTCACACTGTCCAAACCAGCTTGTTTCTCTGTGCAATCCCATTGTCTTCAAGAAATGCTATAGTAGCAGAAATGGCCACCAAGTGGACGCATGTATCACCCAGGCCCACAATGGCAGGAACCAAAGAACTACTTTAGGGCTGTCCAAATGCTTAGGAATTTTCACATTTTAAAAAAATGGATCAATAGACGCTCATATCAAAAACCACTTCTGAAAGTCCTCTGCTGTTTAGGAGCAGCTACTTCCGAAATAAAAGCCCAAAGTCCTGCCGTTTGTGAGCAACTATTTCTGTGGTAGTTTGGATAATAGATCCAGACCTGGTCCAGCAGCACCTTAATTTTCTGTGTCCCCCCTCTTTTTGGTCATGACTGTATCAATGCACACCCCACCCTTGCCACCACCGCTGCCTCTTCCTTGCCTGCCTAGCTTTTTAAAGCAAGCCAGAAGATGGTCTGAGAGTGGGGTAAAGCAGCTGACTGGTTGGCCAGGTGGGGAAGGCAACAGGCAGGTGCAGGGCACCCCTTATCGGTCCACCTCCTTCTCCAGCCTATTGCCTCAGTCCACCTCATGGCTGGGCCAGCCCCATGAGTCTCTGTGCCATCTATCCCTTTGTTAAAATGTTCCACTAAGTTATGAGGATAAATAGATGTGAAGTGAATTGCATGGTCTGGAGATCTTCCAAAGAAGCTACATTCAAGCACAAGAATATGCCTGAAGGAATCCATCTTAATTCAGAGAATATCATATGATGAACATTCAGAAGCCACTTTCACACAGCAAATTGTAAACACGGATTGTCCAAGGGCTTTTGCAGCCTGATCCTGCATTAATGAAAAACAAACAAACAATTAATTTGAGTTTATGAATGGAATCACACCTTTCCCAATGCACTCATTTTCCCACCCACAGCGCAATCATGTGTAACTCTTGCACCAGTGTAACAGTAGATTCACCAGTGTAAGTGCACTTATGCTGGTGTCACTTGCCGTATGTCGATGGACGCAGGACAGACAGCAGTGTAACCCCTCTCGGACGCTGCGCATGCGCAGTTCAGACGCAGGACAGACGCCAGCGCAATTCTGCTGGTGCAGGAAGCATTCTGGAGGCATTCCGACACCCCCGGAGTGCCCCCTGTGCTGGTGGAGTTGCGCTGGCATCCATCCTGCGTCTGAACTGCGTGTGCACAGCGATAGAGAAGGGTTACGCTGGTTTCCGTTTTGTGTCCATCGGCGTATGGCAAGTTACACTGGCATAAGTGCACTTACACTGGTGGATCTTACATTGGTGCAAGGTTACACAGGATTGCGCTGTAATTCTGTGCCAGATGGGGTGAGCCATTTTATTGTTACAATCTGTGGTTATGTAAAGTGATAAGTTTTATGGATCCATAAGTTTGAATTTTTTGACTTTGTGCAATTAAACCCAGAGTTTTAGTAACATTTTGCATATAACATAGTGTGTTCATAAATGCATTAATTTTTCATTGTTTTCTGAGGATATATTTTTTATTAAAATTGCTTTGAGTATGCATTATATTGCTTTGCATACTTTTTTTTGGTGTGTGCCAACAACGCAGCTGTAAAATCTGCACAATGAATAAGGTCTCCCTGGTTCCTACTTGCGTTTATTTTGCTATAGCATTCCGAGGAAGAGCAGCAAAATGTTCTGTTGATCATTTGGTATTCATTCATTATTAACATACAATTTCACCTACCCCTCAAAGTTTATTCTCATTTATGCTTGAGTAGAACCCAGAACTGATAAACTCTGTAGTTTAGCTGGAAATATTTACAGGCACCAGTTTAGGAACACACTTCCCCTTTAAGACTATTGAAACAAAATGTTTTATTTAGAATGTGATCAATATATAGATTCACAGTGGAAATTAAAATCAGACCTTTGTAACCTTTTGCATTTCTTTCTATTTAGCTTTCTCTCTGTTGAATTTAAATGAGAGTTATATTTTAAATTCATAAATAGAAACATCACCAAAAGGGCCATAATATATAACCAATTTTACTGATGCACAATACTGTGTATTAAGCAATTAAATTAAAAGTGAGCTTTACAGCGCAATCCTGTGTAACCTTGCATCGGTGTAACAGTAGACGCACCGGTGTAACAGCAGATGCACCAGTGTAAGTGCACTTACACCGGTGCATCTAATGTTACACCGGTGCAAAGTTACACAGGATTGCGCTGTTAGACTAATACAGTTAACACACTTACCATGCATATAGGACATCACTTAAATACAGTATGATTCTTCTGTTTGTTGTAAAACACTGAAAAATGATTGTTTTTTTTATTTATTTAACAGCCTATCCTATCCAGAATAGGGCTGCCGGCTGGAGTGTGTTGCAACAGCAGAAGGACTGTGATGCAACAGCAGAAGGCACGTCTGCGCAGTGCTCCATCGGTGGCCATTTTGGGAGAGCTGCTGCAACAGGTGGCAGCACTCTATGGCTGTCGCAGTTTCCCGCCGCGCCTGCTGGAACAGGTAAGGCACGGGGTGGGGTGGATGTGGAGGAGGCTAAATTGGGTGGGGAGGGGGAGGCATGGGAATGCTGCGTGAGGGGGTGGATCCAGCAGTAATGGCACATGCCAGATCCTATCCCCTCTTTTAGCAGCCTCTTCGCCCCTTTCTTCTCCTCAGACTTGCGCAAGCTACAGAGCTGGTGCAGGTCCGAGGAGATCCATTGTGGAGCGGGAGGCTTATGGAGAGGTAAGAGGAAATAATTCCCTTTCCCCCTCCAAAGTATCCTGATCCACCTCCCCCCCACCAGCGGGATACAGCACACACATTTTTGGCACGGCTGCATCAGCGGGAGGAGGGGAGGATAGGATTGGGCCCTTACATATATATTAAAATAGTAACTAATGAGGTACAATAAGTAACTAATGTTAGGATTGGGCTATTTATCCTGCATTATACTATACAGTATATCAAGATTAGATTAGTTGTCTATGATTGAAGGACCCACTATAATACAGTACTTTCTAAATCATCCAGCTAACATTATCAAGTGGACAATTAGCAGCTAAACATTCTGTAATAACTTCAATAACATTCCAACATACAACGGTTTGGAGACTTGTTAGAGCAAGGCCTCCCTTAGCTCCTGCCTGGACATAACTAATAACAATTATATACAGAATGGAAAATGGAAGGGCTCATGTCAAAATAATGAAACATTTTTGTAAGGGGACATCACCAAATTCACAATTGCTTAGAAGAGATAATTGACACGTTTTAACACTTCCCATGTGTGGCTGCTCACTTCCTAAATTCTCTTAATTTTCTTACTGACTTTTGATCTCTGAATAAAACAGATGATTATTATTTTTTTTATCCCGGAGTCTGAAGGGATGCTTCCACTAGCAAATGATGTTTCAACTTTCTTTGCTTTTTTGTGTTTGGAAAAATAGAACTCTAGACAACATTTTCTACCCATTTCCTTAACACTTACTAGATCACATGCTTCCCCCCTTCTATTTTTGCCATCTGTTAAATGTCTAAATATCCACTTAAAATAAAAATTAACCACTTCTCCAATCTTCCTAAATCAAGTGACCCCTCCTTCTGATCCCATCTTGTAAAAACAGGCAACCCCTCCCCCTCATTCAGCTGAGAACATATTCCAAAACATTCTTGTCATAATGGCAAACCTGTTTGCCATAAAAATCCCTGTCTTTTTATAGAACAAAGCTGCCCATTTTATCTACAATGGGAAGCGGGGGGGGGGGGAGATGGGAGTCACATGTAGACCTGGATGAAAGCAGGCCACACTTTTATTGAATCGTCCGTCTCCCAGGCATTTAGAGCAGCAGTTCTCAAACTGGTGGGTCGTGACTGGGATTGGACAGATTTATGGAGGAAAATTCCATCACAGGTTACAAGCCATGATGGGGATAAGCAACCTCCTGGTTGTAGGAGTAGGTTTTCTTTGTGCCAGGTGCAAGGGAGTGGCAACAGGATACAAGTATCTTGTTGTCTTGTGCTCCCTGAGGCATCTGGTGGGGCCACTGTGTGATACAGGAAGCTGGACTAGATGGGCCTTTGGCCTGATCCAGCAGGGCTCTTCTTATGTTCTTATGTTCTTATGTGACTCACCAGGAGAACAGAATGCTGGTCCTTGCCCCCTTAAGGGCGACAACAGTGGTGGAGCTCCCGGGGATTGTGCTGCTGATGGAGGAAAAGTGGTCTTTTTTTTAACTTACCGGGGGTCCTGGTGGCCTTCCGGAGTGGGGAGGCCTGTGACCCCCTCTGCGGGCCTCCCCACGCTGTGGATCACCACTTCGACGCATTTGTGACCACATCTGGTTTTCGGATGAAAATTAAAGGGTTAATAGTTGTGAAATATTTGTAATAAGATGCAACTCATCTTTAAGCACAGCTTTCCTTTCACTCCTTATCAGGTCACTTCTCTTGTGTTATAGGATAGTTTCCCTTTTAGTGTACTGTACACGTTACAAATTGAGTTACAAAAATCATGAAATGTAGGTTGTTTATTAAAGAATGAGTGCAACAGAAAATTGTGGCAGAGCATCTGTAATATTTAAAAGATCTTCTAAATGCATAGCTGTGCTCCTAATGTTTACAGGGTTTGTAAATCTTCCATATGACATTGCCAAGAACTACTCTTGTATAAAACATAGAGATCAATCCCTTCTGTTGCTACTAAAATGCACTTTGTGTTAGATTGGAAAATCAGTAATCAGAAAGCATCCAACTTTAAATGATCATCTATTGATAAGTTAGAGTTTGACATTGACCTGGACAATCATATAATTTAATTTAACTCTTTGTGTGGATCCTTTGGATGAGATATTAATGAAGATTGAATATATTTCTTGACTGCAAAGGTAGAAGAAATTCCTAATTCACTTCAAGATAGAATGGGATAGGATGTTACCAGAAATAAAAAAGTTAATGATAATATGTGCTCAGAAACAGTGACGTTCCTGCGGTAGGGGCTCGACAGTAAGTCGCGCCCCGACCAACTACCGCGTTCACGAACCGGAGCGAGGAGGCCCCGCCCCTCGCCGTCGGAGCCATTCTGCGCAGCGAATCCGAATGGGCAGGTTCTCCTGAACTGGAGCGAGGAGGCCCTGCCCCTCACCGTCGGAGCCATTCCGCGCAGCGAAGCCGAACGGGCAGGAGAACCTGCCTGTTCGGATTCGCTGCATGGAATGGCTCCGACGGCGAGGGTCGGGGCCTCCTCGCTCCGGTTCGTGAACGCGGTAGTTGGTCGGGGCGCGACTTACTGTCGAGCCCCTACCGCAGGAACGCCACTGCTCAGAAAACTGGTCAATATGCTAAAAATAGGAGATCAGGGTATTTGCTGATTCGGGAAAATGCAGAATGCAGTAGTTCATGTAGTTATTGGGCCTTGGTGGTTTGATTCTGTTGGACTGCTGCTCTGGCTGCCGATTCGTTTCTGGGCCCAATTCAAGGTGCTGGTTTTGACCTAAACAGCCCTATATGGGGTACCTTCAGGATCGCCTACTTCCATACAGTCCAGCTCTTCCCCTTAGGTCACCTGGTAGCATCCTGCTAAGAGTTCCAACGCCATCCGAGGTAAAGGGGGATGGCAGTGAGAAACAAGGCTTTCTCTGTTGTGGCACCGTACCCTTGGAACATGCTTCCAGAGGATCTACAATCAGACAGCTCTGTGGAGCAGTTCCGATGAGGCTTAAAACAGTTCTTCAGCTAGCTTTTGAGGGGGAAGGTTAGGGGCATAATATATCTTATATATGTATTTTAGATTTTTATGCATTTTATAATCTGTGGATGTGGGATCTGCGTATAGCGGGGGTCCACTGTATTTCATTTTACTTCTTAAATATACAGTGATGCCTCGCAAGACGAACGCGTCGTGCAACGATAAACTCGCAAGACGAAAGCGTTTTGCGATTTTTTTGGTGACTCGCAAGACAAATTTTTCTATGGCCGTGCTTCGCAAGACGAATTTTTTCCCCATATTATTCAAAACCAGATCTGGAATCCACAGCGTGGTCAGGCATGGAGAGGCTGCCAGTTCCGATATTCCTGCGGCTGAGGACTTTGCCGCGGAGTTCCTGGAGGTCGTGACTACACAGGGCTACCTTCCACAGCAGGTTTTCAACTGCGATGAAACCGGGCTGTTTTGGAAGAGAATGCCCAAAAGGACCTTCCTCACTCAAGAGGAGACCAAGCTGCCTGGCCACAAGCCCATGAAGGACCGTCTGACCCTCCTCTTCTGTGCCAACGCCAGTGGGGACCTGAAGATAAAGCCTCTGCTGGTGTACCACTCTGAGAACCTACGGGCCTTCAAGAAGCACAAGGTCAACAAAGGCCGGCTGAGCGTGTTGTGGCGATCCAACGCTAAGGCTTGGGTCACACGCGTCCTGTTTGTGGACTGGGTCAATCTGGCTTTAGGCGCTGCTGTCAAGCAGTACCTGCTGGACAACGACCTGCCGCTGAAGGCCGTGCTTCTGATGGACAATGCTCCTGCTCATCCTCCAGGCCTTGAGGAAGACTTGTTAGAGGACTTCCGCTTCATAAACATCATGTTCCTGCCGCCTAACACCACCCCACTACTCCAGCCAATGGATCAGCAGGTCATTGCCAATTTCAAAAAACTCTACACCAAGGAGCTTTTTAGGCGCTGCTTCGAGGTGAACGGATTGCACCAACCTCACCCTGCGTGAATTCTGGAGAGACCACTTTGACATCGTCAGCTGCATGAAGGTGATCACCACGGCCTGGGACGGGATCAGCCAGAGAAATCTGAATTCCGCTTGGCGCAACCTGTGGCCAGACTGTGTGGCAACAAGTGACTCTGATGCTTCTGCGACTGCACCAGAGTCAACAGTGCTGGAGGACATTGTTTCCTTGGGGAGGACCATGGGCCTCGAGGTCACAGAGGAGGACATCTGCGAGCTGGTGGAGGACCACAACCGGGAGCTGTCCACCCAGGAGCTGGTCAAACTGCAGGCAGAGGCTAGGCAGGAGCAGGCCTCTTTGGAAGAGGAAGAAGCGACAAGTGAGGAACAGCTGTCATCCACGGAACTGAAGGACATCTGCCAACAGTGGAAAAATGTGCAGACTTATGCACAGCGGCACCACCCAGACAAAGCTCTGGCACGTGACCTTACGAACACGTTTGATACAAGGATCATGTCCTCTTTCAGAGGGGTGCTGAAAAGGCGGCTGAAGCAGCAGACCTTAGAGAGGTTCATCATGAAGAAGCAAAGAGTGGAAGAGGAATCTGCTGCTTCTACCAGTGGTGCCCAGTTGCATTCTTCCTCCTCCTCGTCCTCCTAGAAGCCTTGAAGTCAAGCCTTGAAGCCTTCTCCAAGTTGTCCAGTGTTGTCCAAGTGATGTGGAGACAGTATTGAGCCTCAAATCAGATGGTCCTGCCTCATGTTTGCTGATCTTTAAATGTTTTTCTGTCATATTTAAAAAGTTGAAGTTTTGTGCTTGAAATTTTTGAAATCCTCCGTACAGTATGTCCATCCTCTGTACAGTATGTATGCCTTTAAAGAGCACTTAATAAACACTTTGTAAACCAAATTTGACTTTGTTCTGTCTTTTTTTGCCCATAGGAACGCATTAATTAAATTTCAATGCATTCCTATGGGAAACCGCGCTTCGCAAGACAAATTTTTCGTAATACAAAACGACTCGCGGAACGAATTAATTTCATCTTGCAAGGTATTACTGTATATTCATTTTAGGCTTACCAGATTTCTTCCCGGGACAGAATGTAGCCCTTTAGGAGAAGGAATGTGGGCAGGTGTAGCTTGTTAAACCTTAGAGCACAATCCTAGGCATGTCTACTCAGAAGCAAGCCCCACTGAACACAATGGGGCTTGCTTCTGAGTAGACATAGGTAGGATTGTGCTCTAAGGTTTAACAAGCTACACCTGCCCACATTCCTTCTCCTAAAGGTCTAGCACTTTGTCCCGGTTGGAGATCTGATAAGCCTATCCATAATGAGCTACATTTTGTAATATAAGGCAACATTCAGATACTGTATAAACATCTGGGTTTTCTGAAAACTATTCTGAATTGAACCAATAGGAATAGGAACCAACTGCCTTTCTCAGGGTGGCCCAAATACGTTTTTAAAGAGTGATATGAATTACACCACACTATAAATAAACATATATAAATAAATATACCACACCCAGCCAGCGGGTTGCGAAGTGGGTTAAACCACTGAACCATGAGCTGTTGATCGAAAGGTTGGCAGTTCGAATCCGTGCGACGGCTCCTGCCAACCTAGCAGTTCGAAAGCAAGAAATTGCAAGTAGATTAATAGGTACCGCGTCAGCGGAAGGGTAACAGCGTTCCATGCGCCTCGGTGTTGAGTCATGCCGGCCACATGACCATGGAAACGTCTTTGGACAGCGCTGGCTCTTTGGCTTTGAAACGGAGATGAGCACTGCTCCCTAGAGTCGGACACGACTGGACTTAATTGTCAAGGGATACCTTTACCTTTACCTATAAATTGTCCTGTAAGACATACGTTAACTTATGTTACTACTCTCTACTACTCTAGTTTTGGAGACAAGCTAGAACATAAGGACAAGGACAAGGGATATACAGTATCTGTAGAGGCATCTTGCAGAAGTCCATTGTCTCTCAAGGTGTTAGTTGTGTACCACATGCCCCTTTCGATCCTTCTGGACTCTTCAGGGGTTAAAAGCCTGCTGTAACAGCCTCCTGAAGTATATTCTCATAATTTGTAAAAATGTCTGAAGAATACTGTTTATCCTATCACTTAATTGGGTGTGTCATCTAAACCTTGTTAGTGTTCAATGTCCCAGGTGAGGTTCCAGGATTGGGCACCTGGAGTTGACCACAAATTGGTATACTGTTATAATTGGTAGAGGCTATCTAAAAGCATTGTTTGTGTCTTCTTCCTGCCCTTGCTTATTTCATCTTGGAAAGCACTGGGCATTTCAAGGCCAGACACCTGAGGATGGGAGGCACGATATAGTTTGTGAGCACTGGCGTCACTGCAGGGGGGGGCGGAGCTCTAAGTTCCTCTGTGATCGGAGCCTCCGTTACACGGAGTCTCCTGCACGTTGTTTTCACTGCTTTGACTGGGTCGGAAGGCGTGGGGGCGGGGCGCTTCGTTCCTCCGTGTAACGGAGGCTCCGATCACGGAGGAACTTAGAGCTCCGCCCCCCTGCAGTGACACCAGTGTTTGTGAGCTGAATGGGTTTACAAATTACAAACAAATTTATACCTTTCCAAATTCTAAACATCATGAATTGTAGCCACATAACACTGGCCTGTGTACATTTTGCTTTCTTAAGATCTATCCTTGGGTATATTTGGGGTGCTGATTCCAAAAATGGCAATGGTTTTGTCCTATCACATCTAGTTTTAGGGGTATGGCATCACCACCTCATAATGCAAGTCAAGCAGCTTTCTTGTGAGGAATCCAACATCATGGCTTCCTCATGAGGAAGCTGCTTGACTTGCATTATGAGGTAGCAATGCCATATCCCCAAAACTATATGTGATTGGGCAAAACCCTCACAGCCCAATCCTAGGTAGGTCTACTCAGAAGTAAGTCCATTGTCTTCAAGGGGGCCCAGTCCCAGGAAAGTATGCATAGGAGTGCAGCCACGGCCACTGTAATTTTTTTAACACAACAATCCTTTGCATGCTTATTCAGAAGTATGTTCCACTATGTTCAACGGGGCTTATTTCCACATAAACGTTCATAGGTTTGAAGCCTACGTAGATGATCTTTCCTGAGGGCAAATCAATTGGAAATGAAGCTACGTATCTAAGAATAAAACTGCAAACACAAATTATCAACACAAGGTGAAAAGTTAAAAAGCTATCGTCATTCACAGTTTACATTGGGGACCGCATCCAGCATTTGTTCTCCGCTTCTGGGTATATTTAATTACCTATTTGTAAGTCTCTAAATGCAGGGCCCCTCTTCTTCAGTGTTACCATGACAACATCTTTGCTGTGAGCACACTGTATGCTTCTGTCTACATTCAGAGGTCACTATGAAGCCATACATGTGGCTAAAACAATAGGATGGGGGGGGGGGGGGAGAGACGGCGCAGAAGAAGAATGCAGAAGAAGTTCCTTTCCAGTTCTCGTTATTATTTGTTCTCCACTGAGAATGAGGGTGACAGTCAAGGAGGTCTAAATGTAAATGGAGGTTTTTGATGTGTGCGAATGTTAATGGTTGACTCGGCTGTCTTTTTGAATGATGAAACACTCAGCTCTACACGACTTGTTATATCTGTCAGGCTTGTAGTGAAATGTCACACTGAGAAACAAAACAGGAAAATAAACAGCAAACCAGTTTACGTGCATTTGTCTAAATGCCACCGGCTGAGACCTACTAACAGTGGTTTGGATTTCCTAACTAATAAGCAAGACTAACTGTGTAATCTTGCACCGGTGTAACAGCAGATGCACCGGTGTAATAAGTGCACTTACACCGGTGCATCTACTGTTACACCGGTGCAAGGTTACACAGAATTGCGCCCCTAATCACATGCATGTTCATCACTCCTTCGCTGTCAGTGCAATACAGTGTAACCTTGCACCAGTGTAACAGTAGATGCACTGATGTAAGTGCACTTATTACACCGGTGCATCTGCTGTTACACCAGTGCATTTACTGTTACACTGGTGCAAGGTTACACAGGATTGCGCTATAAATCCAACCATCTGGTCACTTTAGCTGAGCGATATGAGCTTGAGTGAGACCTTACCTTTTGGTCCCCTAACTGTCAAGTCATACCATTTATTACAGAAGAATAACTGTGAAACAGTGTTATTCGATTGGGCATTGCAGTTATATGCAGCTCCTTTTCTCTTGCCTTGGGGAGTTTTACTACTGATCCAGGGAGAACAAGGAAGTGTAAGACCTGTTTGCTTAATATTGGATAATTTTAAGGTTGCTTCTCAGTCCAACATCCCTCAAAGGAGCTCACAATATTAAGAAACGTAATATAATAACAAAAGACATCGCATAAGGAGGAAACAGCAATATTAAACTCAATAGAGGTGTTGCAAATGGACAGAAGGTGAATTATCAGTGATTGAGAGAAAATAATTTGCTTTCAGCAGCACAACCTTGGAATGATTTATTGGCATATAATATGATGCCTTTGATGCTTTCTGATATACTGTATGAATATGAATAAGTTTAAAGTTTAAAATGACATCACTTGTTTTCCTGCTGCCACCCAGACTGAGTGGGCATTTGCATACCTGACACATCTTTCAATAATAGCACTGCCATTTATGGTAATGATTTCTCAAGTTCCTGTTTAAACAGTTGGGCTAGAAGGAATGTCTTCTGCATTCATTGCCTTGTTCACATCAAACAAATAAAATCTGACTACTAATAATGCCTTCAGTGGTTTCATCAGTTCCCAGGTAAAGCTGACAAATCAAGTTAATATAAAATAGAACCTGCAGCCTCTTTCATAATTGAAAGGATCCTGCTCTCAGTTCTTCTGCACGTTCTTCCTGATGCTTCGAATCCGGGATCTAAATTTCCAAAAGAAGCTCTCCCTTCTTGATCCTAATGAAAGATTGGATTAGCTTGTTGCCTATAGCAAGTTTTATTTCTGATTTTTCAGCCTTCTGTGATCCCTTCTTTGGCCACCCCCCCCCCCTCCTGAGCTGTTTCCAGACTTGAACTTTCCTCTTCAGACCTAGGGACAAAAGAAGAGTCCAGAGCCTAGCCCTGATTGGCATTCTTCTTTTCTGGACCCTTCCTTGCATCTCTGCAGGATTCTTACAGGTGATGTGCAAAGGCTGCCATGCAAGGCCAGCCCAAGACCTCCTGATGCCTGAGACGACCTGCTTAGGCTTACCAGATCATTAGACCCTTAGAGCACAATCCTAGGCATGTCTACTCAGAAGCAAGCCCCTACTGAACACAATGGGGCTTGCTTCTGAGTAGACATGGCTAGGATTGTGCTCTAAGGTTTAACAAGCTACACCTGCCCACATTCCTTCTCCTAAAGGTCTAGCACTCTGTCCCGGTTGAAGATCTGGTAAGCCTAGACCTGCCAAATGCTGCATCCCCTTCTTACCCAATGATTTGCCTGCCTCTGCTCCTCTCACTCTTGCATGTTCTAGCTCATCACTCTCCTCCTCTCCATACTTGCTTTTCCTCTCTGTCTCCTTCTTTGTCCAATCCAAGAAGTGGAAGGAGAAGGAAGCACAGTGGAGGCCTCTTTGGTGGACAGGTGGACAGAGAAGGGTGCCAACTGCCCATCAATCTGCTGCCTCAGGCAACTGCTTCTGTTGGCCTCATGGATGGATCAGCCCTGCAGCTATAGGTCTTCTGGCCACCAATGACATCATCCCCAGCTGTTGCCAGTTTTTATCCTCTTCAAAGAACTGTCAGCAGAGAATGGTAGTGGTAGAGGGCTAATTATTGTTTTGTTTCCAAATTTCCAAACATTTTGGAATTTTGTGCCAGCCTCGGAGCGTCCGGAGGGCAACGTGAAGGGGGCACCCAGGGCAGGGTGCAGCCAGGTCGCCCCCCCAAAAAAATCGTGGTGCAGCCTATGGCCACGTCGAAGGTAAAATAGGGGGGGAACTCGGGGGCGTCACTAGGGTGACGCGCGCCACCCCGCCTTGGGGTGACGCGCATCCTAGTGACGCCTCTGCCTCACTGTTAGCCCCTCGACTGGCAATGGGGCTCCATGGACCTGTACCAGGTCCTTAGCTGGCGCAAATCTGAGGAGAGAAAGCAGGAGTGCTGGCTGCTATCTGAGGGGATAGCATTTGGTGCAAGTCGCCCGCGCCAGGTGCCACCTCCTCCTGCCTCTGTCATACCCTTGTTCAACTCTGTTCTGCCTTCTCCCACCCCATTCTGCCTCCCCCACCAACCTACCTGGTTTAGTGGGTGCTCTATGTGCAGTCGGTAGACTGTTTGCGATGGCCGTAAAGTGTGTTCTGCTGTTGGAACACTAGTTCCCGAGGCGATCCGCACAATTAGGATTGGGTTGTAAATTTACTCCAGGTGTCTTGGCTCCATGTTTTGAGGCACTTCTAATGGTTCATGATGTGGGACAGTTCTAGGCCAGGTTTGACCAATTGTGCAATCTCTTTCTTCAAGCTGGCAGCAATGAAAGTTTCAGTACACTACATATTTAGGGTGCAATAGAGACGATGGTATGGAAATTGCTTATTTATTACTGTCATGTCTTATCTTTCTTTCAAAGAGTTCAGGATGAGACACGTTGTGCTCTGCACCTTTTATCCTCAGAGCAACCCTATGAGGTAGGTTAGGATTAGAGATAGATTAGGATAGAGATTGACCCAAGGTCACCCAGGGAGCATCACAGCTGAATAGTCAAAGAACCCAGGTTTTCATCTGGTACTCTGAACACCATACCATATTGGCTCTCAATCACATTTGTTGGTAGTCTATATCTCAGACTTTGTATAGTTGTGTTCTCAAAGACGTATACCCCAATCTATGTCCTATTTCAGAAAATGACAACCAATGTCTGTTCCAGAAAATGTTTCATTTTTTTTTATGTCCAGCATCTCTTCTGTATCTGGTTAGAAAGTTGGTTTACTGTTCCTTTGTCATCTTTATGATGATCACTGTACTTTGACGTTTGCTTTAATCTTCCAGAGTAAACATTAGTCCCAAAAATCTTATAGGCAATGAGATTCTCGCATATTTGTAAGTTGTTGTTGAGAAAAGGAGAGAACTAGTACAGTGTTTTGTTTGTATTTTTCAAGCTGCTGTGCGGAAGTGATTTATGCTGAAGTTGTCTTGTACAGCCAGAGAAATCTACTCTGTAGTTAACAGTTCTAATCAATAAAGCATCAATGCCTGAACATCAGAAGGAGTTCATCATATTCAGGGATAATTATCCCTTCCTTCTTCTCTATACTTCCCCAAGCTTTGAAATGTTCCTGAATATCCAATATAGTTTATTAACAGTCAAAGACCAGCATAACATAACGGTTTGGGTCACGGTTTGGGTCCAGGATATCTGAGGGACCGCCTTCTCCCATATATTCCAGCCCGCACCTCTTAGGTCATTTGAGGGGGCTCTCCTGCGAGTGCCACCTCTATCTCAAATTAGACGGATGGCAGTACATGGGCGAACCTTCTCTGTTGTGGTGCCACAACTGTGGAACTCCTTGCCAGGGGACTTAAGAACTACCCCCTCCCTCATGGCTTTTCGGTGAGGGCTCAAAACAGTTTTGTTTCGTCTAGTGTTTGGGTGATGGGTTGTGGTCTGACTTCTGGGTCTCAAGATGTTTTGCTCCTCTGCTTCTCTGCTCTATATTGTCACACACACCCCAGTGGATTTTTTTTTAAATTATTTTATGTATTGTTTTAAATTATGTATATTTTTATCTTTCATGTTGTAAGTCGCCTTGGGCATTTGCTTTGGCATGGGATAAGGTGGGGTATTTTTTTTTAAATAAATAAATAGTAACACATCAAAACACAGCAATGACAAAACATCACTTATCGAGGTGAGGGGGAAGTTTTTAGCCACGTTTTTGTGCATTATAGTAATATTTATGTTCTATATCTAGATCCAGTATCATAAACCAAACACCAGGACTTAAATCTTGGGATAATTGTCTTTCCTTTTGAAAATTTCTTCTTTGGATTCCTTGAATATGTATAAGAGCACTTACAGTATACAAGTGCTTGGCTTGTTGCTTGTTTTTATTTTTAGCCATATTTGCCATAGCTATTTTAGCACGATAGAAATCTTTTTTTACACCAACCAGCTGAACATGTATTCTCAGCTTGAGAATAAACAGCCAACATTTTCCTCAAGACATTCTATGGCATATTGTATGCAATTAAACAAATATGCTTGTCTTTCCTGGGAAACCGAGGACTTTTTCTGTGCTGAACACCTTTATATCAATTATTTGGAAAGAGCCGCTCCTGTCCAAAAGCAGAAACCAGGCTGTGCTGTGAAAAGCTCTGGAAGGACATCATTGATAGAGGAAGTGCACACCTAGCATCAGGGTACTTCTTGCCTGGTCTTATTGTAGAATTGCCCTTTTCCTTTCCCTACCAGCAATACCTTGTGGCATTGGATAAGGTTCAGAAAGGAGAGTGAAACTGGGGGAAAACTGTTTCTGTCCAGTTCACTCAGTTTTAAAAGCTGAGGAGTTATGAACTTGGCATCTGACAGCCCAACCCTATCCTTTTCCCCACCATAGAATGCAGCTCTGCCAAAACAGGCTGTGTTGCACATGCTATGGGAGGGGACAAACAGGAGGCTTGGGAAAAGGGAAAACATTGTTCCTTACCCCTTGGTAAGTCCCTCAACCACCAATAGGTCTCCTCGTCTGACCTGTGCAAGCTCTTTAGTTGGTGCAAGTCTGATGAGAAAAGGGGGCATGTCAGCTGGCTCCTGAGGGGATAGCATCTGCTGCAAATTGCTCATGCTGGGTGACCCCCCCTCCTGCCTCAGACATGGCCCCAGCCCTCCACCCCAATCCTCCCTCCCCCACCTTGTTTTGCCCACCCTGCCGAATTACCAGCATTGGTGGAACTCTCCTTGGCTGCCACGGTGCGCATGGTTCTCCTTGCTGCCTGTGGCAGCAGCCCGGAAGTGTGTGGCTACATGCACTTCCAGATTGGCGTTTATGATGCTGTAGAGTGCGTACCACCACCAGAATGCTAGTTCCAGTATGGTCTCATAGGATTGGGCTGTTAGTCATCTTGTGTCTTCCAGTACAGTGGAACCTTGGATTGCGAGCATAATTGGTTCCAGAAATGTGCTTGTAATCCAAAGCACTCGTATATTCCCATAAGAAATAATGGAAACTCAGATGATTCGTTATTCTGCAAGAGATCTTTGTGTGTGTCTGCATTATCTCCTGGGCTCAGCTAATTAAGAACCTGCCCTGCAGAGTACTCCTTTGCTCTTACAAACTGTAGCTCACTTTGCAACATCTGATATGCAAAACCTGAGCCTTGTTCTGCAGAGTAATTGTCTTTGCTAGAGGCAGATAGAGGAGGGGGAAAAACAGCTTGTTAATGAGGTCTGCAAGACAGAAGTTGCAAAGCAAAGCCTGAGCTGCTATTCTGCACAAATGGAGCCTCTAGCAGAGGGAGAACAAAGTGTTAATGAGCAGGTAATGAGGGCAGTTTGTTGCCCAGGAGACGCTGTTGTTACTCTGCAAACACACAGAGAGGCATTGTTGGTTTATCAAGTCAAAATTTAGAAAACAATTTTGCTCGTCTTGCAAAGCACTCGCAAACCAAGTTACTCACAATCCAAGGTTTCACTGTATTTGCCCTAGATTGTGATTTCGGTGGCTGCATGAAGCTTGCTGGGTTTTCTGTGAAGACTTGCTGGGGTTGTTAGTCGATGAAGTTAAAAGGGACTTTTTGCATGTGTCTCAGGTACATTATAACATATGCCAGGAATGGATTGAACATGCATTCTGTCCTGAAAACATGACTGTCTTTACAGAGTGTCCCATTCCTTTTAACGTCCTCATAGTGATTCTATAGGGTAAACCTGTGTATGTCTGGAGTACTACTTTTCTTGCTAGAAGTGATAATTTTAGGCAGGGGACTCTGGCTTAGATTGGGGAAATAGGAAGGATCTTATGCTCCGATACACGAATCCCCTGCTGAAGCATTGCCAAACTCTTCCTAGTGTGGGCGAATCTTAATAAAACAGTGACTTGCTGTGGTGGGTTTCCTCCCGTCCACTGATTTACACAATGGGCATAACACCTGATTTCTTTAACCCCATGCATTCAATACAGTAACATAATTTCTTTCTTGGCTGAAGCTTCTTCTGACTAATCCTGTCTAAGGTGCTGTGTTGGAGGAGACATGCATGAATTGTGCTGTGCTGCAAGGAAAGAGGATGGGTTGAGGGAGAAGTTTGGAAGAGAAAGGCCTCTTGTGACATTATATGGAACTTCTTTCAAGAGCAACACAAAGCAATGCACTCGTTCCGGCTTCAGAAGAAAATAAGGAATACTTAAAGTGGGTGGAAATCTATTAAGCCGAGATCGCCTAATAGTTCATGAAACCCACAGTAAGCAAGTAGGAGCATCACACACACACACACACACACACACACACACACACACACACACACACACACACACACACACACACACACACACAGCTATATATTTGTAGCACAGAGAGAGAGAGAGAGAGAGAGAGAGAGAGAGAGAGAGAGCGCAAGCTATATACTGTATTTGTAGCCACTGCTGCTGCTGGTATCTGCTCCTAGCCTGCCCTCAACATGCCCCCAGCTGGTCCCGATCTCTGCCTGATCCCCGGAACGGCCCCTCACCGAATTACCTGTTTCAGTGGGGACTCCGGTGGTTGTTGTCATGCCCACGACTGACAACTGATTGCACTGGTGGACCTGGTCCATGTGCCATCACAGCAGCTGCCATACCAGTGGCCTGGGCATTGCGCTTCAGGATAGGATTGGGCTCTTAGGGCAGGAACGTCCTGTTATGTGCCATCCTGTGACTACAACAAGCATTCGGCATTGTGTTTATTAACTGTACTTGTAAACATGGAGGCAGCTATCTGTTTTAATTTAACAGACTAGATGAAACCCAGTGAACAAATAAGGACATATTTTGTAAACATGAAATAAGGTAAAGGTATCCCCTGACAATTAAGTCCAGTCGTGTCCGACTCTAGGGTGTGGTGCTCATCTCCATTTCAAACCTGAAGAGCCAGCGTTGTCCGAAGACGCCTCCGTGGTCATGTGGCCGGCATGACTCTCCTTGCCGCAGCGCGTAGCATGCAGCTGGAACACAGAGCGCTGTTTACCTTCCTGCAAGCGGTACCTATTTATCTACTTGCATTGACATGCTTTGGAACTGCTAGTACCTATTTATCTACTTGCATTTGACATGCTTTGGCAGGAGCTGGCCAAGCAACGAGCGCTCACCCCGTCGCGGGAATCGAACTGCCGACCATTCGATCAACAGCTTATGGTTCAGCGGTTTAACCCGCTGCGCCACCCGCTGGCCTATAAACATGAAATACCTACCTAGAATTTTGGACTTTTACAGAGACCTGCCCATTCTTGGGGAATGGTGCCATAAACCACAACCCACATTTGTTTAATTTGGAGAGAGAAAGCAACACTAACTATGAATGGTGCAGAATCTTGAGCTTTAAGGCCGAGACACACCAAGCGCTTCCCGCGCGCATAGCATTCGGTGCGTCCGGTGGCGGCCGCTTTCTTGTGGTGTGACGTTCCTCCGGCTGCCCGCCGGGAGCCACTGGGAGGGACATTCTGGGTCACATCTCCCTTGCACGATGCCAAGGTTTTCCAGCATTCGTCGCGTCACGTTCTCATTCAGCCAATCGGAGTAATATTTTATTTATTTATTTGCAAAAAACTCAGTCCATTTCTCGTAATGAAGGGCTTGAGGCAATTAGTTGATCTTTCCATCACCTCTGCAGGACCCACCAGAAATCAAGTCACGACTCACCAACTGGGTCCTAACCCAAAGTTTGAGAAACACTGGTATAGAGAATCATATGCTTTGGAGGGTGTAAGGTATACATAGCTATGTGTCTTTAATGGCTCATTTTTTATCAAACTGGATAAAAATGACTCCAAACTGGATTCCACCCTGGTTCCAATATTTGAAAGTTTCCCACTTAGTTTTTTGAAAAACTGGTCCTGACTGCCGAGCAGCCCTTGTAAGCAGGCCATGTGCCAGCTCAACTCTGCCCCTTGCATAGGGCATCCAATGAGGGCAGAACCCCTAAGTCTCGTGTGATGAGCAGGCCAGGCAAAAGTGATCCAAGTGTAACTTGCACAGCATGTATCAGGGCACACATGTGTATCTGATATATGTATTTCCAAAAATATTCCGTGCTTTCCCCTCCCACTCGGGAGATGCTCAAGGCAGCCAGCAATATAAAAATTAAAAACAACCATGAAATCACAGAAGCAGAACAGGCCTCTGATTCCTTCATTGATCTCCTCCTCCTCCTTTGCTTCTCCTTCCTTCCAACACAGGTCAGTTGGTGTTACCGGTAAATGGCTCTGTTGGGTTGAGGGGGAAAGGAGGGCACAGTCCACCTGAAGCTGGGAACCAACACTTAGAATGACTCATTCCAAGTCAGGACAGGAGAGAGATTTGGACTTGAGTCTTACTGAGCAGGATTGGATCAAGGTACCCCAGGGAGGGAGTTAGATCATCATCTGTTTCATTCAATGTGTAAGAAACGTATATGGCATATACTGTATCACCCCAGCTCGCTTAAATAGAATGTTTAATATGGATTGTTTTCAGTGATGAAAATGTCAGTTTGACAGTGTGGACTTCATCCATATTTGAAGGACATGTTAGAAGGTCTAAACCAGGGTTTCCCAACCTTTGTCCCCGATGTACCACTTCTCGTAATCTAATTATCTTAAGTACCACCAGAAGCAACTGGCAATGATGTCATCGCCAGTTACTTCTGAGTTGGGAGGCCAGACATCATGCTACAAACAGCGGTAAGAGGCTCAGGGTGAGATTCACCAGGATCAGACAGGACTTTCAAAGACAGCTGTCACTGTGCATACGACCATGTAGGACATGGAACGTGTTCATTTCAGAATGAAGCGGATCCTTGCTCTGCTCATTATACCATCATAGTAACCATTTTGTTAGTAAATGATCCAACATGAGCCCGCTGCATACAGAGAAGTTGTTCAAAGTGTGTTTCTATTTACAAAGGTAACCAACCATGACGGCAGCCAGTTGTGTCTTCAAAATGAGTACATTTACACAACGTTCAATTGCTCCATACCTGTGGCCGCGCATTCTCATATTCTTGGTTTCTCAGCTGCATATTTCCTTTCAATATATATATTGTTACCTTTTTAGTATTCCAGACCTGACCAATTACCCAATAGGAAATACCCTTTGGGGGAGAAAGTAGAGTAGATGGATCAGGCAAAAACGAAATTAGGAATCATTATGCAATTCTGCAGGTTAATTGCATGGCAGGCATGTATAATGAAAAGTCTTTCACAGGAGAATGCAGTGATAGACCTACATGAGAAAAGAGACTATGGGCAAGAGCATTCAAGATCTGCAATTTGTTCTGCTTCAACTGTATCTTGTTCTTATCAGGGCCAAACTACACATGACATTAACAGTGGTTCATTGTACGGTTTTTTCTTTACTTGCAAGTAGCAGCTGTGTGGGGCCTCAGTTTGGATTGGAACCGCAGCAAAGGAGTAGGGGATATATAATTCCTTTCTTCTATGCTGCCCCCCCCCCTGCAGCAGCTATTAAGTGCCATTTGCTACAAACAGGAAAGCCAAAGGATTTAGCAAGGTGATTTATTACACTGGTCTAGAATTTTTTTTTCTGGCCTGGAGTTTTGCAGCTGTTTTAGACTAATTTCAGGGTGCTGATTCCAAATCTGGCATCAGTTTTTGTCTATCACATCAGGTTTTTGAGATATCAAATATTGCATTTGATAAAATCAATGAAAAACAGCAAATTTACACTGGTCTACAAATTTTTTCCTGGCCTGGACTTTGGCAGCTGTTTTAGACTAATTTCAGGGTGCTGATTCCAAATCTGATATCAGATTTGGTCTATCACGTCTCGTTTTTATGCTATCGGCATACCCCATTTTCATTGATTTTACCTGAAATTAACTCTTTGTCACTTATGATTGCAAGTTGTTGCGACTGCTTTAGTGTTAAAATATGGTGCTGTATTTTTAGGATAGTGTGTTTATAATATCATTTTATGTAGATATCCACATTTATTTAATATTTTCCTTCTGCAGGGCGTGATCTAACAATGGCTACAACAGGGGTTCTCAACCTGTGGTACGGGTAACCCTAGGGGTATGCGGACCTCTTGCTGGGGGTACGCCAAGCCCTTCCCCTTATCTGCCCCATCAGCAGCTAATTAAGTTTTGGAACGAAAGCTTTCATGGCCTGCTACTATGTTACAAGATAAGAATGTTATGGGTAAAATAGCCATGTAATTAAAATATAAATATAAAATATAAAACACGGAGAACTCCAAACGCACACGTAAAACATTTTTCAAAGGAGCCACCCGTAGACAGCGGACACTAAGAAAATTAAACAGTGATAAGAGAGAATTCTGTATTTGTTTTCATAACATCCTTGCAGCCCTGCTGTTTTTACCTTGAAAATGACTTCAGATTAGAAGTTGAAACGTTGGTTCCTGTAAATATCGGACTTCTCTCTTATCACTATTTAATTTTCTTAGTGTCCACTGTCTACGGGTGGCTCCTTTGAAAAAAAATTTATGTGTGTGCTTGGAGTTCTCCGTGTTTTATATTTTAATTACATGGCTATTTTACCCATAAAATTCTTATCTTGTAACAACTAATTAAGTGTTAATTAACATGGATTATAAATTGTAATTATTTTCGGAGCCCTTCTGTCTCTCTAATTTTGGTTTTGGGCTTATTTTTGTTCTTTTGGAAAATGTACTTTGGTGGGGTGGGGGAGGGAGGAGCTGAGGAAAGTGTGACTTGGAGAAAAAAGAGATCCATCCATCTCTCTCTCTCTCTCTCTCTCTCTCTCTCTCTCTCTCTCCCTCTCTCTCTCTCTCTCTCACACACACACACACACTTTAATTCTTTGTTTACGTTTTGGAAACCACCGTCATATATGCGGATCATCATTAAGCGATCCGTCAATAAGGGGGGGGGGACACCTGTAGTTGTAAATGCTAGTTGTATCTTCAATTCCTCTGGCTCCTTTGCCCCTTTCTCCCCATTCAATCTCTTGTCAGTTCAGACACTTTTCCTCCAAGGTTGTCGTCTATTCTTTATGCTTGAATTTAGATTTGCCATTATGTCACTTCTGTGCTATCACTACTTCCTTTTCTCTGGTATTCTTCTATCTTGGATTGATTTGCCTGTATTTCAACTTCTTCTGCTCTGGTTACTCATCATATGCACTGCACTGCATATACTGTCTTCTTTTCGTTGGCTTCTAGAAGGTCTAGATGGACTTGTCTGATCTAGCAAGAAACTCTTATGTTCTTTGAAAATGACAATGAATCTGCCAGTTGCAGGGAAGCAATGGTGGGAGAGGGGGTGGGGTGCCTTTATCTCCTACCTGTGGGCTTCCCAGAGGCCATTGCTTGGCAACTATGAGAAACAACTAAATAATAATAACAATAATAACTAGTATTTATATACTGCCTTTTCTTTGGTCATCGGATTTCACTTTTGACTTTAATTCAAAGACGTTTTACACAGGCAGGCATTCTACCCCAAGGGTTTTTTAAAATACAATATGTTCCAGTCTTTCATAGAACCCTTCATTCTATGTGGTTTCTTTCACAGTCCAGCTCTCACTGGTGTCCATCTCATCACGCTTCAAGTGACATGCAAGCTTGACTCCCACTCAAGGTGCCAGCTGCAGCTTCTCTCCCTCACAGAGGCTTCGCAGCTTATCAGTGGCGTGCTGGCAGCTCTCAGACAGACTTCCGGCCGTCCCGATCTGCCGTCCTTGAGATCTTCAGGCATATGAGATGTCTGCTCTACCAACTGAGCCAGACCTCCTGCCCAATGGACCTTTGGCTTGATACAGCAGTCCATCTTTTATCTTTCTGGCATGATTGTCACAAAGGACAATGATAACAGTTCAACCACAAACCAAGGCCACTCTGCTGATCTTTTGCATTAGATGTCAAAATGATGCTTGGGTTTTCCCAGAACAAGGCCTATTAACACATACAATTTTTGCACAGAAGGTTGCTGTGTTGTTCTGAATAGATTTGTTAATGAGGATTTGATGAAAAAATGTTAACACTTCTCCCTTGAGTAGAAAGAAATGCTCAGAATGAAAGCGGAAGATATCAGGAAACGTAATTATCAGACTCAGCAAAATGGAGATCAGATCCTTTTGTCTGCTAACTGCATACACCAAACGATTACTGGACAGAAGGGTTGCTACTTTTTCTAGTATGGTTTCTATGCCATTAGCCTCTACCTGATAAACAGAAATTCAACAGGCATAGTATTTTTGTCACCGATGCAATGATATGTAAAACCTCACCAGTTTCTTCCTGTTGTTACATTTGTAGAAGCACAAGAACCTTGTCTGGAAGGGAAAAAAGATGACAAGCCAAACTAGATGCAAGATCAGTTTGCATCCATTGGGAGGGTGCTGCTGTTCAAAAATTAAATTATATGCCATGTTAAATATATTGGCCAATCACTGTAAAATATAAACACAATTTATCAATGCAATGAAGTGTCTAGTGATTTGATAGATTCTTACTGAGAAAAGACCCATGTGGGTGAAAGTCTGTAAACTATTGCAGTCATGGCTTTCCATGTAGTTCTGGCAGTGGCAGATTTTAATTATGCCAACGCAATCCGTGTGTGTGTGTGTGTGTGTGTGTGTGTGTGTGTGTGTGTGTGTGTGTGTGTGTGTATTCTCCCAAGTAGTATGGATAGTCATGCACACAAACATTATGATCGAATACTTAAAAACCTCAGATTAACTAACTGGAGTCTTTCCTAGATTGCTGAGTTCATTCTACATATTTGATGCAATAATATTCTTTACCGATCCATTCTGTCCTGCTACCCTAAGCTTTCTCTTATACTTAATGTAAAACAGTTTTGTCTTTTTGGCCATCATTATGGTTACATCCAGCCTTCTTACCATTGTATCCTTGTATCCAAAAAAGAGCATGTATGAAAGGAAGCTCGCAGAAGCGCACTTCACCTACTCCTTCAGTGAAGCAGCCCTTTGCAGGGGGTGGGGAACCCTCCAGAACAGGACTGTGTAGGTCCATTTGAATGATCATTTTAGTGAATTAAACCAGTTGATCCTAAGGAGAAGTGATCAGGCTCAAGACATTCAGGGTAATAAAGTATATTTGACTCTCCCCTCCCTCCCTCCCTCCCTCCCTCCCTCCCTCCCTCTCTCTCTCTCTCTCTCTCTCTCTCTCTCTCTCTCTCTCTCTGGTGCTTTCCAAGCTTTCCTCCTCCAGTCACCTTACATCCCAATCTTATTCAAGCAGGCTACCGCCAGGACTAGCAGGCTAACAGCAGAATTGCTTTATGGCCATCGCAAATGGCATGCCAGTAGTGTGCAGAGCCATGTGCTGGAGCAGCCCCATGTGTGGCAGCAGCACATAAATTACTCCCTGAACCAGGTAGGCTGGCTGGGGAGGCAGAATGGGAGATGGCATGGACCATGACGGAGGCAGGAGGGGTGGCACTTGGCATGGGAAACTTGCAGTGGATGCTATTCCCTCTAATAGCAGCCGGCATGCCCCCTTTTTCTTCTTGGATTTGTGCCAGCTAAGGAGCTGGTGCAGGTCCGAAGAGACCCATTGGCAGTTGAGGGCTTATAGGGAGGTAAGGGAGAATATGTTTCCTTACTCCCCACCCCCCACAAGTTGCAGCACAACACTTTTTGGTGCAGCTGCATCGGTGGGAGGAGGATAGGATTGAGCTGTTAATGGTGCTATATAAGTAATGTATAATAGTTATTTTGCTCTGGTGGCTGGAAGTTACCTTGTCAGGGGATTTGAGAACAACCCCCTCCCTCATGACTTTTCGGCGGGGGCTCAAAACGTTTTTGTTTCGTCTGGCGTTTGGGTGGTGGGTTGTTGTCTGTCCTCAGTGCCTCAGTATGTTCTGCCTTGCTGTTTTTTTTCTGCTATACATTGTCACACCCCAGTGGATTTTATTGTTTTTTAATTTACCTTATGTATTGTTTTTAAATTATGTATTTTAACTTGTTGTAAGCCGCCTTGGGCATTTGCCTTGGCATAGGAAAAGGCTTCGGCTCCCTGGACGCGACTGAGGAAAAAGCCGTTAACACCGGCTTTACCCTCAGTCCTGCCCTGGCACCCCCAGCAGCCAATTGGCTGCCGAAGCCCCAGCCCTCGTTCGTTGCGCGTGGGCGGGGCCAGGCAAACCCGCCGACCCGCCGAAAGGGCGGGTCAGCGTCATTCTTAAATAAATAAATAAGTTAAACATGTACATATAAAATATACCCAATAATGGATAGCATTGATCTACAACAGGGCAGGGAGGGGGAAGAATGGGCTGGAAATGGGGTGGAATCGGCAACAGTAACACACACCAATATCCTAACCCCTTTCTCAGCCTTGATCACCCAACCTGGGTCCACATGGACTTGCAGCAGCTATATAGCTGGCAGAGGTCTGAGTAGACCCGGCAGGCCAGCATACATTTACACCAGGGCAAGGGAACAAATGTTCCCTTACCCCAAGGAGGCCTCCAGATGCTGAAACTCCCCCACGGGATTCAGTGGGGCGCCAAGTTGGCACTGCTGCATCACTGTGTGGGGAGTTAAGTTGGATTTGCCAGTTATGGACGCTCCGTGTCCACATTGGGGATGTTTGCTCAGAGCAGGTTGCTGGATCAGGACATCTCATATTTTATGAGTCTGTAAAACAGCTATATGCTTATTTCCTCTATAGAAACGGAGAGCATAGATCCCCAGGGAACTGGGTAGTGCACTGTTATCCCATGAAACTGCTTGCTATCAATATCTAATGAACTATTCTAAGGATGTGCATCTTTGGATATTATATTGCATAGCCCACTTACCTTCGGAACGTCTTTATGCCAACATCACGTTTTTTCATAAGAGCCATTAAGATCCATATTTCGATGTCCTATTATTCAGCACACAATTCGCAAGTGTTCTGGTTCAGCAAAGGCATTTTCCCATAAAACAAAGACGTTTTAATCATTGTTATCTAGCGGTGGAAAATATCAACAAGAACAAATGTTAAAGTCTGTAAACATAACAGCTGGGGGAACAGTGATATTATTTCATCTTTGATTCCTAATGTGTTTCACTTTAATTTAGGTCAGCATGAATTAAAATTTTGTCTCGCAAGCAAAATGTGATTAGCAGGGTAGCACAGAACACATTCATCACACTATATACATGCAATTTTGAATATTTAATTCGTTGACACTTCAAAGGAGAATATCAAAAAAGAGAGAAAAAATAAGATAACAGGCATTTGTGATTAGTTCTTCTTGATCAATCCAAAGTACGACTGGCAGAGGTCCCTGCAGATGATGGTCCAGACTGATTCATTGGGAGCAGCAGCAGGAAACAGTTCAGAAGTTACTTACTAGCAGTGTGCCATAAGAGCCAGGAAGTCACAAGCTTGGTCTTCAGGACCTTGGTGTGTTCTTAAGTAGCACAGCCTGGGATACCTTAAGGCAGTGGTTCCCAAACTGGGAGGTGTGACTCCCAGGGGAACCGCGGAAACCAGCCAGGGGAGCTGCAGAGTGCCACGGAATCCTCTTAGAAAACAGTGCAATGCCAATTGGCAGGCATCAACATAATGTAATGGGGAGCCGCGGCCAATGGTCACCAATGGTCAAGGGAGCCGCAGGTCAAAAAGGGGTGGGAAACACTGCCTTAAGGACTGGCTTCTGCCACATGTGGAGACCTTCCAGGGATGGCCTCTTCTGTATGCAATCATTTGACAAAGGCTGATTTGGCATGCACAGACGGGACAGGCAGCAGCGTCACTGCAGGGGGGGGAGCTCCAAGTTCCGTCGGGCTCTGACCGTTACACGACGGGAGAAAGCGGCCCCGCCCCCTCGCCTTTGGAGCCATTCCGGCCGACGACTTTTCGTGTAACGGAGGGTCAGAGCCTGACGGAACTTGGAGCTCCGCCCCCTCTGCAGTGATGCTGCTGGGGACAGGGCATTCTCCACGCCACTCAGAAGTGGAACTCCTTGCCTTGGGACGGGCATTTGGAAGGCTCCACTCACTCTGCTTTTAAAATGTGCTCAGCATGTACTTGCGTTGTCAGGTGAGGACAAGGTGCCCTGTATTTGCTGCTGCTGGTGAAGTGTAATATTTTTCAGCCTTAAAAAAAAATTGTTTGAATTGTATTTGTCGTAAATCGTGTGTGTGTGTGTGTGTGTGTGTGTGTGTGTGTGTGTGTGTGTGTGTGTGTGTGTGTGTGTGTGTGTGTGTAAAAATATTAGGACTATTTGGAGAAAGGCAGGTTAGAAATAAATAAATTAACATGAGAAGGAAATGGGAGCTTGCCAGTTCGCCATAAAGGTGTGGCCACTGGCCAGACCCTTTGGTGACTGTCTGCCCAGGGTTTGTCTGCCCAGGGCTGAGGATAGCAGGATTTGAAATCCTGGCCATTCAGGGTCCAAATTGTACAGAATAACTCTCTACAACATATTCAACTTCATCCTGTGCTTTGGCATTTGCCAAACATGGCGTGTGTGCGGGGAGCAGAGAGGGGGAATGGCCTTTAATGTGTTGATTATATGCAGGGTAGGATAACTTCTGAAAAAAGTCTACAGATTCAACCTGGAAGGACAAAATTTAAAAGTGTAATAAATGACAACCATCAGAGAGCATAAATCCAAATCAGGGCAAGCGCAAGCATGAGAGAAAATAGCTGCATAAATTCACTTACAGTGCAAATTCTATGCGTGCCTCAGAAATAAGTCCTATTGAGTTCAATGAAACTTACTTCCAGGTAAAGTGTACATAGAGTTGCAGCCTTAGGAAGCAAAATGCCATTCTCACATGAAACTGCAAATGCAAATATCAAATCACTGATAAACTGTACTTAACCTTCAAAGCAGGAAAGTGGATAAGTGGGAGCCTGCACACAGAGATTCTGCAGCTTGCAAAACAAGAGAGCTTTAATGAGATGTCTTGCAAAATGTGTTTTCCCAAGCCTTTGTTCATACTACTTTTGCCCAACTTAACTTCCCAATCAATTTGTATTTTCTGTGCAAGCTAACTTGTGTGAAATATGATGCCATCAATAGCTGGAGCATGTTCGCTAGTTCCTTCCCTTCCATTTCATACCTGCTTGCATCACTTCGACTAGGATCGTCAAGCATGGATGAACTACTACTCCTTGAGAAATAGCCAGACCAGAATGTTAAGCCTCATCTTCCATAGTTAGAGTCCAGTTTGGCTTAGATCAGGGGTGGCCAACCTTTCAACATGACTGCTCCTGGCCCTCTAATGGTTGTACAGTATAGGTGAGGGCATTTCAGCAGGTGCAGCTGCTTTAGCAGCACCAAGATTCTGTCTTAGACACAACTCTTAAGAACTCAGAGGCCCTAATGGTGGAAGGATGGCCACTCCTGGCTTAGATACTATTTGGTTTTTTTTTTCTCTTCAATTCCCCAGGAGGACCTGGCTGTGGAGAGGGATGTCACACTCGGATCAGACAAGGACAGATGGAGGTGATCTAAAAACACACCATGTCCGCATCCATGACCTCTTTGTGTAATGCTGTTGGTGTTGATCATTTCAGGAATCCTCAGCAGGTGATTTTACAGCATCTCTGCTTGAAATGGAGATAAAGATGGCTGGAGCGGAAAGATGCTCCCTGCATTTCAAAATCTGGGCATGCTGATAAGGAATTCTCTTCGACGGGAAGCAAAACATATATGTAAAGAAGCAAATATTCCGGCCCTCACTGGCAAAGGCAGGAAGATAAATGTGTGAAATCTTGCTGTCATTTCTACAACATTTGATTTTTCTCTGAGGAAGGCATTTGCAAATACCAAATCCTTGGTATATGTTGTTCTGAATTTCAATCAACTAGAACAATCAACTAGAATGTTGTTATTTTTAGTGATTTATAGTGTTTTTAGTGTTTTTCTTGTCTTTTATCTGTGTCTTATTTTATTATTTATGTATTTTCCCATTGTTTTTAATATATTTTATGAATCTCTGTATGGCTGCAATCTCTGTATGGCTGTATAACACTTTCCTGGGAGTAAGCCCCATTGAACATAATGGGACTTACTTCTGAGTAGACAGGAATAGGGCTGTGCTGTAGGTCACTTTGAATGTCCCAGATCAGGGGTGTCACTAGGGTTGATGACACCTGGGGGTGAGATCTCATGGTGTTACCCTCATGGACTTTCTCCCTTACCAGACCAAACGATGCAGAGGCCTCTTGGGAAATATGATCCCCATGCGAGTCATGGCAGTGATCAGGAAAAATTTAAAACCCATTTTTGACCAGTGATGAGTTACTCTCCAAGTAGGGTTACCAGATCGTCAACCGGGACGGGGCTATAGCCCCTTAAGGGGGAGGAGCGTGAGCGGGGCCGGTACCGGCCCTGCCCACGCTCCTCCCCCTTAAGGGGCTATAGCCCCGTCCCGGTTGACGACCTGGTAACCCTATCTCCAGGTGCTGTAAACATGCTTTATGGCGCATTCATGACACCCAGCACTGGGGGAGCACACACTCCCCCAGTGCTTTTATACACAGGATTGCGCCATATATCAGTAATATGTATCCTCATGGCCCTTTTTGAATTCTGCAAGCACTACCAGAATGGTTTTTTTTTAATCTCATTCTTGTTTTATTTTCTCTATTTATATCTCACTTTTCATTCAAAAAATAACAAAGCAGCTTGTGATAAAAACAATTGAATATACGTCAGGACACTCAATAGAAGCAAAACAAATAATGACTAAGATGAAATCAGTTCAGCATGGCATTGAAAATATTCAAATCTGTTTAAAAACAGAAAGAGGGTGAGCTTGTCAGATAAGGGAGGGAATTCTAGACTTGTGGTGCCACCACTGTGAAGGCCCTGTCTCTGGTAGCCACCAATCAAATTTCTGTCAATTTCTGTTCACGGAGGACCAGAGAACAGGGCATCTGCAGCCAATCTAAAGGACTTGGCAGGTTCCTATGAGAGCAGGTGATCCCCAAGAATGTTATAATGTTACCATGATAACCAATGCTGGGGCTTTTGCTGTCCTCTTTGCAGGCAGGTGTTATCCTAAGCTTGATCAGGGCTAGTGCATGACTAAATTCAGGGTGGGGATTGCCACACATAGGACTGCTAACCAGGGGGGGGGAAACCTGTTGGTCTTCTCCAGTTTTGTGTTTTGGGGACAGATGCCAGAAAAGAAGGGGCAGAAACAGGTCCCCTCAGTTAGGGCCAAACTATGTGTTACATTAACAGTGCAATCCTATGCAGGGTTACTCAAAATTAAGTCCCACTGTGTTCAATGGGGCTTACTCCCAGGAAAGCGTGCATAGGATTGCACTGTAAAGGTGGCATTTGAACTGTGTTTCTAAGAATTTAGCTAGCAGCAATTTTACAGTAGCGTCACAATTCAGCGTGTCACCCCCGGCGGGAGGTTGACTGGCTCGGCGCGTCACCCCACCCCGCCCACTGCTGCATCACACACACCCCCGGTACTCACTGCTCGCACCAGGAGGGGGTGACATGCCGGGAGGGTGACATGCCCAAGGCCGTCTCGGTGAGCTGTGTCTTCTTTGGCAGCTCAACCGCTTCTAACATGGCCAGGCAAGGCTGAACCGCTTGAAGCCTTGCCCTCAGAAGCGCCGAACAAAGATGCGATTGGGTCTTCATTCGGCCTTTCTGAGGGCAAGGCTTTGAGCGGCATGGTGTGCCTAGTTAGAAGTGGCTGAGCCACTGAAGAAGACGCGGCTCGCCGAGAGGGCCTCGGGTGCGTCACCCTCCCTCCCAGGGGTGACGCACCGGGGGGGGGGTGACGATTGGGGCTTTCAGTGTGAGAGAGGGTTAACTCTTTCCCTTGTGTTGCACTGCCAATGAAAATCATCTTTCAAAGCAGTCATTTGCTCCAAGAGGGAAGTTGTCACTCATTGCTCAAGTTGCTGGAGGCTCTGGGGCAAAGACCTGCACTGTGCCACCCATGGCATGTTGGACCCTGTGCCCCTCAGGCTTGTCACTGGCAGATTATGGGTGGTGATGTCTCATCCCACTCTCCCCATTGAACAATGGGAGCATCTTCTAAAGATCTTGCGCTGATGCAGGGACCTCTGAGGGATAGTCCCATGTATTCATGGGGGCACGGGGAGAAATGGCAACATGAACATGCAGTAAAGCACATACCTGCAGGCAGAAGATGGTGGGTTCAAGCTCTGGTATCACCAGGTAGGGCTGGTCTAAACCTGAATGGTCTAAATCCTGAACAGCTGTTGTGCATCAATGTAGACTATCTTGGACTGATGGGCGGACTCATTAGAAGGCAGATGTTTTTAGCCTTGAAAAAGAAACGGATAGCTGCACGGATTCTGAAACAGCAGCACTTTGCGGAGAAAAGAAAAAGGCAAAGAAGATGCTGGGAGCAATGACTGTATGCTAGGAACAGATGTACAATACCCGAGATGAGGACTAGGTTACCAATATACGGATGCCTATCCCAATGGGCTGCTTTATATAGGTCAATGGTCATTTTGTTTCTGCTGGCTCTTCTCTATATTGCAGATGTTCTGCTGAGCCTGAATGTTCATCTCCTTTCCTTAACGTCATTTATCTCTTTTTCCTCATTCTTGGGATATGAGTCCCTCTCCCAGGAAGATTAACCACTACACTCGCTTCATACAGTATTTACTCCTAGCACTGGCAAGATTGTTTTTAATATTTTGTGCAAAGATTAAACCATTCAGTCAAAGCACTTGGCTCTCGCGGCTTAATAAAGGCTGGTATTTATCTCTGCTCTGCAGTACAGCAGTATTTCCTCATTGTGCACCTTCCACCTGGGTAATCTTAATTTCCCACACGATGACAGCAACCGCAGAAGAAGAGAGAGGGAGGCAGAACGCTACTCTGGAAAGTATTGTTTCCAATTCAGGGAGGATGCATTTTGATTATTAATAGTTCCTCAGTCCCAGCGGAAACTCATTATGTCCAGCTAGTTGTTCTGTAGCCCATTTTTTGCACTAAATAAGGAATAGCAACCAAGTACAAAAGAGAGGATTATATTTCCCAATGCGTAGAGGGAGACACAAAGGGCAAAGCTAGAGGCTTTATGATACTGGGAGCCAACCTGCATTAAGAACTCAGACTCCAAGGAGATACATCTCTGTCAAGTGTAGAAAGAAGTGGCTCTGATCAATAATTAGAGCATTGTAAAGAAATCTCTGACACGGACTAACCATGTTTAATGATTGACAGGACAAGGAGGCAACAAGAAAGTATCGTTCTCAGAATCTGCTTTTGCTATTCCTCATGTTAATTGTCTCATCGGATTGTTTTTCTGTTGACCTTCATTAGCCATATTTATTTATTTATTTTATTTATTTAAGAGATTTGTAGCCTGCCTTTCTCCCACAAGGGCAACCAAGGCGGCTTACAACATATTAAAATACATAAAATACATATTAATGCAAGGATGAGATGCTCCCTCATAGGAAAGGAGGTGAGAAAAGATCATTGGAAATGTTCAGCTGCCTTAAATGGCTTAGCTTGGTAGCATAAGGACAAAGCCTGAACTGAAAAAAAAAATCAAATTGTGCATCAGAAAGTGAAAAATCCAAAAATGGCTACTTGGATTTGAATTTCATGTTTTCACTGGGATATTGAATACACAGCCCAATCCTATCCTCCTCCTCCCCCATTGAAGAAGTTGTGCCAAAATGGCTTGCGCTGCATCCTGCGGGGGGGGGGGGGTCGAGTCAGATTGGGAGGCATGGGGGAGGTAACATATTTCCCCTTACCTCCCTGTAAGCCTCCCACTTGCCATTGGGTCTCCTCGGACCTGTGCCAGCTCCTTAGCTGGCACAAGTCCAGGGAGAGAAAAGGGATGTGTCTATTAGTCTATTAATCAATGTCTATTAGCTATGATGGTTACAGGTATGCACAAGAACAATGGCAGGAGGGGGGGTATACCTTCATCTCCTGCTTGTGAGCTTCTCAGGTAGACCATTGTAGGAAACAAGATACTGAACTAGGCAGACGTTTGGCCTGATCCAGCAGGAATCTTGCTTGTCATTTCTGCAAAATTATGCTTTATTCACATATGCCATATCTATGGCAATTTAATTGATTGATAAAATGCATGTGATGAATCAATAACCAGTTCTTAAATGGGTGGCAATTCTAATTGTAATCAATAGATATCTGACTTTGACTTCAGTGGCTTTCCTAAAAGCCAAATAAAAGCTTCCTGCCTTCAGAACTACGTATGCCATTAGGTGTATTTATTTTAAATGAGATTCCGCAGCAATACAGTAAACCATGTTATTAGAATCAATGATAGAGAAATAATGGATATAAAATAATCCTTAGCTATGTGCTAGTTCTGTTGTTTAATCTTCCTATTTACTTCTTCATTTATATGGAAATACGATGAGGCAAATTGTTCGGTTATAATTACAGACTACAGAGAACGATCTTTCTTTCCACACCCTATTAGAAGATAAGCAGGGATGCGGATGGTTTTGAAATGTAAAACCAGTTCTCAACAAAAAACAAAAATCATGTCTGCCAGCCAAAACCTTACCTGTCTGGAGCAACATTATTTAATGGACAATGGGAGTCCCTGAGGTTATTTAAACACATTTATGGCTAGAAGTTGGTTTTGGTCATTGCGATTCTGAAAAGTGATATGGTGTGTAAAACTGGATTTGTCCTGTGTGCGTTTTACTTAGCACCATTGGTGGTTTAGAGTATAAACACAACTGTGCAGAAGATTCAGTTGAAGTCGCTGTATGCAAAACCAGTTTTCTCTGTAGGTAGCCCCAACCAGCTGAGAAACAGTCCTTGTAAACAACAGCTTCTGCAAAGGCAGTACCCCCTCCAGTCCACCAGGTGGGATGGTGCACACACGTAGGGTTGT
Organism: Plestiodon gilberti rubricaudatus; assembly: GCA_026170595.1. Lineage (NCBI taxonomy): Eukaryota > Metazoa > Chordata > Lepidosauria > Squamata > Scincidae > Plestiodon > Plestiodon gilberti. The sequence continues at coordinate 31,909,008 of JANXHW010000004.1, forward strand.
ATCTAAAGATTCCCTTTCTCCAAAGTAGATCCTTTCAAAAGGATACAACTCATTGCTTTCACCAACGTTAAAATCGCACCCATTACCATTGGAATCAGGCCTGGAGGCCTGGCTCTGTCTTCCCTACCCAAAAGTTGACTTGTGGGATTTTAATATTGTTGAAAGTGTTTTGTATGATTATAATTACTAGTACTACTCTACTACTAGTAGTACTAGTACTAGTACCACTACTACGAATGTACTGCTTTTCAACAACAAATCAGAAAGTAGCTTACATGGCAAAACACATAAATGAATGGTCCCCTGTCCCAAAAGGGCTCAATACAAAAGAGGTGCAGACAGTCACTGGCAAAGATGTTGTGCTGGTATGAATAGGGCCAGTTGTTCTCTTCCTGACATCAGTTCCAAAGGTGCCTCTTTGCTCAGTTAGAAACTGCCAGCTGTTTCCGACACGCTTTTTTGAATGAAAGTAAATATATGAATCTGACAAATATGTTCAGAAATATGGGCCACAGTGGCACACTGATCAGACCGCCAGGATTGGGTACGGCTTCCTTTGGAATGTACCCTTGGGGGCTGTCATGTAATATATGGAATGGTACCTTCCAGGTTTGCTTTTCTCTTGAGATTAACATAAGAACATAAGAAGAGCCCTGCTGTATCAGGCCAAAGGCCCATCTAGTCCAGCTTCCTGTATCACACAGTGGCCCCACCAGATGCCTCAGGGAGCATAAGACAACAAGATACCACCTGGAGAGGGCCAAGCAGGAGGGGGCATGAAAGCGCTCTTCAAATATCAGAAGGGTTCTCTTCTCTGCTGCCTCAATAAACAGGACCAGATCTAATAGACTTCATTTAAAGAAGGGTAGATTTTGGTTGAACATTAGGAGAAATGCCTTATTATTATACAGCGGACTACAAACCGGAACTGAATACTTCCGTGTTAATGATCTCCAGCTGGCCAGCACTGCTGCGTCTTTTAAACCTGCGGTTGAGAGACAACTGTTTTACCATCTTTTGCAGCCCGTTGTGGCTTTGCTTTTGCCTGATAAAGGTCATCGATAGATGACGGAAACGTTGCATTCAGATTAATTTTAAATTCATAACGTTTTAAACAGAGTTTTTAATTGTGTTTTTAGCTTGCGATTTTAACAATTTTTTACGTCATGGTTTTTAATCCCGTTATTGCTTCTGTGAGAATAATTGCTGGCCATGAAAACATAAATACAAAGCCAATAATATACAGTATTTATATACCGCCTTTCTTGGTCATTGGATTTTTCCTCTGACTTTAATCCAAGATGGTTTATATGGGCAGGTTTTCCCAAACCCCCTCACAGGGATTTTTACAATTATATATGTTCAATCTTGCATGAACAGCTTCATTCTAGATGGTTTCCTTCTCAGTCTGGCCAATCACTGGTCTTTGCCTCCCACGCTCGGCCGACGCAGCTGGCAGTGGGTTTCACAGCTTTTTGTCAGCGGCGTGTCTCGAACTGCCACTCACAGATGGCTTATGAGGCGGCAACTCTCCCAAATGAGCCAGACCTCCTGCTCCTTACTTTAATGGTAAGAGCAGTTCAACAATGAAACCTACCAATTACTGTACCTGGTAAGGGTGGATGGGTCTCTCTCTCTCAATGGAGGTCTTCAGGCAGAGGCTGGACAGTGATTTGGGGAGAATGCTAGAGTTCTGGATTTCCTATAATGAGTTGGACTATAGAGCCTACAAGTTCGCCTCCAACTACAGGCTCAAGTGTTGGATAACGGAAGGTAATAATGCCACCATACCTTGTATTTATATAGCACTGTTCCTAAATGCTCAGTGTCATAAATACAGTACCAAATATTTTTTTAGAATTACTGGCCATGATGTTGTCTTGGCAGATAAATATGAAATGGTGCTATTTTCTGCCAAGCAGTGAGTCATAGGACATCCAGTGTTTACATAGTAACACAGAAAGACTGATTCAGACCTTTCGTCCCTCTAGCTCAGGGTCCTTACCACCAGCTCCAATGCAGCCGCACCAAAAAGTATCTGATGGTGGAGGTGCGATGTGAGGGCAAATGGGAGGTAAGTAAAAATAATGTTTACTTACCTCTGCGTAAGCCCTGGGGCCACCTACGGGTCTCCTTGGTGGATATTCCCTACCTGTTTTGGTGCCATATGTTCGAGGAGAGAAAAGGTGCGGGGAGGTTAAAAACAGAGGGTATAAGATCCAGCATGTGCCGTTGCCGCCAGATCCACCCATCCGGCCACCTCCCTGCCCCTAGTTCCTTCCCCCTCCCCACCCAATTATGCCCACAGTCCTCCCACTGCCTCTCCTCCCCACCCCCCAGCCCACTTACCAGTGCCAGGGGCTGCAGGCGGGCCATGCCGCATGACCGACACCACTTCCTGTTTCCAGAAGCGGCTCGGTCACGAACTCTATGGTATCGTGTTTTGTGATGCCATATTATTGGGCAGTCTGTCAGTATTGCCCACACTGCTTGACAGTGGCTTTCTGGGGTTTTGGACAGGAATCTTTCCCAGCCCCACCTAGAGATGCCAGATTGAACCTTCTGCATGCGAGGCTGTCTTGGAAATCCTTACAGCGACACTGTAAGGTCAGTCAGTGTTATTAACCTCAAATTATAGTTGTAGAAGAGAGCGTAGTGCAAAGAAGAGAGACATGTTTGTCTACAGCCACCTGGTAAGGTAAGATTTGAACTGTGAAGGAGATTCTATAAAGTGGTGCAAATGTTAAGGATGTTGGTATTAGGCCCATTTGTGATCTAAAAGACATTTTTTGGGTGTTCCTGGAAAAAAGACGGGATGACGGGATGACAAAAAGACAGCTTTGACTTTATTACCACCTGTTCAGTTCTGTCAAATGTCAATGAACATTAAGCCCCCTTTTGTACTAAATATTTCAGAGTCTGCATCCTCAACTACCCCGCCCCCTTTTGAAATTGCAACAGAAACTCAGTGTTTCTCACTGCTGGTAAATCTTTTGAAGTACAAATATTTTTCCCCAAAGAGATTGTTTTACAGCTTTAAAAAAAAAAATCTGCATCTTTCTGTGTTTGCATACCCAAGGCTTGGTTCTGGGTTTCTTTCAATTAGGTTTTCTATTAGCACAGATCAAAGATATTAGTTGTCACTTGTGCTGTTTCAGCAGAAAAGTATGCCATCTGTTAACTACATTTTTTCTTTACAAAAAACTCAAAAAGTAAGAGTGGAAATTCTTCGTTTCTCGCTACCATCTTCAAAAATGGAATATTACTATTGGATTTTGTATATTTTCTGATTCTTTGTTCTTTCATTTCAAAAATGGTGGTAGATTTTGGATTTTGTAAACAGTATTTCCTGATTACACCTCTAGAGTTCTTTTCTCCTGTTCATTTGGGTATAATGTACAGGTAGAGGGGACAGATTGCATCTGCTTGTTTTGTCTGCAACCTCCATGCGGTTGATTATCCTGTGTGCACAGAAGCTATGTGGGCCCATCAGCAGTGGTGAAAATGGTGCGAAAACCCTCTGTGGCTGCAGACGCAGCCACTCCAGCTGCAAAACAGCAGCCGCAGAGCACAAAAACTGCCACCTTGGCTCCTCCTCATGACTGCGACTGTCACCCAGGGCACAGCCCCTCCCCGGCCCCACTCTGGCTATGCTAATGGTGGCCGCTCACCTAGAATTGGAAGCCTGCACAGCTTCCTACATGGTGCTCTTATCGGCCCGACTTTGGCGATTACGATGACGTCAATCCTGAGCACCTTGGAGCACTCCTGCTCAGCTCCTTGAGGTCTAGTACATGCAGTCTCTGTAATTTCTACAGGAAACATTGCCCATCATCACCCTCTTCCACATGTTCATTTGGGACCGAATACATGAGTGAACAGAACATGGTAGATGTGATCACAGTTTACAGGCTATATGATCATCCTCATTCATTGTCAGTCAGTGTAGACATTTGTTGCCAAGCCCCTTCCTTTCCTCTTTTTGACCTGAGTCTCTGTTTCTGAGAGTGTAGTCAAAAGAGGCCTGATCACAGCTGAAGGCAGTGTCTAAAGGTAAACTGCCGAGGAAAGAGTGAACCTTTCCATGCTATGGTGAGTGCACAATCCATGCTATGGCGGTGACCAGAAAGCCAACAAGACGTTAGTTTTTTTTAAAAAAACTCATTTATTAGGCATTCTGGCCACTTATGGGTCTCCTTAGACCCACACCAATTATGCAACTAGTGTACGTCTGAGAGAGGAAGGGGGTGGAGTGGGCTAGAACATGGGAGATAGGATCCAGTGTGCACTTTTGCCATTGAGATCCACCCCGTCCAGCTCACTCCCTGCCCTCTCCTTCCTCACCCCAAACCTTCCCTGAACTGCCTTTAGCCCACCCACAGTCCTCCCCCGCTAGCTTACCTGGGTTGGTGGAACATCTGGGCAAGTCTGGCACATGTGCGCGCGGTGCTGCTGCCCATTTTCACCAGCGACTCAAATCACACATAGCAGCACAGCTTTTGTACTGCCACAGCAGGGCCTATGGCAGCGGATTGTGAAATCCACTGCCATAACCTTTTGATAGGATTTGGCTGCTACATATGAGCATACATGCATATGATTGTGCCATCAATGTCCTTCCCTGAGTACCCACCTGGGCTAGAGTACAGGCACCTTTTTATTACCAAGCATCCCTGGAAACTCAGTCCCCCAACCCTCAAGTTCCCGAATATCTTTGGTATCCCCAACCTGGTTTTCCCATAGCCTTTCTATTTCTCACATGTGTCTAGTATGTGGTGCAGCCTTTTAGTCTCTCTTTCTTCGCCTCCCCACCTTTTCCCCTAAATGTTGTGGACTACGATTCTGTTTTTAACTAGGATCCTCATTCTGAGACTCCAGTCGCCTCATTTCTACCCCACTGTAGGATTTCTGCCTCTTCCTTCTTGTTCACTCTTGAGGCTTAAATCCTACAAACGCCCTTTGTTCCCTCAGAATAGCCACATACTTTGCATGCATGCAGTGTCTCCCACCTTAGGGTCCTCTCACTCTTCCTCACTACATTGGTGGCACCAATTAGCTAGCTGTATATCGTTATTGACCTCAGTGTTCTATTTGCTATTTCCCAACTTCTTCTTGATTGTATTAATCCCCCTTTAAAAAAATCTTCTCTATTTCCCTTTTCATGGTACCAGTTTGTGAGGTATGTGCATCAAGGCCAATGGTCCCCAAATATATGTGGTTGGTGCGCATAGGTAAATGCTGGTACTCATGTCTGTTGAGCACTCATGGTTACACAGTAGGTAAAGGTAAAGGTATCCCTGGCTCAGTCGTATCCGATTCTAGGATGCAGTACTCAGAAACGGAGAAGGCCAAAGAGCCAGCACTCTACAAAGACGCTTCCATGGCCATGTGGCTGGCATGACTAACAGAACATTGTTACCTTCCTGCCGCAGCGGCACCTATTAATCTACTTGCAATTTCTTGCTTTCCAACTGCTAGGCCAAAGATGGTAGCTCACACCATCACGCGGCACTCGGGTCTCGAACTGCTGTCCTAATGACCTTCAGGTCTGCAGTTCAGCATCTTAACCACTAAGCCACCGTGGCCCCAATGTAACACAGCTGTATAGACTAAGGATTGCCTTGGTATAAGACAACTTTCTGTGTTCATTTCACATCCTCCTGCCATGGGTACAGTGTCAAGCACAATCAGTGCTCAGTACTGTACTTGTAAGCAGCATTGCTTGTTCTCTATGAACAGTAGAGGGTTAAGCGATATCAAAATCCCATGACTCCTGGCTCCTCTTCCTTACATTCCACATATAAAAACTAAACGGTAGATGAGGCAGGATAATAATAAAAAAATTATCTGTGAAGATCAGAGTATCCTGAGGCTTCAGGAGCTGAAACATGAGACTGTTGTTGTGTGATGTTCTTTTGTACAGCATCACGAGACATTAGATGATCATATCCGCTTGGGGCGATGCATAGATCATGTTTCTTCACCAGGCTGCTTGGCAAGACTTCTCAAGCTCTGGAGCTACCGGTATTTTTTTTATATATAGCAAACGCCTCCACAAATTAAGCAATTAATTATAATCTGTTTCCATAGGAGGATTTCATGTTTTTCTTCCTTTTCTGGTAGATTAGCTTTGATAGTTGTGGATTTTGACTTCCTTTCTGAGCCATTAAGAACAATTACTGACTTTCGAAGAAATGGCTCCTCCAGCATGTTGCCTTCACTGCTGCGCATAAAGCATGTTGCGGCTGCAGGCATGAGAGGACAAGAAGAGGCCACTTTTACAAGAGGCACTTCAATTAATTTTTTCCCACTTCTCACATCAGTACAATGTCACAGAGACCCACATTTTGCATGTGCAGAGATAAGGTTTTGCGCCTCTTAAACCTAAACCTTCCATTTACTAGTGTGGGAGAGACCCCACTAGTTCAGGCAGTGTGATTTTTCTCTTTATTCTCTTTATAATGATGATGATCAGGAACAGGTAATGAATGGCATCAAAGGTTCCCATCCTCCAGAGGAAGGATTCTTTCATCTGGAGGCAAGTCACCTGGGTACCACAGGGGGCAGTGCTCGAATTACAAGTGGGACAGGGATTCCCCACCCCTTTACCTTCCCCACCGGAGCGACGCCTCTGCATCCAGAGATAACTGGACATTTTGCTGCCTGAAGGAAAAAAATCCAAATGGCACTCCCCCATAGATGTTAAACAAAATAAAAGCAATTATTGGTGAGTAAAAATAAATAGTCATAACCAACTGGCAATTTGCTGTCCTCTGAGAGTGTCCCTAAACCTGCAGTTTGAGAATGACAGGCCTGGCTCTGTCTGCAAGAAGTGAGAGAGCTTTAATGAAAACCAAATATATATGTTGGTAAGGAACTTGTAAAAACAGTAGTTTCCTATGTATGTTTTTTTTTTCAAATGCTGTCCATTTTAGTTTCTTTTAAATTTGGCCCCTTTTCATCACTGTCATGTTTTTATGCTTCTAGTTTTCCACTGATTAGTCTGGCATTAGATATCTCGCATGTAACCAGGAAACCATCAGGCTGTGTTCTGAATAGTAAGTTATTCCTCAAGAGCATAAATGATGTGAAAAATGATTGCTCAGAATGTGAAAAATGGACTCCCTCGTTCATCAGTAGGCTTGAATAATCAGCACAGGAGTCTGAGAAGAAAGAAAATACAAGCACAGAATGCACATCTACCTTTAGAGTAGATTCCAGTATCTATGGCTGCGATCCTGTGCATACGTGCCAAAGAGTGGGCCTCATTGAACCTTGAATGGCCCACTTCTGTGGAGGAACTGTAGCTCAGTGAGAAAGCACATATTTTGCATGTAGCATGTAGAAAATCCCTGTATTTCCAGGTAGGTCTGAGAAAGATCCCAGTAGAAAAGCCTGGAGAGTCGCAGCAGGTCAACATAGACAACAGCGGGGCCTATCAGTCAAAGGCAGCTTCCTACATTTTGAGTTTACATCCACAGGACTGCATTTTTCCCATTTTGAGATATTGGGGAGGGGGGAAAGCAGGAATGACTTGCACTTGCTCTTCACGGGATTTTTTTTTTAATGCTTGAATCAGTTTCCACACATTTCCATGCTTTGGAGAAAGTTTTGGGTTGTTAATATGGTTAATATGGGGACAGGTTGTACGTCTCACCATGGAACAAGATGCGTAAATTCCACTTTGGACATTCAAAAGAATCATGGAGATTCAAGGTTGTATATGTACAGGAAGTACAAGTTGCTTGCATGCACTACACACCCCCATCTCCTAACACCGGAAGGAGATATCAGGTGTCCAGTGTGAAAGACCATCAGGGAAAATGTCTTGCCAGGCCAGCATGTTCGGCTTGTCCACTTCATTGCAACTTCACGGATGACCACTTCTAGGGCGTTATAAAATTTTGCGTGGGTAAGGGTCAAGCTCAGAGATATTCTTCTATCATCTCCTATTTCTATGCTCATTTAACAAAGTCTTAGGGCCACTACTGACGATACTTTAACATGCTCATGCTGATCCAGCTAAAATCCCTCTCTTTATTTTACCTATCAAGGTTTCAGAAAAAAGGCATTCAGATAAAGCAGCAATCATTTTGCAGGTTTCAAAAACCAAACTTCAAAGCACATTTTTGCCATTATCCCCACCAAAGGGGTATGGTTCTGATTATGTAATAGGAATTAACACTAATGCACTTCTTTATATAATGGTTTTAATTGGCAATTAATGGCATTCCGTAAAAACATGCACTGACCACTCAGGGAACATTTCCTGTTGTGAACAGAGGGGACACATCTTGCATAGGATGAAAATCAAATTTGGAAACACTCTACCAAGAGAATAATAGAATCTATCCCTCCCAAGGTTGAGTGAAAATTCTAAATCAGCCCATCAAAATTTCGTTCACAGGGCAATCTGTTTTCATAAGCATGATTGCCACTCCAATAAAACATCTGGTGAGCCATATGCTGTATGGAAGGAAAAGAGCTACCAGCATCTCTCTGTCTGTCTGTCTGTCTGTCTGTCTGTCTCTCTCTCTCTCTCTCTCTCTCTCTCTCTCTCTCTCTCACACACACACACACACACACACACACACACACACACACACACACACACACACACACACACACACACACACACACGTACGTTAATTCTTCTGTAGAGAAATGCAGACTCCTTAAAAAGACACAGCTGATTAATCATTCATATATTGCTGGTAATATGTAAATCCTGCAGAAAAGAGAATTGTTCCCAAGTCCCAGGTCGTAGATTTCTGCCAAATATCTATCTTCCTGTTGGAATTTTGATGTTCCGTTTTGTACTGCTGTTCACTCAATATCATCAATTGCTTGATTCAATGAAAGACCAAAGGTATGTTTTGCACATGTGTTTACTTTTGGGAGCCAGAACAGGGCTTCTAATCTTAAGGCTGAGTATACACATAGCCCAGTTCTATCCCCCCACTGGTGAAGCTGATCCAAAACGGGCACGCTGTATCTAGCTCTGTGTGTGTGTGTGTGTGTGTGTGTGTGTGTGTGTGTGTGGGTGGGTGGGTAGGTGGGTGGTTCGGGAGACTTCGGAGGTGAAAGGGGATTTATTTATTTCCCTTTCACCCTCCCCTCACCCCATTCCACCCTCCCCCTCCCTCTGATCCCATATATAGCCTTACCTGGGGCGGCGGGTGTTGTGGTCTGTCACTGTGCAGACCTGGTTGCTCACTGCTTCTGCGCATTGCATTCTGTGCATGTATCTCCGCATTTGAGACAGCCAGAAAGCACGGCAGAACGCACATTCTGCCAGCATAGGATTGGGCCCATATTCAATAATTTGAGATACATACATGAATACCATGGCACATTGCTTGGAGAACAAACGTGCAAGAGAGAGAAAGAGAGACAGAAGGAAAGAAGATGAATTGATTCATGAACATTTTACTTTGTGACAGCACTAGCAGGAAAGTGCTTTGGAAAGGGTTTGTTGACCTCATGTCAAACGCTTCAGGTTCACAGGAAATTACCATGCTGCAAAGTCAAGAGAACACAACTCCTTGGATGGTGAGATGGAGCCAATTAAAGGCAAAGCTCAGTTGTGTGACCCATGGTGAGATTATTGATATTTATTATTGAACATTAATGCCTTGCTGAGAGCACCAAACAAATGGAAAAGGATGGCTATTGAACAATAGGAGCTCTGCAGAGTTCTGTTGTAGCCGATTCTGTATCAGCAACAACAGGCAACATAACTAAAAGAACTCAAGCAGAGTGTCTTAGGGCCAGACCAAAGATGGAAGCCTTTTACATTAATTCTAGACTCCTGAAAGCAACAGCCTGCACTGATCAAATGGAAAGGTACATATTATTGTGGGTAGTAAAGAGCAATTGGCATTCTTTTGCATTATTAATTTGTATGGGATAATGAAAAGACCAGTAACCACTAGGATACTATTTGCCTTCAGTTCATGGTACAAACAGGTGGCTAGCTTTTTCATTTTGATTCAGATTCTCAGGGGGTGACACAGTAATAATAATAATAATAATAATAATAATAATAATAATAATAAACTAGTATTTATATACCGCCTTTTCATTAGTCATTGGATTTCTCCTCTGACTTTAATTCAAAGGCGGTTTACATGGGCAGGCTTTCTAAACCCCAAGGGGTTTTTACAATAGAATAATATGTTCTAATCTTTCATAGAACCCTTCATTTTAGATGGTTTCTTTCACAGTCCATCTCTCTCTCTCTCTCTCTCTCTCTCTCTCTCTCTCTCTCTCTGGTGTTCGCCTCATCACGCTTCGACTGACAGGCAACCTTGACTCCCACTCAAATGCAGCTTCTCTCCCCCACAGAGGCTCTGCAACTTATTAGCTTGGCGTGCCGGCAGCTCTCCAACAGACACAGACACTTCCGGCCATCTCGAATGGCTGTCCTTCAGATCTTCAGACATATATGGGATGGTCACTCTACAAACTGAGCCAGACCTTCTGCCTGGAGTACACACAGATGCCTGGCTCCAGTTTCAGGCTGAAAATGCAAACTCTTTACCTTTTCTTTGGCATTTGCCAGGCAACAATGTATGTGCAGTTCTTCCTGCTCTTGGCTTTCTATTTTCTTCCTCTGCCATAAGGTATTCTTAGAATAGCCAGACACAAACATTGTTTCTTGCCTGAGTCAATTATGTCTGCATGTGGGAGCTTTCCAATATGTTCCATTCTCCCCACTTTAATTTGTTTGCCTGCTGGTTTCTTAATTTTTTTCTTCTGTCATTGTGCATTTTAATGGCCTTTTCCTTACATGTGCCATATTAACCTGGCCCACAAGCTTGTTATGCAGGCACACGTGCATGTTAAGCTGATTAATAACCATGCACTTTGATAGGATTAATGGCAAGTTGCCCTGGGGACTAGAATCATCACATAAACCCAGCTGACAATATTGATTTTACTGCTGCATGTCGAGAGATTGTGTAGCAGAGTGGCTAAGAATGTGAGCTGTATAGTCCCTGACTCAAAATCTCATCCTGACCACAAACTCACCAGGAAGCCTTAGGCAAGATATTATTCTCCCTGCTCCACCCAAATCTGCCATGTGATCATCGCTATTTATTTATTTATTCAACATATACATATTTCATCTCCTGTTCTTCTACTGAATGGCTCTAAGAGCTGCTAACAGGAAATTAAAAATGCAATGAAACCGCAATAAAAACAAGGAAATTAGAGCCCCAAAATTCCTGGGGCAATTATTTTAAAACATGTTGCACAATATAAAAGACCTGGGCAAATGAAAAGGTCTTCACTGGCACTTCAGTTGGTGCCAGGTAGGCCTCCCTGGGGAAAGCACAGAGTCGTAGTGCCACAACTAAGAGCATTAGATGAGCCCTGCTGGATCAAAGGTTCATCAAGCCCATCATCCTATTTCCACAGTGGCCGACAAGCATGAAGACCACAAAACTCGGAAGACCTTATCTCAGGTCACCATCTGCCTCACCTTGGAAGAGAGAGGGATCCAAAAAGGACCGCAATGGGAGCTTTTTCTTCTTCTTCAGAGCAAATGGGAGCGATAATGAAGCCCAGTTCATACCGGGACTGTGGCAGGGATAGAGGCTTAAGGCCTCCTTCTCCCTTATGCTGTAGTTGTTCTGATTTGTGGGGACCTGATTCAGTTGTAGCTGTGATTCCAGTTACTAAATAAAAACAAGCACACTGCACTGGCTTTAATCACATGCTTAAGTAACATCTAGTTAGACCCTAAATCCCACTGAATTTAGGATGAGGCTGTATATTTTATTTCCCAGTCAACCCAAACCAATGCACATTAGTGACTATAAAGGTCTGTATTCACCTAAGCAAACCAGGTACATGTCTTGTATTTCAACCTTATATATGTGCAGAAATAACCTTGCATTGGAACAGTTGTCCTTTACACAAATAGAACATGTATGTCCGGTTATGCTGCCTACCAGTTGCAATCCCATAATAACTGCCTATTACAATCAATCAATTTGTGATGTTGTATTGACACAGGGTGGCCAGATGGACTTTGGGATGATGCATAAAGGATTCCCTCATCAGCTCAGGTTCCCATAACCCCTCCACTTTCCCTCCCAAACATTTGTACTTTATAGCATCCTTGTGTGGCACAATTACATCATATCTGGCAGCAATAACTCTTGCCATTCCAGCAGCATCAAAACAAAGGGCTGTGCCAAAGCAACACTGTCGATCAGCACATGATGTTGCCATGATCAGTGCGCCTGATACCACCCACTTAATTTGCTGGTTCAAGAGACTGATTCATGGGACTCAACTGTGAAAGCATTTGCATATGGCGTTTGGTTTACTTGTCTTTCTGTCTTGCTGCCCTCATTTTCTGACACATATTTGCATTTCTCCAAGGCTTTGCTTGTGCTCACGAGTGCTCCGTGAATGGGGTCACTCGACAGTGCCAAATGCTCTCATTTTGTTGAAAGTGTCTGAATGCCTTGAATTCATTGGGATTGCACTGGAATAGCACCAAATGCATTTTTTTTTTCAAATATTCGTCAGGATGTCATAAGAATTACCCTGGGAATGATTCACATTTATTAACATTAATAAGTAGGTGATGGGAATGAAATGTGGCCTACTAATGTGCTCTATATTAGAAGCCAGAGTTACATTAATAACAGAGTAACTATTGCCATGCAGGCTGTTCTGTCATTGATTTTTGTTAATAATTACGGCCTACCCACATTCATTCTGTTACTCTCTTGCTCAACTCTAATATGTTCCTGCAAAGGCACAGCATACCCGTACGGTTCCCATCATTTAGGATTTGACCTGGTGTCTTTTTTGATTTTTAGAAAATCTCTTTAGGTTCTTGTGGCTCATCAAATTCTGGTCCAAGCGGGAATAAAGCCTGTTCTGTAATTTTGAAGTATAGCAGTGTATAGCGGCACCAGCATCACATGAATGGTGCAGGACTAGGAGAGGACCTGAGGCAGCACTGCAAATGCTACTGCTCCTTGAGTGGGTGGTACACCAGCCTCCACCAGTCTTCCTGCTCCTCTTCCCTGAATTCCAAAAGGAATGGGGGAATGGAGAAGAAGAGGAAGTGTGGAGAAAAGCAGCAGGGGTTTTCAATGCCTTTCTTGCTGAGTACCACCTTTTGCGCCACCCTCCTGTTGCTTACCACCAGACGTGACTGGCGACACCGTCGCCAGTTACTTCTGGGTTTTCTGGCAGCCCGTCCATCCGAATATCACCAGCAGTTGGCCGGGCTACTGGCCGAGAACCCCTGGGCTAGAGCAACTCTGACCACCATTCTTCTCTCCTCCAAACATCCTCTTCTGCTTCATCCCCCTCTTCCGTAATTTAGGAAGTAAGAGGAGGCAAAGGAGAGTTGGCACACACCAGGGGGCAACCCCTGCCAATCCACTACTTAAGGCACTTGCCTCAGCCAGCCTCATGAATTGACAGGGCTTGCATGGTAGATGGGAAGTTCAGTCCTGCTTGGGCTGTGACCAGTCCGGTATAATCACGCACAGCTGGGTCCAAGGTCCGCTAGTGCCTTTGGGGAGATTCTGTTTGATTTCCTATTCCATAGCTGCTTCCTTTCTGAACCATTAACTCAGGAGAAGGCATTCATCCACGCTGCGCGGAAGTGGATAACAAACGTTTTGTGTGACTGAAGTGGCAGCATGCATTTATAGTACCATCATCATGAGAGACTGTGATGCTCCTAATGCATTTGACTCTGCTTTATCATGGCTGATGGTTGTAATTTATTTCCAACAGACTTAATGGTGTGGGGTATAAAATTATGTCATCGCTGTGCAATTGTGATAATGCTGGTCTGAGTGCTGGAAGCAATCTAGTAGAAGCAGCTTCTACAAAGACATTAGTGTTGTGTGAGACAGAAATAAAAAGTATTATGACACCATTGCTGTTGATAAAGGCAGTAAGAAAAAGCATGCATTCATTGTAAAGTAATTAATAAGAAGAACAAAAGAGCCTAGGCCAGTCTTTTGTGATTGGGTGGGTCTTAAATTCTAGATTTTGATTTAAAAAAATAGGGCACCCCAATATTCTATTAAAGAGCAGATGGAAATGAGGCGTCAAGGAAATGAAATGTTGGAATTGGTGGAAAAATCTATACCATTTTTACTGAAATATAATGGTGAATTGGGTTTGTTATTAGGATAACAAGAAGAGGGATCTGCAACCAAATGTTGCATGCACCCAGCACTAATGCCAGTGGCGTTCCTACACCCCCCGTGGGGGGCTCCGCTGACGCAACACCCCCGCACGTGATGCCACAAGCCACGCCCCCAGGGGGCATGACGTCATTTTCGCACTCTGCTGCTGAATTTCTGTGGTGACGTGGCTTGAAACATCCCAACCCCCCCCCTCTGTTTTTCAAGGCTTTTTGGAGCCAAACAGCTCCTGGGCAGGCAGGAGGGCGAAAAAAAGGATGAAGAAAAGATGGCTGGCGCGAATTAACAACAGGAGCGGCAGCGGAGGGGGCAACCAGGCAACACATTCAGGAGGCAAGTACACCCCCCGCCACCATGTCTGCCCTACGCCCTGGGCCCCCGCCCCCCTAACGACGCCACTGACTAATGTCCAGTTGACTTGAGCTGGCCAATTGCATCTCAACCTCCCATGGTTCCTGGGAGCCAAGTGCACGCTCAATTCGCATCAGGCTGTTTTCTGTCTTTTCTTTTCTTTCAATTTTCCTATTGAACGTTCCTATGGCATTTCCCCAACAACGTTAAAATTAAATGACTTTAAAGCCGGAACTACACCGAACCCGGCCAGACATGGCCAGACATCAGCATGCTCCATGTCCAGACGCGATGGAACATGGGAGAGCGGTGCTCTCCCGCATAACGCGTTCCATTGCGATCTGTTAAAATGGAAGACACACCGCTCTGCACATGTCGCACGCACCCAGTATGTGCAGGAATTAATGTGGTGTAGATCATCCTTAAGTGAGGACATGCTGTACGTCTTAGGGTAGAGGTTCCCAAACTTTTGGGCCAGTTGTAAGTGTTTGCCGGGAGTGGCCACGACGGTATCAGACACTGTCAGAGCTTCTGACGAAACAGGAAGTGAGTTGCAATCACGATCTGGAGCTGTTCTGAGGTGCAAGAAGGCCTGCGGAGGGGTCCACAGCCTCCCTGCACCCCCCCCCGGAGGCCCGACCCGACCCCCAGGGAAGTGAAAAAAGCCCTTATTTGCTCGGTGGTGGTGTCACCGTCGCGATCCCGGAAGTGACAACGCCGTCACCGTAGGTTGTCACTCCCCTTGGGAGTAGAGACCCATTGTTCCCAGCTGGGGCATTGCGACACCCCAGTTTGGGAACCTTTCTGATCTAGGGCATCCCCTGAGTATTAAGAAATCAGTACTAGCCTGCCTGTGGAGTCAATTGAAATTTCTCCACGGCACTCAACACTTAAGTTTACTACTGTATTAGTATTTAATGTACCATGATTCCAATCTGTCCAGAGAGTAGGAGTGAAGTTCTTGGAGAAATTAGAAAGAAGAGTTATCTTTTCTTGATCTCAAAAATTTTCAGTAAACTGACTTTTGCCCCAGTGGGAAAGCACTTCAGGCTTTCCCTGTAATAGCAACCATGTCAGCTCATTAATGGAGCACAAAGTGTTTTCCACCCAAGAGAAATCAATCTGGTCCACAGAAACACTTGCCAACCAATTGCACCATCTTAGCCTAAACTTGCAAAGGCCTGCCTTTCACCACCACAGCTTGCAAGTCCTACGGCCCAATCCTATGGGCATGTCAAGTGCTTTGCAGCTGTCGCAAATGCAACACCACCAGAGTGTGCGGCCTGGTCACTGCCACAAGCAGTGTGCAGCCATGTCCGTGTGAAGATGGACTGAGTACTTCTGCCAGTGCAGGTAAGGCGATGCAGGGATCAGAAGGGAGGTGGGGAAATCAATGGAGTGGAAAGTCACCACCCTGATCTTCTTGGAGGATGAAGTATATCTTATACCTTTACACACATTAAAGTGTATAAAAGTATAAGATATAAATTATTACGTAATTATTGAATATTTTGAAGATAGACAAGAAAACACTGGTTTAGAAATACAGTATTGTGAGTAATAGCAATAGTGTAAAGTAAAGGTGACCCCTGACAATTAAGTCAAGTCGTGTTCGACTCTAGGGTGTGGTGCTCATCCCCATTTCAAAGCAGAAGAGCCAGCGTTGTCCGAAGACGCCTCCGTGGTCATAGTGAGTAAATAGTAAATCCAAAAAAAGGAAGCCCTCCTGCCTTGAATCAACAAGACGACATATCAATTAACCTTATTTGTTGCATCCCTTCCATGCGAAGGAGAGTACTTCAGTTTCCCAGGCTCTCTGGTTCTTACTTTTCACATACATTAAAAATTCATGGCAATGACCCCCAAGCACGTTTTTCTCAATAGGATATGTTCGGAAGTGACTGAAATGCATATAGATTTTTATCTTTCTTGTATCAGCTGCTGGAGCTATACTTAATTAGAATCTCCTGCTAATGAAGCAATTAAAATACAAGTGGAAATAAAAACCCCTACAGGTTAAAAACAGAAAGGAAATGCATCTTGAAACAATAAATGTGGTAGGTAATCTCCCCCCCCCAATCTTCAGTGCAGTAAGGTAGAAACTATCCCCATCACCAGAGGTCTGCTTAATTAGAATCTCCTGCAAGTGTCTAAACACTTCTGCTGGTGTACCGCCCACCTTGTTGCCCAGTAGACTCCGCAATCTGAGCCGTCTGATTTCAGTAGTGGTGTTGAATACCCTCAGTTAATTGTGCTGGGGTATTTCTATATCCATGCCAAGGCCCCTAGTATAGGTATGGCTTAGAACTTCATGGCCGCTATGGCAACCATGGGCCTAACCCAATGGATTGCGGCCCCCACACCTCTGGCTGGACATTCTCTGGACCTGGTTTTCACTGTGGGCAGGGAGATAGTGATCTGGTGTTGAAGGGATCAACATCATGCTTATACAGTAACTTGAACAGATAAGGTAAGGTGTGGGCTAATGGCGGCTCCTCAGTTCAAACGAGGCAAAGGACCTGATTGTATGGCCCACCCTAGCAGGCTGGAAAGCACATTTGGGAGACGCTTATAACATTAAAAAAGGCAGGGAGCAGCATTTGTGCTAAGAGGATGTCAGTAGTTCATTCTGGAGCACAGAGTTGGGTCTTTGGCTTCTTTGGTACTCCTCATTCTCTTCTTATATTCCCTGTAAGGGGTTTGCGCTGGTGCAAGGACTCCTCTTCCTGGTGTCATGACTGTGTTGCAACGCCATCTCCAAATGCTTGGTGATGATGTCATGTGTCATTGCCAAACTTCTGAGTTGCTGAACTCTATGCTGCCTGGAGCTTGGCTTTGAGCTGCATGGCCGGGCAGCTTAGCAGGAACCCTGCTCTCTTCTCAAAGGATCTCCAACCAAGCTATCTGCTAACACATTGAGGAACAATAGTTGGCTAATCCAGTCTGGAAATAATTACCCATGGGTAGCAGAAACCTACCAAATATAGTTTATCAAGGTAGATTACTACTGTGAAAAAAGGAAGCTGAAGTCTACATTTAAGCTCAAATGGTTAAACATTTACTTCATAAATATTAAAGCCAAGTATCTAACTACTGCCTTGCTGTAAATGATGGTGTTCAACAGCAGATGAGTGTCTGAGAAGATGCTGGAGAGGATCAATATGGTTCCCTAGCAACAGACTTGTATGCCAGGGGTTCTTGTGTCCACAGGGACCATTCATTCTCTGATCTGACCTACTAATCAAGGCAGCATCTTCCTCTCTATTTGCATACTGCTAACTCGAGCAGACATTTCCATGACAAGTACTTCTGTGTATCTCTCTCTGTTTTACTGATTTAGCTGATAGCTGAATAAGGGACAGAGACGTAGCTCATTAAATAATTTCCTTTAAAGATGATTAGTTCACTATCAAGATATTTTCTAAGTGAAAATGGCTGTTCAGGAGGAATAAATATTAAAAGGTGATTTTCTTTTTTTAAGGTTAGGTGGAATTGAGAATTACAGTTTTTATCGCCAGATTGCAATGAGTTGAACAGAGGTTAAATTAGCAATGCTCATGTGGGTGCACCATTATAAAATCCTGATGTAAAATATAACCTTTTTAAAAATGTATGTGCTTATCATCCTTCTAGATATTATCCTTGTAACTTGCAGCTGAACATTATCATTGAATTCTTAGCGATACAAGGACCCATTTCTGCACATGACCAGTTACAACATTTGCTTCATGCCTCTGCCCTTTTTCCATTTTTTATACTGGGGGCTGCTTGCACCTCTCTGTTTCTGTGCTCATACACGTACGTACGTAAACACACACACACACACACACACACACACACACACACACACACACATCTATTCTTACATGTGTACATGCACACACAATATCTCAAATTGGGGGAATTAGTAGTGCAATTTAGTGGTGTCTGGTGGTTTTGGGGATTGTTGACATGGATAGTGGTGCAAACAACCTCAAAGTGTGCCTGAATTTGGCTGCAAGTTAAAGAAATGCTAGTACATAACTGATTTTGGACAAGCAGAGGTTAACTGAAGAGAGAAAGGAGAGAAAGTAAAGGAGTGAGACTCTCACACAGCTGATCTTCTATTAACATTTTCCATGATTCTACTTGCAACTCCCCGTTCATGGGTCAATTCAACAGTTCGGCTAAAACTTACAAGCCGCGCATTCTTTGATCCTGAGTTCGGAGGAGGAACCTGAGTTTGGATCCTCTTCCTGAGTTCGGAGGAGGATCAATGAATGTGCGGCTTGTAAGTTTTAGCCGAACTGTTGAAATAATCCATGAACGGGGAGTTGCAAGTAGAATCATGGAAATTGTTAATAAAAGATCAGGTGTGTGTACCAACTGGCTCAGTTGGTAGAGCGTTCGTCTCACAAATGCCAGAAGATCTGCAGGACAGCAGTTCAAGACAGCCGGAAGTCTGTCAGAGAGCTGCTGGCATGCTGAGCTGATAAGCTGCAGAGCCCTGTGGGGGAATGGAGCTGAAGCAGCTGAAGTTGAAGCGTGCTGAGGCAAACACCAGAGAGAGAGAGAGAGAGAGAGAGAGAGAGAGAGAGAGAGAGAGAGAGAGCTGGACTGTGAAAGTAACATCTCGAATGAAGGGTTCTATGAAAGATTAGAACGTTATTATATTGTAAAAACCCTTTGGGGTTTAGAACAGTCTGTCCATGTACACCGCCTTGAATAAAGTCAGAGGAGAAATCCAATGACCAGAAAGGCGGTATATAAATACAGCTGTGTGAGAGTTAACTGTAAGGCAAACATCCGGGCTAATAGAAGAAGGTATTAATTGGTAGTTGCAGTTTGTAGCCACAAGACGTCTGAGGATGCCTTCAATGTTGGAGGCGAAATGTAAAGTTTTAACCATCTAATTATAACAATAAAATTATATTATACGTTGGAGTCTTCCGGCAGAATGTTTGTTTTGAACTCTAAAATCTGGACACGTCATGAGAATCTAAGAACATAAATATTAGACAAATTCATGGAGGATAGGTCTATCAGACCTATATGGAGGATAGGTCTATCTCCTTCATGGATCATTGCCTTGTCGTGGCGAAGGGGCTTGCGTAACTCAATGAAGCCATGAGCTATGCCGTGCAGGGACACCCAAGACGGACAGGTCGTAGCAGAGAGTTCTGACTAAAAGTGATCCACTGGAGAAGGAAATGGCAACCCACTCCAGTAACCTTGCCAAGAAAATCCCATGAACAGTACCAAAAGGCTAAAAGATATGACGCCGGAAGATGAGCCCCTCAGGTCGGAAGGTGTCCAATATGCTACTGAGGAAGAGCGGAGGACTATTCCAAGTAGACCCAGAAAGAGTGAAGCGGCTGGGCCAAAGCCAATAGGACGTCCAGCTGTGGATGTGTCTGAGGTTGAAAGGAAAATCCAATGCTGCAAGGAGCAATACTGCTTAGGAACATGGAATGTGAGGTCTATGAATCAAGGCAAGCTGGATGTGGTCAAAAATGAGATGATAAGATTGAACATTGACATCTTGGGAATCAGCGAACTAAAATGGACGGGCATGGGCGAATTTAAGTCAGGTGACCATCATATCTACTACTGTGGGCATGAATCCCTTAGAAGAAATGGAGTAGCCCTCATAGTCAATAAAAGAGTGGGAAAGGCAGTACTGGGGTGCAACCTCAAAAACGACAGAATGATTTCAGTTCGAATCCAAGGCAAACCATTCAACATTACAGTAATCCAAGTGTATGCCCCAACCACTGATGCCGAAGAAGATGAAGTTGACCGGTTCTATGAAGACCTACAACACCTTCTAGAACTAGCACCCAAAAAAGATGTCCTTTACATCATAGGAGACTGGAATGCTAAAGTAGGAAATCAAGAAATAAACGGAACAACAGGCAAGTTTGGCCTTGGAGCGCAAAATGAAGCAGGGCAAAGGCTAACGGAGTTCTGTCAAGAGAACACGTTGGTCATAGCAAACACTCTTTTCCAACAACACAAGAGGCGACTCTACACATGGACATCACCAGATGGTCAATACCGAAACCAGATAGATTATGTGCTTTGCAACCAAAGATGGAGAAGCTCTATACAGTCAGTAAAAACAAGACCTGGAGCTGACTGTGGCTCAGATCATGAGCTTCTTATTGCAAAATTCAGGCTTAAACTGAAGAATGTAGGGAACACCACTAGACCAGTCAGATATGACCTAAACCATATCCCTTATGAGTATACAGTGGAGGTGAAGAATAGATTTAGGGCATTAGACCTGGTAGACAGAGTGCCTGAAGAACTATGGACGGAAGTTCGTAACATTGTACAGGAGGCAGCAACTAAAACCATCCCAAAGAAAAAGAAATGCAAGAAAGCAAAGTGGCTGTCAGATGAGGCTTTACAAATAGCTGTGGAAAGAAGGAATGCAAAAAGCAAGGGTGAAAGGGAAAGATATAAACAACTGAATGCAGAGTTCCAGAGAATAGCAAGGAGAGATAAGAAGGCCTTCTTAAATGAACAATGCAAGGAAATCGAGGAAAACAACAGAATGGGGAGGACTAGAGATCTCTTCAAGAAAATTGGAGATATCAAGGGAACGTTTTGTGCAAAGATGGGCATGATAAAGGACAAAAAAGGCAAGGACCTAACAGAAGCAGAAGAGATTAAGAAGAGATGGCAAGAATACACAAGAACTATACAAGAAAGATCTGAATGTTCCTGATGACCACGCTGGTGTGGTCACTGACCCAGAGCCGGACATCCTAGAGAGTGAAGTCAAGTGGGCCTTAGGTAGCATTACTAACAACAAAGCTAGTGGAGATGATAATATCCCAGCTGAGCTACTTAAAATCCTAAATGATGATGCTGTGAAAGTGCTGCACTCAATATGCCAACAAATTTGGAAAACTCAGCAGTGGCCAAAGGATTGGAAAAGGTCAGTTTACGTTCCAATTCCAAAGAAGGGCAGTGCCAAAGAGTGTTCAAACTACCGTACAATTGCACTCATTTCACATGCTAGCAAGGTTATGCTCAAAATCCTACAAGGTAGGCTTCAGCAGTACGTGGACCGAGAACTACCGGACGTACAAGCTGGGTTTCGAAGAGGCAGAGGAACTAGAGATCAAATTGCCAACATGCGCTGGATCATGGAGAAAGCACGAGAGTTCCAAAAAAACACCTACTTCTGCTTCATTGACTATGCAAAAGCCTTTGATTGTGTGGATCACAACAAACTGTGGCAAATTCTTAAAGAGATGGGGGTACCAGACCACCTTACCTGTCTCCTGAGAAACCTGTATGCGGGTCAAGAAGCAACAGTTCGAACCGGCCATGGAACAACTGATTGGTTCAAAATTGGGAAGGGAGTACGGCAAGGCTGTATATTGTCACCCTGCTTATTTAACTTATATGCAGAGTACATTATGAGAAATGCAGGGCTGAATGAATCACAAGCCGGAATCAAGATTGCCGGGAGAAATATCAACAACCTCAGATATGCAGACGATACCACCCTAATGGCAGAAAGTGAAGAAGAACTAAAGAGCCTCTTGATGAGGGTGAAAGAGGAGAGTGCAAAAGTTGGCTTGAAACTCAACATTAATAAAACTAAGATCATGGCATCGGGTCCCATCAATTCCTGGCAAATAGAAGGAGCAGAAATGGAAGCAGTAACAGATTTTACTTTTCTGGGTTCCAAGATCACTGCAGACGGAGACAGCAGCCATGAAATTAAAAGACGCTTACTCCTTGGAAGGAAAGCTATGGCAAACTTAGACAGCATAATAAAAAGCAGAGATATCACCATGCCAACAAAAGTTCGTATAGTCAGGGCGATGGTGTTCCCAGTAGCAATGTATGGTTGCGAGAGTTGGACCATAAGGAAGGCTGAGCGCCGAAGAATAGATGCTTTTGAACTGTGGTGCTGGAGAAGACTCCTGAGAGTCCCTTGGACTGCTAGGAGATCAAATCAGTCAATTCTAAATGAAATCAAGCCTGACTGTTCCCTGGAAGGACAGGTACTAAGGCTGAAACTCAAATATTTTGGCCACCTAATGCGAAGAGAGGACTCTCTGGAGAAGACTCTGATGCTGGGAAAGATTGAAGGCAAAAGGAGAAGGGGAAGGCCAAGGATGAGATGGTTAGACAGCATCACCGATGCAACGAACATGAAAATGAGCAAACTCAGGAAGATAGTGGAGGACAGGAAGGCCTGGCGGGATATGGTTCATGGGATCACGAAGGGTCGGACACGACTTAACGACTGAACAACAACAACAGGTCTATCAGCAGCTATGAGCCATGATAGCAAAATACAACTTCAGTGTCCAAGTGGAACTCACATATTGAGGGCATATGCTGGGGGACAAAGAGCAAAGGCTTTTCTCAGCAATATTTCACTTGTGGGCTCAACTAGAGAGCAGTCATAGCTTGGTGTTTTGCATGCAGGTGGTTCAGGTTCAGTCCCTGACAGGTAGGGTAGGATAGGAGGGTAGGATACTCTCCAGGTAGGATGGGGAAAGAACTGGTCTCAAAACTCTAAAGAGTTCTGTTCACTGTAGAATAGACAATACTGAGCTCGATGGACCAATGGGATGATGCAGTAGAAAGCAGCTTCATGGGGTCAATTAGCTGACCACCATTGGAAACAGAATGCTGGACTAGATGGTTTGTGTTGTCATCCATCAGGGCTCTTCTTAGATTTTTCATCCCCATGCTAGACTTCACAAAAGTCAATAACTAATATCCAGCGCTCCTTTAAAGAAATCACAGTGCTAGAAGCTTGATGGAGCTACCCAAGGAGCCTCTGCTAAGAATCAGAACTCCCACATTCCCCCAAAGCATCAAGTATTAATTGGAAAAAATTAGGTTCATTGAACTGTGGCGGCATAGCAAGAGAGCTGCCATTTCCTCACTGCTTGACAGGTACTCAAGATAACTATTTTGTTTTAGCAGGCTGCACACTAATTTATATTCTCTTAAGGTTCAGGGTAGCACCAGGTTTCCAGCTGTTTATACCTTCTTAACATGAAGCTGGACAGCTCAGTGAAATTTACCTCCCAAAACCTTCTAGAAATGTGAGTATGGTATCATGAAAGAATGACAGCATGGGGGCACATGCTGCATCCAGCAGGGGCAGTCCCAGAGGTCTTCTCTGGGTAAGGTTCCGCTGCCCAAATAGGTCTACTCAAACTAGTGCCAGGATGGTGGATTGAGGCTGGGAAGGAGAATAGGATATTCTATTCTAGGAGAATAGGATATAAGCAACCTCCTGGTTTTAGAAGTGGGTTTTCTTTGTGCCAGGTGCAAGGGAGTGGCGACACGATACAAGTATCTTGTCTTGTGCTCCCTGAGGCATCTGGTGGGGCCACTGTGTGATACAGGAAGCTGGACTAGATGGGCTTTTGGCCTGATCCAGCAGGGCTCTTCTTACGTTCTTATGATATTGGTGGCAGCACTGCTGCTGATACTGCCCCTTTCCTGGCCCCGATCCGCCCCCTGCCTGCCTCAGTCTTTGCCACATTCCTCCCCCTTTCCACCCCATTCTGCCCACATCCGCCTCCCTCCTGCACCATGTGCTAACTTACCCATATTGACTTATTCCAGGAAACTGGAATAGGACCTCTGTACCCAGGACAAACATGATAGAATAGATGCAAAAAGTATAGAGCTATTATCAGCAGTGAGGAAAGAGACTGTTCTCCCTATAACTCTGATCTTCTCTTTTACTCAACAGCACAACACTTGTATCTCTAGGTCAAGCACACTTCAATATTTGATGAAATACTTCACCTTTAGAACTTGGGGGGAAAAGCATGATTATTCTTCCTAGTCCTTCTCGTCTATTAATTTAATGAGAAAGATTAATTATCTTTCCTGTATCAAAAAGAATCTCTGCCTTGGTTCAGATGGCAAAACATTCTTCTTGCAATGACAGATATTGAAAACTAAAATGCATTACAAATAGCCTAATTTTGACATCATCATTGTGTTTGCAAGTTAGTGTATCAATATTCAGTATGTAGAATACTGAAGTCACTTTCTAAATCTAGCTTACTTTGACCTTTTTTTAAAAAAAAAGGCTAAAATTGTGAAAAGCTACCCATCAATGAATCACTTAAAAAAGAATTAAAAGTCTAATGTGCCAAGGGGCATATTCGGTCTCAATGAGAGAATTCTGACATGGAAACATCCATTTAACTTGTGTGGTTTACACACACACACACACACACACACACACACACACACACACACACACACACACACACACACACACACAGAGAGAGAGAGAGAGAGAGAGAGAGAGAGAGAGAGAGAGAGAGAGAGAGAGAGAGAGAGAGGTGATTCAATGAATTTATTTTTAACCAGTTTAAATTACAGTAAGGACTGAATCCTTTTGCAGTGAACAGTATTAGCCAAGGTTTCAGCAGAATCCCCAACCTCTGCAAGTAAGACAAATCAATATCTTTCAAACCTTTTCCAACATCAAGTCCCCTGGAAATTC
Source organism: Plestiodon gilberti rubricaudatus (assembly GCA_026170595.1). Lineage (NCBI taxonomy): Eukaryota > Metazoa > Chordata > Lepidosauria > Squamata > Scincidae > Plestiodon > Plestiodon gilberti. Next base: position 31,934,046 of record JANXHW010000004.1, read on the forward strand.
ACAGCATCCTCAAAACGTTAAATGTGTAATCCTGAAAAGAACCCTGCTGCTCTATTGTAAAAGAAAGAAAATCACTGGCCAACAGAGGAGAGAGTAAAATGTGCTCTCTTCCCATGTCAATTGTTTATTAAAACCCATTGTGATTCCTGGTGCTTCCCTGCTTGAAACTCCCCCATTAATTCTTCATTTCCTTAAGCAGGAGAGGGTTTACATCGGAGTGCATGCCTGTGCTCTCTCCCTTGCCAGTACAATGGAAGATAATGCCAGCAAATGACACCTTCCACCTTTGCTTAAAAGCTACTAAGCTTCAGCGAGCAATTAGGTAGACTTGACGGCCAGCGTATTGCTTGCCACTGTTGTCATGTCCCTACAGAGAGAGTGCATATCCTAATCTGTTTTAAAAGGAATGAGGTTGAGGGAAGAGGCCATGGGATATGTATTATTTAATGGATTTCTTTTTTTATAAATAAAAAAATAAATAAACAATTACAAAAACCACAAGGATGAAAAATCTGAATACAGCAAGTCCTCACTTCAGAGGCGTTACTAGGACGCGCGTCACCCCAAGGCGGGGGGGGCGTCACCCTAGTGATGCCCTATCGGCGTGGCCTATGGCTGCGCCACATTTTTTTTGGGGGGGCCACCCAGCTGCACCCTGCTCCGGGTGCCCCCCGCCCCTTCGCGTCGCCCTCCGGATGCTCCGAGGCCAGCCCAGGAGCCGGCCTTGGAGCGTCCGGCCCGGCCGGCGCTCCAGGGCCTTCTGAAAGAAGGCCCAATGCGTCGCGAACCTTTACTGTTTTCGCGCATGCGCAGAGGCCGTTTTGAGGGCAAGGGCCTGCCCTCTTGCATCATGTTTTAAAACATAAGCCGGCCTCGGAGCGACCCCGTGGCTTCCCGCTCCCGTCGCTTTACGGGAGCGATGCCATTGCCTCACTTAAAGTTGTCGATAGGTTCTTGGAAACTGCAGCTTTAAGCGAAACGACTTATAACGAAACCAATTTACTGGTTGATATACGTAAACAAGAGTTCACAGCATATTTCTGGTCACAAAAACATCACCAAACTTATAAATAAAGTTTATACAAAAGTACTTATAAATAAAGATCCAAAACAGAAGTGTTAATATTCAATATAGAAAAATTGAAATGAATGTGAGCTTTCTGGACTGGAGAAAACCCACACAGACATGGAGAGAATGTTGAAACACCACAGGGTTTCATTTTTTCCCTCCGATTTTTTCCCCATCGATTTTTCCCCCTCAACAACTTTAAAATGAAACGACTTATAACGAAACAACTTTAAGTGAGGACTAGCTGTACTTTAGACTGCTGCTCATTTCCTTTCGATATCATCCCAAAGTCATCGAGTACAGTTTGTTACAAAGCTCTATATTTCAGCTACACTTTTATCTGTGACAATGACTAAGCTCCAAGCTAAAAACTACATTGGGCATTTTGAGAATTCAACCAAGAATCTGGAAACCAGCTTGATTGTGCATTTAACCTTCTCACTGGAAGTTTAGATTTGTAAAAAGCATTAGTGTTACTTACACTTGTGACAGCAGCGAATAGTATTTTTTTATTCTTTCAGCAATTGAGAGAGACACATAGTTTTTCTGGTGTGGATACAATATATCTGGGTCCATTCAAACAATTTTGTTCCTATCTATTCAACTAATGGAATAGAAGGGAGAAATAATGTGAAGGGTTACTATTCAATATACAAAACCATAACAACAGATTTTTCACTAGACTTTTGAAAAAAAATGATATGAAATGATTTTCAACCATTTGATCTGATCTTCTAGATATCATACGGCCCAATCCTCTTGGCCATTTACACTGACAGAATACATGTTCCTCAGGAATAAACAGCTTTATGGCTATCGCACCAGTGTATGCAGCCTGAATAAAGCCAGCAGATGTCCTGGGCATATGCAATCACATCCAAGAAGTGAGAGGGAGGTATTAAGGGTAAAATTAAAGAGAGAGCTCATATGGTATGTGGTTGTGTATGTACAAGTGCAATCCAAGAAGGCAATGATCATATGGCTACAGTTCATTTTGATTTGGATGACAACATTCAGGGTGGCATTTTGGAACACTCGACTTTGCTGGGATCCTTGCCAACATGCTTACCAGCTGTACCTTAGTCATGCCAGATCTCACTGAGACTATATTCCAAATAGGGAAGGATGTAAAAGTGTGAGAATCAGGGTGGAAGAAGGGTTGCAACTGGAAGTATCGGAGTCAAGAGAACTAAAATGTTTGGTTTAAACACATCCATTGGCAAGATAGCTTTCTAGATAAGATACTCTAAATTCACACTTTCGACGAACCATCTTTCATTAACATTGCTGTATTTTATGCAACAGTCACATAAGTCACCAGATTACCTGTAATTAGCAAACTAATGAGTGCAAAGGAATGGACAACAGGTAAGATAAATAAAACATGGAGGTGATATATGAGACTAGAAGTGAGTAACCGGCTAACACAATGTGTAATCATTGTAATTAGCTGTAATTTTCTACTCGCTATTACTGATTACATAGCTATCAATATAAATCCTTTCTGCGACAAAAGATTGTTTCCATAAAATTTTAGAGTCGTATTGCTATAATATGTCTCTATAAATATATGTCAAGTAAAGAACTGACAGTTAATTTGTTTCTTGGTTGAGAGCAGGCGGTAGCAAAAAACCACAGCTCATAAAAAGAAATGTGCTTTACAGCCTGATCCTGTGTAACCTTGCACCGGTGTAACAGTAGATCCACCGGTGTAAGAGCACTTATGCTAGTGTAACTTGCTGTATGACAACAGACGCAGGACGGAGATCGGTGTAACCCCCCTCGGACACCATGCATGCGCAGTGGGATGCAGGATGGATGCCGGCGCAACTCCATCGACTCCGGGGGTGTTCAGATGACCCTGCAATGCCCCCTATGCCAGTAGAGTGGTGCTGGTGTCCGCTCTGCGTATATATATATATATATATCACTTTATCCTGGTATGGATCTGGTAAGCCTACCGTTCTGCCCTCCCCCCGCCCCTGCCCCAACTGGCAAAAAACTTACCCCTGGTGGGTGTAGCTCCCAATTTGGGGCAGAGTGAGCAGCGCTGGCCTCTCCGCCAGCGCCACTTACTTGCCAGGTGTCGAAAACATGCATTACGGTGCGTTTACCTGGCGGAGAGTTTACCTGATGGAGAGGTGCTGACACCTGGCGCCAACAGAGCTGTCACTCCGCCAGCGGATATTTTGATAGGGTTGCGCTGTTAATAGCAGTTGTTCTTAGTGCGATTGCTCGGATATTTGTTGTTGTTGTTCAGACGTTAAGTCGTGTCCGACCCTTCGTGATCCCATGAACCATATCCAGCCAGGCCTTCCTGTCCTCCACTATCTTCCTGCGTTCGCTCATTTTCATGTTTGTTGCATCGGTGATGCTGTCTAACCATCTCATCCTTCCCCTTCTCCTTTTGCCTTCAATTTTTCCCAGCATCAGAGTCTTCTCCAGAGAGTCATCTCTTCGCATTAGGTGGTCAAAATATTTGAGCTTCAGCCTTAGTACCTGTCCTTCCAGGGAACAGTCAGACTTGATTTCATTTAGGATTGACTGATTTGATCTCCTAGCAGTCCAAGGGACTCTCAGGAGTCTTCTCCAGCACCACAGTTCAAAAGCATCTATTCTTCGGCGCTCAGCCTTCCTCATGGTCCAACTCTCGCAACCATACATTGCTACTGGGAACACCATCGCCCTGACTATACGAACTTTTGTTGGCATGGTGATATCTCTGCTTTTTATTATGCTGTCTAAATTTGCCATAGCTTTCCTTCCAAGGAGTAAGCGTCTTTTAATTTCATGGCTGCTGTCTCCGTCTGCAGTGATCTTGGAACCCAAAAAAGAAAAATCTGTTACTGCTTCCATTTCTGCCCCTTCTATTTGCCAGGAATTGATGGGCCCAGATGCCATGATCTTAGTTTTATTAATGTTGAGTTTCAAGCCAACTTTTGCACTCTCCTCTTTCACTCTCATCAAGAGGCTCTTTAGTTCTTCTTCACTTTCTGCCATTAGGGTGGTATCGTCTGCATATCTGAGGTTGTTGATGTTTCTCCCGGCAATCTTGATTCCGGCTTGCGATTCATTCAGCCCTGCATTTCTCATAATGTACTCTGCATATAAGTTAAATAGGCAGGGTGACAATATACAGCCTTGCCGTACTCCCTTCCCAATTTTGAACCAATCAGTTGTTCCATGGCCAGTTTGAACTGTTGCTTCTTGACCCGCATACAGGTTTCTCAGGAGACAGGTAAGGTGGTCTGGTACCCCCATCTCTTTAAGAATTTGCCACAGTTTGTTGTGATCCACACAATCAAAGGCTATCCATGCTCGGATATATAAAACCCTAAAGAGAGAGGCATTGCATAGTGGACAGCAGGTTTGCAACACTATATTATCAATTACATTTGTTAGAATTATGGAAGACTAACAGTACAAATCTGTCCATGTTTACTCAGAAGTAACTGCAACTATGTTCAATGGGGATTATTCTTGGGTAAATGTGCTTAGGATTGTAACCCAAGGCTGTAAACCTATACAGTACACACTTACTAGGGAGTAAGCCCCATTGAACAAAATGAAACTTTTTTTTTTTAACTTTCGAGTCAACATGTATAGGATTGCACTATCAGGCTGCAATCCTATGCATACTTAATGGAGAGGAAGTCCCATTGAACTCAGTGGGATGTACTTTTGAGTAAAAGTACAGTACAGTATTCTATTTCACTAACACTATATACAGAAATAGTGTTAGCAGAGTACAGCATTATCTCATTTAAATAAAAAAGAAATTAACTCCACTGTACTTTTCTAAGGTTGGGGATCTGGGCTTTACCAGAAAATATCTTTCTTCATAGAAGATTCACGGTATATACAGTATTATAATCCTGATGACTAGTTACCATAGTGATCATCATCACTTTGCCCTCAGGGGTCACAGAGCATCTCTCAGCCACTGCAATTTGACAGGTGAACATCCATCGTTTTTGAGTATCTCCATTATGACAGTTTTCTTTTATCCTTCAGTGCTGTCACCACATAATTATGGCAGAAAGTTGCATGGATACAGCCAAGGTTATAGCAAACAATTCCTCTCAGATAAGGGGAAGCATCTCAAGGACCAGAGAAGTAAGCTGAAAATACCATTAGCAAGTTCAAAGGAAGCTTAACTTTATTTATTAATTTAAAGTATTTGTAGCTCGTCTTACTCCTTCGGCTTTTATACACTAAAGGTTACCATCAAGGCTTTTTAATAGTTCTGCATTGTAAAGGCATCTGTCAGTTGAGCATGTAGATTTTTTTTCATGGAATGTATATGCATGAAACTGAAAGAGGACAGCAGAGGAGCCAATGAGACAATGAGCCAATGAGGAGCCAATGAGCATTTGCCTCGGCATGGGATAAGGCGGGATATAATTTTTTTAAATAAATAAATTAAATAAATGAGAGCAGGAACTGAGCATGGGAAGCGCTGCAGTAGCATGACTTACAGCCCAAATTTCACATCTGAAGAAAACCCTCTCTCTCTATGATTTCCGGCAAGGTTTAAAAACCTCTTTATTTCGCTTAGCATTCAAGGGGGGGGGGGAGAGAGGAACCTCTTAGGGACACTTTTTATCTTCTGTTGCAGCTTTTATGTCATTGCTTTTATGTTGTTGCAGTTTTTAATAATAAAATAAAATTTATGACCCAGTTCTATCCAGGGCCGGTCTGTGCGATGCAGGGATGCTGATGCAGCCTCCTGCAGGATGGCTATGGACCAGTCTGGCCAGGACAGGTGAGTAACTTTTTTTTTACTAGCCTCCTCCGTTGCTCCCTGGTCCCCAATGGACCTCCTCAGATCTACACCAGCAATTTTTCAGGTGTGAATCTGTTATGCTGTGTTGGGCCTGGAATAGGGGCATAGGATCCTGTGGACACACCGCTGCCACTGAGATACGCCCCAATACGCCCCAACCCGCTCTCAGCTAGGCCTGATACTTGCCCTGCCCTGATGCAGACCTTACCTGCATCAACAGCTGGTCTGTGGCCTGCTGTCATGGCAATGGGGCTTACCAGCTGCCATGCTATGCAGCAAGCCACAGACCGTTCGAGTGGCTGCAGTGATGGCAGCCCGTGCAATGTGCTGGCAGACCATGAGATCCACCTGCGTGTTGCATGCATAGGATTGGGACCATATGGTATTTTTGTAAAGACAACAGCAAGAAAATACATTTGAAGTGCTTTGCACCCTCAGACAGCATTATTCCATTGTTAAGTATTATTGTTATTTTAACAAAATCTGTGCTTTATAAAATAAATTTGCATTACGTTATATTTTATGGAGTTTAACAGTTTTATTTTGTTGTTTTCCTCCTTTATAGTTTAATGTAGAAAGAATGGACACATAGGAAAGATAACACTTCTTGAGTCAGTCAAGGAAATGTATTAAGACCTAAATAGTGTTGTTATCTGCACATTAAATTTACTCTTTTTAATGTGCCTGTCCATAGTGTATTATAGATTTATTTGAGTTGCTTTATTAATGTATTTATTTAAAAAAAAAAAAAACCAAAAACATACTGCCTTTCTGTCCCAGAAGGCGGCTCACGTCAGTTTAAAATCAGGTAAAATACAAACATAAAAATGGATGAAAAGTCATCATTGGCCTCATCAGTTGTGGCCTATTCAGTAGCCTGACCTACATTCCATAAGTACATCCCACTAATAGCTGTTATTTTACAAGCTCCTTTACGCCTCTATAGGATGTATCCATACTGCAAAAGCCACCTCTATTTTTGCTACCGTATTTATTGGCGTATAAGACGCACTTTTTTGTCTACATTTGTGACCCAACATAGTAGGGTGCGTTTTATACACCAATACTAAAAAAATCCCTTTTCCCCCCTTGCCCGTTTTAAAGCATTTTCGGGCTTACAGCATTTTTACGGAGCCTGAGAGCTCCCTTGTGCTTTCTTCCCTAACTAATCTATCCAATCTACAGCTGTTTGTCGGGTTTAATTTATGCACATGCATGAGTTGAGCTTCTCAGCAGCCAGCAGAGGGCGCTGTGCTCAGTTCAGTTCAGCTGAGCTGCCGAGGGCCTGCTCTTGAATGCAGCATGGGTAAGCTTCTGAACTGGGCCTAGTTGGGAGGCTTTGAAAACTGCATAGGTGGGGTGGGGGGAAAGAGTTGAGTCTGGGGGTTTTGTATCTGGTATTTTTGTGCAATTTATGTAAATTAGCTAATTAAGCAGCCAAGCAGTAAGTGGCCAAGTGGCCCAAAAATGCTTTAAATCTTTTTTTCTTGAAACCCAGGGCCAAAAGGAAGGTGGTCTTATACGCCAGTGCGTTTTATACGCCGATAAATACGGTAATTAGGCATTGTGACTAGCTAACAAACAAAATAAGTTAATCCAGTCCTATGGGATGAATATTAGCACCCGTCACTGAGACTTCCAAGTCCGGTTTAAAATCGTAACTGATTTAAATAGCAATGGCTCTTGTCTTGTTATTTTTTAATATTTGCTACATGTGGGGGATTGAGTTTGCACTTGTTTTAATAATTTAGCTCTTAATTTACAGCTACCCATTTTTTCCTGATCATTAATTTTTATGGGCTTTCATTTCCTCAATTACCAACACATGGTCTATCTCCATTGTGTTCTATTATCATTGTACCATTTAAACACATAAAATGGGGCACAGATCTGAATTATCCCCATGGACACCTTAAAACACAATATAATGAAAATGTTTAATATAAAAGACTTGTACTGTTTGGGAGAGGTTATATATGATATAATGATGTCCCTGTTCCCTAGTGACGACTGTCATAGACCTGAACCTAACCTCTCTGTAGTTCAATTTGTTCTTCATTTTTCTTAGCTCTTCATTTTGTTTCATTGGTATCGAGGGAGCCTGGGCTTCCCACTCCTAGAAATTCCAACTTAAATGTCTGGCTCTTATTAATTATTGGCTATTATTATTGTATACGCCCTCATCCCGAAGTGGCAGAACGTTCAGGACATGTCCCTCTGAAAAAGAGAACATTACATGTAGGGTGAGTTTGGAACAATTTTGTTACAGCCTGTAACAAACTTACAGGTAAATGTACAGGTTGAGCAGGTGAACATATGCAGCTGCCTTATACGGAATCAGAGCACTGATCCATCTAAATTGGCAGCAACTCTTCAGAGTTTTGGACAGGTGTCTTCCCCTGCTCTACCTGGAGCTGCCATGGACTGAACCAGGGACCTTCTGCAGGTAAAGCATGTGCTCAACCAGTATGGTCTTTCCCCAAGGTATTACAGAGATGAAGAAATGAAGACTCATTTTATTTATTTCCTTCCCATTTCCTCTTTGTCTCTGTACCCCCCCCCCCCGGTTTTCCAAATCCAGAGGAGAAGGATTTGGGAGGAGGAGAACGAGTAGTAGAAACAATTTGGTGGGCAGAGATAGGTGCCGCCCCCACCTGCTGCCTGAGATGACTATTTCCCTCATGGCTGGGCCGGCCCTGGTCCAGTCTCTTAGCCACTACCACTGGCGTCGCTGCAGGGGGGTGGAGCGCTAAGTTCCGTCGCGGTTCAACCCTTCGTTACACCAGTGCACGAAGCAGCCCCGCCCCCTCGCCCTCGGAGCCATTCAGCCCTGCGCGTTGCTTTCACCGCCTTGAATGGCTCCGAAGGCGAGGGGGCGGGGCCACTTCGTGCACTGGTGTAACGGAGGGTCGAACCGCGGCGGAACTTAGAGCTCCACCCCCCCTGGCAGCGATGCCAGTGGTCACTACACCATACCAGCTCTCTCTTTTTTAATTGCTTTATGGTTTGCTTATTCTTAATTTTTTTTTTATGTAATCTGCCCTGGACAATGAATGGAAAAGGCAAATGTAATAGATCTTAACCTATTAAATAAAATGCAAAAAAAATATGTGAACATACCCAGCTACTAAGTGCTTCCTCAAATATTTGCTTCATGACCGTGACCCATTTTTGTAGTCTCCATCTTTCTCAGATTGGACTAATAGCCTGAGCTAAATGGTTTGACCCAACCCCTGACCCTTTCCTTTCACAACAAAAGACTCAGTGGGCAAATCGAATTGTTTTTGAAATGAAGGCTTGCGCTGCAGGTCAGACTTGTTAACTCCAGACACAGTCTCCAGACACGCGCAATGCTGAGCATGGAACAAAAAATGAGCAGGACACAGGATAGAACTAGATTAACTTGCGTTAAGGGGTAGGACCAAACCTACCAGGGTGACCAGGAAAATATAGCTTCCTTGGAAGAGGGCAGCCATCTGAAGCAAACACACAGGTTTCTCCATGGCAAGTGTTCAAGAACATTCCCAGCAATTGTCTGAGAAGACCAACAAAATATTTGTAGAATTAAATAGTTTCTCAAGTAACAATATATTCAAAAAGTTAAAACAGATGTTTGGTGCACTCCTTGTGACAGGACAAGAACAATGACTGGGAATGTTCTTGGACCCTTGCCATGGAGAAACCTGTGTGTTTGCTTCACATGGCTACCCTCTTCCAAGGAAGCTATATTTTTTTACCTTTGTTCTGCTCTGCTCAAATCATCAAATGTGTTTGTCTGAGTGGGATGAGGGGACTTGAACCCTGGGTGCAGGGGCTCCAAGCAGGTTTTTGCTTTTGCTCCTTTGCTGCTGATGCCACTATACCTCCTAGAGGAGGAGGAGGAGGAGGAGGAGGAGGAGGAGGAGGAGGAGGAGGAGGCATGGCATCCTTGTGTCATGGTGTGTGTCCTTGGGGCATCTTCCCATGGTTGGTGTGTTGTAAGCACCCCGAAAGGTATAAGTGATTTCAGCTCGTTTGATTCGGTGAGCAGACAACAGACCCCAAAAGTGGAGTGGGTACCCAAAAATAAAGGAGAAAAGAAGGAGAGAGAGAGAATCCGCGCTTGCGGAGGGGCCAAAAATGGAGCTCAAAAAGGTCAGTACTTGAAAGAAAGATCTTTACTTCGCTAGCAAAGGACACAATCAGCAAGGCAGAAAGTGTACCAGATACAATCAATACAAAGGTTTATATACATTTCATTATTTCATCCAGAATCATGGAGTACATTGTTACAGAAAATACATGATAAAGACGGACCAACAGGGGAAAGGATCCAAGAAGTTACACGTCGATACAGCCAGTGAGATGTGGGATTGAAACTTTTCACCAATGAGGACAGCAGCAGCAGCGTGTATGAAACTTTGAACCAATAAAGGACAAACTTTATTAAAAGAGCCAATGAGAAGTGTGGTGCTTTGTGCAACTGGGAACCAATGGTATGATGGGTGGGGGTACTGGGTGGCAGGAGGTAATAGGATTAGACCCCCACCTCAGGTGAAGCGAGGTTTTCCGGGGTTTTATGAATGGGTCCTTTTGAGAAGCCTGCTTAACACAAAAGGCAGTATTTCCAATCAGATAGCCAAAGGTGCCACACAATAGGTTCCTGCCCCATGACACCAAGCATACAGTTGAGAACAGTTGAATTGTTCCTGTCAATCAGGCCGAGCCAGGCAGGTGACTAGATTAGCATTTGAAATAATTGTAGCCAGGAAGAACAGGAACAATGGGGAAGTGAGATAGTGGGGACAGGCACAGAGGGACAAGTTGCAATCAGGGATATGGCAGCAGGAGAGAGGCATTTGAATAACAGTAACAAAGGAAGGCAGAGACAATGATTCCAGGATGTGGGGGTGGCTGTGATTGACTGAGGAGAGACACACAAAGAGTTAGGCTGGAAGTTTAGGAAATGGTGGCAGTTTGAGTTCTCATGGCGCCTCAGGAGTTTCCTGGATTTCCTGCCCCCATCTAGCTCCCCAGGTAGAAGGAAGCCATTTGAGAGCAGCACAGAATTGGAAGCCGTTGCTGACTAGCTTGGGTTATGTGTTTTTAAAATGGTCTCTCCTACTCCCTGCAGTACAGATTATGGCAGGAGGTACACCGTTGGTGTTACCTACGCTCAACCTCTTGTGTCCGGGCCGAAGGGGGTGAAGGGACTCTCACCGCACTCACCGCACACTCCTCCCGAATCCCAAGTAGGATGCCTGGACTCTAACCAGGCTTTTCAATGGCTGCAAACCTATTGCACCGCTGCCAGGAGCCGCTTTGCTCTGCGTGAGACAAGCCCCAGTTGAGCTAGAGGATCGGGACCATTCTGTGTGGATCCCATCCCTAGAGAGAGCCTCCGATGACCTCCGAGAAGGTCTGGACACATAACCCCCAAGGGAACCCCCAAATAACCAAAAGAGACTTCAGAATCCGTATTCCACTGAAATAGAACACTGTCCCTTTAAAGCTGTCAAATGGAGCCAAGTTAGCGAAAGCCGGCTGTCAGTGCGAAAAGGCGAGAAGTCAGAGCTGGGTCAGTTAATAAGCGGCACACGCCGTCTAAGAAAGTTGGCTGAACGCCCAGAAAGGGGATTAGAGGAGCAGCGATGCGAGAAGGTTAAGAGGATTAAATAGGTACAGGGTGAACTTTGCTGCTGACTGCTTCACTGGGGGGGTTGGGAAGGCTTGTGGCGTGCGCATGCCTGAGAACTTTTGAGCCCTACTGGCGCGTGCCAGCTGTCAAAGTGCGCGCAAGCCGGAAAGAAGCTGAATTCTTAATGCGCTTCGATAAAAATGGCTGTATCTCAGCGATTTCTTGATGGATTTTGATGGGATAAAAAGGCAGGGGTTCAGGGGAGAGTGACCGATAAAATAAAAATATTTGGGGAGGGGTCCCATGCCTACAACAGGTGGAGGTGCTTGTTGTTGTGTTGCTCATTCCTAGTGGCTGGCAGGGGCTATTTCTCGGGTCAAAGTTAATCTTCTTTCTCTGTTCTTTCCATCTCACTGCCCTCAAAACCTTATCAGTTGTAGGCAGCAATGTTGGATAGCATCTGATGTTTGGTTTGTTTTCTTTAATATTAATGATAATAAAAACATTTTAGGTTACTTAACAACACAGTCATATGAAGTCCATCTGGTCAACCTTTGTGCGCCTATAAAGAAAGTTCCATTATCTAATAAAAGATTGCCAATCTGCACTGCAATTTTCAATATATAGACTTCTATGTGCAAGGTTTGTTACTTTATCCATGTGAGCAATTTCTGGAATTCTAGCCAACAGATCTTTTTTCTTCAGAAATACAGCTGTCTTCCCATTTCTTGCCCACATAATTCTTGCATTGGTCAAAAGGTTAATTATTAACATTTTATATCTCTATCCAAATTCCTCAGAATATAACCAAACAGAAATAGTAATACATCAACATTCAAATTCTGTCCTGTAATATGAAGAATAGACTCTTGTAGAATTTTAATACAGGTCTACCACATATGCATCCTTCTGCATCAACTCCACATTTCCAACATTAAAATGTTTGAATCTTCAGTATTCTATTAATTGCCCAATCCTATCCCCCTTTTTACCCACCCCCTTCCCAGGACCAATCCATCCTTCCCCCATGCCCATTGCCACCTCTTTCTGCCCTCCCCACCCATCCCGCCTTCCCCACTGCCTTACCTCCATTGGCAGGTCCAAGGTGCTCCAGCCTTCCGACTGGCACTCAGGTAGCACACAACTTCACGTGCTGTTGGAACCATTTTTCTGACTGCTGTAAGGCAGGTAGTGCTTGCAAAACGCTAGTTCCGCCAGCACTACGAGCCCATAGGATCAGGCTGTTAATCTTATATTTTGTATTGTAAACCATTGGTCACAATTCAGTACAGAGTTAGGGGTGCTGAAGCTCATTGCAATCAATGGGCTTTTAGTGCACTTAACTGTATCCCGGAACGTGCATGCTCTTTTGCCTTAACTTGCCTGAACAGATCCTAGCTACTTTCATGTGTGTAATTATTTTTTATATTAATGGGATTTTAATGTGTGTTTTTGGCTTCTGATGTAGTGGATAGAAAGAGTGTTCATCTGATAATCCAAGGTTTCAATCTCAGTTTATCCGTTAGGTTGCTATGATTCCTTGGGCAAATATTTATTTCCCAGCCTCAAATCCTTGTCTGAAATATGGGTATAATGACTTACGTTGCTATGGGGATGGATGATAATAAAGGACTTTAATAAACTGAAAAGTCTGTACAACTAGTGACTGAGGATTTCTTTTTGTTTTATAGGTAGGATCTCTTTCAAGCATATACAAAAACAGCTGCACAGAAGTAACTGTGCAGGGAATGTCATCTGAAACAAGCCTACACGTGAGCTAAGCAACACAGAATGTGAGGGTGGAAAGAAACCAGAGCGCTTTGTTGTTCTTTTGGTCTAAAAGATGCAAAGAGCAAGAGTCACCAGTCAAACCAGGAAATGAGGCTGATATAGATGAAAAGGTGAAGTGGAATAGATAAGGAGGGATGTAAAACAAACTAATCTCGTCAAGGGTTTCCAATAGATTATGCGTAATGATGTAGCAATATACTGTATATATGGCTGGTTACCTCTATTTCTGCTAAGGAGCAAAGGCTATATGACTTTTTCTCTCAGATTAATTAACTAAACTATACACCCCATGCCGCACTGTGATTAACTTAGGCAGAAAATAATTAGGTCTGTATATTAACTTCGTTCTGATGTATGAAGTTCCTCAGGTACCTTTCTGCTGTCAGAAGAATTCATCTCCGTAAAACGTAATGTAGCTGGCTGCCCACACGTCTACTCGAGAAGCCAATAATACAGTATGCAGTTCATCTAGCTCATAAAACCTCTTGCTTTCATATTACATTAGTAGGGTAGTTGCTAGAGTGGTCCCTCAACACATGTTCCCTGTCAGCAAGTTCAATACGAGATGGATAGAAAAGCATGGGAAATATTTGGACAACATGCGTAGTTGCCACGGTTAAAATCTCTTGCAATTTGTAGAGATGAATTAAGTTGAATTGCACGTAGTTCTGTAAAGGTCTATATCGGGTGGCCCAACTTGCTTAATGTAAGAGCCACATACGATAAACTTCAGTGTTTGAGAGCCGCAATATTTAAGAAGCATTTAAATTCTTACATATACTTACTCACCATGCACATTAAACTTATGTTTTAATCCAGTGGACCCTCAATTTATACCTGGTAAATAATTATAAAGCTTGAAAAAATTTTATTTACCTTTTATATTAATTATAATGCAAAAAGGAGCTCAGGCAACATATTTCCGAGAGCTGTACATTATATGTCAAAGAGCCATATGTGGCTCAGGAGCCGCAGTTTGGCCCCCCGTGGTCTATATTTCCAAAGGCTGTGCAATGTCAGGGTTGATTCAAGCATTTCTAAGCATCCCTAAGGTTCACTTCTGCTAGGACCGCTGTCATGGCTTTGGGCAATGTTTCTTCTTCCTCAGCCTCTGTTCTCCATCCGGGAAGAATAGCAACTAACACTGCAGATTGTTACCAGAATGAACACAACGATTGCAATGAACCTTTTGAACAAAAAAAAATGCCATCTAAATGATGAATCAGGATTGTAGAATTTGTGAGCTCCAAAGCCACATTCCACCCATACACTGTGGCAGCAGTGTCACTAGGGTGCGCGCCGCCCTAATGACCCCCGTGCCGCCCAACAGCCGGCCGGCGAGGATGTCTCCGGAGCCGACAGCAGCGGAGCCGACAGCAGCGGAGCCGACAGCAGCGGAGCCTCCACCCTCGGAGGAGCTCCAAGGCCTTCTGAGGGAGGCCCGATGCGTGACGACATATTTATAAGGTTTCGCGCATGCGCAGTACGTTTCTGAGGGCAAATTTGCCCTCAAACGTTCTGCGCATGCGCTAAACCTTGTAAATATGACGTCGCACATCGGGGTTCCTTCAGAAGGCCTTGGAGCTCCGCCGAGGGCGGACGCTCCGAGGCCTCCTCCAAGGCGTCGCTGGAGTGCGGCGGGAAGGGAGGACCACCTGCGCGCGACGCGCGGGTGCACGCGCACGACCGCGCGTCGCCCCCAGGCAGTCCGCCCTTCCCGCCACGCTCCAGCGACGCCTCTGCACTGTGGTCTGCCAGGGGCGTGACAATATCCTTGTGCAGTTCCAAGCAGGTAGCTGCAAAAGGAGGTTTATCCAGCCCCTGGTAATGCCAACACACTTGTTGTTCTGCTGTGTTTAGCTTGGTGGGTGTTAAGTTGTACAGGCCTGTGACAAATCTATTTAAAAGCCTCACATTACACTTTTCAAACATATGAAATCCAACTCATTTAACTGTTTCAAGACAACAAACGGAAAACAAAAGCGAATAGCTGCAGAACACAACGAACAGCCATGTCAAAACAACCAAAGCCAAAGAGAAACCAAAAACAACAGAGCGATGCGATTAAACAATATGGAAGGCCCGCTTGAAAAGTCAAGTCTCTCCCTGGCACCTGAAGGTCTGTAATACAGAGGGCAGGTACCACAAACCACCACCATCATTTCATAAAGTTGATGCCACTGCTGAAAAGTCCTTGCTCCTTGCGGATGTCTGCTGCATCTCAGACAGCAAAGGCACCAGGAGCAGGGCTTCAGAGGTTGAATGGAGGGCACAGGGAGACACAAAGAGAAGAAAGTGGTCCTTTACGTACCCACGTCCCAAGCTATTTAAGACTTTAAAGGTAAGAACCAGTGTGTTGAATTGAGCTTGTAGATGAATACGCAGTCAATGTAGATCAAATCACATTGGGTTAGGATGCTTATGTTAAACTAATAGTGTGACTGTAGGTACACCCTTCCTAACTGTTGGAGATGGGCAGCTTTCGGCTGTTTGGACACTGGGGGGGGGGAGTGTATAGCCTAGTCACCTGAAAGACCTTCTTTACTCTGACCTCTCTGTGTCTAAAGGAAGGGGTGTGGCCCCTGACCTATTTCCTCCTTCATGCTCTTTCTCACTCTCTTACTATTCTGACTCCAAGCAGGAAGGTTGTGTGCCATGTGGGCTCTGATGCCCAGCGGCCATCTTCCAAGCATAGCTCATGCAGGGGGCTTCAGCTCTAAGGGGGCTCCATCTTAAGTTAGAAGTGATCCTCTGATCTAAATCAGATGCTGTATATATGAGCTGAACCGTGAGTAAACTTCTTCTTTTTGCAACTTAACTCAGCATATGCCTCGTGTGTTTTAGCTAATAGCAGTCTGCCTGGATGTAAGAGGGAACAAACTCTGCTAAGAATCTCCTAGATAACCTCCCAAATAGAGGCTTATCCCAAAACTAACCACATGGGAACTGCTGTTAGGATGGGCTTTTAGCAAGGCTTGAGGGACAGATAAGGCCTTTGGTTTACTGATGGAATGTCCCAGGTATTCTCAGATCCATCTGTTGCTCAGTGCAAGAGTGATTACCAGCACCGTGCTCAAGTGCTCACCAGAGAGCTTTCAGAATCCTGATCCTGCAGCAGTTATTGCTCTTGCAGCTTGTTATGGCCCTTATGGCTGTCCTGTGAGAAGATGATAGGAAATGCTCTGTCCATTTCTGCTCTGCTAGGAGCCACCCTGGCAGATGTTTTCCTCTGCCTTCTCCCACAAGATGGGTTTACTCTCTCTGTTGATTTTACAACCCCCAAGATTTGAACCACTCTTGATTTTTATTTATGACACAGATGCTTTAGGGAATAGAGGCAGAGCCTGAAATTAAATTAAATTAGCTTAAACATGTCATGCAGATGGATGATAATGTACATTTTAATGCTATCGCACACCTATGAGTTTGCGTGACGGATGCATTTTTCATCTTAGATCCAGCTCGCACTAGCAAAATTCTTTGTACTTCAGCTAAGAAAGGAAACTCCCTCTGTACCTGTTTATCAGGCGTTATTGTAAACAGGCGCTATGGAAGGAGAGAGAGAGAGAGTTTGATAATGGTTTATATTCTGCAGAATTAGTCGTTCCATGCCACATTTAGGAGCAGTTGAAGTAAATATAAAAATATTGTATAATGTAAAGAATCACCTCAATTTACAACTTTTGAGCATAGCATAGCAAAGAAGCTTCTTGATAGGCTAATACATGTAATATTATTGTAATTAATTTGATTCTTATGTCATCTGGGTTTTTTCATTCTTTTTTCACAGCAAAGTACTGTATATAAAACATGTTTTTTTTTCAGGTTTACATTTACCGGTAGATACATTTTCATGCATTTTTCTTCCTACTTGTACTAATGCAAACAATGATTATGTAAGTTGCCTTTTATTTCTTTGATAGAACCAGTTTTGTGAAAAGCGCTGACTCCGTGTAGTTTGCAAAGCGTATGTAATAACACATTGCTGTGGCTGCAGGAGGCTATGTCAGTTCTGACATCTTCTAAAGGAAACACACCTTTAGTTCCGGGGCTTATACAAAGACAACAAATCTTTGGCTGAAAGTGAAACTATGAATGCCAAAGCACTGTTACAATCACACCGAAATTGACAGCAAGCGATTCAACAGATGTTTTTTTCTTGTGCAAGCTTGCATATTTCATTTCAGTGAGCACAACAGAGGTTCCTAGTATTCAATATCAAGAGAATAGATTACTTTTCTGTCGCCTTTCCGTTTCAGACCTGAGTCGCCTAGTCTGTTTCAGACTAATGCTTCACATTAGTCAGTGTGTATTAGGTTGATTCAGGGCGCAATCCAAACCTACTTAGGCCGCTGTTGTAACCAGCGGCCCAGAGAAAACGGGAGGCCCCAGAACGGAAAAGGGATTCAAATCCCCTTTGAATTCCCCTTTTGGAGGGGATTTGAATTCCCTTTCCATTCTGGGGCCTCCTGTTTTCGCTGGGTCGCTGGTTACAACAGCGGCCTAAGTAGGTTTGGATTGCGCCCATAGTTACCTTGCTGCAGTGGTTGATGGGTGGAGCTTGTTACCAGTAATGTTTTGTAGCAATAAGTTGGTGTGGTGTTGTACACCAGGCAACCCAATCCTGTCTAGCAGAACACAGCAGCGCAAATAAGGCACCCACCACATCCTACGCAGGATTGGGCCTGCACTGGCCCAGCTGGAGGCCTCCTTGGGGTAAAGGGACGTTCGTCCCCTTACCCCGAGTAGAGCACCAGCCACTCTGATGGGGCTACTCGGATGTTCGCCAGCTATTTTGCTGGCACATATTCGAGCCGGCCAAGTAACGGAACCCCTGCAGGATATCTTGTAGCCCACCTCATCTGTATTTTTTTTATAATGCTACATACAGCATGAATGCCTTTGGAGCACACGGCCTCTGAAGGATACCAAGGCGCTACCTGTTATCCTTCTGAAGCAAGACTAAGATCTCCGCAATGTGCTTAATATTTAAAACTTACTTTGATCAATAGCGCTAGTGGATCTAATTCTCCAAAGACAGAAAATCCTTTCATCATAATTCTCACAACAGTCCTACAGCCCGGTCCAGCCCAAGGCAACTGCGGTACAATTCAGGCACAATTGCAGCCCAAGTGCTTTAGGCCCGAGTTGTGCCTGAATTGTGCCTGAGTTGGGCTGCAACTGTGACTGAATTGGGTTCAGGCACAATTCAGGCACAACTGCACAATTCAGGCACAATTGCAGCCTAAAAGTGGGCGTGTCGGGGGCATGTCGGGGGTGTGACGGGGGCGGTTACGAAATTTGGTCCGGTTCCAGACGCTGGAGAGCCCCTGACACGCCCCCTCGAGCCCAACTCAGGCCCAAAATTTGGGCCAGCAAAAAGGGTGGACCCAAATGTGAGGAGACCCATAGGAGCCATTTTACCTTACCCACACCAGCCCTCTCCTGAAAAGTTCTAACACCCTGGGCCCGAGTTGGGCCTGAGTTAGGACCGAACAGGTGTGGCCTAACTCTGGACATGGACCCAAATAGTTACCCTATCAGCCCCCAGCCCCACCCAGCCTCTTTCCCACAAAAGCCCAGCCCCAGCCCTCCACTCACTCTCTCTCTTTCTCTCTCTGAGCACGTGGCGTGGGGTTCTGTCCCCCAGCAGCCACAAAGTGGGACTTTGAAAACATTTCTAACACCCCTCTTCTCTCTTCTCTTCACCTCTCTCCTCTCTGCCCCCTCTAGGGCAGAGAGGGCTGTTCTGCCTGTGGCCAAACTGTTTACTCCTGTGCCTGGGCAGCTCTCTCCATGCAAGTGTTTGCTAACCCATGTCTTTCTCCCAGCCCCTCTCTCTCCCCCCCCCCCACAGGCAACAACACCAGCAGGTAAGTGCAGGTAAGAGCAGGGTTTGTGCTGACATGTGGTCTGACTTCTGCCTCTTAGCATAGAGAAATATAGGTAGGATACATGCCTCTATACCAATGTCATGTCTCATAGCTGCCTGCATAGCCTGCCATGATATGCCTCTTTACCAATGTCTTGTCTCATGTCTGCCTGCAATGCCTGCCATGATATGCCTCTTTACCAATGTCTGCCTGCAATGCCTGCCATGATATGCCTCTTTACCAATGTCATGTCTCATAGCTGCCTGCAATGCCTGCCATGATATGCCTCTTTACCAATGTCTGCCTGCAATGCCTGCCATGATATGCCTCTTTACCAATGTCTGCCTGCAATGCCTGCCATGATATGCCTCTTTACCAATGTCATGTCTCATAGCTGCCTGCAATGCCTGCCATGATATGCCTCTTTACCAATGTCATGTCTCATAGCTGCCTGCAATGCCTGTCATGAAATGTCTCTGTACCAATGTCTTGTCTCATAGCTGCCTGTATTAATGTGAGCACACAATGCCATGGGTGTGGAACTGTAACCCATATGTAGACACCAGCTGTTCCCCCTCCTCTTTTCTCCACAGGGTCTACTGACAGGTCAGTATTGCTAGGATTGCCATGGTTGTGACCCCCAAGTTGTGTTGTTGTCTCTCTCTTTGACCCCTTTCCCTTACAGGATCATGCTCACCTTACACCCAGGGAAGCAGCGCAGACCAGGCTCTGTGTCTCACACCACTCAGCTGTGTTTGATTTCTCTCCCTGCAGGCCTTTGCAACCGGCACACTGGCATTCCTTCAATGGTGATTGCCACCACACAACAGCTGCCATGGAACACCCCCAAGTTGTTCGTCCCCCCAGGAATGCCCACTACCACCAACCGTCCGGGGAGCACCCCTGGGCCCGCAGTCTGGTTACCCCATGGTCGTCTGCCTCGATGCTGCCAGAGGTCTGGGAGCCTGCCCTGCAACCCTCCTCAGCTGCTGCTGCTGCTGCTACATTCTGAGTGGCTGCTGTGCCTACCCCTTGCAGCCTCGCCTGGCCATCCCTGCCAATGTTCCAGAACAATAAAGATGCCCCTTGGGCAAAGGCCCCTTGAACACCATGACCCCAATGTTACACAAGCACTGCCCCACACACAGAGAGACAGCGCCCAGCACACAAGGCCCTGCATGAATCCCAGCCAGGGCCTGCCACAGCCAGCCCAGGGAGAACACAGCAGGGGGGCTGCCAGACCCTCAGGGCTCAGAGGGGAGGGGGGAGTTGGGGGGCCTCTCAGGCAGGCAAACAGTGACAGGCGACATGGTGCATGTCCGCCACGTCCGGGAAGAGCCCTTTCAGCAACCGGGGCTCTCACCCACCCTCGGTCCGCCCGTCAATGGCGTCCGTGTCCGCCCGTCAACGGTGTCCGTTTCCGCCCTCAGTCCGCCCGTCAACAGCGTCCGTTTCCGCCCTCAGTCCGCCCGTCAACAGCGTCCGTTTCCGCCCTCGGTCCGTCTGCATGAGAGGCGCCCGTTCCTGCATTGCCTCCATCTGCGAAGTGACCCCTGTGTCCCTATTGGTCTCTGCAGACCCCTCTCCCTGTATCCCTCTCCCACCAGCCTTGTTGTCTGTCTGTTTCTGACCCACCCGTGTCCCTCCCCAGCACCCCCTGTCCGCCTGCCTGTGTGCCTGCCTCCCCTCCCACTCCCTGATGATGGATGCTGGCACCCCCCACCCCGCCAGAGCGCCTGCCGCAAGGCGCCTACGTTGCCCCATCTGGGGAGTGATGAGCTGCGTGAGCCCTTCCCGCTCGCAGCAGACAAGCCCAAGGCATCTCTCGGTCTTGGCCGGAGCACGGAGCAGAAGGCATGCTGGGATGCCTTCTTTGTGGGCATAGCCACGGCCCTGGTGGCCCAGGGCTTCAGGCAGCGCACGGGCATGTCATGGCGGAGGCGGTTCCAGACCTCATGAGACCCCCCTTGTGCGTGCCGTTCCCACCCCCTCCTTCCCTTCTCTCCCCCGCTCACCCCCCCATGACTCCCACGTGCAGCCTCACCGTGGCTTGGGGGTGGCATCGCAGTCTGCAGGAGGGAGGGCAGTGGCACTCCCCCCTGCGGCAGGTGGTTAATGCCCAGGGTGCCCTGGGGCAGCTGGCACTGGCACAACCTCTGCCCTTCAGCTGACTGTCGCACGCCCAGTGCCTGCAGGCCCACCTGTGGCTGCCCATCTGTTGCGACCGCTGCAGCAGCTGTGGTAGGTGCACGCAGACGGGCTGAGGAGGGGGCTCTTCGCTTCCACAAGACTGACAGCTCCCCACAGGGGCCTGCCTGCCTCTGCGGTAAGTTTTGCCTCGATCCTGGCCCACTGCTCTTGCCTCCTGCCTAACTCAGGCACAGTTGCAGCCTAACTCGGTCCTATTTTGGGCCCCAATTGGGCCACAATTGGGCCTCAACTGTGCCTGAGTTGGGCTGGACTGAGCCCCTAGTCTCCCAAATTAAACTACACCTTTGGCCAGATGTGTCTGGTCCCCTTGAGCACTATTTGTCACCATGAGCATTAAACAAGTAAGCTATATTCAGTGAGAAAGGGCCAACTAATTGAACTGACTATAGGATGCTTTATACCTTGTTGCTTATGCTTGGCCACGGTGTTATCTTTAATTACTTAAATGCATCATTTGGAAATGTAGGGCAACTGCTGTGATTGTAAATGCATTTCCACCAGCAGCCCCACTGAAATCAATGGGCCTTCACTGATCCAAGCACATTTATAATTACAATGGTCCTCCATACAGGACTGATTACATTTTAATTATGTTTAAAGAGTGTACTTGAGGTAGCTATTAAAACTGGCAATAGGATGAGTCAAAGTGGGAAAATGCATCTGAGAAAGGAATACAACATGGCCTACTGGAGTCCAGACTAGTGGTGGCACTAAGAAAATGTGGTTGATGTTAGGACTGTGGCTAGCCAGACACCAATCTAAACCTGAAAAGGTGTGTTCCTCAGTATTCAGTGTCTCTCAGATCAACAGCAGCAATTGGAATTTGGATGCTAATGTGCAGCTATCAGAAGCTAGTGATAGGGGAGCTCTCCTTGTTTCATTTCAAATTGCTTTGGTAATAATATACCACCTCCCTCTGTGATCTTTAGGCTGCTAATAGCCCCATCCAGCTCTAACTATAATCACACTGACTGGGAGAGTAAAGAGAGCCTTCTAAGTTTTGGCCATTTGGCCAAAGTTTCATCAGACAAGCTTAGGGATTGCACAGAGCTGCGGTCTCTGCTAGTGGCTCAGGGACTACTGAGCTCTCGTAAAAAGAAGCTGTCAGAGGCTTGTGCACAGCTCTATCTCAGCTATGATTGATTGGTATCAAGAAATTGGACAAAAAATAGACAAAAGAGACTGTTTGATGTTGCGCAATTCCCTTGCTCTCTAAGTTCTGGAACGTCCCTGTGCCAATAAATCAGGGACTACACAGTATGTATGAGTCCTAAAAACTGTCCTTTGGGAGCTTTTGCAAAGCTTGCAAATTCATGATTTTTTTTTGGGGGGGGGAATAGACAAAATAGGCTGCTTGCAGTCTGGTAACATAGCTTCTACCAATCAATAGAGCTTTCTTTGAGAATGAGAGACTAACATTAAGATAGTTACATGGATGGCCCAATCCTACCCCCCCACCCATATTATGCTATGCAGCTACACTGACTAACATGAAGCTTCCATGATTGCGTGCAGAAGTTTTTCAGGAACAACACTAACAGCCCAATCCTATTGTCTGCACACCCACAAGTACCGTTGATGGAGCATACGCTGCATGCTACGGTGGGGTGGGGGTGCTTAGATGGCCTGAAAGATGTAAGTAAAAATATTTTTTTACTTAATTTTTTTTAAAAAAAATTACCTCCCGGTAGGCTGCCTGATCACTAATGAATTTCCTCAGACATACTGAGGAGAGGTAGGGGGCAGGTCAGGGCCAGGAAAGAGGGATAGGATCTGGTGTGTGTGACTACAGAGAAGATCCACCCTCTCCTACCCCTAAACTGCCTCTGGTTCAATCCACTCCTTGCCCCGATCCTCCCCCGAACCTCCCACAAACTATCCCCTCCGCCACTGTACCTGCACCAGTGGAGTGTCGTGGCAGTTCTGGCCCATGCACGGAACCTCTAGCCATTTCTGCCAGTGGCTTTGTAGTGCACGATAGTGGAACAACATTTGCACTGTCGCAAGGTGATTTACGGCAGCAGATCACTGGATCTACTAGTGGCCCATAAGATTGGGTCTTAAGTCATTTTCTCCTTCTGTTCACCATCCTTTGTGTCCATGCCAGCAATTTCACAATCTAAGTGACAAGGAAATTGGAAAAAATGTAAGTAATTTTGATTCAGTCCTAGCTATAACTTATTTCATATGAAGTGTCAGATAGGCAAGCAAATTCCAGAATAATTTTGCATTTTTGAGACATTTTGGTAAGATTTTAATGAACATATTTTCATCATTAATGCAATATGATTTGAGGGTATGCATGAAAAATCAGATTACATTTTAAAGCATTGCTATTATTGGTTCCCTGAGAGATTATCCTGACAATAAAGATGAATGTTGTAATTGATCAATCTTAGCTTCATGTTTTATACCACCACCAACCCCAGACCTAGTTTCAACTACATTAGAAGCTGACATTATTAGTTGTTCAGCTCTATCAAACTGGGAATTTCACATTATCAAATTACAGTTGCTATGGAAACCACACCGTTCTGTGTGTGTGTGTTTTTTTGTTTGGTAGCGGTATAGGAAAATCTCAGCACGAGTATGCACATCAGAACATATCGCTTGACTGGTAATGCACTGACAGTGAACAAGTCCCGCAAAAATGGGAAGAAAAAATAACCTGTAGTGGGGTTGCTTAACTTGTTAAGATTCTGTTTTCAGCCTGACTGGTTGAAGGGAAAAAATGCACTTAAGTCTTGTATCCATATTAAATTTCTTCCATTTGTTTCCCTGACAAGAAACTGTAGTGCTGTAGGGAGTGTGGATTATGAAAGGGAACCTTTCCACAATGGGTTTTCTCTCCTTCCTCCGACTGTGCACTGCATTCATGTATTTATTTGTTTGTTTTTTGTTTGTTTTGGAATGTGTATCCTACTTGCAAATGCCTCAATGGGGCTACCGAAACCAATTAAGATTAAACAATAAAATGATACCAGCAACAATATAAACAGCAAATAAACACCGAAAATAAAATCAACAAGAAGTTGATTGGAAAAGTTGAAAATAATCAACTTGAAGAATTTGACCTAAAGCTTTAAAACAATTGGCCAGTTTGAAAGGGGGATGAGCCGATATAGTGCAGTGGTGTTCAGTGGCGATTCTACGACCGCCCACCCCCTGCGCTGGAAGTGACGTAACGGCTGCAGATGTTATGCACCGTTCCGAGGCACAGGGCAGGCGGGAGGGCAAAACACACCGCCGACGCTGCTCGCTTGCCCTACAAACGGGATGATTCGTGCCTCCGCCATCCGCCGTGATACCCCCCTGCCACCTGCCACCTGGGGTCTGATCTTGTCACCTGGGGGCCCACCACCCCAAGACCCCCCCCGACAACGCCTCTGGGGTGTTTTCCCCAGACCTCAAACCACTCAAATCTCCTTCACACATAGTACTGGTGCTGCAGTATTGGAGGTCCTGAGGCAAAGCCCTGTACAGTACTGAACGTCTCTTCAAGTGTCCTCACAATGGCAGCATATGGAGCTCCTCCCCTCCTTCCTACTGCTAAATGGGGTGGGAGGAATCTGAGATGGTTGACCAGTATGGAGGACTTAGGTTGGCCTGGTGAGGTGGGCCATCTGATGGACATGTGATGAGGGAGCTGCTATTCCTTTCCACATCACAAATGCCAGAATCCCTGGACCACAGAGGAGAACCCTACGTTGTGATTGTGGGTGTTCCCCATACCAATGTTGTTCTAGTTTCTGAGAAGGGTGATAGTTTAATGGGGAGGAGCTGGAGCCTGGACTTCATCCATATGGTTCAGGCTTTCTGACATGAGTCATGACCATTAGAGTGTGGGAAGGAATTGCACTGCAGTATTGCTATGTTGCCAAGTATTGTAAGAAGGGAGCCTCCATGCTCTGCATTTCCCTGTCTCTCTCTCATAGGAGGCAAGGGGGAGCAGAGTGGTGGTGGCAACTCTTTCAGTGCATTTTCAAGCTGATCCAAGCTATTGTAGCATTCACAGTGTCTGGTTTGTATAGGACAGCAATTGATTACAGAAGAGAAAGCATGAATTGTCTAGACAAAAATGATCATGGGAATCCAACCTATTAAGGTCATATATTAGTTTTAGTAATTTCATAAATTTTAGTAGTATGTGAGAGAGCTCAAACCTGCATCTTAGCACCATCTTTCACAGTGGAGTCCTTTATGATGGTACCATACTAAACACGATTGGGTCCAAAACAGTATCTCAACTATGATGTCGATAATATGAACCTGGAACATTGGGGAGGGAAATGTAATTGGGGTGGGGGGGGTGACATCAGGAGATCATTTCATAAAGTTAAAGACTGTCAGCAGCATCCGATACGCCCAAGGCAGAAAACAAAACAGCAGCTGCCGGCTCAGTATGGAGTAACACAAGCTGGTACTCAAATAGTATCAGGTGCCTGAGGGGTTCCAGGAGGCTGGAACCAGCTCACAGCAGGAGACAAGAGTTGCGGTAAGAGATGCTAATGAGATGGGGATAGTTAAGACAGATCTGATAACTGAATCTAAAAACATGCCTCCTGCATCCTCTAGTGCTTTTTTATCTTTTTGATCTGAAATACTGCTGAGATCACTGTTCAGGTGCCATTATACAGACAATGAATGAGAATACTTTTTTTCCACATTCCTCCAAGGAGCTCAGAGTGGTGTACATGGTTCCTTCCCTCCATTTGTCCTCACAACAACCCTGTGAGGTAGATGAGGCTGTGAGATAGTAACTGACTCAAGGTCACCCAGGAAGCTTTGAGGGTTAGTGGGAATTTGAACCTGGAACTTCCAGGTTGAAGTCCAACTCCAGAACCACTACATCATCCTGGCTCCTGTAGCGTAGCTGGCGTTTTTCCAAGGGGACCGTGGGCAGGATGACCGTTTTCGCCCCGCCACCAGAATGGAGCGGGACCGGAGCCAAAAGGTTCAGTTCCATTTCGGTGGCGGGGGTGGGGTGGGGTGAGGACGTGTTGCCCCGCCCATGGTCCCCTTGGGAAAACGCCAGTTACGCCACTGCCTGACTCTCCACCTTCTTTACTTATCCACCTATGCACTGGGTGGTGGGCAGTCCAATCCTATTGGGCTGCTCCTCTGGCAAAACTAGCGTTCTGTAAAGTGCACTCCAGCAGCGTGTGCTGCCGGAGTGCCAGTGGGAAGGCTGGAGCCTTCCTGCGCGCATCGTCCCAGTTCTGGCTGCCTGCTTGAGCAGGTAAGCCAGAGTAGAAGGCAGAAAGGGTGGGAGAGGGCAGACCGGGGGCGGGGAAGTGGCGAATCTGGGCAGGGAGGGGGGAGGAATGGGGCGGGGAGGCTGCGGGAGGAGGTGGATCCAATGGCAATGGTGCATGCCAGAACTTATCCTCTTTTTCCATAGCCTCCCTGCCCCCTTTCTCTCCTCAAACTTCATTATACTGATTTTGTCTGGCCCTCAATTAAGAAAGCTGCTGCTGCATACACACTATGAAAATGAGGATCTTCCCCACCAAACAGATAGAGGACACCTTCCTGTCCCTCCGCAGAACATGCTGCTGGGACTGCTGTCTTATCGGCCATCATAAATGGTCTAGCCTACTATTCTCCTCTCCTCTGTGTTTTGTTTTTGAATTCAACAAGCAGGTGGAGAAACAGTGGGGGCTGGTACACTGCCAAGGGAGGCAGGATCCAGTGCCAGGAAGCTTTGGGCCAGCCTTGAACCAAAAGGGCAGGATAACAGATCACTGCTCTATCATCAGCTTCTGTTCTCATCAGCATCAAAGCAGACAATTCTGTCTGTTTGGGCTCTCAGTTGAGTATCAGGAAGACTATCAAGACTACAGACTTGTTCACCACTTACCATACTTTATCCAAGGGACAAGTGAAATAACACTGTAGTCATCCCTCACCTAACGTAATGGTTCCTTCCAATGCAGAGAAAGCTAGTCTCTCCATTGAAACCATTGAAATCAAGCTAGTTGTGACTAATGTATCTTGTCAGAGTGTCTCGGGTAAGCATGCTGGTCTCACAACACAAAGCTTGCTGTCTCTGGCCTCACATCACCAGAGTTTCAATCCATGTTGTCACTCACAGCTGCAACCAAAGTCCTGGCCACCCTTTCTGGAAACGCCCCAATATCCTGCTTCAGCCATGATAATCGCTGTCCCTTAGAGACTGAGAACTCTGCCTTTTCAATATTGTTCCAGCAAGAGAAACTGAAAGCTTACCTGATTCCCTCTTCAAGTTGGGGTGCAGAAGAGGCCAGCAGGAAGGGCAGAGAAGATATGGGGGTCAAGGAGGTGAGAAGGGAATGTAATCAGGGGCAGCTACAGATTTGGGGGAATCTAGGCAAAATGCCCTCTGGTGGATCCAGGTTGGCTAACCAAACAGTGAGTGGTGATGGGCAGCTGCAATGACACTCCTTTCAGTGCTGGTGCAGCTGTAGTTGTCATTGAACTTCCCTCACAATGCCCCTGATGTAGCATTGCTCCAAATATGGTGGGGAAAATTGAAGTGGCATCTCCAGTGGACTGGTGAGAAAGGGGGGGGGGGAAATTCGTCGTCTAGTTGTAGTGCAGACATCAGTGCTAGCATAAGGTTGCTGGGAGTCCTGGGGCAAAGTCTTGTATGGCCCCACCTACAGTAGCCACATCGGGACCCTCCCCTGCAAGCTTACTTGTTGGGCAACCATGGATGGCAAGCTACAGCTCCTCCCAAGTTTTCTCTCAGCAAATCTGAGGGTGGCAGCTCCTCCCTCCACGCTGGCCAATGGAAGCATTACCCAGAGGTTCTGGGACATTCTCTAGAGCAGTGTTTTTCAACCGGTGTGCTGTGAATGGGCCTCAGGTGTGCCGCGGGGCCAGAGGAGACATACAGCAGCAGTGCACGGAAGAAGCGGCTGCCTGGAGCCTTGCACGGCAGCACAAGTAAAAGAAGCAATCAGCAAAGGGGCCAGAAGCGGCCACTTTGTGCTTCATGCTGTGGCACTCGTAGAAGAAGCGGCCAGAAGCGGCTGCTTTGAGCCTCACGGTGGGCTTCGTGCTGTGCTTGGCACAGACCTGCTTCCCATTCCTACTGTCCTCACCAGAAGCACTGCAGTTCTTGTAGCAGTTCTCCTCCGGGAGACCTGAGAGCAGAGTGTCTGGTGTTCTGTGTGCACAGCGCATGTGTGTGAGTCACATCCCTGACGGGACCCCTGGGCTTATTAGACATGGATAGATTTGTCGTTTTAAAATGGAAGTTAGATGATGACAATAAATCATTGAATGTAATTAAATTATTCTTTGTCATGCAATAATTTAATTGTATTAATTAAATTAAAGTAATTTATTTTAATAAATGCATTTAATTTATTAAATAAATTAATGTCATTGTATTTATTAATTGTAATGTAATAATTTAATGTAATTAAAAAGCTGCTGGTGTGCCTTGACAATTTTAGCACCTTGTCAGTGTGCAGTGAGTTGAAAAAGGTTGAAAATCACTGCCCTAGAGGTTCTGGGGGAAATTCTCAATTGTAGATAGGGGTGCTGACTGAGCACAATGGCAGCATGAGTTTTTCAACTGCCTCATGTTTCCACTGGCAGTGAGGGGTTCAGGGGTCGAACTGTAGTATGCAAATAACCCCCCCTGAAATATTTTTATGTCATCGGCCACCCTCTCCTGAACTCTCTGCCTTTTACCCCATCCAAATCCACCCAAGAACCACTGAGATACAGCCATTTTAAAAGACCGCTTTTAAATTCGGCTTCTTTTTCCGGTTTGCGCGTACTTTGACAGCTGGCGCGTGCCAGCCAGAATCGAAAGTTCACGGGCACGCGCCCGGCACGCGCCTCTGGAACCCCCAAGAGAAGCAGCCAGCAGCAAAGTTCACTCTGCACCTACTTAATCCTCTTTACCTTTTAACCCACTTAGCCTGTAATCCCCTTTCTGGGCGTTCAGCCAACTCCAGCAGACGGCGTGTGCCGCTTGTTACTTGGCTTGCGCACCCGGCTCTTTGAACGTTTGACCCCTCTATCTCCGCTTTTGACAGATTTAAAGGGCCAGCGATTTATTCTGTGGAAAAATGCAACTTTTGGAAGATTTGGTGTGTATTTTGGGTTCCTTGAGTGTTATGTGCCGGATCTTCATTGAGGATCATCGGGGTCACCCCAGGGATGGATCCCAACACAGAAGGGTCCCCATCCTCTCGCTCTACTGAGGCTAATCTTGGGTTGAGTGGAGAGGCTCCTGGAAGCAGGGCAATAGATTTGCGGCCGTAAAAGCTGAGTTAAAGTCTCAGCATCCTCACTGGGATTGCCTGGGAAGCCCGGGGTTGCGCAAGGGTTAGAGTCCCGTCTCCTCTCTTCGCCAGGACTCAGGGGGGTTTAACGAAGGTTGGCACTGAGGGTGCACCTCCCGCCAGAATCTGCACTGCAGGGAGTAGGGGAACGACCATTTTGAGACATAACTCAGCCAGCAAAACAGCGGCTCCAATTCTGTGTTGTTCCCAAATGGCTGCCTTCTACCCAGGTGCCAGCTGGGGGCAAGGACAAAGGGGAATTCCAGAAACACAGCAAGGATTCAGATTGTTGCATTTCCTTGAATGTCAAAAGCCATCTCTTTGTGCACCCTTTTCCCAACCCAATCACTGCTAACCCCTTTCTTACCTTGCTTGGCTACAATTATGCAGACGCCTCTCAGCTATCTCTATTGTTCTTGTCTCTTCCTGGCTACATTTGTTTCACATGCTAATCCAGTTATCTTCCTTGCTCCCGCCTGACTGACAGCAATCACTCAAATCTCCCCAACTGTATGGTGCCATGGGCAGGGGCCTATTGTGTGGCATTTTTGGCTATCTCATTGGAAAATGTTGCCTTTTGTGTTAAGCAGGCTTCTCAAAAGGACCATTTACAAAACCCCGGAAAACCTCGCTTTCCCTGAAGAGGGGGTCTAATCCCATTACCTCCTGCCACCCAGTACCCCCACCCATCATACCATTGGTTCCCAGTCGCACAAAGCACCACACTTTTCATTGGTTCTTTTAATAAAGTTTATCTTTTATTGGTTCAAAGTTTCATACACGCTGCTGCTGTTCTCATTGGTGTAAAGTTTCAATCCAACTTCCTATTGGCTGTATCAAAGTGTAACTTCTTGGATCCTTCCCCTCATTGGCCCTTCTTTATTATGTACTCTTTCAACAATGTACTCCACGATTTCACCTGTAATAATGAAATGTATATAAACTTTTGTATTGATTATATCTGTTACACTTTCTGCCTTGCTGATCTTGTCCTTTGCTAGCAAAGTAAAGATCTTCTTCACCCCAGTACTGGACTTTTTTGAGCTCTATTTTGGCGCCTCTGCACACTGCAGATCTTTTTTCCTTCTCTCTCTCTCTCTTCCTTTTTGGGTACCCGCTCCGCCCGCGGAGTCAGGTGTCTGCTCACCGAATCAAACGAGCTGAAATCACTAGCACCCCTGGGTGCTCACAACAGAACCCTGGTGGGCTCTGGCCTACCCCTGATAGACATCATGGCCATGGTCCCTGCCAGATGCTGACCCCCCACATTTGCCCAAGGGTGTCTTGTTCCAATGTCAGACCTGAATGTAATGGATTTCAGGGGATAGGCTCCTATGTCTTTGGGGGAATTGTAATGATTACAATTACAACTTCATTTCTCTCAACCTCAAAAGCCTCGCAATGGCTCCAGTTTTCATCAAGCATTCTTGGGGGGGGGAGGCTATGTACATACAGTGCGTGTGAGCCTAGGCTCTATGCTTATGTTCAGATGAATCATCAGAGTGGGAGTTTTCCCTCTGCCTCCCTCACCTCTCATGTTCATTCACCCAAGTTTGTCATATGAAAAGGCGACTGTGTCTGGCTCGTCTGTGATATTTATTGCTAACAGCATATTATCCAGATGCTGTCACTAGGCCACTCGGAAGAAGGTATAACAGAAAGGACAGCCACCTTGCATATTAGCAAAGCTTATTTCCTTCTTGACGTTACTTTATTATTTTTCATTCCATATTATAAAAGAAACGAAGCTACGCTGACAAGCAATGACTCCGTTTCTGTTCAGTGAACCCAGGGTTGTTGCTCATTCCAGAGCTTTCCTTAGACAAATATTTAGCTAATAAATCAAGAGACCTACATGTAATTATGGCAAATAGAGACTCATCTATTTATGCACATGAGATTAAATACAGGGAATGAAAACACCAGGGGCAGCTGGAAAAAGAAAACGTAAGCAGGAACACAATTATATGCCATGAAGCAAAAAAGGACTGTCAGAGCAACCAATGAAGCACACTTATTTAACAACATAAACACAACATCACCCCATAAATCACTAAGAATATTTTGCAACTACAGCCCCAAGGATAGTTCCAGTACAGCGAAAGAGAATGAGGAAGCAAACCATTCAATCTTGACTAGTCATTGCCATAAATTCCTGACACATAAAGTCAAAGCGCTCTCGCTGAGCACCCGCCATATCTTGCTTTCATTATCGTCTTCCTCTGCCTATCCTTTATGCACGGTTAAAGAGCAAGGAGACTTGTTTCCCATTCACTACAAGAGAGACTGTATCTCTGTAATACTTTCCTGGGAGTAACTTTCCTGGGTGCACACTTTCCTGGGAGTAAGCCCCACACTGAACACAATGGGACTTAATTCTGAGTAGACATGCATAGGATTGTGCTATAAGAGGCTTACTTTTACAATACTGCATACTGTAGTAGTAAGAGACTTCTGGGAAGAATCTTTCCCTTATTTTGAATGTGCAGGTCCTTAATACTCAAAGGATGAAACCACCCGCAGAGAAATGAGAGCCAATTTCTGACTTTGCAAATCCAGATTTATGCAAAATAGTCCAGATGGAAGTTTCCTAATACAGCACTTCCAGTCCAGTGTTAGGTCTAGAAATGCATCAATTTTCTCAAGGGAATCACACCATGACTAATAAGGCATTTCTGAACATTGCTTACCTCACCTCTTCTGCCTGGGTGGCGCATCTGCTCTTATTGGAGCAAAGAGGTTGTCTGGTTATTGCTGTCCAATAATGGACGCTCAAAATTTTTCCAAAGAAAAATGTTCTTCACATTCTTTTTCAAATACTGTAGTTAGATCACTGTATGGAAAGAGCTTCATGATACTATAATGGCCGCGGTAACAGTATTTGCAACAATGACAATTCTACCAGGGAGTGTGTGCACAGAGAGCTGCCATTGCCTTTTGCACTGGCAATATCCCTTGTCCTTAAGGGTCATGATTCATGTGGCAAGTAGAAATTCAAGAAGGCAAGCTTCTGCTTCTTTTCAGATG
Organism: Plestiodon gilberti rubricaudatus; assembly: GCA_026170595.1. NCBI lineage: Eukaryota > Metazoa > Chordata > Lepidosauria > Squamata > Scincidae > Plestiodon > Plestiodon gilberti. The sequence goes on from JANXHW010000004.1 coordinate 31,966,702, forward strand.
TGCCTTTTCTTCATTCCTAGCCCTGTACCTTTTGCGAAACTTGCCAGAGCCTGTGCTCCTTCTCTGTCCTAATAGTAGGCTGACTTCTGGAGACATTGCAAGCTGTGTCTCTGTCCTAAGTAGTTTTTGGCTGGGCGCAGTCTCATAGTGATGGCTTTAACAGATGGCTTTTAACATGTAAATGTGGATGACCCACTGGGGGTGTTTGTTTTAATTGTTTTAACTGTTTTAATTTCCTGTTTTTAAAAGTATATATGTATTTTAAGGTTTTTATTGTAAGCCGCCTTGGTTGCCCTTGTGGGAGAAAGGCGGGGTAATTTTTTTTTGTAGTATATTTATATTTTATTGATATAATAACATAAAAACAATACATAATTCATAAAATTATAGCAAGCACAAAGCGTCACATCCTACTAGCATACTATTCACTATTTTCTATATATAATTTCCAACTTAGCCAAAATAACACCCACAATCTATTCATTAAATCCACATATCATCACATCGTTCCTCTCTCTCTCTCTTAAAAAATCTATAAATGGTTTCCAATTATTCACGAAAAGGTTAACTGACTTTTCCTTAATTAAAATTGTAAGTTTGTCCATTTCGGCATAATCCAAAACTTTCAGCCACCAATCTTCCAACGAAGGTATCTCCGAATTCTTCCAATATTGTGCATATAAAATTCTTGCCGCAGCTATCATATACAAAAACAAAGTTTGAAATTTTTCGCCTACATGATCATCCCACATACCCAACAAAAATTTCCGGTTTCATTTGAATCTTAATCTTTAAAATCAACTCAATCTGTTTATGAATCTGGGTCCAGTACTTCTTTGCTTGGGAGCATGTCCACCACATATGGTAAAAAGTTGCGGGGTACAAATTCTATAAATAAATAAATAGTGGTGAATGGCTAAACTTGAGAAAACAAATTAGCACTGTATAACCCACTGGAGAAGTGTATGTCCATTCCAGGCTATTGAAGAGGCATGATTTTCCCCGAGACCCTGCATTAAAAAGCTGTATGAAAAGACTCTGAATTTTAGAATGCATAAAATGCATGCTAATCAGGGCTCTATGCAGTGTATTTTCTTGCAACTTGCAAAGTCCTTGTCTGAGTCTGACTCAAATGAAAAATGGACCACAGCCCAGTGATTCAGTTCAGCTTCAAAGTGATTCATTGCAGTAAGGACTTGGCTGCTTTGTTTTCCCTCTAGTGTAGCTTTTTGGGCAGGTGATAGTTTTAACTGCACTTCTCAGGCCACTTACTCTGGAGCTGTTTCTTTTATGATGATCACACATATATCAGGGGACGGACTGGGGTGTTGTATACACACAAGGTAAACATGCATACCTTGGAAAGCTGCAGCCTATCACAACTCCCCAGTAAGTGTACATGCAGCAAACAGATCAGATAGCAGACCAACAAGCTCAGTTCTTGTGTCCCTGATTTCCCTTAATGTGTGCCTGGAGCTTATCTCACCAGAATGTGCCTCTGCCTCTGTAACCATTTTATAATGCAATTTAAAACCTAGATACAGTCTGTCATACAGAATTCCCTGGTGCTGAAGACTCCCAGCAAGTGTCATTTATCTTATTAGCTGGCAGTAATATTCAGTACAACGGAATCATGGAAGAGTGCGTTTCTGAAGGATGAATCATATACTAATACCAAACGCGTGATTTTCAAACACACAAATGCCCATTTGTGGTTAATATTATTCATATGCTCTGCACACAGAAGCCTTCAGGAACTCATTTACAGTGGAAACGAGAGATTGGCTTTCTGATTATATGTGTGTTTGGTTATTTGTTGGCTTGTTTGTTTCAGAGAAGTGTATTACAGCGCAATCCTGAGGACTACACTGAGCAAGGGAGGCAGGCGCAGAGGCCGGCCTCCCTTGCTCCATTGCCGGAACGCAATGTACAGGTAAGGATCCGGCAGGGGTGGGGTGGTTCGGCGGTTGAGGGAGGGGGGCCATTGGCCTAGCCGGCCCAGGAGGGGGCAGGAGACGGCCTCGGCCATATCCCGGTCCTTGCCGGGCATTTAGGCCATTACACGGCCTCCTCCGACTTCCTGGCGGAAATCCGAGGAGGCCGATCAGGCCGGCCTGGAGTATTCCTTCCCTGAATAGACCTCTGGCCCGGTGGCAAAACGGCTGGGGCTCAGGATCTGGCAGGTGGCCCTGGGCCGCTGGCCAAATCCTTACGCAGGATTGTGCTGCCCGTTACCTTTCTACAACTGTTCAAGGTGTCATCAAAAATGATGCCAGCAACCCAAATATCCTACATTAAAACAATAGTTTTGCAAAATTCTTAGAAACAGGGGAAAGAAATCCACAAAAACAGTTTTAAAAAACCCAAAGAATGATCAACCAACAACCATTCCAGACCATGAGCAATTGCTTCAACGAAGAAAGCATTTCGCTTGTTCAGTTTTCCATGATGCAGTTGTCATCCAATGGCATCTTGCTGTCCTTGCAGTCTGCTCTATCCTGGGCAAAAAATTGGTCAGGATTTTGAGATAACAAATATCAAAGAAATATATGCACATAATTGAAAATGCATCCGTTTTGTCAATCAAGCAAAATGGATTGCTTCGTTCCTGCATAAAACGTACATTTTCAGATCACCTGAATCAGTTTCTATTCATCTTCCACAGAGCTTCTCCTAATGTTTGTTTTCTCTTGGCCTAAAATACGCCTCCTGTTGAACGGTTTCACACCAACGGATTCCCTGAAAGTGTCATAAATCAGAGTTTATTTCTTGGTACTTGGTACTGCTTCCTTCTACTTGGTAGGAAGTTACCTTCTGTGGACCAGACCAAAGATGTGGGACATCTCATTTGGTATTGTATACTAAACTGATTGGCAGTTGCTTGCCAGGGAGTGAGCCTCCCCTTGCAATCTGAAGTGGTATGGTCGAGACACTGGTTTACCATTTTAGAGGAGGAGAAGATGAAGAAGGTTCAGCAGCATCCCTCATCCCAATTAGGGATTGTGGTCTTTTTACCTACTGTCTCATCCCACAGTTTACCCAACTTACTTGCTTCCTCCTCCTAGCTGTATCACACTGTTTTGAAATAGTGCGGCAGAGTGGGATGGAATAAGGAAGCTGGGAGAAGCAGAAGTGGGGCGGTCCTTCTCCTGGCTTCCATGTTCTGCCCCACTCTACTGCTCTGTTTAAAACCATACAGCATCAGAAGAGGGGGAAGAAATAAGTAGTCAAATGGGGGCTAGGTGAAGCAGTTGAAGAGGTGACTGATGGAACAGGGTGCCTGCCTGTGCCCATCTGATGTCGGAGGCAATCTGCCTGATCTTGCCTCATGACTGGGCCAGCCCTGGTAACCCACTATAACTACTGTATTGTCCCTAGTATAAAACGCACCCCACCAATTTAACTTTTTAAACTAGGGGTGTGTTGTATACTCGCACTGTTGCAAAAATAATAAAATAACATAAAATGGTGAGAACAGCGTGAGACATTGCTGGAAGAAGCGGAGGCTTAGAGGAGACCATTGTCTTCAAAGCAGCTACTGTATTTCTTCGATTCTAAGACGCATGTTTTTTCCCAATTAAGCATTTCAAAAAATGGGGTGCGTCTTAGAATCGAAGATCTCCAAAAAGTACCCCAAAATGCCATTTCCTTACTTACCGGGGCTTGGGGGAGCTTCAGGGAGGCCTGCGCGACCCTTTGCAGGCCTCCCCGATCTTCAGTTCAGTGAAAAACGGCGATTTTCAGCCATTTCCAGTTTTAGCGAAAACCGGAAATGGCTGAAAATCACTGTTTTTCACCAAACTGAAGATCGGGGAGGCCTGCAGAGGGTCGCGCAGACCTCCCTGAAGCTCCCCCAAGTCCCGGTAAGTAAGGAAATTGTATTTTCTGGCGGACCGCAAAGGCACTGCTCAAAGGCAGTTAGGAGATCGTCAGCTGCAGCACGGGGCATGCTGGGGCGAACTCTCAGGTTCAGGAAGAGAGAGAGAGCTGCTGAGCAGAGGTGGCAAAATGGTGCGATAAAAATCAGATCGCTGTGGCAGGCAAGCTGGGGAGAGTTGGTGCTTAGCAGACAAATTGAAGGAAGGTGTTGCGTCTTGCAATTGATGGTTTTTGTTTTTTTTCTGCTGGTGTTCCTGAAATTAAGATGCGCCTTAGAATCGATGACGCCTTAGACTCGAAGAAATACGGTAATTGAAGTGATTATCGGGTGATTATCGCTGCTGGCTGAGACGTCTTTGCAGCGCCTGCTTTTCAGCTCGGTTTGCAGGGCTCCGTTTGCAGCTCCGAGATGCAGCAGGCTCCTTCTCTGCCCTGCAGGGCTTACTTTTCTTTGTAAAAACAAGAGGACACACACACCTCTCCCCTGTACAGGCTGTAACCCTTTCCAGGCTGCAATAAGTTGTTACGTCTTTGCAACACCTGCTTTCTTTGTAAAAACAAGAGCGTGCGTGCGTGTGTGCGCGCGCGCGCACGCACGCACACACACACACACACACACACACACTTTTCCCCTGTACAGGCTATAACCGTTTCCAGGCTGCAATAAGTTGTTAATTTTCGTTATCTGTTCTGCTGGGTTTTGTATCCTCTTGTAAAGCAAGATCACATATACTTTCATCCCCCCCTCCCCAGGCAACGAATGTTTTTTTAGGCTGTAATCCTTTGCACATTTTCCTGAGAGTAAGCTCCATCGAGAACAGTGGAAATTTGCTTCTGAGTAGACATGCACAGGATTGCACTGTTCATTTAAATCACTGGCATATATTTAATGCCAGTGATTTAATTAAAGTTTTTTTAATAGCACCAAACTTTAAGGGTGCGTCTTATAATCAGGTGTGTCTTATACTCGGGACAATATGGTATGTCAGACATCTGGCCCATTCAGATTGACTGAATTTCACTGAGTTACTCTAGCAATTAGTATATAATGTGTGGCAGATCCAGTCCGGGGGGGGGGGGCGGGATGAGGGAAAGATTGGTATTTACTATTATAACGAAATCAGGAAGCAGGATGTTGTTGGAAATTATGTTTAGCTCAAAGGACATATGGTCTCCTCAGGAGAGGTGACTTGAATGCACAGGATCAGACAGACATAAGCAAAGGACTCTTTGACAGCCCAGTCCTGCTAGCAGAACACACCGTGCTGCACAGAAGGTGCCCACGCAGCTGGCAACCTCCTCGGGTAAAGGGACGTTTGTTTTACCCTGAGTAACATGCCAGCCACCTCAATGGGTCTCCTCGAATGCATGCCAGCAATTTTGCTGGTGTACATTCGAGAGGCCTGTGTAAGGCCCAACAGGAATGCCCCCCGTTCCACCCTCCCCCTGCCCCCTGCCACCCGAAGGCGACTTACCTTCCCGCCATGGCGCTGCTCTGTTCTGTGGTGCCGGGGGAGCAGCACAAGCCTCTCTGTCAGTGCTGCTTACTCACTGGGTGCCGCAAATGTACCTTATGGCACATTTGCAGCACCCTAGACTGGCGGAGTACTGTCAGAACTCGCTATCCGCAAGGTCAGTTCCAGAACAGTCAGTTCTGGGCCCCTCACAGATTGCAACAGTTCTGGGCCCCTCACAGATTGCGTGGATCCACAGATATCAGGGTCCGCATTAAAAACTGTTAAAAAAGAAAAAAAAGGGGGAAGCAGGTTTTTTTTTACCTTTTTGAGTGAAAATGCTGTGTATTCTTGCGTAAACAAGCTGAAATCAGGCTCCGGAAACCTCTTCCGGGTCGCACAACTCCCTCTCCCAAAATAGCTCCAGAATGCATTGAAATGCATTGAAATGCATTCTGGGGCGACCTCGGGAAAGAGGAGGGGGAAGTCACGTGACCCAGAAGAGGCTTCCGGAGTGCAGTTTCAGCGTGTTTAAAAGCAAGAATACACAGCGTTTTCACTCCAAAAAGTTTATAAAAAACTGTTTTTTCCATCCCCCCCCCCTTTCACAGTTTTTAATGTGGACCCTCATGGATTCGGGATCTGCAGTGAGTCAAATACGTGGGTCCTGGATCCGCAGGGGAAAAAAAGGGTCCACTGTAATTGCTCTGCCAGTCTGAAGTTACAGGATTGTGCTGTGAATGTGTTTAATGGCAGGATTTGTATTGGATATGGCAGGAATATGTCTAATGGTAGAAAAAGGCAAATTAGACAATGTTCAACTAGATAGTAGATAGTCTTAGAAATTAGTCTGTCTTGTTCAAGATTGAATGATGATCCAACACTTTAATCAACGGTAGCCTCATCAGCTATACTGGCAAATATTTAACTCCTATGAGATTGTACATTTTCCCTCTCTATTCAGTCAGAAACTCTGGCAAGATTTCAGTGAGAGACTTTGACAAGACAAGATCTTGTGAGAACGTCACTTCCCAGTTACATAATTAGCTGCTTTTCCAGTAAGAAAACTTCTGATTCTGTCTGGGAATGTAGACATTCCTGATGTCTGGTTCAACAATTTAGATATGCTTGCATGATACTGTTTTCAGTCAAATGCAGGCATATATATTTAGAAAGGTTTTTTTTAACTATATTTTTACTGGGGAGAAAAATACTTTTTTTGCATCAAAGGAACAAACAAAATACAACATAGGAAGGATATGTCGTGTCTGTGATTGAGACATTCCTTGGTATTTGGGTTGGTCACAGACTAGCAATCCATTCTTATATTGGGCCAAAGGGACATTGAGGATGCTAAAAAAGGAGTCCGTATTTATGTGGCCATCTGCAGAGAAAGAATGTCAACAATAAACTCTGCATTTTGTTGTTTAGACCACTCTGTTTATCTCATCTCATTCCTAAGAATTCCTTGCACTGCTACAGAATACTGTACTAAGTGACTATCAAGAGACTTGATTCTAGAGATCAGAGTGCCAACAAAAGCATATTATATAGTACGTACAGTATATCTGACTAGACTAGAGAGACTGTTATGAGCAGAGGTTTAAAACTGTTTCATATTCAAACTACAGGTTTCCCTTCAAAACCATTTAAGTTAAAACATGCAGGAAGCACAGTTTGGTTTGAAATTCTTTCCCAAATGGTCAACCAAAAGGGGGAGGAGCTAAGTGCCTCAAAGTGCTATACAAGCAAGCTCCTAGCCATTTTGTATGGGAAGCTGGAGACATGTTTCTCATGAAAATATTTAACTCATTCTGTCACTAGCTTTTTAACCTTATTCCAGCCACTGTGAAAACTTCCAGTTAAATCCAGAAATGATTAACAGTGCAATCCTGTGTAAATTTCCACCAGCGGAGCAACGGCTCTGCTGGCACCAGGCGTCGTAAATGTTCCGTAAGGCACGTTTTTAGAACCTGGCAAGTAAGCGGCGCTGGCGAAGAGGCCGGAGCTGCTCACTCCGCCTGGGTCTGTAGCCACCACTGGGGGGACGCAGGTAGGTCCTGCGTTGGTCGGGACAGGGGCGTGGGGATGGCGGACTGGGGTCATAAGGGAGGGGGCGTTTGGCCAGCCACGCCACGGATGGAGGGAGGGATCATTGGCGGAGTGCTCCGCTGAATCCTATCCCCCATCCCGGGCCTAACCGGCCTTACACTGGCTCCTCAGATTTGCTATCTGAGGAGGCCCATTGGGCTCTACCCGTGTGAAATGCCCCTTTCTCCCGAGGAGTGCTCCAGCTCCACCAGTGTGGGCCCAATCCTGGATAGGATGCAGTGGCTGCCTTAGGTGCACCACCGTTGCATTCTGGACAGGATTGCACTGTAAAAGAGGAAGATAGGATCTCTGATCAAAGAGTGAGACTGGCATTTCTCTACTGAAGATAGTTGAGTAAGTTATGGGTTCCTCATAGCAGGCAGAATTGTATACAGGCATGCTTCTGTTCAGGGGCGCTTAGGGCAATCCCTTAGCTAAACTACCTAGAAAAGTAAGTTGAAATGTGTGGTCATTGTGATCGCAAATATGTACATATTTATTTTAGAGAAAAGAGAGACGATCCTCTAAGTAACCGGGATTCACAGCAATCTCGAGTTCATTCTATGTTCACTGACAAAGACATCCACTAATGATGGCATCTGGTTTTTAATCGCAAAATTATTCTGATGCAAAATTAAAAAAAAATATACAGATTCTGAGGCTTGGAGCAGAAGTCTGAAATATGAAAGAACATTAGTGTTGTGTTTGCTTGGGTTTTGCTATGGCTGAAGCAGGTCTCCCCATGTTGCAGCTCCAGAATCCTATAATCCCTTTTCATAGTAAATTAACTGCAAACATTTGGGATAACAATTGCAAACAAATGTGAATTATGCTAGAAGAGTGAGCACTTTCTTGTTTATATGGCATATTAATCCCACTCAGTTCACTTTCGATTCTTCAATCCTAGTTTATTTTAAAAGAAGCCATTGTATTTTAAGAAAGAGATAACTCTGGAAGCATTTCCAAAGTTCATTTATAGCATTTGATCACATCAAACACAAAAATTACAGGAAGTCCTCCAAGAAATTGTGTTTTTTGTTGTTAAGATGTAGAGCCACTGCTGCTGTTTTGGTGCAATAGTAGCTGTAACCCCTGTGTTGATCCTGGTGGTTGTTTGAATTAGCAGTTATCCAAACAAGGATCGGCTTCCTCTTTAAGTGACCAATGTTCTTATTCAGATTGTTGAGCGCTGACAAAACAACAGATCTGAAAGCATCCTACATTCGTTCATTTGCAAACAAGCGAATTCAGAATAAATAATAACATACGTTAAAAGGCAGAAGAAATATTGACGTCTTTGTATTGATCAGGGAATACAGAGTTAATCTCCTTCTAATTACATGCTGATACAATTTTAATTAAGCTGACTTTTGTTCATGAACCACGTCTTCCTGAGGCTAATTCATCTTTTCTGTTCTTGCTTTGATTTAATTGCATTGTGTGTGTGACATCTGTAAGGGCAAGCCATAGTTCCAAATATGTGATTTTGTTTGCATTTTAATATGATGCATTCCTCTAAGATGAAAATATCTAATTTACGTAGACATTATTCATATCTTTGCAGGATAGAAACAAGTAGGAAAACTGCTTCTCTAGTTCAAGATTTTCTTCCCAGAGATATCAAATGACTCTAGCTTCCTTTTGGATCCTCCTTGTAGAATGGATCTGAGAAATTGTAGGGGGGGGAGTTGCACCACATACTGTAATTCGGTGCACCACATAATTCCTCCATGTGAACATACTCTCAGAATCAATTCAAAAGTTGTGTCATGTATTAGTTGGATATAGTTAAGGCCAATTGGTGCATGCACACACACACTGAACTAGGTAGGAGCCATGTCAGTATAGTACAATATTTTCTCATGTGGCTGCAATATAGCTGATCATTCCAAACTTCGTGGAGGGGCCAATGCCAATCACATAGGTCCTTCCATCAGGAGGTCTGGCCCAAGACTTCCTGATGCTTAAGGCAGCAAACCAAATGCTGCTCCCCACTACATGGTGATAAGCCAGCCTCTGCTCCTCTCACTCCCTGGATTGGGAAAAGAAGAGGACGCCGAGAAGAAAATGAAGGGTGGAGGAGAGAAGAGTGGTAGGCTAGAGTGTGTCTGAATCTTTGATGTTATAGCCCTTTGATGTTATAGCCACCATTCACCTCCTCCACACTTCCTCTTCCACTCTGTCCCCCCCCCTTCCAATCCATGGGGTGAGAAGAGCAGCCGTGAGGGTGACTGGGTGGATAGAGGTGGGCGCACCTCACTAATCTGTCGGTTGCCTGAGGCAGCTGCCTCAGTGGCCTAATGGATGGGGCAGCCTTGAGCATTCCCTGCCCAATCAACAGCCAGGTACTTGTGATATTTATACACACACTGCAACTCCCACATGTTTTGGTGTGTGTGAGTTAAGCCACCTTCGTGCTATTTGATACTTGGATGCAACCAGTTTTCAGTTTCCTCTGAGCTCTGGTATTCTAGTTCACACTTCTGGCTTCTGAACGACAACAATTAATATTCAAATTACTTGCATCTAGCCAAATAGCTGGTTTACATTCCTGGCACTCTGTGGCATATGCAAAGGGAAGACTATGCCAAAGAACATTGCAAATGCTGCTTTGCAGCCTTCCGGTATCTAATTTGTAGAATATGAAGTCTAATAGTTACCGCGTTGTCTTAGATTGTTATCTAATTGTTACCTAAGTTGCATCACCACACTCTTGTCACAAATGGATCGGCCGCTTGTTAGCTTTAGATGTGAAAGCTGACACCAAACATGAATGCTTAGAGACAAAGAACATTTTAAGAAATGTACTGAATAAAATCAATATTTAACGTGTAAGCTGGTGTGGTCACTGACCCAGAGCCGGACATCCTAGAGAGTGAAGTCAAGTGGGCCTTAGGTAGCATTACTAACAACAAAGCCAGCGGAGATTATAATATCCCCGCTGAGCTACTTAAAATCCTAAATGATGATGCGGTTAAAGTGCTGCACTCAATATGCCAACAAATTTGGAAAACTCAGCAGTGGCCAAAGGATTGGAAAAGGTCAGTTTACGTTCCAATTCCAAAGAAGGGCAGTGCCAAAGAGTGTTCAAACTACCGTAAAATTGCACTCATTTCACATGCTAGCAAGGTTATGCTCAAAATCCTACAAGCTAGGCTTCAGCAGTATGTGAACCGAGAACCAGAAGTACAAACTGGGTTTCAAAGAGGCAGAGGAACTAGAGATCAAATTGCCAACATGCGCTGGATCATGGAGAAAGCACGAGAGTTCCAAAAAAAATCTACTTCTGCTTCATTGACTACGCAAAAGCCTTTGATTGCAAAGATCACAACAAATTGTGGCAAATTCTTAAAGAGATGGGGGTACCAGACCACCTTACCTGTCTCCTGAGAAACCTGTATGCGGATCAAGAAGCAACAGTTCGGACCGACCATGGAACAACCGATTGGTTCAAAGTTGGGAAGGGAGTACGGCAAGGCTGTATATTGTCACCCTGCCTATTTAACTTATATGCAGAGTACATTATGAGAAATGCAGGGCTGAATGAATCGCAAGCCGGAATCAAGATTGCCGGGAGAAATATCAACAACTTCAGATATGCAACAATACCACCCTAATGGCAGAAAGTGAAGAAGAACTAAAGAGCCTCTTGATGAGGGTGAAAGAGGAGAGTGCAAAAGTTGGCTTGAAACTCAACATTAATAAAACTAAGATCATGGCATCTGGTCCCATCAATTCCTGGCAAATAGAAGGGGCAGAAATGGAAGCAGTAACAGATTTTACTTTTCTGGGCTCCAAGATCACTGCAGACGGAGACAGCAGCCATGAAGTTAAAAGACGCTTATTCCTTGGAAGGAAAGCTATGGCAAATTTAGATAGCATAATAAAAAGCAGAGATATCACCATGCCAACAAAAGTTCGTATAGTCAGTGGTGTTCCCAGTAGCAATGTATGGTTGCGAGAGTTGGACCATAAGGAAGGCTGAGCGCCAAAGAATACATGCTTTCGAACTGTGGTGCTGGAGAAGACTCTTGAGAGTCCCTTGGACTGCTAGGAGATCAAATCAGTCAATCCTAAATTTATTTATTTATTTAAAGAATTTATATCCCGCCTTTCTCCCAGCGAGGGCACTCAAGGCGGCTTACAAACATTAAAATACATATACATTAAAATAAATTAGAAACAAGTAATTAAAAACAATTAAAACAAACAACTAAAAATAAGCAACCCCAGTGAGTCAACCTGTATTTACTTTGTTAAAAACCATTTGTTAAGAAGCCATTTGTTAAAAAGCCAGCCCACCATGTCAGACATCGAATGCTACCCTAAATAAAAATGTCTTAAGGCCCCGCCAAAAGGTCTCTAAAGAGGGAGCCATTCTTAATTCCAGGGGGAGGGAATTCCATAATTGGGGTGCCACTGCCGAGAAGGCCCTAATCTGTGCCGCCATCCCCCTCACCTCCATCAATGGCGGCACGGTTAACAGGGCCCCCCCTGATGACCTCAGAGTACGGGTCGGATTATAAGGAAGGAGGCGGTCCCTCAAATACCCTGGACCTGAGCAGTTAAGGGCTTTAAAAGTCAAAACTAGCACTTTGAATTGTGACCGGAAATGAACCGGCAGCCAGTGTAGCCACCGGAGCAACGGTCCGACTGAGTAGAACCTACAGGCTCAGGCAACCACCCGGGCAGCCGCATTCTGGACTAGTTGCAGTTTCCGAACAGTCTTCAAAGGCATGCCTACGTAGAGCGCATTGCAGTAATCTAGTCTAGATGTCACTAGGGCATGAGTCACTGTGGCCAGGTCTGCACGGTCCAAGTACAGTCGCAGCTGGCGCACCAGCCGAAGCTGGGCAAAGGCCCCCCTGGCCACAGCCGCCACCTGGGAATCCAGGAGCAGCTGCGCATCCAGGAGAACCCCCAAGCTCCCTGACTGTTCCCTGGAAGGGAATCAACCCTGACTGTTCCATGGAAGGACAGGTACTGAGGCTGAAGCTCAAATAATTTGGCCACCTAATGCGAAGAGAGGACTCTCTGGAGAAGACTCTGATGCTGGGAAAGACTGAAGGCAAAAGGAGAAGGGGAAGGCAAAGGATGAGATGGTTAGACAGCATCACCGATGCAACAAACATGAAAATGAGCAAACTCAGGAAGATAGTGGAGGACAGGAAGGCCTGGTGGGATGTGGTTCATGGGATGATGAAGGGTCGGACACGACTTAACGACTGAACAACAACAACAAACTTGTTCAGGATGTGAAGTATCAGTTAGCTCAAATCCCACCTCAAAAATAAGCTGGTGTTAGGCAAGCCTCTATCTCTCAGCTTCAACAGAGACTGAGATGATGTACAGGTGGGCCCCCATATCCACTGATTCGCTATCCACGGTTTCAGTTATCCACGGATCGTGGGGACCCCCCCCCAGGCTTTTACTTTTTCCCAGTAAGCTTCGTTTCTTCCTTAAAGAAACAGGAGAAGCAGCCTGTGGTTGCTTATTACAGGCAAGTAGAATGAGACTAAGTACTAGAGAGGCTCCGCAAGGTTAACAGAAACCTTGCAGAGCCTCTCTAGGACTTACTCTCTTTCTACTTGCCTGCAATGGAGGCTGCTTCTCTGTTTGTTTTAAGGAAGAAACAAAGCTTGATGAAAGAAAAATAAGAGCTGGGGGGCAAGCATGCCAGCCTGCAGGGGAGGCAGGGTGGGGGGGCCCTCAGGAAACCATGGAGGGGGTGTTCGCTCTTATCCACGGTTTCAAGTATCCACAGAGGGGCCTGGAACATATCCCCAGCGGATATGGGGGCCCACCTGTACTGGGATACTGTCTTTATTCCTATCTTACAGTGCTATTGTAAGAATTGAGGTGAGGCTGCAAGTGAAGCCTTTTGGATGCTATATAGTGCAAAATAAACATTTTGTATTTTATTATAAAAACAAAAGATGCTGCGTCATCTCTTTTCAACGTTTTGGGATGACTCATTACATTCTGAAAATGTTTCCGTTTGGGTCCAGATTGTTCTCCTATCTAGTCAACACATGTGTCAGGTCAAGCCTAGATGTCTCCAATCTTTGACACATATCAGTGACACCACCATCGTCACACACTGGTGTGACGATGATGAAGCCTTCACTCTTGCTACGGATGGTCCTACTGGAATTGATGGACCCTACTTTCATTCCTGCCACCCTCAAAAAGTCAGCAAGGCAGGGCATCTAGAACAAGTAAAGGATTAATTTCAAAGGCCTGTGGATCTTAGATGTCGTGTTTCACCTGCATGGCTGCTACTGCAGCATATGGGATTTTTTTTTTTAATCTACCGTATTTATTTTTGCACTGGTAAACCAATTTTCACCTAGACCTCAAAAGGGCATGTAATAAAATGCACTAAAAATACATCCACAAAAAGGTACAGTATTTGTATTGTGTTAGGTACACCACACAGTGTGAATGACAGCTGTCGTTTCTTTGTGCAGCTGAATTGTTGTGGCAATCATTTCAGTAGAGACGTGTCTGCATCTTTTTAGTGGCTGTTCAACGTCTGGCAGTTTCTTCTCACTTTGGATTGAAAGGGAGAGACTGTGGTGTGGGTGTTCAGGAAATATTTCCTTCCCGTCTCCATCAATTATATATTGCGGTTGTTCAAGAATGTCTTTTACAAACCCCAGGATGGTGTGGAGCATCTTGTCAGGTCTCAAAAGCAGCAGGATTCAATCAAAGCTCCCATCTAAAACCACTACATCTATTTATCTGCTATGTTCTGTCAGTGTTTTCCAGCATATTGTTTCAAGACAGAATTTATCTTCAAAGGATAAGATTAGTTTAGTAAACCAGCAGCTTGTAAACATCCCATGCATTGCTGTCTGTATTAAGCTTTGTTGGTATCTAGGTCAGTTATTGTGTGCACTGCGTTCCAAGGAAAATTCACATAAGAGACAAAGGAATGCTGGGGGTGGACCCTAAGAAATGTAAGCAGAAGATATTGGAATAGATGAGAGTGGTCAAGAAAAATGTTGTAGACATAACAGAAGCAAGAGTGTCCCAAGAGTGAGGAACTCAGCTTAGTGGTAGAGAACCTGTTTCGTGTGGAGAAGGTTCCAATCTCAATCCCCGGCATTTTCAGATAGGACAAAGAAAAATTTCCATCTGAAACCTTGGAGTGTCACTGCTAGCCAGCTTCAGCAATACTGAACTAGCAGCCCAATCCTACCTAAATCCCAGCTGGTGCCAATGTGGCTTCCACTGTGGGGGATTTTTGGATGCTGGAGGTCTCCTTGGGGTAAGGAGACATTTGTCCCTTTGCCCCAGGATAAGCCCTAACAACCACAATGGATCAACTCGGACCTGTGCCAGCAAAATTGCTGGCACAAGACCACTTTGATCCGTGCAAGTGGATCAGGCCCAGGAAAGGGGTCAGGATTCAACGTGTGCTCAGCATTAAGGTACATGGTTCATTGGTCTGAACAATTAAGAGTATTGTTATGTTCCCTCAACTGATAGCCTTGTAATAGCATTCAAAAAAATACCAAAAAGGAGAACTGTGTATTGGATTGCTGGTGTATCTGAGTTTTGTATGGGATCAAGTAGCTATTTCTGTCTTTTCATAGATATACATAGTGATATTGCTTGGCATTTGTAGCACTTTTTGAGGGTTTATTTAGCACTAGCTGAATTTTCAAAAACCTTTTCAAAGATTGTTTCATTGCAGTAATCTAGCCTGGATGTTACAAAAGTAAGGATAACTGTAGTTAGATCAATGGTGAAAAATTTAACGGCACAGTTGTCTGGAGCCACACTCTGGGCACCAACAAAGTAACACAACAGCCCTCCAACATATGTGAAACCAACACAATAGCCATCCTATTTGTTTTTGTATCTACTTTCTGGTAAGAAGGGACTTCAGGATCAACATAATGCAAGAGTAGAGCTTTCTTCCACTTTGCAGTAAGAGCAATATGACTTCCATTGTTCCCATGGGACTAGGGAGTTCCCAGGAGTAGACAGGAAAAAATGTAGAAGTGGAATGCGTGACATGATTGAAAATATTAAGAGGGCAGGCACTCAAACCATTCAGGGCTGTCAGTGCTTGATGTGTACCCCAGAGGCACTACCATTTATTTCTGGTGCAGAAGGCCAGTAGTAACTTCAGGCAAAGATGGTGGTGAGTAAATGATGCTTGCAAACCAATGGAAAATTCATTGCCAAATTGTTTGTAGTCTGCCTGGTAAGGCAGATGCAACAAGCAAGACTTGTACAACAACTAGTTGTTTATTTGGAGACAGTATTACGACTTTTTCCTCTTTTCTCTCTCCCCTCCATTCTCCCTCACTTTTGCTCTTTCCCTCTCCCTATCTACCAAGGCCCTCTAGGGACAAACATGTGAGAAACAACTGCAAAGGAACTGCAGCTACAGCTGTTTATGGGAGATAATAGGATGTTTACATTACATGATGAAGAATAGTTGGTGCAAATTAAGCAAGCATGGCGTGGCTGTAGGCACACCATGAAATGCCTTATTAAGTCTGAAAAATGATAGCAAATGTAACAATGGCAAGAATTCCTTGTACAATTACTGGGAGGGTCAGCCATTCCACGGCAAGAATTACATCTAATTTCGGAAGCACTTGTCAAGTTGATCCCAGCTAATATTTAATCTCTATTCCAGAGACATTCAGCACAGTAAATAGCGGTTGTCAGCTTGATCTCTGTCTCTCATAAAACAATAGGGTGAGATACTAATTAGCTTTTTAAATTGATTAACTGACTCATCACTTCATTAAAGCCTCAGTTCTACAGAATCATAACAAAACTGCCTAGGGCTTAGGCAAATACTGGCTAGTTTCTAGTCATCATCTAGTCAAACTGCATCATGCTTGGAAAATTCTGCAAATGCACACTGATTGGAACTGATCGTTCCAATGGACTCTTGCTCAAAGAAGGAAAAGGGAAGGAAGCTGTCAGGACACACATGCACACTTATTCACGGCAAGAGAAGTCGTCACGGTCTTCACCTGTCCATAGCTACCCTATAGTCATAGAACAGGAACCAAGAACCAAGAAGAAGCTTCTGGAACCATCGAAGGGCAGAGATGGATGGCCATGTCATTCCATGCCTTGAAATTGAATTAGGGAAGAGGAAGATAGTGAATCTCATTCAATGTAATTATTCTTAAGGAACACCTTATGTATCTCTCATCTTTCTGAGATTCTAAAAAGTAACCACAACAAATATTCTTGCAATCAATTGCTGTTTATAATTTACTATGATCCCAAATCAACTCTATTTCAAAAGTACACACAATGTCTGCAGTTGATCCATGCTGTGATTTATTAGCCTTCTTTAAATGTTATCTGTCTATTCAAAACTCTGCCCCAAGGGCTAGAAATCTCATATTCCTAAAGAAAAGGCAGATGTTTAAAAAGAATTCCTTGCTACATACAAGTTCTACATGTGATTGCCGGGAGAAATATCAACAACCTCAGATATGCAGACGATACCACCCTAATGGAAGAAAGTGAAGAAGAACTAAAGAGCCTCTTGATGAGAGTGAAAGAGGAGAGTGCAAAAGTTGGCTTGAAACTCAACATTAATAAAACTAAGATCATGGCATCTGATCCCATCAATTCCTGGCAAATAGAAGGGGCAGAAATGGAAACAGTAACAGATTTTACTTTCTTGGATTCCAAGATCACTGCAGACGGAGACAGCAGCCATGAAATTAAAAGACGCTTACTCCTTGGAAGGAAAGCTATGGCAAATTTAGATAGCATAATAAAAGCAGAGATATCACCATGCCAACAAAAGTTCGTATAGTCAGGGCGATGGTGTTCCCAGTAGCAATGTATGGTTGCGAGAGTTGGACCATAAGGAAGGCTGAGCGCCGAAGAATAGATGCTTTCGAACTGTGGTGCTGGAGAAGACTCCTGAGAGTCCCTTGGACTGCTAGGAGACCAAATCAGTCAATCCTAAATGAAATCAACCCTGACTGTTCCCTAGAAGGACAGGTACTGAGGCTGAAGCTCAAATATTTTGGCCACCTAATGCGAAGAGAGGACTCTCTGGAGAAGACTCTGATGCTGGGAAAGACTGAAGGCAAAAGGAGAAGGGGAAGGCCAAGGATGAGATGGTTAGACAGCATCACCGATGCAACGAACATGAAAATGAGCAAACTCAGGAAGATAGTGGAGGACAGGAAGGCCTGGCGGGATGTGGTTCATGGGATCACGAAGGGTCGGACACGACTTAACGACTGAACAACAACAACAAGACTGCACACAATTTTAGCAGTGTTGCCCAACAATGTATTTGAATCAAATTACTTGAAGTACTCTGGGGTTGTTATTTTTTTAAATCATTGAATTGTTATTATTGATAAAGGTGATTGAGATGTACCAGGAAAGAAATAAAATGACCAAACCCATCATTAAACCATTTACCTGTATGCTGGTACCAACTTCCCAATAGCTAAGATGCTTCAGGGAAAAAAATGCTATATCCTTTTCTTGTCAGTAATCTTTGTGTATTGTTCCATGCCTTCCAAGCTGTGTAGGTTTTGTGTCTTCTTGACCTTGATCGATTGTGACCGCTGCTGGATGAATATACATGCTGTGTTAAAAATGTATTTCTATTGATTCTGAAATGAATTCCCTTACATTGTATCAGGTGTTACAATTATATATTAGAGGGTGCGGTGTTTTTTTGTTTGTTTGTTTTAAAGGAGGAATTGATCCGTTATATCTCACTTAAATCTCCTCTATTTCTCCTTCTTTTCAGAATAAATTATTTTATTATTTGTCATTTCCCATTGTAAAAAAGAAAAGTATCTTCAGACCACTGTTCTGAGCTTCTTTTACTAGTTTGCATTCCAGAAATGTGAAAATATGAATTATAATAGAGGATCATCCCTGCGGGGCCAACCTGCCCCTTTGAGCATGAGAGACCATTATCTGCAATGCTGACTCAACCCATCTGGCCTTCAACCATCAGCCCCACTAATCTTAATTCATTGCTACTGACCCTGTTTGGGCACCCTCTGTGCCGCCATTTTGTCAGGTACAAAACTGAGGTGAGGAGAGAGCACCACCACTTCCTTAGAATGGTTTGGAGTACTTCTTGGTTGCCTAGTAACACTCCCTTCTTGGGCAGGAAAGAGCGATGTAAACATTGTGGCGGCAAACCAAAGTAAGGAGGAGAAATGGGCAGCATGTACAGAGTTGGTTGCTGAGAACTGAAAATGGAAGACAGGTGATCAGCCGCCCGGAGACAATCTATTGTACAGTATCTCAATTATAAAGACTGGGTCTATATTGTTATTGTTGTGATAGCATGCTTATAAGAACATTCAGGAACAACAAAGTGTATATGACTGATCATCTAAAATGTTCATAAACCTACGTATGTTTGCGCAAAAATAAGTGCCACTGTGTTCAATTTTGCTGCAAGCCATTTTATTAACAATATAAATTGTACATAATCTGGAACATCAAGTACAGGGAGCGCTGAACAACAGACAGTGCAAATTAGGCATGCTTACTGAGAGGTAAGCCCCACTGAGTTCAATGTGACTTACTTCCATGTAAGTGTGTATAGGATTGCGGCCTCAATTCATTAATAAATAGACACAGAATTTAGTGAACCGAGAAAGAAACACAAAATTGGCGTATAGTTTTATTAAAACTTGCATATTAGTCACTAGCATATTTGTTAAAATTTCATTTACATATTTTTAATTTAGACTGCCTTCTTTTGTTATATTCCTCTACTAATTTAGATTGGATTGTGAAGTGCTGAATCAATTCCATATTGACAGCATTACCGAAAAGACTTCTCAGATCAATTTATATAAAGAAAAAGAGCAGCTGGTTAAACTATACTGGCACCTAGCCTAAAGCAATTTTCTATATAGCAACCAAAATGGATCAATACGTCTACACCTCCAATTACATCATCTTATTCATTGTGCAGCTAAGAGGGAAGGGCCTTCCACTCTCTTGTAACTACTGCTAAATAGTTTTTTTTACTAAGCTAAGTACAGTATTTACTAGAACAAGGCAACAATGAGGTTGTGTTTAACTTGTATGACATCATTTTAGAATCTTCTGATTTTTGGCAACTGCAGTTGTTTATGACCAATTAAAGATATGATTGCCTCCATGGTGTGATGCATTAGGGGCTGATCTAAGCAAACATGTTTATCAAACTTTTACTCTGTCCTGAAGTGATTTTTCATGATCAAGAACGCTGCTCCCTGCTGCCACCCCATCTGTTCCTCTATCCCTCCACTTTCCCTTCCCTCCATCACTCTCTGATGGTAAGATGCTCTAGCCCAGGGGTTCTCAACCAGTGGTACTAGTACCACCAGTGGTAGCTTGACCGACTGCTGGTGGTACTCGGACCTCTGGACCCCGCTCCAATGTGGCATTTTCAGCAGCGTGTTTTCGCTCCTGAGAAGCTCCTGCCTTTGGCCAAGCCTCTCAGGAATGCTGAGAAGGCCCCCCCCTCCCCGAGCCTCCTACCTGCATTTTCTGCCCTCCAAAAACTTGAAAACCTAGAAGTAATTTGCTTCGCCAGTCACTGTCATCGCCAGTCACTTCCAGTGGTACGCAGCAGGAGAGTGGCGCCAGAGGTGGTACTCGGCTGGAAAGGGGTTGAGAACACTGAGGAGGAGAAGGAGAATGTGGAAAGGCTCTTTGCTCTGCCACTGGGTAGCAGCAGACGGGGAGCAGGTAGGATCAGCCACTACTGTTGCACGATAATCTGCACCTGAGATGACTGCTTCAGTTTGCCTCCATATGAGGCCATCCCTGGATGCATATTGTTATGCTCACCCAGTCAATATGGAATTTGATGTGACTATAGATGGGGATTCCTATTCAGGAATGGGAAAAGTGCAACTGTAGCTAGATCAAGGCCAGCATGTATTGCACAGAATATTAAAGCTCAAAAATGGTTTTAGAGGGTTCTAAAACATTACAGCACAATTAATTCTCCAGTGACAGTTTCACAGATCCACAATTGACAAGAAGACCTAGTGCCTCGAATGAAAAGCATATGGATCCTCTTTGTGCTGGCTTACAGCTGTCCTCTAACTGCTGGCAATGGTTGCCCTATTTGAGCTCTTATTTATAAGCGGCACCCTGCAGGCTAGGTTGACAGAAAAGTTATGGCTGCTTGATAGCACAGTGGCAATATCTTTTGTTGTAAAGCTATTTAGGTGCCTTAGCAAACAACATAAGATGGAGATGACTGCTCCCTGGAGACCACAACTAACTGCCTGTCAATGCCCACTACTTCGTCCTTCAAAGTTGCAGCACTGTGAGACATACTCCTTTCCTCACATGGAAGCGAAAGTACTCCAATGCTAAAAATAATTTTAAAAAATGAGTAGCCTCCCAGGGTATTGATGTGAGGCAATTTGGACAAGTCCATGCTGCAATAAAACACGAAGTTGCCTTACCCCAAATCAGAACATTAGTGGATGTGGATCTGGTTCGTTTTGGTGGCATTGTTAGGCAGCAGTTCTCCAGAGCTTCTGCCAGGAGTCTTTTCTAGGCTGTCCATGAGATGTCAGGGATTGAACCTGGGACCTTCTGCACATAAAGCATGCACTAGCATCATGTCCACTGCTCCCCCAGTCAACTATTAAATATTAGACTTCTGATCATACTGGCAGCACAGTAATCAGGTTTTTGGCACCTTGGCCAGTTCTTCTACGGCAAAACTCTATGATGCTTCCTTTTTCCACATCGGCAAAATAATTCATTGCCTAGATGTTCAGACAACATGTGTTAGTTGGCCATATCTCTTATTTGGGTGACATAATACCATAAGACCTTCAGTACACCAGTTATACAAGGGATGCTGCAGGCAACCAAGGGGTTAGACAAGGGGTGGGCAGGGAGGGGTTGGGGAGGGGTGAAACTGGGTGGAAATGGGAGGAATGGAGGGTGAGGGGGCTGTGGGAGGAGGTGGATCCAGCTGTGATGGCATGTGCCTGATCCTATCCCCTATACCTGCAGGAGTGGGACCCATTGAGGAGTGGGAGGTTTATGGAGTGTTAAAGGGAAATAATTCCCCTTTCTACTCTGAAGCCTCCCGATCCACCACCACCACACATGCCCACCACCACTGGATACAGCATGCCCATTTTCGGCACGGCTGCATCAGTGCACATGTGTGCGTGGGGAGGATAGGATTGGGCCCTTATTTATATTATAATGTCTATCCTGTGTTTCCTCTCCATAATGGAGATGCCCAGTGCAACAAACAAATTGCTTTAAAAACTAAAGCAAACAATAAAAATGAGCAAACAAACAAAACAAAATTAAACAAAGAAACTGTGAGGTACCTCTGGAGGGGGATGCCCAAGGCGGGATCTGAAAGGCTTCGTCGTCCCCTGATCCCTCGCTGCTGGTCCCTGAAGATTCCAGTGCGATGCCTCCTTCTGTGCCTGTGTCAAAGATACAAAGGGGAAAGGGAAGGAAAAGGGGGGGGAAGGGCCTCAGAGTGGTCGGGAGGGAGCAGGTTCCTTGCACCTCCTGGCTCCTCTCCCTGCTGCGAGTCCTTTTTGCGAGATAGCGCTTCGAATACAGTCTCCCAGGCTTCGGCTCGCTCTGCCTAGCCTCTCATCATCGGCCACTATGAGTTTTAAATAGGGAGGGAGAGGGGATGGGTGGAGCCTCCGGGAGACCATGGTGGCCAGTTAGCTCGAGGGATCTGTTGATTGCCTCTGAGCTGCAGCTGGTGTCTGGGGGAGGCTTCGGGCAGCGGGGGCGGGGCCTGGCCCGTCCGGGGTGGCCCGCCCACGCTGCTGTCGGCTTTCCTTTGATTTTGCTTCCTTCTTCTTTTGGAGCGTGGATGGCTGTTATTCCCGAGAGGCGAGGGGCGCCCCTGGATGTTGCCGGTAAGTTGTGCGATGAGGGGGGGGTGCTGTCCGGGCCTCTCTGCGGGCCGGGATTTCCCTTGCCGGGCTTCCCTGCGCCCGGCGCGAGTCCCAGGGAGTCGCTCCTGACTCCGGGAGGGCGGGGTCGAAGTTTGGGCGCGGCAGCAAGCTCGCTGGCTTCCGTGGTGGCGGCTGCCGAGCCCGGCTCGGCTCGAGGGGGACGCTGTGGCTCCCGGGAGGCCGACGCTGGGCCTGAAGTCTGGGTGAGGTGGCCGGCCCCTCGTGTGCCGGTGCGGGAGCCGCCGAACCCGGACAGGGCCTCCCCCTGAGGTATTCGGACCCTGTGGCCGCTGACTCTGTATCCTCCGGCGGTGATTGTAACGGCTCCCAATACCGGGAGAGATAGTCAGCGTTGGCATGCTGCGATCCCCGGCGATGTTGTATGGAGAAGGAGAATGGTAGGAGGGCGAGATACCACCGTAGGACGCGGTCATTATGATCCTTCAGACGGTGGATCCACTGCAGGGGCGCGTGGTCTGTAACGAGAAGGAAATGGTTACCCGTCAGATAGTACTTCCAAGCGCCGATGGCCCACCTGACTGCCAACGCTTCTCGTTCTATGATGGATAGCGGCGTTCGGCTGACGTGAGTTTCCGACTTAGAAAGGATACGGGGTGTTCGCCGTCTTGGAATTCTTGTGTTAGCACGGCCCCCAACCCTGTATCGGAGGCGTCCGTCTGCACGATAAAGGGTCTGGAAAAGTCAGGGCTCCGGAGGACGGGATCGCTTATTAGAGCCTTCTGTAGGTCTTGAAATGCGCGCTGAGCGTTCTCCGGCCACTGGAGCGTCTTGCCCGTTGCCCCTTTTAATAGGTCTGTCAAGGGGGCCGCTCTAGTCGCGAAGTGGGGTATGAAACGGGCGTAGTAGCCGGCCATGCCCAGGAAGCTTCTCAATTGGCGCCGCGTCTTTGGTACGGGGAAGATGCTGATCTTCTCTACCTTGTCAGGTTGGGTCCTAATGCTGCCTTGCCCTATGATGTGGCCCAGATAGTGCACCTGGGGTGCCGCTATCAGGCTCTTCCGGGGGTTGATCTTTAGGCCAGCTGTCTGGAGGGCCGTGAGTACGGCTGCGACATGTTGTAGGTGAGTGGGCCAATCAGGACTAAAGATGAGGATGTCGTCCAGGTAGGCTGTCGTAAACCTTCGGCAGTCCGCCAGGACGTGGTCTACCAGTCGTTGGAATGTGGCGGCTGCTCCGTGGAGGCCGAAGGGCATCACCCGGAACTGGAATAATCCTCTCGGCGTGGCGAAGGCCGTCTTTTCCCGATCGTCCTCCTTAAGAGGCACTTGCCAGTATCCCTTTGTTAAGTCCAGCGAGGTTAGGTAGCGGGCGTCTCCGATGCTCTCGAGCAGCACCTCGGCTCTTGGCATCGGATAGGCATCGAATTTTGCCACCTTATTCACTTCTCGGAAATCAATGCAGAACCGGGTGGATCCGTCTTTTTTTGGCACTAACACTATCGGACTTCTCCAGCTGCTCCGGGAGGGCTCGATCACTCTGCAACGCAACATCTCCTCCACTTCTTTGTCTACGGCCTCCCAATGCTTCCGTGAGACCGGTCTCCAGGGTGCCCGTACTATCACTCCGGGTGGTGTGGGTATTTCGTGCGTTATGTCTTTAGTACCCCGGGTTCCAGGGAGAAGGCTGTCGCCTGCTGTAGGAGCAGCTGTTGCACTTGTCTTCTTTTGTCTCCTGGCACGGTGGGGTCGATCGGCGGCAGCATGTTGGGCTCTGTCCCTTGTAACGTCCAGTCTCGGTCGGGATCCTCTGGGTCTACCACTAGCAGGGCCTCGTCTGGTTCTGGGTCGGCGGTTGCTGCCGGTATCCACTCCTTCAGGTTATTAATGTGTATGACCCTTCTCTGCCGCGGACGCGGCCCGCATTGTACCTCGTAAGCGAGGGTACCTATCTTCCTGACTATCGGGAAGGGCCCTACCCAGGGTTGTGGGGGTAGTTGCGGGAAGAGAGTTCCTTTCACCAGGACCTGGGTACCGACGGCCAGCTGCCGGTCCTTAGCTGTACGATCGTAGTAATGCTTCTGGGCCTCCTGGGCTTGTCCCATGTTGACCTTAGCTAGGGCCTGGGCTGTTTCCAGCATTTCCAGCAGTTTCTCCACATACCGTGGCAGTTCTTGCGGCTGTGTATCTGGCCCTTGTGCCCACCGTTCTCTCAGGATATCTAGGGGGCCTCGCGGCTTACGGCCATAGAGGAGTTCAAAGGGCGCCAACCCGGTTGAGGCCTGTGGCGTCTCGCGGGCTGCGAATAGCAGGGCGTCTAGGTAGCGGTCCCACTTCCGCAGGTGATCTGTCGCTACCTTCCTCAGCGTGGCCTTGAGAGTTTGGTTAAATCGTTCGACCAGGCCGTCAGTCTGGGGATGGTATATTGACGTGAATTTCTGTCGTACCCCTAGGGCGCGGCAGAGGCTCTTCATCAGGGTGAACGTGAAAGACGTGCCCCGATCCGACAGTATTTTCCGCGGTACCCCCACTTGCGAGAAGAGGTGGATTAAGGCCCTGGCCACCCCCGTCGTCTGCATAGACCTCATGGGTACCACATCCGGGTAGCGTGTGGCGTAGTCCACCATCACCAGGGCAAAGCGGTGCCCTCCGCTTGTCCTGGGAAGGGGTCCTATGAAGTCCATGGCTACCCGTTCGAAGGGCACCCCTACTACCGGCAGCGGTTGCAACGGCGCCTTTGCCGGCACCCGAGTGTTACCCTTTTGACATGCCGGACACTGTTTACAGTGTTGGCGCACATCCTTATCTACCAAAGGCCAGAAGAAGACTTGTAGTACTCTGTAGAGTGTCTTGCGATGTCCCTGGTGTCCTGCCCACTCTGAATCGTGTGCATAGTGTAGTACCTGGGGACGGTAGCTCGCGGGTACTATCAGCTGCCATATCGGGTCTGTGCCCACCTTGGCCGGGGCCACTCGCCACCAGATCCCGTCCCTCCTTTCAATCCGGGGGGTCCGCTGTGCTTTACGGGCGTCCCTTATCTGTCCGTCACTTACCGCTACCGAATCCCGCAGGGTCGCCAGTGAGGGATCGTTGTCCTGTGCCTGCTGGAAGGTGGGGTCCGATTTCCATGCTGTCTCCGGGGGTTGGGGGCAGGGGTCGTTGTGGATCGCTCGCCTGCCATCTGAGGTGCCTTCCCCGGGGTCCATCGCGATTGCTGTTAGTGCACTCCCCTCGCTCTTCCGTCGTAGCGCTGCCTGTAGCAAGTCTGGGAAAAATGGGGCATCCCTTCCCAGCAGCAAGGGCAGTGGTAAAGTATCTGTCGCCAGTAACTCCATGCGCACCTGTCTGTCTGCTATGTCTAGTTCAACGGGTACTACTGGCAGTCGCTCTTTATGGCCGTGTAGGCAGGTGATTGTCGCCCACCGTACCGTTGGCGCACCCTTAGGCACCAAATGTGACCGTATCAGGGATACGGTGCTACCGGAGTCTAGCATCGCTTTCACTGGCCGTTGCCCTATCTTTACTCCAACGGTCAACATTTTGTCTGGCGAGCCCTTGCCCAAGGGCCTCGCCGTACCCACCCATCCAAAGTCACATTCCATAAGGGGGCAGTCCCTTTGGAAATGCCCCATTTGCCCACAGGAGTAACAAGGCCCCTTCCAGGCTGGGGTCTTCTCTTCTGTCGCCCCTGTCTTCTTGCTCCTGGAGGTGGTGGGTGCCAAGCTTGGGGTTGGTTCAAGCCGGCCTCGGGTTGTCGGGGCGATTGGCGGGGTCCACTGGGGGAAGCCTCCCCGTAGTCCGCGGGTTCCCGGCCTTGCCCGCCCACTTGATGAGTCCAGGACTTGAGGGCTGCCTCTTCCCCGGGGACCCGCTGCCCCTTTCCCTAGGTCGCCCCTTGGCCACCGAGCCTCCTCCCCTTGCTCCGTCTCAGCGTAATTTTCAAATAAAGTTATGGCTGCTTCAAGGTTTTGTGGCTTATTCCGTGCCACCCAGACCCGAGCTCCGGGGGCGGAATATCTGGTAAACCTGATCCAGTACAACTAACTCCACTATCCGCTTGCCTTCCGCGGATTCCGGCTCTAGCCACCGGGTGGCGGCGTCTAGCAATTCTGAAATGACCGTCCTGGGGCGATCCCCCCTCTTTAGCCATATGCTTCTAAATTTGAGGCGGAAGGATTCCTTCGACACCCCGTAGCGGCTAAGTATGGCCTTTTTGACTTTGTCGTAGTCCTTAGCGTCATCACTAGACAATGATCTCCACACCCCTTGGGCTGGCCCTGTTAGATAGGGTCCCAATAGGTACAGCCACTGGGGTTTAGGCCACCGTGCCATCTCAGCCGTTCTCTCAAAGGTAACGAGGAAGGCTTCGATGTCATCTTCCCCTGATAACTTCGTGAGCCTAAATTGAGGGCCGCTGTCACCCGTGGGTGGGGCGCCTTGTGGGAGAGCTGCTATACTATCCCTCAATCCCTGTACCACGGCTGCCCGGTCTTCCCGGGACTGCTGGTACATCTCTTGCATCAGCCGGGCTTGATGCTCCGCCATCCATTGTCCAAACTTGGCAAAATCCATTGGGGTAGTCATCTTACTTGCCTTGCTCCAGGGATCTTTGCCCTGCCCGCATTCTCCACCAGGTTGTGAGGTACCAGAGGCGTCGCTCCAGTAGGGGCGGGGCTGTAAGTTTTGCATGGTCGGAGTCCCGTTTACCGAAGGAGCAGGAGGCGGCCCCGCCCCCTCACTGTCAGAGCCATTCCCCTGCGGAGAAAGCAGCAGGCAGGGTCTCTTGCCTGCTGCTTTCTCCGCAGGGGAATGGCTCTGACAGTGAGGGGGCGGGGCCGCCTCCTGCTCCTTCGGTAAACGGGACTCCGACCGAGCAAAACTTACAGCCCCGCCCCTACCGGAGCGACGCCTCTGTGAGGTACCTCTGGAGGGGGATGCCCAAGGCGGGGTCTGAAAGGCTTCGTCGTCCCCTGATCCCTCGCTGCTGGTCCCTGAAGATTCCAGTGCGATGCCTCCTTCTGTGCCTGTGTCAAAGATACAAAGGGGAAAGGGAAGGAAAAGGGGGGGAAGGGCCTCAGAGTGGTCGGGAGGGAGCAGGTTCCTTGCACCTCCTGGCTCCTCTCCCTGCTGCGAGTCCTTTTTGCGAGATAGCGCTTCGAATACAGTCTCCCAGGCTTCGGCTCGCTCTGCCTAGCCTCTCATCATCGGCCACTATGAGTTTTAAATAGGGAGGGAGAGGGGATGGGTGGAGCCTCCGGGGGACCATGGTGGCCAGTTAGCTCGAGGGATCTGTTGATTGCCTCTGAGCTGCAGCTAGTGTCTGGGGGAGGCTTCGGGCAGCGGGGGCGGGGCCTGGCCCGTCTGGGGTGGCCCGCCCACGCTGCTGTCGGCTTTCCTTTGATTTTGCTTCCTTCTTCTTTTGCAGCATGGATGGCTGTTATTCCCGAGAGGCGAGGGGCGCCCCTGGATGTTGCCGGTAAGTTGTGCGATGAGGGGGGTGTGCTGTCCGGGCCTCTCTGCGGGCCGGGATTTCCCTTGCCGGGCTTCCCTGCGCCCGGCGCGAGTCCCAGGGAGTCGCTCCTGACTCCGGGAGGGCGGGGTCGAAGTTCGGGCGCGGCAGCAAGCTCGCCGGCTTCCGTGGCGGCGGCTGCCGAGCCCGGCTCCGGCTCGAGGGGGACGCTGCGGCTCCCGGGAGGCCGACGCTGGGCCTGAAGTCCGGGTGAGGCGGCCGGCCCCTCGTGTGCCGGTGCGGGAGCCGCCGAACCCGGACAGAAACGCTTAGACCTTTAAACTGGAACACAGAGCCAGCATAAACAAATCAAATTGTAATGCTTGGTAGAACAAAAAACTAAGCTTTCAGTAAACTGTGGAACACGGCTAGTGGAAGCTGACCAAACCTCTCAAAGCTGGGAGTTCCACAGGCTGGGTATTATAAATGGGAAAGCCCTCCCACATGCCAATCAAAACTTTTAGGGCGAGGGCACATGTAAGAGAGCTTTATTGAACAATCTCTGGGTGGGGGGCACACAAACAGATTCATATGGAGAGAGGCAGTCCATTTGGTAGCTAGGTATTCAGCTGCTTAGGACATTATAGGTAACAACCAGCATCCTCAATTGTGCCCAGTATTGGACTGACAGTCCATGTAGATGACAATACCTGCACTGGTGTCTGTCAACAGCTTGGCAGCAGAGTTCTGCACCAGCTGGTTTCCCAACAGGGGCAGCCCCACATAGCTGTTTAGCAGGACTGATCCTGCAGAAAGGGACTGGATCCACCAGATGTGGCATTTTGTCAGAATCCTGAATATTCCAGCTTCGTTTTAACAAAGTCAACTTCTGCTTCTCATGGGTACAGAATTAAATCTGAATAAAATGTAATGGATCCCCGTTGTTATCCAAAGCTTGTTAATTCTTTGACGTGTTCATTGTTTAAAATTTGGAGACTGCTTCCAGCGCATTTATCAAAATGGATTAATCTTTTTTTATTTGGGTTGTATATGAAATGTCCTAGTGATTTATAGAGCTGGAAATTAAGGCGAGCAGACTCAGTACAATTTGGATGTCATTATTGGGGTAATTAATTGCATCTCTCACACTTGCAACTGATTGATTGTAGTCTCAACATTGTGTCTCAAGTTTATTATTAGCTGGATAGTTGCTGGATACTTCTAGAATATCAAATTCTCATCTCTTCTCCTTCAAAAATGTTGTAAAGGATGATGTTAAAAATTACAGTTCTAACACTAACACGGGCAGCCCAATCCTGTTGTAAAGATCTGCCAAGGGCAGCCTGCAGCAGGCACCTCAGGGCGGAAATTCTACTCGGGGAAGGGGACGAACGTCCCCTTCCCCGAGTGTAACAGCGGCTGGGGCAGATAGGCCTCCTTGGAATTCCACCAACTATTTTGCTGGCGGAAGTCAGAGGAGGCTGTGTAATGACTCAGCCGATTGGCAGGGGTCAGGATACGGTCGAGGCCGATCCCTGCCCCCTCCCCAATCGGCTGGGCCTATCGGCCCCCACCATTTACTCCCGAACCGCCCCCCCTCCACTGGATCCTTACCTGGGTCTGGCGGCGGGCGGGAGCTAATTATATAATTAGGTTATTAGGTTTCATTTGTTTACTTTCTAATTGCTCCTTTCTGAATTTAAAAAGGGAAAACAATCCAATATTAATGATAACTGAATGTTTTCATTTGTTTTTGAAATTTTTATATGTATATAATTTATATACCGGTACATATAAAATGAATAGCAGCTGGAGCACAACTGTAGGAAGGAGAGCACTTGAATTGTGTAGGGACTATTGATATTTTAATAGTCCCTTGTAAGCACAGAAAATAAAATGTGTTAAAACAGATTGGAGAATTGTAGACATATCAAGAGATCCATGACGCTTCTACTGATAGCTGAGATTAATATATTAATACCTTCGAGACTAAACTTGGGGACACATTGTATGTAGGGTCACCAGATGCAATGAGGGAAAGGGATTCTGTGCCTTTGATAATAGTAGTAGAAGAGGGAATTAAAGCATATGCATTTATCAGCTGCATTTCCAATTAAAAATTGCCTAAGGCAATGTACCAAATATAAAAAGAAGTGATGCCATATAAGAAGAACAATGCAATAGCCACTACCTTATATTGACCATAAAGAGCCAGAAAGTCTCAGTGGCAAAGGTAAATTCCAAAAACCTTCGTAAATAAAAGATATAATCACCAATCAGTTGCCTGGAAGGTCTGTTCCGTAATCTGGGCACCACCAACATATAGACCCAACTTCCCTAAGCAGAAGGAACACAGATCTGATCTGAAACAAATATCAGCTTTCTGCTGAAGAAAGCATTTCCTAAAATAAACTGGATTGTTTCCTAAATTTAGGGCCCAATCCTACCCAACTTTCTAGCACTGATGCAGCCATGCCAATGGGGCATGTGCTGCATCCTGCAATGGGGGGGGGGCAGTCACTGAGAAAAGGGAACATTTGCTCCCTTAACTCAGGGCTGCATTGCAGCTGCCTTGGCACTGGAAAGTTGGATAGGATTGGGTCATTATGGCACAATCCTGTCTAGTCTTAGACAGACAGAGTGGCCACTCCACTGGTCTAGGGTGTCACAAACGTGCCACCCGGTGAATAGGCAGTGTTGGCGCCAAGGCCAACAACATTCTACTTTCCGCAGACAGAGTGGAGCATCAGACGGGGAAAGTGAAACGGGGCATTCAGGGAGGGGGGAATTGGTCAGCCGGGCCTGGGAAGGGGGAGGGACCATTGGCAAAGGCGCTGAAAGGCTACGGGCCTGGCCTACACGACATGGGATTCTCGGACTTGCGCCAGCAAAATAGCTGCCACACATCCGAGTAGCTCTATTGGGGCAGCTGGGGCTTTACTTGGGGGAAGGGAACAAACGTTCCCTTCCCCTGAGGTGACCTCTCACCTGTCTGCTTTGTGCCCTGGATACAGCGGATATACCGTGGTACCTCACGATATCACAAGGCGCAAAGTTAGGCAGGATTGGGCTGTTAGTTATTTTATGATACTAAAGAAGTCCATCATGACTAATGTCCCAATCCTATCATTGGGCTGGGGTGCCAGAACTTGCATTTCAGCAGCACAACCAAACTTACAGCATCATAAAATGTCGTATGCTTGATGTGTGCTAGTCCTAAATCACCATTGGCATTTTAAATTGGACGCAGCATGAATAAATTAAATGCTGAATGAAAATGACTATCAGTTCAATCAACAGAACATTGGTTTTCTGTTAGCAAATAGTGTTAGGAATGTAATTGAACAGGTTCCTTTGGCTTCAGGACTGCAAGGGTGCATCATAATATCATGCAGTAGTACTGAGTAGACTGTTGCAATGTTAATTGATTTCTCTCCGTGTTTAATCTACAATTTTATTTTGTGATGGGCCCATAGCCTCAACATGCAAAATTACTACAGCTGCTGTTTACTCCTTCTACTCTTTCAACTGAACCCAATGCCTACAGAGGAGTGGCACTTTCCCATACTACCTTTGTAACTCCTGGAGGTATTCAGTGATGTATGCATAACAAATTGTTACTGTGGACAACACCAACAATAATTTTGTTGTATGTATGTTTTTTAATCATTGGGCCTCTGTTTTAGGCAGCACTTAACCTCCTGAATTTGGTTCTTGGACAGATGGTTCTTGAATTCTCCACACACACACACACACACACACACACACACACACACACACACTTTTCTCCGATGCTTGGCACCCTGTAGTGCTATGGCTGCATTCCCAGATAGCCCCTGGAATGCCTGGGGCTGGAGACTATGCAATCTATGGGAAATATGGCGATCTTGCAATCTGTGGGTTGAAGCTGGGAATGGTATTGTCTGGATTTTGGAACTATGCCATCTACTGTCTAGAATGAGAAACTGTGCAATTTATTGTCCTTGGTTCAACTGTTTGAGTTGTTGTTGCTTAAACTGCTTAAACTGCATTATCATTTCTGCCATTTGGAAGCTTTACTAGTTAGGGTACCATATCTAGGTCTTCTTCCACCACAACCTTGGAACTTGTTGTTGAATCATTATGAGCCAGTGATGTAGACTTGAGTCTATTGTCTCGGACTTAAGTCGCATCAATGACTTGACTCGGACTTGACTCGGCAATCGTAAAAGACTCAAAAGACTTGACTTGAAGGCTTTTACGGCAAGTTAAATTTGATTCAAGTTTAAACCTGTTTCCCCATTAAACAGATAGGGACTCGCAACTCACAACCAAAGACTCGGGACATGGGGGCAAAGACTTGGGACTTGACTTGAGACTTGGACTTAGAGACTTGGGACTTGACTCAAGACTTGGAGTCAGAGACTTGATCCACATCCCTGTTATGAGCATTGAAGTAAACCTCTCCCCCCCCCCCCCAATGATTGCAGAGTCTCCACACATTGCCATTATCAGGAATCCTTATTGCTTCGCTGATCATTAAGCCATTGTAATTCTGGTAGGTAGAGGAGTTTGTATTTAAGGTTTTGATTTTAAACCAGAGATGTCACCCTTTCTCCACAGGCAAGACAAGTCTGAGGTGACAACAGACTGTGAATTACCATCTCTGCAAAACACCACGGTCCAATTTGTACAGATGCATGCATATGTTACATGCACTCCATTTTTGCAGAGGACAGATTGTACAATCAGAACATAAAAGAGGATTGATGGTGCATTTTCGAAACAATCTCCCTCTGAGCATCTTCTTAGAAGACAACGAACTGAAGGCAGCCAAAATTAACCACCTTTCAAGATCCATTGATTTCAGGGGGAGAGATTTAAGCATATCTTAACTCTCCTGCTGAAAGTAGCAGGATTTAGACGTTTACAATGAACCTTGATCATCCTCTTTGCTGGTGGAAATTCAGCTGTACAGGATTGTGTTGCAACACACAACACAACATTGAGCAAGCTAAAGAAAATGCAACTTTTTAAAATATAATGTTAAGCATGAAATGCATGACTTTCACACAATTTTCCTTGCGCATGTATTCAGGCATAGTAATTATGTTGTATTTTTGGTCCGATTTCCAAAAATAAAATTATTTAATACTGAATGCATATTCGATACAGTAGCTAATGCTGCGGCTATCTCATTTTCAGGAGATGTATTAATTCTTATGAAAATGGATTATGAAATTGAGCACCAGCTGTAAGAATATCCTTCTTATCAGCATACTACAAAAGCATTAGACACTTGTAAAATCCAGAGAAGCAACATCACCATCAATTAAACTGTACTGTATAGGCTGATGAATTATTCAGTCTGCTAATGGGACCTGAATTGTTTAAAGTGCAATTGTTTCTCAAATATTGCTAGCATACAGTGATACACCTTGTGTAATATACAAATACAACTATTCGATACAAACACACCCTGACCAGCAGACTGAAGTGCATTTGGAACTGGGGTGGTGTAGTGGCTAAGACACTGAATCAGGACTTCTCCAATTCAAATATCGCTGGGGCAGGCACTAAATCTGAAATTATTAATGAAATTAAACCCACATGTCCAAGTCTGCATTTTGTAGTCAGATGTAAGCAACCAGGCTTTAAAGGTACTTCTGTAGTTTGGATATTGGCAGCCAATTTGCAACAGAGGAACTTCATTCCACTGTCACAACACGCTCCAGCCGGCAGCCCAGTCCTGCATAGGATTGGGCTGTAAGTAAAAATGGATTTAACATCTTATAATTTAGCTCCTTGGTGGACATACAACAGGAGAAAATCACAGTGCATGCACTGGTTTCAGTGGGCAAAATGGCAGGCTGAAGCATCTTGTTGAATTCTTCAGAAGGGAAAAGGGAGAGAGTGGATAGAGAGAAGTTCTTTTCCCTCTCACACAACACTAGAACTAGGCAACATCCACTCAAATTGAGTGGAGGGAGGATTAAAACAGACAAAAGAAAATATTTCTTTACCCAGCGTGTAATTGGTTTGTGGAACTCCTTGCCACAGGAGGTGGTGATGGCACCTGGCCTGGATGCCTTTAAAAGGGGATTGGACAGATTTATGGAGGAAACGTCCATCACAGCTTACAAGTCACGATGGGATAAGCCTGGTTGTAGGAGTAGGTTTTCTCTGTGCCAGGTGCAGGGGAGTGGCAGCAGGAAACAGGTTATCTTGTTGTCTTGTGCTCCCTGAGGCATCTGGTGGGGCCACTGTGTGATACAGGAAGCTGGACTAGATGGGCCTTTGGCCTGATCCAGCAAGGCTCTTCTTATGTTCTTATGGGAATCATTTCTCCTTACTCGTCTGTAAGCCTCCTGCTCCTGCTGGTGTCCAAGGAGAAGAAAGGGGTGAGGCTGTAAAATGAGGGGATAGGATCTGGTGCATGCCATCGCCACTGAATCCACCCCTCCTGAAGCCTTCCCGCCCCTCCCCCTGCCCAGTTTTGCCCCCTCCTTGCCCACATCCCACCCACATCCCTGCCTTACCTGCTCCAGCGTGTGTAGTGGGAAATGGAGACGGCTGGGAAGTGCTTCCAACTCTTGTGGCAGCACTCCCAAAATGGCAACCGATGAAGCACTCCACACGCTATTGGTGGCCATTTTGAGACAGAGTAACTATCCTGGGTAGGATTGGGCTGTTTTCTGCTTTCTCTAGGCTAAATGGATTCAATACGTAACATTAATTAAAGAAGCATCTCTGAAACGCATTTGTTTACATGGTATTTAAGCTCTTGCAAAACATCGCTTGAATACCTCATCTTTTATAGACACACCTGACTGAATACCGCAGCTGTGTGGAGAAAGTCAGCCACTGGATCAGGTAGAGTTTCATGCTAGATTGACAGTGAAGCACCTGTGAAACCACTTCTACAGAAATCTCTCAGGGCAACGTTCATTCAGGCCAAGGCATAACCAGTGCAGGAACTGAACCTTTACCTGGCTGGCTTGTTTTCCAGCATTAATGCACCAGGAAGGATCCTGTGGCATTTCAAGTGACAATTAAACATATCTCAAGGAAATCCAGGTTTAAAAAGGTCATGTCTAATCAACCATTTCCTTCATAAATGCTAGCCCAGACAGCTGAAGGCCTAACAGCACAATCTTAAATGTGTTTACTTGTAAGTCCTGCTGTGTTCAATGAGGCTCACTCCCAGGTAAGTGTGGATAGGATTGTAGCCTTCATGCTCTGAACCACAGTTGGCCTAAGGCCTTTTTGCCCCCACAATGTTGTGCCAAATGCTGGTAGCCCCTTACTTGGTGATATCCCATTCTTTGCTCTTCCCATTCTCTGGAAACTCCCTGGAGAATCTCTGACATTCTGGCCTACCACTCTCCTCTCCTCCGCACTTCCTCTTCTGCTCCATCACCTTCTTCCTTTTACAACACAGGAAATGGGAGGAGGAGAAGCAGTGGAGGCAAGTGGGCAGAAGGCGGGCACCCTCCAGATTGCCTCCGACAGTGAATGGACTGGCCCTGATCTGAACTAAACAACAAAGAGTCTTGTAGATTCTTAAAAAGTAACCAATTCATCTCAGCATACGTTTTTGTGGCCCTGTAGTGTAGTAGCTTATTTCATCACATGCTTGAAGAGTGCATGCACCTGACAAAGTGGGCTGTAGTCCACAGAAGCTTGTGCAAAAATGAATATTATATGTGAGTCTTTAAGGTGCTACAGGACACTGCTGTTTTGTGCTGCAACTGGCTGCAGGGGACTCCCCTTTATTTTATAAGTCTCCCTGTTATGCATTTCCCCACATTTAAGTCCCCACACTTTTCGTCCACCAAGCTGTTGCCACACCTGTGTGCTCTTCTTTCTCCCCCCCCCCCTTAACTTGATCCTTGACTCTTAAACTGGACAGGAAAAGAAATCGCATTGATAAAACAAGAATACTTTGGGGACAAAGTATAACAATATTTTTATTGTGTTTACAGTACTATAATAAGTATTAGGGGGAGGTTTTTATTTGGGATAGAGCTCAAATAAGTTTGTTTGGAAAATGAGGTGAGGGAGGCTCCCTGGGCATGTGCAGAGTGCCTTTCAACAAACCATGGTTTTGAATTACATTTTATAGAGATATTATTTAAAACCCAATCCTATCCTTTTCCCCCTCGCTAGTGCGTGGGCACGCTGTATCCAGTGGGGGGGATTGGGAGGCTTCAGAGGGGAAAGGTTTAAATCCCCTTACAACTCCGTACAAATAGCTGTGGAAAGAAGGAATGCCAAAAGCAAAGGTGAAAGGGAAAGATATAAACAACTGAATGCAGATTTCCAGAGAATAGCAAGGAGAGATAAGAAGGCCTTCTTAAATG
This sequence comes from Plestiodon gilberti rubricaudatus, assembly GCA_026170595.1. Taxonomy (NCBI): domain Eukaryota; kingdom Metazoa; phylum Chordata; class Lepidosauria; order Squamata; family Scincidae; genus Plestiodon; species Plestiodon gilberti. Next base: position 32,002,810 of record JANXHW010000004.1, read on the forward strand.
AACAATGCAAGGAAATCGAGGAAAACAACAGAATGGGGAGGACTAGAGATCTCTTCAAGAAAATTGGAGATATCAAGGGAACGTTTTGTGCAAAGATGGGCATGATAAAGGACAAAAAAGGCAGAGACCTAACAGAAGCAGAAGAGATTAAGAAGAGATGGCAAGAATACACAGAAGAACTATACAAGAAAGATCTTAATGTTCCTGATGACCACGCTGGTGTGGTCACTGACCCAGAGCTGGACATCCTAGAGAGTGAAGTCAAGTGGGCCTTAGGTAGCATCACTAACAACAAAGCTAGTGGAGATGATAATATCCCAGCTGAGCTACTTAAAATCCTAAATGATGATGCTGTGAAAGTGCTGCACTCAATATGCCAACAAATTTGGAAAACTCAGCAGTGGCCAAAGGATTGGAAAAGGTCAGTTTACGTTCCAATTCCAAAGAAGGGCAGTGCCAAAGAGTGCTCAAACTATCGCACAATTGCACTCATTTCACATGCTAGCAAGGTTATGCTCAAAATCCTACAAGCTAGGCTTCAGCAGTACGTGGACCGAGAACTACCGGACGTACAAGCTGGGTTTCGAAGAGGCAGAGGAACTAGAGATCAAATTGCCAACATGCGCTGGATCATGGAGAAAGCACGAGAGTTCCAAAAAAACACCTACTTCTGCTTTATTGACTACGCAAAAGCCTTTGATTGTGTGGATCACAACAAACTGTGGCAAATTCTTAAAGAGATGGGGGTACCAGACCACCTTACCTGTCTCCTGAGAAACCTGTATGCGGGTCAAGAAGCAACAGTTCGGACCGGCCATGGAACAACCGACTGGTTCAAAATTGGGAAGGGAGTACGGCAAGGCTGTATATTGTCACCCTGCCTATTTAACTTATATGCAGAGTACATTATGAGAAATGCAGGGCTGAATGAATCGCAAGCCGGAATCAAGATTGCCGGGAGAAATATCAACAACCTCAGATATGCAGACGATACCACCCTAATGGCAGAAAGTGAAGAAGAACTAAAGAGCCTCTTGATGAGGGTGAAAGAGGAGAGTGCAAAAGTTGGCTTGAAACTCAACATTAATAAAACTAAGATCATGGCATCTGGGCCCATCAATTCCTGGCAAATAGAAGGGGCAGAAATGGAAGCAGTAACAGATTTTACTTTTCTGGGCTCCAAGATCACTGCAGACGGAGACAGCAGCCATGAAATTAAAAGACGCTTACTCCTTGGAAGGAAAGCTATGGCAAACTTAGACAGCATAATAAAAAGCAGAGATATCACCATGCCAACAAAAGTTCGCATAGTCAGGGCGATGGTGTTCCCAGTAGCAATGTATGGTTGCGAGAGTTGGACCATAAGGAAGGCTGAGCGCCGAAGAATAGATGCTTTTGAACTGTGGTGCTGGAGAAGACTCCTGAGAGTCCCTTGGACTGCTAGGAGATCAAATCAGTCAATCCTAAATGAAATCAACCCTGACTGTTCCCTGGAAGGACAGATACTAAGGCTGAAACTCAAATATTTTGGCCACCTAATGCGAAGAGAGGACTCTCTGGAGAAGACTCTGATGCTGGGAAAAATTGAAGGCAAAAGGAGAAGGGGAAGGCCAAGGATGAGATGGTTAGACAGCATCACCGATGCAACGAACATGAAAATGAACGAACTCAGGAAAATAGTGGAGGACAGGAAGGCCTGGCGGGATATGGTTCATGGGATCACGAAGGGTCGGACACGACTTAACGACTGAACAACAACACAACTCCGTAAGTCTCCTGCTCCACAATGGGTCTCCTCAGACCTGTGCCAGCTCTTTAGGTGGCACACGTCCAAGGAGGGAAAGGGGGCGGGGAGGATGCCCATGGAGGGGATACAGAGGCATCATTAGGGGGACTGGGGGGCCATGGGCCCCTGGGTGCAGGGGGTGACACGCGTGTGAATACACAACTCCTATTTAAGTTATTTCTTAGGGGGTGGGAAATTCCCCTTTAGATGTTGTTTTGCTACAAGCCTAAGTTTTCCAGTCCCTAAGTCTGACTTATAAAGGGGGCTCCCTGTAATGAGACTCGACTAGGAAGCTATTAAATGTATGGTGCAGATGACACTAGTGCTTTCCAGAAGCTTTGGACTACCCTACAAACAAAGCTGTCAAAATATGACCTACTATGATCAATGGGTTGCATCCAAATGTGTGCAAGTTGAACTTTGGTCAGGAGCTTCCCTACCCAATCCTCCACGCAGAGGTGTCGTTACAGTGGGGGCGGTTGGAGCAGTGGGCTCCAAGCGGCGGGTTGCGGGGGGTGCACCTGCGACCGGATCTGTCCCCCCCCCCCAGCCGCTGGCTCCATTTCGCAACCGAGAATGGCTGCAAGTTTGGCCCTCCCACCCCTCCCGGTGCTGTTTGGCTCCAACAAGGAGGCAAAAAGCGCTGGGTGTGTGTGTTGGTGTTTCTGCGCCACGGCGGTGCGCAATGATGACGTCATGCCCCCCCAGGGGCAGGTTGTGTGGTGTCCATGGGGGGGCGTCGCGGTAGCGGCCCCCTCCCACGGGGTGGGTGGGTGTATGATCGCTTCTGCCTCCACTGGCTTGGATTCTAAGGTCTGTCCTTTTCACAGAAGGAATTCCATTGATGAAACAGGGCATTTATACCTCCTTGTTCTCTCCACAAAGATATTTTCTTTGCAGTTGTGGGGAACATGACCGGAACAGGGTTGTATGTTCGGTAGGGGGCTGAAGCAGGAAGGGGTGAAAATAGAAGAAAAAGGGGCCTTCTGGAAACAAGCCAATGTTGGGAGAACTCATTCTGCCCTCTTTACTGATGCTCGAAAGAGAGCTTGAGAGCTGCATAAGACGCTTTGCTTCTTGCCCATTACAAATCGCAATGGTAATTGTTGCCATTTTTGTAATGTTCCCCTTCTTAGGTTTATAGGCAAGGCAATAAATAAGAAGAGTTTCTTTAGTCTTGACTTTTTAACAGCTACTACTCTGCTCAACCATACGTTGAATTTCTTCCAGATGTCAAGATCCTGCTTTGTTTGGTTATAAGACAGACAAATAATTGTTTTTCTACAAATCAGCACTATGATTTGTTAGTTTACTACACCGGTACTGTATTTGAGGTCCCAAGCATGGAGCAGAACATGGAAGTATTTACTTGGGTCCAGAGGTTTCAGGGGACTGGCTTGGCTGCAAGTCCATTACCAGAAGAAATGGAAGCTACATTGTAGGACCCCCAAGGGGGTCGCGAAGCGGTTTCTGGGGGATGTCGACTCACTCCTCCCCCCTCACTGCAGAGAAAGAAGTGTCTGATGCTCTCTTGGGGCTTGTGTACGCACCTTGTGTTACTTTCTGCTTGTCTTTTAGCATCTCTGTTAATATTAGGCTACTCCCACCCACACCAAATGGGGCTGCTTATGAGTACAACATGAAAAATGTGATTTATTTTTAAGAGTGTAATTTATTAAACAGTGTAATTTATTAAAAAAACAATAACATCACTTCCAGCCCTAGGTCTTAGGGGTTGGCTTACCAGATTTTCCTGGTTCTAAACTGGGACACCCCCCCCCCACAAGTAATTAAATAATTAATTAAAATAAATTAAACAACTTTTTTTAGGGCGCAAAGCACCCTTTTGCCGCCTGAAGGGCTGCCAAATTTTTATTTATTTATTTATTTTTAGTTACCTTAATTAATTAATTGACTTGCCTGTCCCGCCGCCGCCGCCATTCTGCCACCATTCTACCGCCATTGCTGCCCGCCACTGCCATTGCCCTTGCCGCCCGTCGTGCCGCCATTGCCCTCACCACCCGTCGTGCCGGCATTGCCCTTGTGCCCCCACAGCTGCCCATCATGCTCTGCCGCCGCCGCCGCTTTTGAGGTTTGTAATTTTAAAACTTACCTTTTTTCCTGTTGGCGGCCATCTTGGATCTTGCGAGATCCAAGATGGACTCGCCCAAATCTTGTGAGGGCACAAGGCAGTACTGAGAAAAGGTAAGTTTTAAGATTACAAACCTCAAAAGCGGCAGTGGCGGCAGCAGCGAGGTCTTCACCAGGCCAGGAAAGCCCGGGACGGATCCAGGACAAGATCCTGGGACCATCCCAGGTTTTCCAGGATGGATGGCTAGCCTACTTAAGGGGGTTCCCGGCAGATTGTCATTCTACAAAAGGGGGTCCTGGTGCTAAAAAGGTTGGAAACCACTGTACTAGAAGATGAATAAGCAAAGCAAACCTATTACCCTATACCAGTGCTTCTCAAATAGTGGGGCGCGCCCCCCGGGGGGGGCACGAGGCTCCGTAAAGGGGGGCTCGGCAAATACTGTCATATTGGTGTAAGGGAGAGGCCCGGTCTCCCCGGTCTCCCTTACTTCGGCCAGGGCAGAGATAACGAGGGGCTGCGGCTCCCTCGTTGGCCGCTCCGGGCGACGCCGGCCCCGGCAGGGGACGAGCAGGCGACAACCCCGCAGGAGGGCTTCCTCGGGGAGCCATCCCGGGCGGTAGAAGCCCCTTTAGCGGCCGCGCCAGGGCCTGCCGATCTTCCGGACGTGCCCTGCGCCCACCCAGCACGCTCACAGCGTCTGGCCGTGAGGGCGGGGTGAGCGCGCAGCACAGCCGGACGGCGTCGGGCCCTCACTCCCGAAACAGGGAGAACCATTGGCTACGACGCCTGTCACTCAGACAGGGAGGTGGGACACGAGGGTTGGGAGGGTTGGGAGGCTCACAGCGTCTGGCCGTGAGGGCGGGGCGAGCGCGCAGCACAGCCGGACGGCGTCGGGCCCTCACTCCCGAAACAGGGAGAACCATTGGCTACGACGCCTGTCACTCAGACAGGGAGGTGGGACACGAGGGTTGGGAGGGATATATAAAGAGCCGGCCGGCCGGCCGATGAGGAGTCAGTCGGCCGGGAGGCTGAAGGAGACACAGCTCTTTCCAGCCGGTGATCGGACGACTCTCCAGAGAGGTTAAAGTTTTTTTTAATATTGTGCTCCTTTAAATCCTGTGCTCCTTTAAATCTTTTCTGCTACAATTAATAAAGCTATTCTTTGTTGTAAATTGATCCACATTTCTTTCTTTTTTTATTCTCATATACGTTAATAAGGATACAGTGTTATGCAGAGGTGTACTTATAACAATTTTATAGACAAATGACACTATTTACAGTCGCGCGGGGGGCGCGAAATTTTTTCTTCTTCCTAGGGGGGGGGCATGACAGAAAATAATTGAGGAGCACTGCCCTATACACAGTATTGCTATGATGAAATGTCCAGATCTTGTGAGGTGTCATGAGATTTGCTAGAGTCAAGCAGAAGCAGAAGTTACATTCTTACATAGGCTTACCATTCATCCCGGTTTCGGCGGGACAGTCCCAGAAATCAGGCTCGATTCCCGGTCCGGTCCCAGGGAACGAATGGGCGCCGCCATCTTTTTTTAAAAAAAACTCAACCGGGTGCAGGCATCTTGGATCACGAAATCTCGCGCAATCCAAGATGTCGGCACCCAAATCTCGTGAGGGCATCATGCCCTCACGAGATTTGGGCGCCGACATCTTGGATCATGTGAGATTTCGTGATCCAAGATGCTGCCGGCGCCCGGGTAAGTTTTAAAAAAAGAAGATGGCGGCGGCGAGCGGGTGTCGTCCGCCCGCTCTCTCACCGGCACAGAGCCAGTGAGGGAGCGGGCAAACGACAGCCTGCTGCCCGTGCTGCACGCGCCTCCGGCAGGCGTGCATGACACGGGCAAGCAGGCTGTCGTTCGCCCAGTCTCCCAGCGGCTCCGTGCGGTGCCGCTGGGAGACCAGGCCAGCCTGCTTGCTTGCCCGGGTGGCGTGAGCCTCCGGCAGGCTCGCACAACTCAGGCAAGCAGGCTGCGTTTCTCCCGAGGCAGCGGCACCGGAAGAAACGCAGCCTGCTTGCCTGTGTTGCGCGAGCCTGCCGGAGGCTCGCGCCGCCCGGGCAAGCAGGCTGGCCTGGTCTCCCACCGGTCTCCCACCGCAGTGGCAGAGGTCTCCCACCGCAGCGGCACCGGGAGAAACGGAGCCGCTGGGAGACCGGGCCAGCCTGCTTGCCCAGGCGGCGCAAGCCTCCGGCAGGCTCGCACAACACGGGCAAGTAGGCTGTGCTTCTCCCAGGGCCGCTGCGAGACCAGCCTGGTCTCGCAGCGGCACTGGGAGAATCACAGCCTGCTTGTCTGTGTTGTGCGAGCCTGCCGGAGGCTCACGCTGCCCGGGCAAGCAGGCTGTGTTTCGCCCGGTCTCCCAGCGGCTCCGTTTCTCCCGGTGCTGCTGCGAGACCAGGCTGCAAAAAAAGCCTGCTTGCTGTGGCCCCAGCAGCAGTCCGGAGCAGCGCGAGGACGACCAGCGACCAGGTAAGCATTTTTTTTAATATATTTTTTAAATATAAACATTAATTATTTAATTAAAATTTTCAAACGCGCTTCGCGTGTCAACAGAGGGCACTTTGCGCCCCCTTTAGTTAATTAATTGGTTAATTAAAAAAATCCGGACGCGCTTCGCGCCTCTTTCTTACTTAATTAATTAAAAACTTCTGGTTTCTGGACTTTTGATTTTTCGTTGTGGTTTGTGGTTGATTTTTGTGGTTGTTTTTTCATTGTGGTTTGTAGTTTGTGGTTGGTTTTTGTGGTTGGTTTTTCGTTGTGGTTTGTGGTTTGTGGTTGATTTTTGTGGTTTGTGGTTGATTTTTCGTTGCTTTTATATTAATTAATTATTTACCTTGCCGGGGGGGCTGTTATGGGGGGGGTGTCCCGGTTTGAGGTTTGTAAACTATGGTAAGCCTATTCTTACAGAATGGCTCTGGGATCCTCTAGAACAGACATGGAGTGAGATTCTACAGGAAACTCTAGTATTTGTAAGATTGAGAGGGAGATGCCTATGCCTATCCTTAAGTCCTCAGGGCATTTCCTGTGCACTGTCAGTAGGAGACAACAGGGTGCAACAGTGAAATGGCATCAAGAAAGAGAGACAAGCATTATAATAATCATGCATGCTGAGATCCCAGAAAAATGGGAGCCACTGGTTACAGTTACAGGCCCCTAGTAAATGAGTTAGGCCTCTGGACCCCAGAGAGCATAAGAGGAACGAACGTTCGATCTCTGAGATAGTGAAAAGTGCCTACAGAGCATTTGTCGCTATTGTATTCTACAAGCACAGGAGTGCCTGTCTAGTTAAAATGAGTGGGTTTTTCAGCATTCTATCATTATAAACCTGAATAGTCTAATCATCTTTTAAAATCAAGACAATTTGTTCTAGCCATCGGAAATCTGGCATAGAAAATCTACTCCTTGTGGGGTATGAACTGCCTGCATATCAGAACATTCTGATAAAAATAACTAAAATACAGCAGTTTCAAAAGTTTGCTTTCTATCAGATGCTTCACTCTGTTTATAACTTTTTTGACTCCTCAAAAATATTTTTTAAAATTTCTCCTTAGGTCAGATTAGGTAAAAACAAACAAACAAAAACAACCAAGGATATTGCAAGTGTGTGCCTTTAGTTTGTTTGGTGGAAATCAATTTGGCATTCTCAGAGTTATGCCGACATTCTTATTTTGAATCATTCATTTAACTGAATCATTCATTTTAGAATCATCTTGCAACTCATGTCTGTTTAGCAGATTGAAGCTGCCCTGGTGAAACCAGCTTCCCAAAACAAAAAGTGGAGTGCTGCCAGTGGAGTGCTTGTAGCACCTGCCACAAGTCGCTTGTGCTGGGATAACCCCCTCCCACCTCTGACCTGGCCCTGCCCCTCCCCCTGATCCGCCCCAATTCACCCCTGTCCCATTCTGCCCACCCTGCCAACTTACCAATGTCAGCAGGGCTGCTCCTCAGCGTCTGCGGCAGCATTCTGGAAGCACGCAGCTATGCACACAGGTGTGATGCTGTAAAGCACTAGTTTTGGTGGCCAAGCATTGGATTGGGCCATAAATGTGGTGTGCTGTAATCTGTGGGAGGCATGCTGCTGCATGTGTTTACGCGTGATGCACTATATACTGTATTTTTGTACAATACATAATATATTGTGTAACTAGATGAATGTGGCATGTGACATGCACCCAACATGCTGCAGCACTGCTGCTTGCTACTGCAGTACTTGTGTGTTTTGTGCTGCTGCATTCTGCTACATGTTTGCTTGTGAGATGCTGGGACTTGTTAGGTTTAAGGGACTCAGCTAAACACTCTGATGTTCCATTGGTTTTCAATAGGAGTTTATTAAATTTAGGATTAACTTGCCTATTAAAGGCATTTTTACCCAAGGGCGTATATACGCAACAGGAGTTAAATGTGTACATCTGTGGGCTGGGAGGAAATGGGTTTTAAGTCAAGGAGACTTTAAGAGCTAGTAGCATTCTCTTATTTAAAGAGAACTAATATCACATTATAATTACCGTATTTATCGGCGTATAAAACGCACCGGCGTATAAGACGCACCTTCCTTTTGGCCCTGGGTTTCAAGAAAAAAAGATTTAAAGCATTTTTGGGCCACTTGGCCACTTACTGCTTGGCTGCTTAATTAGCTAATTTACATAAATTGCACAAAAATACCAGGATCTCTTTTAAAACACACAGCAATAAGACACATGAACAAAATGCACCAGAACGTAAATCCCAAGTACAAAAAAAACCCCAGACTCAACTCTTTTTCCCCCAACCCACCCATGCACAGTTTCCAAAGTAAAAAAACATTTGCCCCAAGTAAAAAAAAACCCAGACTCAACTCTTTCCCCCCACCCCATGCACAGTTTCCAAACAACATAAAAGTACAAAAAAAAAAAACCAGACTCAACTCTTACCCCACCCCACCTATGCATTTTCCAAAGCCTCCCCAACTAGGCCCAGTTCTGAAGCTTATCCTTCCGAGGAGAGCTGGAAAGAGCAGGCCTTCTGCAGCTGAGCTGAGCTGAGCTGAGCTGAGCACAGCGCCCTCTGCTGGCTGCTGAGAAGCTCAACTCATGCACGTGCATAAATTAAACCCGACAAACAGCTGTAGATCGGATAGATTAGTTAGGGAAGAAAGCACAAGGGAGCTCTCAGGCTCCGGAAAAACGCAGTAAGCCCGAAAATGCTTTAAAACAGGCAAGGGGGGAAAAGGGATTTTTTTAGTACTGGCGTATAAAATGCACCCTATTATTTTGGGTCACAAATGTAGACAAAAAAGTGCGTCTTATACGCCAATAAATACGGTAAGTTATAAGCCTAATCCTTATGAAAACGATGTGGTGAACATGCACATGAAAACTCTCCCCTCAAAGCAAGCATGTGTTATGTTCTGTGACACGAAGGAAGAGATTAAGGTAATTAGTTTAAAAGGCTGGTACTTTATATCACTGCTTTTAATTGCTCCTTTTATTTATTTTTGCCTGGAAGTATGGCCAGCCATTTTGATAAAGGATTTTAACACTCTTATACTAAACCAATAGTAACTGTAGATGAATTTTAAATGCCGTGCATTTAACTGTACTTTCAGTAATGCAGTTCCATTCTCCAGTGCTTTCAACCATATCTGAGCCTTCTCTCATCCAACCTCTCTCTCTCTCTCTCTCTCTCTCTCTCTCTCTCTCTCTGTGTGTGTGTGTGTGTGTGTGTGTGTGTGTGTGTGTGACTGACACACACACACATTTTTATTCTGGGTCTTCTCTCTCACTGTCTGGCTTGTGAATTATGTGTCTGTTCTGCTCTGGTGTTTTGTGCCAGTGTTGTTTGCTCATCACAAGTTGGTCATTTTTCATCACATTTACTGGTTGCATTCCCAAGGTGGAAAATGAGATGTATGTGTGTCATTTTGTAATATCAGTTTTACCTCCCTTTGGGCTGATCTCTCAGACACACATGAAAATTCAGGCCTATCAAAAAATGTCACTTGACCATTCCAGTATATTTGGTGAACTTGACAGGTGAAATCTGTTGCCTCAATGCTTTGTTACAACATCACTATGAAGAAAATTATGGTGGGACTGGTTGTAAAATCTTAGGTAAAAATACAGCCTATCTTCCTGAAAATTAATAATGAACATTAATCATGAAACAATATGTTATCCCCACCCCAAAGCCTCACTATCTCTAAGAATCTAAGAAGGGGCCGCCGGTTTGAATAATACTTTTTTGTTCAATTCAGTCCCACGTGATAAAAAACATGGCCACTCCCCTTGCATGTAGTTGAACTGAGGTCAATTCCCTTGGAAATTGCATAGCAATGATGGGTGTCACCCAAACTGCACGTGCTGAGTGATAAACCTACTTGTTGGGTCTTGAGTGCAACCCAAATGAACGGTGAGCCAATGCTCCTCATCCTCCCCTTTCTAAAGTAGTGGCTCCAGCTATGGGACCCCATGGATCAAAAACATTTCATCTTCCTCCCTGTGGAAGGCTCCCCCCTGCTTTGGAAAGCAATTGCATGCCATGTACCAGCTACCACCTTGTAGTGCCTGGAAGCTGGGCGCAGACAGAGGGAGTTTTCTTTCATGTTGCCACCTGCAACTACAGCAGTGGAGGAGGATGTTCACTTCTCCACTTCTCAGTTAGCTTTCCTTCCTAGGCACCCAATGGGGAAGTTTACCAGGCTGTAGTAAGGAGGAGAAGATGACAGCAGCAGCAGCAGCAGCAGGAGCAGGCTATCCTCTGCCATCCCACAGCACTACTTAACAATTCCAGGATCCTTCAGCCATGATACAATACAGAGGGCATAGGGCAGGACATCTGGGAATGTAAAATGGCACTAGAGAAAGAAGAGATTTTGCTGCTGCTGCTGCTGCTTCTGTTTCTCCACAGTCATCTAGTAAGCCTCCCCATGGACCCTGGTTTATCAGGCAGCAATAAGGATCAGTGGCAGCAACAGACCTTTGCTGCCTCAGGGTGTGGCCCCCAGCATGTACCACATTAGGTCCCACCTGTGAAGCCCCCCCTGCTTTTCCGCTTCTCCTTTTGCACACAGCAATCCTTGCTTGCTAAATCATCCAGACCCAGGAGCTACACTTTAACTATGGTTTATAAACCAGGCTATGAAACTGGAATTAGATTACGGTAAATCTCAGTTTCACATCCTGGTTTGTAAGACATATTTAAACTTGACCTTCAGGGTCCAGATGACATGCGAAGCCACGGTTTAACAAATAAGGGCTCTTGCCCCACAGCTCCACACCAGAGCTAAGGAGGGAAGGAGAGGGGGAAGAGGAAGCAGGTTGCCTTGAGCTCCTCCTCACAACTGCATTCTAGATCCAGCAAACTATGATTTGTCAGATTGTGTGAAAGCAGCCAATGAATTCATAGCAATGATGAGGCCAGAACTCCCTAATCTTCATGTCAGAAGCGTCGGCAGGGGGGGAGCAGGGCCCCTGGGGGGCGACAAAGCGGGAGGGTTGACAACTCCGCCGCATGGGTGGCGGGATTGGCAGCAGTGCCGTGAAAAGCAGGCGGGTGACATTGCAAAAGTTCAGCCTGCCTGCCCATCCTGAGCCTGGGAAGCCCTTCGTGGTGGCGGCGACGTCACTTCGGGCGGTGTCGTGACGTCACGGGGTGACATTTTTGGCAGAGGCCCCCCTCCCGCAGGGTGTTCATATGCTTCCGATTTATGTCATAAGACAGCACTGTAACAATGGTCAGGCTCTATATTACTGAAGTTGCTCAAGTGTTTGCGGTCGCCTGGTGAAAGGGATCAGAGGAAATGGTGACTGACTAACGAGTGGGTGTGAGAGGAAGAAAGTGTTGCAAGGCAAGCACAAGGGAGTTTCCCCTAATAGCATGTTGAAAGGAATTGGTACAGCTGTAACTCTCTCCCCTAAGGACCTGTATGGGGGAGAAACGTGAATGGCAAGCTAGCTATTCCAGCAACGTGAGAGAATAAAAACAGTTCGGAAAAAGATTATACTTTATCCAGCCTAGTTGTTATTGCAAGGCAATGACTGCAGTTCATGCCCTTTAGTTTAAACTAAGCTACAGTGTGGGGTGTGTGTGTGGCTCATAATTGATAGATCCACCATCCAGTTGGATATCCATCAGTGGATATCAAATATACATCAGTGGATATTTGCTTTGCGTAAATGAAACAAATAAATACAGTATATATAATTTTATTTGGCATTCTCAGCAAACACATAAAGAGGGAAAGAAATTGATGTAACTGTGTGATCTCAGAGAGAGGGAAAACTCATGGGCATATACTTGCAGTGGAAGTACAGTTTTTATTATGCTGTCAGTTAAAACAATGAACACTCTTATCCATAAAGTGTCTGTTGCTGGTATGATCACCATTCTAGCAGTTCTCAGTCACGTACAGCACAATTGTATATGTGCTTACTTGGAAGTAAGTCCCACTGTGTTCAATAGGCCTTTCTTCCTAAGTGTGTATAGACTTGCAGCCTTAGGCTATTTTTACAAATGCCGCTTCAATCTGCTTTTCTGATACCTGTAAATGGAATGAAAATCTACTGCTTAGAGAATGTACATTTGATTGTAAAACCAAGCACTGCATCATGTGCCTTCCCAGATGATCTCTCAACTTTTAGGAGTGGATTTTGGGTAAGTGGGAGGTGGCATAGTGGAAAGACGAGATCTGAAAAGCCCTCAAATGGCCCTGTGGATCGTCGCCAAAGAAATTCAGTAGCGAGACACTTCATTAAGTGCAGAATTAATGCAGGGTAATTCTATGTGTCGTCTAGCACTAATGTGTTCAAATTTCCAATTACCCAAATGTTTTGGATCGTCCTCAAGACCACTCCACTGTGCTGAGGTTACACATGCATAATTTGTTCCTTATTACACAGCAATTTTGTGTCAAAGGGTGGAGACTACAACAGAGTTGTTTCCCCTTTCAAGGCAATTTGAAATAAATTGATGCAAAGGCCCCATCTCTCCTGCCCCAGCAACACCTCACATGCTGGCAACCCTAAGGGAGTGAAATATGGATGTAACCTTCTAGACAAATTAGGTGGTATTTCAGGAGTGCCTAAAACTCTATTGCCAGACTGCTTGCTAGAGCAGCCAAGGCCCAGAGATGTGGATCAACTCTCTGACTCCAAGCCTCGAGTCAAGTCCCAAATCTCTGGGTCCAAGTCCTGAGTCTTTGGTTGCAAGTTGCGAGTCCGTATCTATTTGATGGGGGAAACAGATTTAAACCTGAATAAAATTCGACTTGCCATAAAAGGTTCCAAGTCTCAAGTCGAGTCTTTCGAGTCTTTTACAATCGCCGAGTCAAAGTCATTGGCGTGACTTGTCCGAGTCAATAGACTCAAGTCTACATCACTGCCAAGGTCACTTAATATTCTGCTCACAAAATTCAAGAGACGTGAAAGCGGTCTGACAAGAAACGTGTTTGGATAGGATGGTGTATCCAAGACACTTTCTCATACCATTTAATGTACACGGCTCAGATAGGCTGCCAGTGCCTCTGGTGACTGGCAAGCTCGAGATGAAGTGGGTAATTCCGGAATGAACTTTGCTCTGCCAGAGATCTTGTGGTATAGCCAGAAGAATGAGTAAGCCTGAATGATTAGTAATAAGCACAGGGAATGCACTGTTTTGCCATGTTCTCTAGGTAGCTGTGATAAATAACTGTCCAACATTTCACATATTCTCACAGCAGGTATCACCGTTTGATTATGCTTTCCCCATTACATGTCGCCAAAGGCTCATCTCAGCTGCTGTATGATGTATTAATGAATCAGCCATAACAATCTTTTTTTCCCAAAGAAACCCCCAAGAATGTCACATTAATGATTTATATTCCTACCCCACCCATACTCCAATGACCCCAGAGCAGTATGCGAGGTTCCCTTCCGCTATTTTATCCTCACAACAATTCTGTGGGGTACGTTAGGCTGAGAAATAGCTCTTGGAAGAGTGACAGTATGTGAGCTAAGAGTTATACAATAAGAGTGGGTGTGTTGGGTAAACTGATAGTTTTCCTTGACAATTTTAGTGCCTTGTCAGTGTGTCATGAGGTGAAAAAGGTTAGAAATCACTGGGTTAGACTCAGCATGAGAGGATTTAATTCCTGCTCAGACATGAAGTTCACTGAGCGGCCCTTGCCTTGACCAGTCATGCTACTGTTAGCAGGGCTGAAGGAATTAAGCAGTCCCACAAACAGCAAAACTGACTTCAGTTAAGAGCTTTACTTGAACATAGAGAAAACTGCAGCCATCATTACACACAGGCAGAAACAACAATACAGGAAAATAACCCAAAGAGAAGTTTTAACCAGATGTGGGAAGAGAACAGTCACAAAGCTTTAAACAAGCATCAAACTTCCTACTGGTCGAGGCCAACATTTTTTGACAATCGACAAGGCCAATAAGGGGTCCATCTCCCAGTGGCCCTACTGATAAATGACCCTCCCCAAACTCCTGCAGTGCACCTGTGGACCATTCGCAACACATCAATGTGCCGTGGCACACTGGTTAAAAATCTCTGGCTAACCAGTACATCACACTGCTTTTTATCCCACAAGGGATCTGGTTGCGACCCAAACACATTCAGCAACATTTATTGTCTGTATTGTTGGTTATAGTGGGGGAGTAGTTTGAAAATGTCTCACCTTGTGAAAAGGTGAAAGTGTCTCGTCTTGACTAGGGTCAGGACAGGCCACAGGGTAATAACTCACAAATCAGAAGCTCTGAAGCAAATGAAAAGCCAGGGCAGGATGGTACCCACTGTATCCCGCAGGGGTGTTTTGACCTCCATAGGCATCTTCGGGGTAAGGGAACGTTTGTTCCCTTGCCCTGGGGTAAGCCTATGCTGGGCCGCCAGCCCCGGATCTACTCAAACCTGCACCAGATCTATAGCTGGTACAAGTCCACATGAACCCGGGTCAGGGAATCGAAGCTGGAAAGGGAGTTAGGATTCAGCAGACAACACTGCCACCAAACTCACCCCTTCCTGGTTCTGATCCACCCTCAACCCTGCCCCCATTGCTCTCCTGTTTCACCACCACCCGTTTCCTCTGCACACTTACCTGTGCCAGCGGGTATGGAGCTGGCCACTTGCTGCTTGCCACGGCGGCCAGACTGCATGCTCTGGTGTGTCGCTGTTTGTGACATCCGGAAAACGCTGAATGCTTGTTCCGGTGGTGTATGACACCAATAGAATTGGGCCATAAGACTTCACTGTTATACTTTGAAATCAGCACTATAGCAGAAAGACTGCATAGTCAAGCAGATAGGTTGTTTTGTGGCTCATTTGTCTTCATCATCTGGGTCCAGCAAGAACAATAGCACCTAGGCAGACTGCTTGCTGGGATTGGCACGTACCATTCTATTGGGCACTTCAACCCACCTGACCAGGTCAGAGGGTGGGATGAAATGCCCAGGTTGTTGTAAAACATCCAATGGACAGAATGATGATTTCATTAAACCTAAGGTTATTTATGGTTGAGCCCAAGGATGCTTGTGCGTTCCTGCTTGACTCCTTCTGGGTGAATCTGCATGTGATCAAGTTCCAGCTGCCTCACCTAGCTGTCCCTAGCTGATTCCCAGTTGTATGTACAGATAGGGAATAATGGTCTTCTAGTCACATAAGAGATTTTATTTTGCTTTGAAGTTTGCCTGTAATTGCCTGCTTGTGCTTTTTGCTAAGAACCCCACTTAGGCTCTTCCATCACCCAAGCCATTTTGTAAGCTTGCTTCTATTTTTCCTCCCCTTCCCCACTGCTAGCATTTTTAATACATATTTTCTTTTTTTAACTCTTCACCTGTCTGTTGTCAGCTCAACTAAGTCAGAGCTTTGCCCCAGTTCCCCTGGACCATAGACTGTATACTACAGCCCAGGGTTTTGAGAATTCTCCCATAACTGGGAGGGAGGCTTTCAAGCTTTCTCTCTCTCTCTCTTCTGGGAATGGGACAGATTTGGAGGACCGAATACAGCACGGGGACCACAGGGCCTTCCCCGCTCCCATAACCATAGGAAGAAAATCAGGGGTAGTTTGTGTTTATATACAATCAACCAAGAATCAATTTAGAACTAAACCATATGTGACTTTAATTGTTTGTTTTGTCCTGACGTTCAGCTGCTTTTTCCCCATTAAACAGCATGCATGGGAATAGAGTTCCAACTCCCCTCCCCCATGAATGCTAATTACGGGGGGGGGGAGCACAACAAGAGCAAAGACACAATTAAAGTCGCATCTAGTTTGGCCTTTAGTCTTAGCCTGATCTGGTCGTACATTTTAAAAGCTAAGGATGTTTGTTCTTTTTGTTCAAGATATTCCAATGAATATACTTGTCCTACACGATGTTCTTACATGTAACAGTTCAGAATGAAATTCACCAGATGAATTGGCAGGCTGTGTGCCAGAGTCAAGGGCATCCACTCCCTGCTCAGAGATTTCACCCTTAAGAATGCAGTGTCAAAAATGGCAACTCTACTACACACATTAACCCATTAAAAGGCAACCTCGCCAAAGGCAAAATAAGGAGAACAATTTATAGTATCAGGAAAAGATACCAGAAACAGGAATTGTCCTTGGTAAATAAGGACAGTCGGAGCACATGAAATAAGACCTTGGAAGAACTTTCTGTAGAAGAGAAAGCTGTACTATCATTCTAGATTTGGAATAAAAACAAGATGACTGTAGCATGATAGCGTTATAAATGACTCATCACACCATGACTGGCTGTGATCCAGACTAGTGAAGGTTTTTTTTTGTTTTAATATGCCTTCACATTCTGTGTAACAACTTCCCTGCCACCAATGGGTTCTTCAGTTCAGGACATTGAAAATAGACTAGTTTGGCCTTTTCAGATTATAGTTTATGTGTGTGGAGGTGGTGGTGGTGGTTGTTAGGTCAGCAAACATTCTAAAAGATCAGACTCCAGAAAAGTTTAAAATTCCAACAGAGTCTAAAAAACTGGAAACAGTCAAAAGAACATGTTTATTAATATTAGAATGTGCAAAAATGTAAATATTTATGCCTTTTCAGATAAATAACCATGAATTAAATGACTAATAAATGACTATTATTTCTATTCCTATTGTGGATTTCATCCCCATCAATATATCCTCCCAAACGCCTTACATCCTGGTCTCTGAGTCACTTTATATGGGAGAGGAGCATGTGTGCACACATTCTCTCTCTCTCTCTCTCTCTCTCTCTCTCTCTCTCTCTCTCTCTCTCTCTCTCTCTCTCACACACACACACACACACACACACACACACACACACACACACACACACACACAGAGCGCACCATAATGCACCAATGCACCACTCATACATTCAGGAGGCAGAAAGAACTGCGATCAGCACCAGGCAAATGCCCAGTTTCTGAGCGGGCAGACTCTTCTGGGTGGGGACAGGCCCCTGATGTCAGGGGGGCACCCGTCTACTCAACAAGCCTGCATTTGCATTGTATTAATTGCAGCTCCTTTGGCCACCTGAGTGTGTAAGAGCAGAAATTCCCCGCTCATCTCAATCACCCCACATCATCAGGCCATGTTTTAGCCCCTGCAGGAATAACATATACAGTTAAAGTGGTTGCTAGGGCCAGGAGAGAATAAGCAGGGAGAGCAGCAGCTGCCTTTTTTTTACTGCTGCAACAGGAGCATTAAAATGAATTGTGTCCCTCTGGCTGACTGATCTGGCCACCCTACTCTGAATTGTCAAAGTTTCAAAAACTTACACTTTCTATTCCAGGAAACCATTACCTTGCTTCAATGACTATAGATGCTTTTTCTGTTGGTTTTTCAGAAATATACCCTAAATGAGGAGTCACTGAAATAGAACTTCTGTTTGAGGGATACAATTACCTAATTTTTTTTTGTGCAGTTGGATCACTCTCATTGAGAGAAGTGCTGCCAATTTTACACTGCCAAGTTCTGCCACCCAAGCAAGCTTCTTTTGTTGTGGTTGATATGCTTGATACACAGAAAACCAATTGCTCAGCACCTCAGTAAGCAAAACTACCAGCTACATCTGATTTGAAAGCAGACTTATTAAATTTCATTATATGGAGCTACACGATTACAATTTCACATTATTACAGACCAACAAGTCTTTTCACATGAATCATCTTTGAAAAGCACTGTCATGCATTTGCAACGTCCTTAGTACTGATTCCCAAAGCTGAGACAATGGCATTTGTAGTGTATGGTTCAGATGGAATGAGACACACTTCAGGAAGCATGCAGTACTCAGTGTGGGTAAATGAATACAATGATGCTTAATTCTGTTGGTGCAGCATTTTTTCCCTTGTACAGAATTGCAGATGTGCATGTCGAAAACTGATCATGTGCTAGATTTCCCAATATGCTTGTCACCACATGTTCACCACATGTGCCTGCCAGATTTTCCGTTTACATAAAAGAAAGCTCAATTCGTCGTATTATCTCTTGTTAGTTATGTAGATGGACTGTTATTTATTTGACTTGAGTCCTGTACTGTATGAGGCCACCCCAACTGCTTGCATCCCACCACGTTCAACTTGTGCTCTTCCACTAGTATGGATAATTATCCCAAACCTTCATCTGATTCTAGCTGATCTACTTTCTGTCAGGCAGCTAGATGGCAACTGCAAGTGCTAATTCTTGCTCAAGCTATATGGGGCAAAACAGGGGCTGAAGAGGTCAGTGCTGCATTATTCTAAATGAGACATTCTTTAGCATGTGCATTGCCTAGCATAACTAGGAACATAGGAAGCTGAGTTAAACAGAGTCAGGCCATTGGTCCATCAAGGTTAGTATTGCCTATGCTGGCTGAAAGCTGCTCTCCAGGTTTCCAAAATCACTTCTCCAGGAACATTCCCAGTCCCACGTGGAGATGTCAGAAATTGGACCTGGGACCTTCTGTAGTCAAAGCATGTGCTTTGCCACTGAGCTAAAACTTCAACCCAAATAGGCATGCATAACTATTTGTAACTATGTTGGTTGGACTGAGGATGACAGGGAGACCACCTACTTGTTGATTTCAGTGACGTTTGATGCCAGACTACTATGGCATTTTGTCAGAGTAACTTGAACATCAGACTGGGATGGCAGAGCTGCTACTCCACTGGTTAAATCACTTCTATTTGCCTACAGAATGTGACCATTATTTATTTATTTATTTATTTATTTAAAGAATTTGTAGCCCGCCTTTCTCCCGAAGGCACTCAAGGCGGCTTACAACATATTAAAATACATATAAACAACTTTAAAACAATTAAACACATTAAAATAATTAAAAACACTTGAGATTAAAAACAACCCCAATGGGTCACCAGCATTTACATATATAACCATTTGTTAAAAAGTTAAAAAGTCAGCCCACCATGTCAGACATTAAAAGCAGTCCTGAATAAAAACGTCTTAAGGCCCCGCCGAAAAGCCTCTAAAGAGGGAGTCATTCTTAATTCCAAGGGGAGGGAATTCCACAATTGGGGCGCCACCGCCGAGAAGGCCCTACTCCGCGCCGCCATCCCCCTCACTTCCGCCAATGGCGGCACGGTCAACAGGGCCCCCCCTGATGACCTCAGAGTACGGGTCGGATTATAAGGAAGGAGGCGGTCCCTTCCACCATAGGGGAAGCTAATTCAGCTCCATGGAAATTTACCTTCGAATCCCTCAATAATTCACCCAGACGTTATCACGTATGCTGTTTAACATTGATATGAAACCACTTGTGTAGATCACCTGCGGCTTTGGAATTAGATGCCATCAATAGGCTGGTGACTCGTGGCTCTTTCTCTCTTTTTTTTCTGAAGCATCCAGAAGTGATTGCCTGGACCAGTGTATGGAAGTTATGTGGGCAAGTGGATGAGGTTCAACCAACTGAAGTTGAATCCAGACAAAATAGAGGTGTTGCTGGTTGGTTAACCTGTCTGTCCCCTATTTAATGCCTGCTTTACACAGCGTGGGCCTCTTTCTATCATAGCAGGTTTGGACCCTTGGAATTCTCCTGGAAAATTTCATGGCAGCATGAAGCATGACTTTCATGTGTGGGTGAGCTATCTCAGATGCAATCATACAGAGAGAAGTTTCATACTTTCCCATGTACATTCAAAGACAAGGCTTTTCAGTTGCCTCAATATACACATTCATCTGTCAGGGTATGGTACCAAGTGTAGAGAAATCAAGTGGTATGCGTACATGTGTGAACCAGGGCATAGTTGATTTCGATCCTTTCATCTAAAGCAGTGGTGTATGCTTGGTGTATCCACCGCCAAAACGTCCGGGTTACCGAGCTTTAGCTTTTTTTTTTTTTACACAAACAGCTGGCTGCCCGAACCTCTGCTCAGCGGCCTTCAGCCGCTCCGGGTCTCATTGCGTCGTGTTCATGCTGAGAGAACAGAGGCAGAGGCTCGGGCGGCTGGCGGTTCGCGTAAAAAAAAAATGCAAACGCTCGGCAACCTGGAAGTTGAGGCTCAGGCGGTGGGCTGTTCGCAACCTGCCAAAAATTGGGTTGTGACCCACTTGTTTGGGAACCACTCTGGTCTAACCAGATAACACCTTTGTGAATATAAGTGTCCACTTACATTCAAAAAAGAATAACTCTATTTCGAAAAATTGCAGTGCTTTTTAGGATTAACTTGCAAAATGTCAGTAAAGTGAACCCTGTCTTTGAAAATAACGGACATCCTCTCCTTCATTAAAAACTCATAGTATATGTTTTGCATATGCACATGTCCATTGACATAAATGCATTCAGATTTAATGGACTTTTGGCCTTAAGAGACACCCATTCCCCTATTAATCTGTTGAATTGTTAAATCTCTGTATGCTGTGCAAAGAACAAAAGGTGAAGAAATAATAAATGTTTCACCAAGCAGAGTCGCACTATGGGTCCACTTTGCATATCCAAACTGATTTTCAACATTACATTTCAAAGGAAAATACATTTTCCTGTTGCTGTTCTTCAGGTGAATTTATTATATATCACATTCAAGAATAGCAACAGGAAAATATATAAAAGGTGAATTTATTATATATCACATTCAAGAATAGCAACAGGAAAATATATTTTCCCGTTGAAATGTAATGTTGAAAATCTGTGTGTGTGTGTGTGTGTGTGTGTGTGTGTGTGTGTGTGTGTGTGTGTGTGTGTGTGTGTATCAAACAGCTAGGTCTGTTGCTAAATAAATTGCTTTCACAAGCACACATCCCTACAACATCTGATGATTTTAAAATCGGAGGTTAAAAGTATGCTTTGGTAGTGCTTAGTGATTATCTGAACATAAGTTGAAATGGATATTTATCTTTTATTTCTTTACAGCTTGGGAAAGGATGTAAGCAGTAAGTTGCATGCAACTGTTGCGGTGAAATACAGAAGCATTCTATGTTGTACATTGCATTTCCACTGTGTGCGAGAATAAGGGTGGAGTGGTGTTTAGATTCTTCACATCAAAGCAAGAGCCAGTATAGTGTCATGTCTGATGAGGTCCTGATTTGAATCAATTACGTTGCTTAGAGGACAGGCCCATAGGTAGGTGGCAGCTTTCATGCAGAAGGTTTCAGCTTCAGTCCCTGGTGTCTCCAGTTTGAGCAGTGAAGTCCCCGGCTATATCAGGCAATGTTCTAGCTCAGCGTCAGCTTCCTTTCCACCGTAAATCGAATGCAACATCATCGGGATTCAGGTTATAAGATCAATTTTATAAGATGTCAAATTGTAAAAATACGTCAGCAACAAGTAAAATCACATATGCAAGCAATATGTGATTTTACTTGTTGCTGACGTATTTTTACAATTTGACATCTTATAAAATTGATCTTATAACCTGAATCCCGATGATGTTGCATTCGATTTACATTGCTGCTGGTTATAACAGTTTACGAACGTTTCCTTTCCACCATACATTTTAGCTATGGGTTTGAGCTATGGCTAGACTCTGATGCACAATTAGGCACACTCAAGATACACTGAAATCAAGGCAAGCTTAAGCATTGCTGTGCTAGATTGTGACTATTTTGGGGGAGAGGATTTATAATGCCTGATCACCTATGCATCAGTGTTCTGCTGGGGGTACTATGTGACACAGTCAGAGGTACCTCAGTATTTGGTTTTACGTTTTGGCACCCAGAAAACAAATATTCTGACAGAATGTAATCAAATTCTTGAAATTACTTTCCTCCAATTACTGTAAGCCTAAGTATTGGTACATGGAATAATCGCACATTCTTCCATGTTTACCATGCCACCCTCTTTTCCCTTCCACTGTCATCTCTCTTGTGCCAATCTGAACTGTAAGCCCCTTGGGGCAGAGCGTCCTTTCTAGTGTTGTGAAGCACCATGTGCACTGATGGTGCTAGGATAAGCTTCTGTACTTTTTCTATATTCCTGCACTACAAAGATCAGCTTCTAAGTGGCCCAATATAGATATGACAAAAAACGTTTTTTAGCCCTACTTAGCTATGGAAACTAACTTCTTTTTTTAAAAAAAGAATTTTTTTGAAAAGATAGCAATTGCTTTGTAGATGTATGGATGCATGCCTGTACAGTATGACTGTATTTATTTATTTATTTATTTATTTATTTATTTATTTGCTTCAGTTGTTCTCTAGTGCAGCAGCAAAGCCTACACTGGCCAGAATGCTCACTCACATTACAAGTTTCCCTCCTCTGCTTCCTCTTTTGCATTTGTAATGTTCAGACACTCACATAAATAACATAGGAGAGGATCAAAGGGAATTTTAGCATCCTGCCTGGAAACACAATAAGAGCTGGTGGTGCTACTGCAGGCAGATTGTACTAATTCTAAACACATCCACTTACTGTGAGGGATCTAGGTCAGGGGTTTCCAACCAGTGGTACTAGTGCCATCAGTGGTATACTTCGGCCGATTGCTGGTGGTACTCGGACTGCCAGACCACCAGAACCCCGTTCTGACACGGCACTTTTGGCGGCTCATTTTTGCTCCCAAGAGGCTCCTGCCTTTGGCCAAGCCTCTCTGGAATGCTGAGAAGGGCCCTCCCACCTGCCCAGAGCCTCCTACCTGCCTTTTCTGGTCTCCAAAAACCTGAAAACCCAGAAGCCAGTCACTTCTGATGGTACTACAGAGCAGAAGAGTGGTGTCGTAGGTGGTACTCAGCTGGGAAGGGGCTAAGAACCCCTGATCTAGCGCTTTCCAATAAACCCATGAAAATACTGGTCCTATAGATGTGTGCATGCATGTATGTATGTATTTGCTTCACACCAGAATTCTCTGTAACCATTCCATCTGTGTAACCATTCCATCTGTGTTCCAAGAGGCACACATGTACAGTGCATGAGTGTTATGATTTCTTATCATAATCAAATACCAACAGTCATTTTAGCAAGCCAACAATTCTTTCATTTAGCAAAAGAGATGAACCCATATAGGATTTATTAATTGTGGTCCTGTAACCTTTAGAACATCAGCTGAACATCAGCCCTCCTCCCATTTCCTTGTCTGCAGTTTCTCCTAGTATTCAAGGGACAGTTTGGGCTCCCTCTGGTGGTTTGTTTGGTCTATGCCAGTCTTTGTTTAACAAACCATGGCTGATAGAAACGGTATCCTACCTGACAAGATAAAATATTAAACTGCCACACACAGAGTAAATCAAGAGAATAAAATATTGTACAAAATCTAGCCAAAGTTAAATATTTTGAAATCTCATTGCTGTTAGTGGAAGAGAGCTTAATCTATGCCTTAGCTCTCTCCCAGTAAATCAATGGTTTTAATAATCAAACCATTATGTTAAACTAGTGTTTATGTTATGTTAAATTATGTTAAAACTTATTTATTTATTCCATTTAAACCCCACTTTTCTCTTGAATGGGCACCCAAAGCGGCTTATACCAGCTAGTCATTGGGCCTTCACAATATTTTACTCGCATTGGATTATGCTTGCTAATAATACTACTGGTGTTCTGGAATCTAAAGAAAACTATTCCAGATATGCTGAATCAGAAAGCATGCATGCGTGAGACATGAGGCCTTTGTGTGGCCGATAGGTCTGTGCCAGCAAAAGCAAAGTGTGGAATGAGGATGTGAGACTGGGTACAGAATTCAGTGTGCTCTCCCCGGCACTTGTTTACATTGGATTGCAACGCTAATCACTATGGGTCTCTCACAGCTTCCTGGAACCAGAATTGTCCAGAGCAAATGCCCTATTTTTTAGTGCAGCTGATCTTCACACTTATGGGCCCAGGCAATTTGGGCTTGAATAGCCCCATTCCCACATGGCGGATGATGATATGACCCACTGGATGACCAGTGCAGACCAGAACTTCTGCATGGCAAGGGCGCAAGTCTTCCACTTTTCAAGGGATGCCTCATGTGTTCTCCACTGTGAACTGCAGCACAGAATGAGGAGCATGAGGAGCTGCGCAGATGGACATTCTCCCAGGTACTTCATGAGTACAATGCTGAGTACCTCAAGAGCTTTGCAAAGCCTTATTTAATTTTGTAAGGTGCTTCTTGGGGTTTGCAGGTGAACATCTGAAGCAATGCAGAGCATAGTCCTACTGTGCGATAATTAATTGTGATTGTGGCATAAAATTGTGATTTTATACCAGAGAGTGTAAGTTTAAAGACAGTGGTAAGTAAAATAAGGACCACTGAATGATTTACTTAAAGAGATAATTCAGTGGCTTCCGCTAATACATGGTATAAATTGAAAGGCAGTGGTGGTGAATTACTCATTTCTGCTGACAGGTTTTTAATAGGACTCTCTTCCTTTAGTTAGAGTATAATTAGATACAGTGACATCTTAAATTAGACCTGGCTCAGAAAGGTCTTAACATATTTTCCTTTATTTTATACATTTGAAAACATTATCGATGCTCAAGGCTGCAATTCTGCACAGAGCCATAGACTTCAATGGAACTTATAACAGACTACTTGAGTATATATTTATTTTTGCTTATATTTACTGCTGTAGTTGTAGCGTACTGGAGAACATAGGAATGTTACAGTAAAGGTATGGCACAGATGGCCAAGCCATTATGGTTCCAACATCATGACAACAGGTTGTAGCCTAAGTTTAGTTAGTCATGACTAATGTCCTTACTTATGATCAATAAGTCAGCCCAATCCTATCTAACCACCACCCCCGCCGACGCAGCCACACCAGCAGAGTACACGCTGCATCCAGCAGGGGGCAGGGAGGGATAGTCCCGGAGGTCTCCTCCAGGTAAGAGAACATTTGTTCCCTTGCCTTGGGGTAAGCCTTTGCTGCCCAGATGGGTCTATTTGGACCTGCACACTAGCGATTTTGCTTTTGCAAGTCCAAATGGGCCCTTCCTGGGTCCAATCCGTCCTTCCCGCCCTCCTCCCCACCCCATCTTCTCCATGTTTCACCCACCCCCACCCCATTCTACCCTCTCCATGCCTCCCCCCACCCCCTGTGCAGCCTTACCTGTGACGGCAGGCGCCCCCTGTCTACCGTCACACGTGCTTGCGGCGGCGGCCAGGCCATGTCCGTTGCGCTGTTGCTTTTGTGACAGCCATAAAGGGGTTTCCACCACCGAAATGCTCATACCGGTGGCATAAAGGTCCCTTAGGATTGGGCGGTCATACAGTTTAGGCCAAAGGTAGGGATCTTGATGTCACGAGACATTTCTTTCAAATAATATTTATTCAGGGTTTTCAATAAGAATAAATACAGTCGAAAATAGGAAAATGCAGTGGTAGATTTATTTTTGGAGTATATTTATTATTTACATAGATATAGAATCATTTGTATCTAATACACAGAATACAAATGTTCCAATATGGTACCATCATTAAAGCACTGCAATATGATGACAATATTGTTTGGCTCTTTACTCTTTGGCTAGAAGACATGATGAAGACTGCACTGTACCTGGGCACCACAGTGCCTGATACACCCAAGCTATGTTTTTTTAGAAGTTGACTGACTCAACCTGTACTCTAGGTAATAATAGAATGAAGGTTCCACCCATTGTTTCTCCCATTATGTCAAGGTTGGGGTAGCAGAATATCAAGAATGGCACAAGAAACCAGGAGCACAAAGTAGGAAAAGAGACTGTAACAGGTTTGTTGTTGTTGTTGTTCAGTCGTTAAGTCGTGTCCGACCCTTTGTGATCCCATAAACCATATCCCGCCAGGCCTTCCTGTCCTCCACTATCTTCCTGAGTTCGCTCATTTCCATGTTCGTTGCATCAGTGATGCTTTCTAACCATCTCATCCTTTGCCTTCCCCTTCTCCTTTTGCCTTCAATTTTTCCCAGCATCAGAGTCTTCTCCAGAGACTCCTCTCTTCGCTGTGATAAGTGATCAGGCATTATAAATCCTCTCTTAGCTTTCCTTCCAAGAAGTAAGCGTCTTTTAATTTCATGGCTGCTGTCTCCGTCTGCAGTGATCTTGGAACTCAAAAAAGTAAAATCTGTTACTGCTTCCATTTCTGCCCCTTCTATTTGCCAGGAATTGATGGGACCAGATGCCATGATCTTAGTTTTATTAATGTTGAATTTCAAGCCAACTTTTGCACTCTCCTCTTTCACTCTCATCAAGAGGCTCTTTAGTTCTTCTTCACTTTCTGCCATTAGGGTGGTATCGTCTGCATATCTGAGGTTGCATCGGTGATGCTGTCTAACCATCTCATCCTTTGCCTTCCCCTTCTCCTTTTGCCTTCAATTTTTCAGGTTTCAGGTTTAAAACACTGTTAAAAAGGAAAACAATTTTTCAGAGAAAGGGAAAGAATTTTTAATTAGTAGAAATATCTCATTTGGTTCTTTTAAAAATAATTTACTGACATCTTGACCCACTTTGTACCAGAGAACCACGAACAATACAGTAGAAGCCGTCAGCATTTAACATTTTCCCATGGTTGTGAAAAATTTCATTGTTAAAAGTCAGATTTCTCGTGAAAATTACATTCATACTGCAGCTTGGCAAAGTTCACATGGCATTATTGGAACTGAAAGGCATATTTACGCAACAAAGGAAAACCACACTGCAAGAATACTGGATAAGGAGCTGACATTAAAAATGAATGTTTAAATATGCGCGCAGCGTTTGATTTCCTCTGCTTGGATAGAGAGTGCTAACACCTACATGCAGATATACAAATACAAGCGTCGTCATGACATTTTCATCTGCATTGCATGAAACTGCATGACACTGGCTGCTGCTAGGAAGTGTCTCTATGATTGCAGATTCTGCAGCCAGTTTCATAAAGGCTGATGGTTCTTAACCCATGTCCACTCTGGGCATATACCCGAGCAGGACTGAGAAAATGGGACCCTCCCTGAAATAAGGAATGGATGTTTACGGAACAAAGGTTCTGGTGACTCTTAAGGAGGCTGTGGTGAGGCCTGTTTTAAATACTCCGCTCACTCTGGGCCCCTTGAAATAAATACAGCTCACTCTAGGCCCCTTGCAATTTCCCTCCGGCTCTCCCCCCCTTGCCAGCAATGTAATGTTCAATACAATGACGTTGAAGCTCAGGGCTCCCCCCAAAGTGAGGCACCCAGGGCAGTCCCTCCAATTTGCCCCGGCCATGGGATGCTTCTGACTTCAATTTATTCAAATCACGGCTGCCATGGTTTTGTCCTAGCCAGTTTTGTCTTTACTTAAAGAGATAATTCTTTAATTATCTTTAATGACAAGAGCTCAACTGTGTGATCTAGGAAAGTGATCTAGAAATGAATAATATTTTTATTTACAAGTAATTATTTATTTATTTGCAGGAAACTCAATCCATTTCTCATGAAGCAGCCGTAATAAATAGCCTCAAGGCTTGAGGGGCTCAGTTATGTGACCCAGCCTTCACCTGCCCCCACTACGTGTCAATGACAGAGTTGGGGGAAAAAAGAGGCTCAAACTTTTATCTCCTTATATTTTTACACAAGCTTGCAAACTGCAGAAGTTCAGTTCTTTGCAGGGCAATTAGCAGCGATCTGGTCTTTCCATCACTCCTGTTTTCATTGGAGGCTCGGCAGGACCCACCAGAAATTGGGTCGCGACCCACAGTTTGAGAAACACTGCTTTGGCATTCTAGAAGATCCCAGTTTTTCCAATTCTCTGTTTTTTGTCCTAATCTGGTTACCTTGGACTATGCACTCATCAAATGTTAGGTCTCTGGGACATTTGGTACTTAATTGTTCTGATGAGTGAATGAGGCCCAATCCATGAGTGAGGCCCATTGAAGTCTCTTTATGTGTATACACTTACGCACGCCTGGAAAAAGGATACTGTCATGGAAATTTATTTTAGTGGCCTTGTCACTGGAGGCATTAAAAGGCAAGGCATATGGCAGTTTCATTTCTCTAAACTGAACTTGTGGCTCTTTCAACGTCACATCCCTGATCACCTTGGGAGTGCCAAACCACATGCTACTTGGACCCATATCCCAGAGTTCATTGTTATTCAGACCATGGGGATTAAAAAGAAAACTAATAAGTGAGCAATATACAGCCTTATTTCAAAAACCACTTGAAATAAGTGAACAATATACAGCCCTAGGAAACAGTCCAGTTCAGTCAATGTATTCCAAGCAGATTTCTTTTCATCCGTTTCCATATTTTAGTTTTAACCAGATTGTGGCTCAAGTGGAACAGAGAGTGTGTGACAGAATTTTTAAACCGTCACAAATGCAATTGGCAAAATATAAATGATGATTTGGAACACAGTGCTTCCTCATCGTCAGTCAAGAAGAGAATGTGTGAGAATGACTGACAAATGTTTTAGTCATAGATACATCTATCTGAGGTTGCAGATGTAACAATCACCTCCATCTGGACACAGAAGAGCACTTTGGGAGGCTGCTTTCCTTTACCTCCACTGAGCCACTGGGAAGAAGAGTGGACTGAGTTCAGCATCTGGCACCCATCTCAAAAACCCATGGTCCATCACTGATGCCAGTCGTCCTTGCCTGCTCCCATTTCAATTCTTCCCTGGTGCTCAGGACCTGGAGGCTGAGCCATTTCCATTTCCCCAATGGCTGCCACACTGACACCGCATTGCTCAAGAACATCACTGGATTAGGGTGGGGACTAGAAGAATTAAGGCAGCACATACATAAGACCGCAAGCCTCCTCGTGCGTCCACTTTGGGTGGCTGTTCTGCCCCCGTTGCTGTTGTGCTGCTCTCACCACCTGCCTCCTCTCACTGCCCAGTAAGCCTGGTGAGTCCATCCACAGCCCACTAAGGTAGGAAGCAGCCCTGCCAAGGTACCTACTTTGCCGAGGGCCTGCACAAACCTGAAACTGGCGAAATACTGCCCAGCTAAAAGCTAAGCAGGAGGAAGAATTGCGAGCCTTCACAAGCACAATGGCAAGCACACAACCTACTGCTGTGGCTGCAGATCCTTGGCTCAGGGCAGAGTGCACGCACAGACTGGGATACTAGATGCTCCCATAACAACCCTCATGAAGTTTGTGCGTGCAAACTATTTTCTGTGCACAGCTTACCCCATGTGGACTGAGAGCACTGCACAGAACGGGAAGTATTTTTCACTGCATGGGACTGAAATACGTTCTAGCTGCTGGACGTTTTCCTCAAATAAAAAAAAAATGTGCATGAGGCACAGAGTTTTGATGGCATGCTCTACTGTTCTCCAGTAGCTAATACAAGGGTTAATGCTTGTTTAGGCATGTTTACTTTGCGATAAGTTGATGATGCCAGACAGTTCCAGTAAATGCAAGCCAGCTGCAATCAAGCCACTATTGAACAGCTTTATGTAATCTAAGGCTTTTAAATGTTTAACTTCTCAACTCCTATAATAATTTATTAGTAGATATGTACTGTATACACTCACAGTGTTACACTATTTCAAGCACAGAAGCAGAAGAATCTGAAGACTTGTTTTAAAATGTGTAAGGAAGTATAGAGATGGTTACCGGTATATATCCCGGGGAAAATCTGTAGTGGGCCATTGTGAATTTAATGATATCCCATTACTGTAAGGTAAATGCTATTTTGACATGGACTCTTGTCCCAGCACCGTCTCTGTTAGCTGCCAAACTCACGCTTGTTTCCCTTGCTGGCTGTATTATTTGTTTTATTTATTTATTCACATTTTTATACTGCCCTTTCTCATCTTTCCATACTGTTTCTTGCTAGCTCTTCTTGCTGAACAACATTGGTCTCAGCACCACCCTGGCTGGTAGGGCTGTCCTAGTCCCACCCTCAGTGTGCTATTGAAGAAACATCTTATATGTGTCAGTATCCACTAAAGAAACATCAGCTTGTCACCAGCAACCAATCAAGTGTGCACATAATAGACAATTGACAATCCCTACAATACTAATCTATCATATAGCTTTGTTTGAAAATATAATGAAGAGGTATACTGCAGAGAATCTTGCATGGTACCTTGAGCTCCATTTGAGGAACTGCAGAATCAAAATATAACAAATAATAATATGTATGTGTATGGTTCTTGGCAAATGATGTGCAGAAGAATTAAGCCAGACATAAAACTTTCCATTCAGTTGCAAGCTCTCTATGTGTAATGCTGAAACAGACCTTAACTAGTTTGAATTGTTCCTGCAGTGAAGCTCCAAAGAGAGATGCTCTTTTAGAGAGCCTGAATGTCAGAAAGTAAGCAAGGTCTTTAGCAGGAGCTAAAGACACAGTCCCCCGCATTGTAGTTTCAGACAACTTTGTGCATCATCGTCCCCATGTTATTTGTAAAAAAAGCCCAAAAACTCAGCGACAAAAGCATCCATCTGCACGCACATTTCACAGAACCCCCAGTTGCAAACTCAGCATTGCAAATCATAATGGAAACATACAGGAAACTGGATGATGATGCAACTTGGCATATATGATATCTAAATATCCTTCCTTGTTGATATCAAGTGGCTCTATTGGATAAACAGCAGGCTTTTGGCCACCAAAAGTCCAGACAAGCAAGTGTTTGAGAGCGAATTCCTCTTGACAAGTGCAACTGATGGCCAAGGCCAGAATGGGATCTCACAGTGTTCTGCTCATAGCCTGCCACATTAGTGCTGCAAGTAAGTACTATTATGGGGTTTTGTTTGTGGACCCTTTCTCAGATTGGCCAGTGTCCCACCAGTGTTAGAATATAAATTCTAAATAAAATAAATAAGAATGGCCAGTAGGTATAGGGTTGTTAGATTTTTTGTAACACCTTTTGAAAGACCGTGCCTCAAGTTTGCTCAGAACAAGATCTCAGCCTCACAAGAACCCTTGCTTTCTTTCCATTTCTTGCTGCATTTCGGTAATGAACTAGGAAACAGATCTTGGGATCACAGTGTATAGCTCAGTGAAAATAATGATCCAATGTGCAGCAGCTGTGAAGAAGGCAAATTCCATGCTAGGGGTCATGATGACTGTGATAAAATTATACATGATGTAGACTGAGGAGAGACGTTTTTCTCCCTTCTTATAGTACTAGAACCAGGGGACATGCAATGACATGCAGCATGTCTCTGAATACCAGCTGCAAGGAATACCTATGCCATTTGCTCCTCCTTATTGTCTTCACAGAGGCAAACCGGTGGGTCACTGAGGGAAAGAGGATGCTGCATTAAGATGGGCTTTTGGCTTGATCCAGTATGGTTTTTCTTATGTTTTCTAACCTTTCCCAAACATCTTACATCGAGCAAAATTAGCTAATACTAACCAGGGGTGGCGCAGCGGGTGGCGCACTGG
Source organism: Plestiodon gilberti rubricaudatus (assembly GCA_026170595.1). Classification (NCBI taxonomy): domain Eukaryota; kingdom Metazoa; phylum Chordata; class Lepidosauria; order Squamata; family Scincidae; genus Plestiodon; species Plestiodon gilberti. Next base: position 32,034,324 of record JANXHW010000004.1, read on the forward strand.
GTTAAACCGCTGAACCATAAGCTGTTGATCGAAAGGTCGGCAGTTCGAATCTGCGACGGGGTAAGCTCTCGTTGCTTGGCTAGCTCCTGCCAACCTAGCAGTTCCAAAGCATGTTAATGCGAGTAGATAAATAGGTACTGCTTGAGGGAAGGTAAACAGCGCTCCATGTTCCAGCTGCATGCTACGTGCTGCGGCAAGGAGAGTCATGCCGGCCACATGACCACGGAGGCGTCTTCGGACAACGCTGGCTCTTTCGGCTTTGAAATGGGGATGAGCACCACACCCTGGAGTCGGACACGACTGGACTTAATTGTCAGGGGATACCTTTACCTTTAACCAGGGGTAAGATTAGGGTCAGCCTATTTAGGCACTGGGCAAGGTTCCATGCCCATCAGATCACTCACTCACAGCACAATCCTGTTTAACCTTACACCGGTGCATCTGCTGCTGCTGTTGTTCAGTCGTTAAGTTGTGTCCGACGCTTCGTGATCCCATGAACCATATCCCGCCAGGCCTTCCTGTCCTCCACTATCTTCCTGAGTTCACTCATTGTCATGTTTGTTGCATCGGTGATGCTGTCTAACCATCTCGTCCTTTGCATTCCCCTTCTCCTTTTGCCTTCAGTCTTTCCCAGCATCAGAGTCTTCTCCAGAGAGTCCTCTCTTCGCATTAGGTGGCCAAAATATTTGAGCTTCAGCCTCAGTACCTGTCCTTCCAGGGAACAGTCAGGATTGATTTCATTTAGGATTGACTGATTTGATCTCCTAGCAGTCCAAGGGACTCTCAGGAGTCTTCTCCAGCACCACAGTTCAAAAGCATCTATTCTTCGGCGCTCAGCCTTCCTTATGGTCCAACTCTCGCAACCATACATTGCTACTGGGAACACCATCGCCCTGACTATGCGAACTTTTGTTGGCATGGTGATATCTCTGCTTTTTATTATGCTGTCTAAGTTTGCCATAGCTTTCCTTCTAAGGAGTAAGCATCTTTTAATTTCATGGCTGCTGTCTCCGTCTGCAGTGATCTTGGAGCCCAGAAAAGTAAAATCTGTTACTGCTTCCATTTCTGCCCCTTCTATTTGCCAGGAATTGATGGGAACAGATGCCATGATCTTAGTTTTATTAATGTTGAGTTTCAAGCCAACTTTTGCACTCTCCTCTTTCACCCTCATCAAGAGGCTCTTTAGTTCTTCTTCACTTTCTGCCATTAGGGTGGTATCGTCTGCATATCTGAGGTTGTTGATATTTCTACCGGCAATCTTGATTCCGGCTTGCGATTCATTCAGCCCTGCATTTCTCATAATGTACTCTGCATATAAGTTAAATAGGCAGGGTGACAATATACAGCCTTGCCGTACTCCCTTCCCAATTTTGAACCAGTCGGTTGTTCCATGGCCGGTCCGAACTGTTGCTTCTTGACCCGCATACAGGTTTCTCAGGAGACAGGTAAGGTGGTCTGGTACCCCCATCTCTTTAAGAATTTGCCACAGTTTGTTGTGATCCACACAATCAAAGGCTTTTGCATAGTCAATGAAGCAGAAGTAGGTGTTTTTTTGGAACTCTCGTGCTTTCTCCATGATCCAGTGCATGTTGGCAATTTGATCTCTAGTAAATTGCTCTCTTACACCGGTGCATCTACTGTTACACCGGTGCAAGGTTACACAGGATCGTGCGCGCTTGCTTGCTCTCTCTCTCTCTCTCTCTCACACACACACACACTCCCAAATTCTCAATTACTCGTTGCATTGGTAGCACTAGCACCCAGTGGACCTTCAGAAGGTTGAATGGGCATCGGAAGGGTTCCAGTGCAGGGTTTTGCTTCGGGGCCTCAGCAACCTGGTGCTGGGACTGATAACAAGCAACCCTGTGGAAACCGGGGTCTGGTTTCTATCCCAGGGTCCCATTTCTATTGAATTCCATTTCCTGACTTTCCAAATAGGTCTATATAATCCCCTAAGAGTTGGAGGAGGTTCTTCCTATGCTAGAAAAGCATAACAATGCAAGGTGTATTTGATTTGCAGCTTTAGAAATGTTTGTGATACTTCGATAGAAGAAATAGTCATACCCAAGATAAAGGACAAAATTAGGAAGATTCTAATACGATCTCAGACTTCCATGGCCAGCAGTTACAAACAAAGATTGAATAGACACAGGATTAAAAGCCATGTAGATTCTCATTTTTTTCCAGGTACTGAAGCCTTGAAATTTATTACAAAATGAAAAAAATAGCCTTTCTGTAAAGAAATGAGGTAGTTGTTTCAGACAGCAGCAATATCCATCTTGCTGATTTTGTTTAATTATAGTTACATTTAAAAATGTAAAAACCGACATTAGATCTTCAGATAACCGCTAAAAATATATTTTTTACCACACTCGGGACAACAGTTCTGACCCTTGAAAGTATTTGCCTCCTGATTAGTAAAAAAATCTCTACTATATTTCTGTCTCACATCTTGAACATAATTTATATGCATTTTTAAACAATGCAAAATAGGCCTTAATGCTAAAATATTCAACTTGTCAGCATTTCTATTTTACCAATATCTGAAGAAAAAAATTGAAGCTATTTTATAGTTTATATAGTCTTCATAGGTGCAAAGGAAAATCAAGACTCATAACAAAGTACACTATCTTGTTGTAAATTCACCACCCCAAGGGAACACGATTTGGAGTGATAGAATTTGTATATGGAAGATGTAGGCAAGACTTTCGTGTTCTTCACACTTGCAGTTACCTTTGCCAGAATATCAACCTAACTGTGAATGATGTCTTGATTTAAAAGACATTGGAGTCATTGCAAAAGTTATGTTAGTGTTTTATATAATTCAGACAAACGGTGCAATGCAGTCCCTTCTATGTGTATAGAGTCCCTTCTCTATACACATAGAGGAAATAGCTAGAGATAACCTCACACTCTACCAGGTCTCAGCAGACTAGGTTCTATCTGTGCCAGGTGTACTGCAATGATGGGGGTCCATTTTGCCTCTCTTTTATAGGTATCCAGCATCCTGCTTCTCTCCAGTATGCAAGTTTGGAGAGGAATGGGCCTTGGATATTGTATATGAATGAGGGAAGAGTTACCTGTCATCTATTGGGCAGGCATATCGCAGTATGTTCTTGTTGCAGTCTAATGGGAATGAGGATAGGAAGGCTTATAGTTAACAGAACCAATAGATCAGTGGTTCTCAAACATTTTAGCACCGGGAACCACTTTTTAATATGACGTTCTATCGGGACCCACCTAGCTTTAAGAGACTGAAAAAAAGTGATCTAGAAATAAATAAATAAATTTACAATTAAAGAGCTCAACTGCTTGCACAGTAATTAGCAGCTATTTTGCAAACTGCAGGAGTCTAGTTCTTTGAAGGACAATTAGCAGCTATTTGATTTTTGAATAGTCTCAGGGCTTGTGGCAATTACTTATCTGATCTTTCCATCACCTGGGACCCACCAGAAATCAGGTCGTGACCCACCAAGTGGGTCCCAACCCACAGTTTGAGAAACACTGCAATAAATTATATTAGTCACTGATACATATGAACAAATAATTCAGTTTAAAAAGAGATCAGTTATACAAATATAAGGTAAGGTAAAGGTGACCCCTGATAATTAAGTCCAGTCGTGTCCGACTCTAGGGTGTGGTGCTCATCCCCATTTCAAAGCTGAAGAGCCAGAGTTGTCCGAAGACGCCTCCGTGGTCATGTGGCCAGCGTGACTCTCCTTGCCGCAGCGGGTAGCGTGCAGCTGGAACACGGAGTGCTGTTTACCTTCCCGCAAGCGGTACCTATTTATCTACTCGCATTAACATGCTTTGGAACTGCTAGGTTGGCAGGAGCTGGCCAAGCAACGAGAGCACACCCCGTCGCGGATTTGAACTGCCGACCTTTCGATTGACAGCTCATGGTTCAGCGGTTTAACCCACTGTGCCACCCGCTGGCTGGTGATACAAATATAGGTAAAGGTATCCCTTGACAATTAAGTCCAGTTGTGTCCAACTCTAGGGAGCAGTGCTCATCTCCGTTTCAAAGCCGAAGAGCCAGCGCTGTCCAAAGACTTTTCCATGGTCATGTGGCCGGCGTGACTCAACACCGAGGCGAATGGAATGCTGTTACCGTCCGGCTGACGCGGTACCTATTAATCTACTTGCAATTTCTTGCTTTCGAACTGCTAGGTTGGCAGGAGCTGTCGCACGGATTCAAACTGTCAACCTTTCGATCGACAGCTCATGGTTCAGTGGTTTAACCCACTGCGCCATCCGCTATTCCACTGGCAGAATTATAGAGTTCTGCTTCTAGATGTTTTCCAACTTTGAAGTCCATTTTTTCAAGATAAGACAAGACCCCTCCATTGATGCGCTGGAAATGTATCTAACAGCGCAATCCGACTTAACTTTTGAGTCGGTGTAACCAGCAGCGCAGTGAGAACGGGAGGCCCCAGAACAGAAAAGGGATTCAAATCCCCTGTGAATTCCTCTTTTGGAGGGGATTTGAATCCCTTTTCCGTTCTGGGGCCCAGAGGCGAAACTAGGGCGGAGCAAGTGGAGCACCGGCTCCGGGCACCATCGCCCGAAGGGCGCCCCGCCCGGGAGTCCGACTCGGAGACTCGCGTCTCCGAGTCGGACTCGAGTCTCCGAGTCGGACTCGGAGACTCGAGTCCGACCGCCCCCTCAATCGGGAGAGCCGGCTCAGGGACGTCTTCCCCGGCTGGCTGCCCGGGGCCTTCTGGAAGGCCCGCGCGAGAACGGTATTTATATCGTTCTTTTTGCGCATGCTCAGACTGTTACTGAGGGAAAAAGGCTGCCCTTTTTCCCTCAGTAAGTCTGAGCATGCGCCTGAGCATGCGCAAAAATGGTAAATACCGTTCTCACAGTGGGCCTTCCTTAGAAGGCCCCGGGCTGCTGGCCGGGGAAGACCTCCCCGAGCCGGCTTTCTCGATTGAGGGGGGTCGCTGCCGCCTCCCGGAGCGCGCCGCGGCCTTTGGCCGCAGCGCTATTCAATTACAGGGGCGCCACCCCCCGGTGCTCTGGGCGCCAACAGGGGCAGTTACACCCCTGCTGGGGCCTCCCGTTCTCGCTGCGCTGCTGGTTAAACTGGCACAAAAGTTAAGTCAGATTGCGCTGTAAAATGATTCAAGGGCAAGGAAAGCAATCAGATAATCAGGAACTTGTTAAAACTGAAAGCATTGTTAAAAATAGTCTTTCATATCACTAGAATTTGGGAAGTGAGAATTGTAGAGTGTGCACACTACATCATTTCCAACTCACAACTGTAACCAGTCTTCCTTTCTACCTGGTATTATTATTATTATTAACAACAACAACAAAATTTATATATCGCTTTTCAAAAAAGTTCATAAAGAGGTTTACAGACAAAATCAAATGATTAAATGGCTCCCTGTCCCAAAAGGGCTCACAATCTAAAAAAGATGCAGAACACCACCAGCAAACAGCCACCAGAAAAGACACTGTGCTGGGGTGAAAGGGAGGCAGTTAGTCTCCCCCTGCTAAATATAAGAGGAACATCAATTGAAAAAGTGCCTATTGCCCAGTTAGCAGGGGTTTCGTATGCCAAACTCTCAGCTAAGGCTTCAAAGAAATGAATGAAAAAAAATTCCGATTCCGCATAACCAACATAAGCTATGGCTCAGTGTATCTAAAGGTATATGAACTGTTAGCATCAGCATAAACTACTTCTGCATAGGTAAGAACAGTTAAGTTCAACCTACTCATAATGAACACCTAAATAATATTCCACAACCTACAGTTCTATACACACTTACCTGGGAGTAACTCCCACTGAATTTAATGGGACTTATCTGTGAGTAGATAAGCATAGGATTGCATTGACATTCTCTAGTTAGTAGCTAAAGGGGAATTTTCCTCTTCATTTTACAATATAAGGATGATAGTGATTTTATCATCCATCTTGAACCAGGGAAATTCTGGATGGCCAGAACGGACAGGTCAGGTTAGTAGAGTTTGGAGAATTATCAAACTGAGAGAGCACCAGTTGTTGCTTTCTTAAACCAGAAAATCTACTGTTGTAAAACCAAACTGTTGTTCCTCAAATGGTAGTTGTGATGTTGGAAATTAGCCTGCTGGTAGAGCAGTGCACTTGGCCTCATCTTGGTTATGGCCCTTTTGAAATGATGTGTGTGTCCATAAAGAGGGCTGGGAAGAGGCAGACTACCAACATAGGCGTAGCACTACAAAAAGATCTCTCAGTGAATATAGTAGATTCCAGATAATGTATTGGATAATAATTGTACAGGGTTCCTTTACATCACAAAGGCATGAAATGGTGGTTGCAAAATAATCTGGTGTCTAAACAAACTGTCCAAGTTGCAAGACTGTTCAACTTAATTCCGAAACTCTGTGAACTCTGGTGAGCAAAGCTCATCCTCAGCAGACAAAATGATGAAATTCAGTTACTCAGATACCTAAACAGAGTATAGTACTTCAAACATTCCAAGTTTAGTTTGATATACAGTACTCACTTTCTCCAAAAATCTACATGTTCCTTTTGGCAAAGCAATTTCTTAAAATGTCTTCTTTAGGAGTTCAAATATATAAAGTATTTAAAGGAATAACCAGAAGTTATGAGAGAAATGCAGGGTTTCCAAATTTATTCCCTTTGTAACTAATAACACAGGGGTATTTACAGGAGGAAATTGGTGAGTAGGGGTTTTTTAACCTGCTATTCTCGCCTGAAAATGGCCCTCTTTTTGAAATTGATAATATCATCTTGAAACCCCCAAATTAATGTTTTACTTAAATACAGTGAGGCCCTGGTATCTACGGGGGATAGGTTCTTGCCACCCCCCAGGATACCCAAAACCCACGGATAAGGGAAACACTATCCCGTGGCACCCCAGCCCTCCTCACCCATTACCTTTGTTTTTCTTCGTAGAGCTGGTGCCAGGTCAGTATGTTTCTTACTTCTTGCTTTCCTGTTTAATGGAGCCTCTCTAGTACTTAGGCTGCTTGCCTGCTTCATTGTTATAAGCATGCTCCTGAAACACACTGACCTGGCACCAGCTCTATGAAGAAAAGCAAAGGTAATGGGCAGGGGGGTGGGGTGGTAGAGTCAGGGGGCCCATGATCTGGGGACAAATGAATCCATGGGGGCCTGTATACTGTTGATTGAATGGTAGGTGTACCTCTTACATGGGGAATTTTGTTCATTTCCTCTCTGTGCTTTGCAGTGTGCTGTGATTGAGATGAGATTATGGATATTAATCTGTAAAGTAATATAGAAGTGATTGATGAAAAGGAACACTACCATAGGACAAAGTACAGAACTACATTATCTATGAACTGGTGACTCCCATGCAAATGCCCCCCTTTTTGAAATTGATTCTTTTTTCCTCCAGCCATGCTCTGAACTCTGAAGTAAGCCTGACTGAGGAAAATGGGTTTGGGGAGCATTTGCAGGGGAGAATAAGCAAATAAGCTAAAATACCCTTCATTTTAGGGTATTTCATTTTAGGGACCACCCTTCATTCTGGTGATACTCCCCTGTAAGCTTCACTCCCATTCCTGTATTCCTCCTACCTCAACAAATGAAGCAAACGTATGCTCCAAAATCTACAACAACTTCTCATTCAGCCCCAAGGCTGACATTTCCTTGCTAAATGTGTGTCTTTTTCACCTGCTTTAACTGAACTCTAGTGTTGGACATGTTTGTAGCAGCTCCATCCTCACATTAAACTATTTTAAACATGATTGGATTTGTACTTGTTCAGGATTGGAACTCTAGAATTATTTTCTGGCTTGTTTTGTAGTTTCTTTCTTTGTCTTTTTTATACTTACAGAGCACTTGGTCATTTTTAGGTGTTTCAAAAATTAGTATTGGTATTTAATAATATGATGAGTAAATGCAGACTGTCAAACAGCATAATAAACAATGAGTAACTTTCAATCTGTTATGTACCTAAAAGCCAGTATCTATAAAATTGTATATTTATATGTATTTTTTGCTTGTTATAATAAAATACAAGCAAAATACAAGCCTAGAATATCATTACTATGGCAAATAGGTGGGATAAAATACTAACATAATATTTTGACTATTTTAACAATAATAATTATGCCCACAATCCAGCTAAAATTGAGACCAGTTAATATAAATGGGAAAGTTTTAAGCACATGCTTAACTTTTTCACAGAAATCAATGTAACTTACAAGTGTTTTTACTTTGGCTGGATGATGCCCTGTACCTGCTAACCTCATAAAAGAAAAAATACAATTAAAATGACGGAATACATTTACAGCACAATTCTATACAGGTTTGCCCAAAGTCAGTCCCACTAAGTTCAATGGGGGTAAGCTTGTAGAATGGGAGGGGCAAACAGTTCAATGGTTTACAAGCCATCCTAAAAGTACATGACTCCATCTCTGTTTCCCAGCTGCTAAACTGTTATACAACAAATACAATATGCATTCTTGGGTTTTTGTGCAATGTTATCCTATGACTTGATTCCCAAGGACACATATTTCAAAACTACTCTGTTTAGCAAAACTGAATGTAACAAAAGAGGAAGGAAATTACTCTATTTATAAAAGACAAATAAAACATAACTCTGCTATGAAAAGACAGCACAATCCAAAGTATGTACTGTATACTCAGAAGTAAGTCCGATTGTGTTCAATGGAGCTTACTTCCAGGAAAGTCTGTATAGAATTTCAGCCTTAAAGGTATTGGAACCACTTGTCTGCCAAACACCTCTTTACCCAGTTTACTTCACTGAGTTTTGGAATTATTATAGCAATATATTGACTGTACTGCCAGAGAAACTTGAACTACTTTTCTAGTTCGACGCTGATTTTTTGCTTGGAGCCCTTGGAGAAGTGCTTAGAAGTCTAAAGAAACACCTCAACCTTCTTGGCCTTGAGCAAATTACACAAGCTCAGCTCCAAGAAAACAATATTTCTTGGAACAGCAAGAATCCTATGACGATATCTCTGTGATTCCCACGATCTTGGCTAGATCCAGACTTGCTTGCAGACTATAACCAGAGTTACTTGCAGACTTGCAGCTTACTTGCTTAAGCTGTGATGAAGTATAACAGTAGACAAGAATGAGCTTGATTCTCACTGGACTGGTTTGGATAATATTCCAATCTGTCTGTCCTAATCACATGCAGGAGGTGCATGATTGCGCAGCTTTTCTCTCCCCCCCCCCCCAACTATTAGGATGGCTCCAAACCAGCAAGCTGATGATCATAAAGCCCTGTCAGACAAACTAAACAGACTGCACCCGACAAGATTGCTGGATGTGAGGTAAAGCCAATCAGAAAAAAATAGGGATGGGGGAACAATGAGGCAAACTTCAAAAGGTGTTGACATATTGTGAAAGTACTTGCTATTTGCAAATAAAACTACCCCCTATCAGGCCATGTTACAAAACTGATTTATTGGACCCTTATATTTGGATCCTTCTACTTGTTCTTGAAAGAGAAAAATAAATAAATTACGTATAAAATTAGTATAAGAGAACAGCGGGTTAACTCAACCTACCTTAAAGATATTTATGAAAACTCAACTGAGAGGAAAAAAAAACTTGTACAGTATTTTCTATTCCTTACATTCTTAGAGGCAAACTCCTGCCAACCTAGCAGTTCCAAAGCATGTTAATGTGAGTAGATAAATAGGTACCGCTTGCGGGAAGGTAAACAGCGCTCCATGTTCCAGCCGCATGCTACGCGCTGCAGCAAGGTGAGTCACGCCGGCCACATGACCACGGAGGCGTCTTCGGACAACGCTGGCTCTTCGGCTTTGAAATGGAGATGAGCACCACACCCTAGAGTCGGACACGACTAGACTTAATTGTCAGGGGTCACCTTTACTTTTACCTTACACGTTAGTCACATCATTAGCTTTAGCATGTTTATTTTTGTCAGGTGTAAATAGTGTGCAGGGTAAGCACAATCTGGTTGGTCCAGATCTGGATTCCCCGTTGCTCACACAAATGCTATTTACACAAGAAAAAAAACTTTTAATGGAATCCAACGGGAGGTTTTTTTCTCGTACAAATAAGCATGTGCAAGTGCGGATGTGATTCTGAACAGAACTGCAGCAGAAGTAGGATTAAGCCACTCTCTGTAGTCATGATCCCGATACAGATCAAACACCCTGCACACAATTTACACCCAAAACCGAAAGCAGACTAGGGCTACTGACTTGACCGACGTCATGATTAGTTTGGCCTTTAGTGGTTACATTCCACAGAATACATTTATTTTCCTTACAAAAGAACACTTGCAAAGAAGAAATTATTCAGGAAGCTTCTTATACTGTACATTTCCTAAAAATATGTTTATGAAGGTCACTCTTGATTGTAAATGTAAAAACCTACTTCTTTCTATCTATATAAAAACCTAACATTTTTTCTCAAACAATGCTAGATGTTCACTACTACAAAAATATAATAAAAAATATGCACTATATTCCTTTTGAGAGACATAATGTGAATCACTTCTACTTCTACTTAAGAGGAGGAGAGAACCTTTCTTAAGAGTAACTCACAGAATTTATTACAAATACAGTAGGGTTTTAAAAAGTCTAACACAGATACTTATATCACTTAAGGATCTTTGCAGAACAGTCCACATTATTATATCTTCTTCTTTTCTTAAATACATACAGGTAATTTCTTGTGTCATATAAAGCAAGTCCTCACTTAAAGTCATTTTATTTTAAAGTTGATGGGGAAATACCATAGGAACGTTTACATTTATTAATTAGCCTATGGTAAAATTGGTTTCATTATAAGTCATTTCACTTAAAGTCACAGTTTCCAAGAAGAACCTATCGACAACTTTAAGTGAGGACTTGCTGTATGTAGAATTTCTTTTCCTTTGGAGCAAACACAAAAAAGGAAGCTGTACAGAAAATCCTTTCTAAATTTCTGCAAATAGTGGGACTTAACATGGGATAGCAGCTGTAACTGGATAATAGGACAGAGTGTTGCCAGCCCTATTTTATTAGAGACACAATATATTTTAGTTTTTTTGATTAAATACTTCCTCTTACATTGTCTATTAAAATTATATACTTGGATTTTAGAGTTCAAAACAAACATTTTTACCGGGAAACTCTGTCGTATAATATAAATTTTATTATTATAATCAGATGGTTAAAAAACTTCACGTTTCGCCTCCAACATAGGAGGCATCATCAGAAGCATCATAATTTCTGATGATGCCTCCTATGTTGGAGGTGAAACGTAAAGTTTTTTAACCATCTGATTATAATAATAAAATTGATATTATACGACGGAGTTTCCTGGTACAAAATGTTTGTTTTGAACTCTAAAACCTGGACACGTCGTGAAAACCTAAGCATGTATATATTTGGACTTTATACACACACATACTGTATATAATTATATATTTTGACAGTCACTCAAACATTCTTGAATAAGCCATGAAATGAGAAGATTGTCAGTTGCTGACCAATATAACCATCAGGAAACAAAAAATAAAACTAAACTGACAATTGTCATGATGATGGAAAGAAAAATATAGACAATGTAAAACTACTCAGACATGTATGTGTAAGGTTGCAATGCTTTTTAAGTGCCATTTAACAAAATGGGATTTACTTCTGAGTAAATGTATATACATATATACAACTGTTCGAACCGGCCATGGAACAACCGATTGGTTCAAAATTGGGAAGGGAGTACGGCAAGGCTGTATATTGTCACCCTGCTTATTTAACTTATATGCAGAGTACATTATGAGAAATGCAGGGCTGAATGAATCGCAAACCGGAATCAAGATTGCCGGGAGAAATATCAACAACCTCAGATATGCAGGCGATACCACCCTAATGGCAGAAAGTGAAGAAGAACTAAAGAGCCTCTTGATGAGAGTGAAAGAGGAGAGTGCAAAAGTTGGCTTGAAACTCAACATTAATAAAACTAAGATCATGGCATCTGTTCCCATCAATTCCTGGCAAATAGAAGGGGCAGAAATGGAAGCAGTAACAGATTTTACTGTTTTGGGCTTCAAGATCACTGCAGACGGAGACAGCAGCCATGAAATTAAAAGACGCTTACTCCTTGGAAGGAAAGCTATGGCAAATTTAGACAGCATGATAAAAAGCAGAGATATCACCATGCCAACAAAAGTTTGTATAGTCAGGGCGATGGTGTTCCCAGTAACAATGTATGGTTGCGAGAGTTGGACCATAAGGAAGGATGAGCGCCGAAGAATAGATGCTTTCGAACTGTGGTGCTGGAGAAGACTCCTGGAGAGTCCCTTGGACTGCTAGGAGATCAAATCAGTCAATCCTAAATGAAATCAAACCTGACTGTTCCCTGAAAGGACAGGTACTGAGGCTGAAGCTCAAATATTTTGGCCACCTAATGCGAAGAGAGGACTCTCTGGAGAAGACTCTGATGCTGGGAAAGACTGAAGGCAAAAGGAGAAGGGGAAGGCCAAGGATGAGATGGTTAGACAGCATCACCGATGCAACAAACATGAAAATGAGCGAACTCAGGAAGATAGTGGAGGACAGGAAGGCCTGGCAGGATATGGTTCATGGGATCACGAAGGGTTGGACACGACTTAACGACTGAACAACAGCAACAAATGTATATACAATTGTGCTGAAAATCTCTACAAATGAAGTCCTATACATCTTTACTCAGAAGTAAGTCCTATTTTGTTATATGGGGTTTTGATCAATTGCAGGCTACATACTTACTCCTTAGTAAGGCTGCAATTAGCTTTGCACTGATAGTCTCATAGATTTTTGTGACCATTATCGCTAATATTCTCCAACATCATCAATACTTTCATTTTACTATAAGTAATGGTCACATGAAAAAAAAAAAACATCCACAAAACACTTCCTAGTGGCTGGCAGCATCTGAAGCTTTATTTCATCATGCTTATGGGAAACTGATTTTGCAAGAGTCCAAAGTGAATTCTGCATGAAACTGTTTTGTTTCTTTGTTACTTTGATAACAATTAGATCAAAAAATATTTCCTGATTTGGAAACAACCAGTATGTGGAACACTGGATTAAGTTAGCAGAATCGCCTGTCCATAGATTAGCAGAACATTAAATTAGCAGAATCGCCTGCCCATAAACACCAACATTATTCAGTATTTTAGTAATTAATTTGAGTTATTTGCTCTGAAGTAGACTACCCTTCCCAATTGGCCTTATCCATGCCCATTGTCTGCCAGGACCGGTTCCCAAGGTGCAGCCTCCATGCCCCCTGTTTATAAAAAAAATTCTGGGCATGCAAAGTGTGCCCCAGGGCAGAACCCCTCACTTCCTCTCATGTTGGGCAATGGCACTTCGTCTGCTGCCCTCTCTTCCTCCTGCTCAAGGATCTGGCTATTCCTATGTCTTGAAAAGGGCAACAGCTTAGGAGACTGGCAAAGAGGAACTGAGGGGGAAGAACTTGATCTCCCACCTCATTCATTGCTTCATCTACTGTTTGATGCCTCAGTTTCCTCTAGAAACTAGCCACTCCCACCTCTGCTGTTTGAAAAATGTTCTCCCACACTTCCTTTTTGCTGGCCTGCTACTCTTTTCAAGGAAGGGTGTGGAATTAAGTGCTCACCATCACTAAGTGCCTCACTCATTAAGTGCTCACCGTCACCTCCCCAAAAAGTGCTACCGTTTTTCAACCCGTTGGCAGGATGGCCATGCCCCAAATCCATTAAGTGGAAATATATGAAGGGACTGCACTAGTCTGGGGAGTGTGGTACTAAGGGAAAATTCATTAGTTATTTATTATTTTTCTGTAATTAACAGGTAAGAAATACTTTTCTGTCTTAAAACCAAATGATTCACAATTTTTCAAGATCACACATACTAATCACGCTAGCTCTACCCCTTTCAAATGACATCTTAAATAACCAATTTAAAGGCTATGTGTCTCTTCATGTTCCTCATATGATGAACTCTCAGTTGCGTAGAAACATGCTAGTTAGATATAGGGAAGCAATTAAGTAAAATGCCATAGCAACAATTCATGGAGATTAAGGACAAATGAATGGCCTTCAGGTCATACATGGAAAAAAGTTCCATTCATAACTTTCAACTCCCCTGCTGTAAAATGAGAAATGGAGACTCTCAAAATGAACAAAAATCAGGGACAAATAGTTTAAAATTAGGTGCAAGAGTTCAATAAGATGAAATTAACATCCCACCTAAGTGGGGTTTATGTCGCCAGAACTAGAGTCCTTTACGCAAATGAAACACGCCATCCGGGGCAGCTGGGTCACCGCTGCAACTAAAGTCAGTGCAGGGGGTGGAAGAGAGGCAGGGAAGGGCAGAATGGGGCAAGGAGGGGGGAATAGGGAGGAGACAGGGCAGAATGGGCGCAGAACGAGGGCTGGATCTGTCCTGACGCAGGTCCAAGTAGACCTGTTCTGGCACCGGAGACTTACCGCTAGGTAAGGGATCAAATGTTTCCTTACCCGGAGGAGACCTCTGGGACCGCCCCCTCCTGCAGGATGCAGCACACTCTCGAGTGGCATGGCTGCATCGGTGAGGAGGGACAGGATAGGATTGGGGCCTTTGTTATAATAATGGGTGAGGTCTTTTCCATGTCAGATTGTTTTTGGGAAAACTAGGAAGCCAGAGTGCCACTGCATTGGTATTTAGTTTATAGGGCTAGATAGTCCTCCTGACATGTAGAGGAATATTCTGAAATCTGAAAGAAAATACACTGCCAACCAATTTTGGGAAAATAAGATATATTTCATACATATTAAATAAGGGGAAATAAGGGAAATAGGATAATATCTCAAGGCATAAGGCTCTGATCCTGTAATAGGCACATAAGAATGTCATCAAGATTTTGTTCTCTATATTAATGCAAATAATCTCTTCAGTGGGAATTATTACACCTGTGATAAAGTGGATTAATGGAACAGTACTGATGACATTCTCATCACAGAATCAGAACCATAGAAAAAGTACTAGTAAAATGACTAATTGCAAAAGAACTCAAGAAGTTGGAAGTATTTGCAGGGCAGCAACATCCCAAAATCTTCCCAAGGGGTTCCATCAACGGGTCTTGTTTGAAACATGCTTGTGTCCAAAGTTCAATATAAAAAAATGAACTGCTTATCCTACATTGCCGAGTCCACTACTTTTTGTGGCTTGGTAACTAACAAAATTTCTGTAATCTGCCTCTTGATCATTATTCTTGCATTAATTCTCATTAACTGAGAACATTCACACCCTAATACTTCGGGCACATTTCAAAATACTTTCCTTTGTTCATTTTCCATTTCTCCCCACAAATCTTTACACATCTTTCTGACAAGTTATATAACTAAGGGCACAATCCGATCCTACTTATGCCACCGTTGTAACCAGCGGCGCAGCGAAAACAGGAGGCCCCAGAATGGAAAGGGGATTCAAATCCCCGTTTAATTCCCCTTTTGGAGGGGATTTGAATCCCCTTTCCGTTCTGGGACCTCTCGTTCTCGCTGTGCCACTGGTTACAACGGTGGCATAAGTAGGATCGGATTGCTCCCTAAGTTCTCTGTTAAGCTACCACATTTATGTTGTTACAGCAAAAGAGGAACAGTGATATAAACTGTGTGGGTAAAACTCACTATGGGAAATACATGGCAAATTTACAGTGCAATCCTGCGCAAGTTGTGGCAGCCTGCCTAAATGGCCAGCCACTGCATCCTCCACAGGCTGCAGGCTGCACCGGCATGGCCAGGCTCCAATGGGCCTCCTCGGATGCATGTCAGCTCTTTAGCTGGCGTGCACCCAGGGTGGCTTTGTAAGGTCAACCTGGCCTAGGAAGGGGCTTGGGATATCGGTGCAACCCAGTGCCGATATCACTGCCCCAGGCCAGGCGGGTCAATGGCCCCCTCACTCGCCACCCCTGCCTGCCCTCCCAGTCCCTACATCCTCCCACTTCCCGGTGCAGACCTTACCTGTGTTGGCTGGTGCGGCGACTGGAGGGTGGTGAAGTAAGCGGTGCTAGCCTCAGCACCGGCGCCACTTACTCCCAGGGTGTCAAACGTGCCTTATGGCATGGTTATGACACCTTAGGCCGGCAGAGCGAGAACTTCACTGGCCTAAAGTTGGGCAGGATCGGGCTGTTAATCTCATTAAGGACACTGTACCGTATGCATAATTTTCTCATGGGGTTTGTAATACTGTAGTAGTGTTATGCTGTTGGCTGTCCCCCTCCCCATGAGAAATTGTGATAAAGATTTTGTTCTCTATATTAATGCAATGTATGTACAGAATGGTGTAGTAGTTCAAGAGTTGGACTTAGACCTGGAAGATCCAGGTTCAAATCCTTGCTCAGCCATGAATCCTCCTGCGTGACTTTGTGCCAGTCACTACCTCTCAGCCTAACCTACCTCACAAGGTTAGTGTGAGGACAAGAGGAGGGAAGAAACTATGTACAGTATACCACCCTGAGTTCTTTGGAGGAAGGGCAGTATAAAAATGTGGGAAATACATAAATGTACTTTTTAGAGTTTCCTTGGATTTTGCAGGAATTGCTAGCCTCCAGAAATTTCAGCTCTGCACACGTGACAAAAATCTTCTAGAATCTTTGCCAATGGTTTCTATACTACCACAACATTATCTCTATTTACATCCCAATCCAAAACATAATATTGCCATTGCTCCCCCTTCCTGTTCACTTTCTCTCAAGCTTTTTATATGTGATTCACTTCCAGAGATCTGTTCTCAAGTTTACTCACTGTATATTTATAGCCCAGTTGCAGGCTCATGCTACGCAATAGGATACTTTATATTGGACATATTAAAAATAAGGTCAAAGTTTAGATAGGACACGAATCACACAGTTGCAGAGCTGCCTAGAACGTCATTAGTTCATCTGTCTGCACTTTGACATAGCCCTCCTGAGAGTAAACATATCATTCAGACTGTGCACTGGCAGAGAGCACGAAAGGACCAAGGGAAACCGTGCCAGAGGTTTCTGTACTGCAAGGAACATTCACGAGTGCAAAGCAAGCCTCTGCCCTCCTCCTCCCAACAGCCTGTAGGAAGATTCTTTCTTGAGAAGTGACGACTCGGATCTTGAACAAAAAAATAAGACGTGCAGCGCTGCTCGAACACAGAATTCTCTGCAGTTTGAACCGCCAGTCAGAGACACCAACTCAGCCTTTCCCAGCCCATTTCCTCTGAGGAAACCCCACCCAAGCAGCTCTCACTACGTTCTGGCTTCTCTATGAATGGCTCTTTTCCCACCCATCAGTGTGCTCCTGGGTGCCTCCGTAAACACGCTGATGGCGAACTGGGAGTGGAGACCCGGCTAATCCCACCTCCTGTGCCATTCAGCCGGGACACTGACAAAGGCTAAGCCCACCACCAGCAGCAGCAGCTCCTTGTCCGCCTCTTACTGAGGCAACCCGGCCCCAAGGAGCACTGAACAGCTCGCTCGCTGCTTGAGAGTACTACAGACAGAGCAAGAGAGGAGCAGCCAGCCCCAGCCGCCACCTCTCCGACTGCCGCGCAGCAGCAGCAGCAGCCAGGCGCAGCGCGGCAACCCCGGAGAGACACCCATGCGCGTTCGGCACGTCTCACTCCAGGGTGCCCCGCACCCTTCCCGCAACAGGTGGAAGAAGGCGCGTCTTGGCTGCGGCCGGGCGGGCTGACCGACTGAAATTGTCGGAGGATAGTGGCGCTGGGCACAGCGGGAAAGTGAAACCAATTTGGCCTAGACGGAAATCTCACAGCCGGCCAAGCCAGGTTCGGGTCCGACGGCAGCTTTGCCAACAGTTTCGTTGCCTGTTGCCCCGAAGCGCTTTGGAAAGACAAGGCTGCGAAGGGCGCCGCGCCGGACTTGATCATACGCGCAGCTCGCTTCACCGGCCATTCGCAGCCTCATCCAAGCGCCCGTCACAG
Organism: Plestiodon gilberti rubricaudatus; assembly: GCA_026170595.1. Classification (NCBI taxonomy): domain Eukaryota; kingdom Metazoa; phylum Chordata; class Lepidosauria; order Squamata; family Scincidae; genus Plestiodon; species Plestiodon gilberti. Next base: position 32,052,201 of record JANXHW010000004.1, read on the forward strand.
CCAAGAGTTTGCATCCAGGCGGAAGCACGATGGGCAAGACCCTGGCACCACCATGAGCGGCAAAGGCTTTCTTCGCGGACCATGTTCCATGGTAAGGAGCGTTTGCGCGCGCAGCCTACCTTTCGCCTTTGGTAATGGGCTCACGTGCCCAGCTAGCTAAGCCTTTCGCTTTAACTCCGCATAGGCTCAACTCAGGGAAAGAGAAGTTACCTCTCGCGCGCCTCCCCGCCCCCAGCCTTTGATGCGACCCATCTTGCGCTTTTCACCAGCACGCGGCCTCTTTGCTGCAGAGCGCGGTACGACGGACGCTCTATGTCCAGTCGACTCGCTTCTCCGGTCCTTTTTATCCCCTCAGCCGGCGGCGGGAATTTCCCAGCCTTCTCTGAACGAAACTGGAAGAGCCGTGTTCCCGGCAGGAGAGTAAGCCGGAATCCCCCGGAGCGAAAGCACGAGGGAGTAGACAGGGAAGTCTGAGGCTGGCAGGGCAGGTCGAAGCCGGCCAACCCTCAGAGGGCAGATGCTATCTTGCACTCCCGCCCCTCCCTGCAGTCCTTTCCCGGCTCTGCGCTTGGGGGAACCTGGCATCCGCGTGCCAAGTTCCGCGGGGAATATCCTCCAGCTTCTTCCCGAGCGCGGCGGGCTCGGTTGACTTGCTTCCAACAGGTGCTTTTTCCTCTTGCTACGTCTTTTCCCGTAAGCTCTCCGGCAAGGACCCAAAGAATAAGACCACAGTGGTGAAGATATAGATAAATTAACGTTTATTAAAACTTCCTAGGTGAGTTCTCTCTCTGTGTCCCTCCTCCTCTCCGCGCGCGCGCGCGTTTAAAAAAGCTCAAGACTTTAAATACTTTTTGAAAAAAAAAACCTAAAAATACAGTACAGCCCTGTGCTTTCCGTGTGTGTGTGTGTGCGCGCACGTGCGTGCGTTCCTTCCCAGGCATCATTTTACTAGATGTGTTATTAGGCTGCACTGCAGGCCAGACCTCTAAGTCCGGCAGGTGAGCAGTTTTTTCCAACAAATCTTTTAGGTAGAATCCACTTGGGGCTGGGTGTTATGCCTCACGTACCACTAGGGACGTATCTCTGTTTCAGACTGCTACAGTTCCATCACGTCGATGGAATAGATGGCAAATACCTTCGTTTTTGATCTGACAAACTGCATGAATGGTTCAGGTTGCCAGTAGGCCCTTAACATCTCTTATGTATCTGCCCTCTTCTAGAATAATATCTATAACCACATCATCTAGTCCCCGTACTCCGTATGTACAGTATGCTGTATAAAGACCCCCTCCTTCCAAGAAAAAAAAACAAGGGACACTTTAATAGATCATACTCCAGTGTGTCTGTTGACATTCTGATCTTGGCAAATTTTAAATCCACAGCACCATAGCCATAGTGCTACACCTTGTGTGCTTTGTAGTAGCTCAAAGATCCAGTGGTAGAATTTTTGTAGTGACTCAAAAATACCACTGGTAGCCTAGTGCTGTTAAAGCCTGGCTCTCAGCCAGGTTGTCTAGTAATTCTGTATCTTTGCAGAAGAAGAATGCTGCTCTGAATGAGACAGGTAAGCCTGCCAGGTGGCAGCATTCACTGCTAGTTCCAAGCAGTTGCATGTGGACTGTGCTCACTAGTGAAGAAAAGCTGAGGATCAGAAAAAGTATTAAAACAAAATGTGTTCCTTCTGCTAACCATTCAGTGAGGTCATTCCATGTTGTACCTCTTCCACCGTCCCCTGTTGCGCATTTGCATGTTTGTTTACATGCTCATTTCTTATCCACAGCTCTTTCTTCTGGGAAAGCAATGTTGCAAAGCATACTTCCTTGCAGTTGCAGGGGATTCCCTGAATGCTCCATCATTCCCCTTTCTTTTGGGGACTGTGTACAGATGATAATTATCAGGAGCTGCTTCACTTGGTACTGCCTTTGCTCATGTATTTGTAATGCTCCGATTGTTCAGATGAAGTAGATGTGGGTGGGTGTTTTGTTCTATAGGGGAGAACCTTGCTGCAGGGGAAAAGACTGTTCTCTTTGAAATGGGTTATATGTAATAAATCATATATGAAGGAAGAGACAGTAAATTTCATGCAAGGGAGGAAGAGGAATAGCCAGGCTCGTTTTCCTCTTCTAGTTGGATATATATGTGCTCACTTGGTGCAGCAGAAATGTTTGCCTGCTTTGACACCTTTCATTAATTTATCCTTATTCTATATTATTCATACTTCCTTTTCCCTAACAATGCAAATATTGAGATCATAAACAATACAATGTGCAGTTATTTTTATGTGCTAAATATGTATATTGTGGAAATATGCATATTGTGAAATATGCAATGTTAATTCTTTTAGGGCAAATGTAGAGAGAAAAAGGATTTTGCTATTTTCCCCTAGGCAGACAGATGTAGAAGAAACATGTCCTCATTTGTGACTAGCCTAAAGGCCAAAATTGTTTAAAACAAAAACCTTCTACTGTATAGGAACCTGAAATTGGAAGCAGAGATTTGGTAGCAGACATTATACTTAACTGTTTGCCTCCCTGCCATATGTCCACCAAAAATCCCACCCACCCACTTTCTTTCCCACCTGTGGAGGAAAACATATCCCCCACATCTTTTCTACTGCAAGTGAGAAAATATCTGGCTGATATTTTTTTTGTGCACAAAATTTGATTCTCTTTTTTTGATTTTTATTGATGGGCAGCCCAATCCTACTTAAATTCCACCCCCACCCCCGCTGATACATGGTAATGTATCAGATGAAGTAGATGTGTATCAGGTGAAGTAGATCCACATTTGTCCCATCCTATCCCAGAAAGGGGAATAGGATATTGGCAGCACCACTGCGGCCAATATTGTCCCTTCCTGGCCTGAATCTGCACTCCTCCTTGCCCCAGTCTCTACCTGTTCCTCCCCCTCCCCACCTCATTCCACCCACCCTCGCCTCTTTCTTAGACCCCTATGCTGACTTAGTGGTGCTGGGAGTTGTTGTGAGGCTGTTGGTGTGTGGCTACTCGCCGCTTGTGGCAGTTGCCCAGCGGCACAAAATGGCATGCCGCCTTTTGTGACAGCCATAAAGGACCTTGCACTGCTGGAATGCTGGTTCCGGCAGCTCAGGGGGCCTTGTTGTTTTTAAAATCTTTTATTGTGAGTGAGTTGTATTAAGAGTTGTCAATGGGAAAATGGAGTAAATCTTCAAATGCAGATGGTCTTGAGAAGGGAAAGAGTTAAGCAGTCCTTTTCATCATTCTCAATTTCAGCTCTCACAATTTTTTTAAAAAAATATCAGGCTAAAGAATAATGGGAATGCCCATGAAATGTACTTTGACCCAAAGACGTTTTGTTGCCTGACACAGAAAATCCTAATGGTATCTTCTCTCAGTAGTCATGCCTTAAAAATAACTTGCAATTGGACATCCTTTAAAAATGCACAAAATCTTCACCTAAAAACATAAGATGGATCCCGCCAGAGCTTAGTATCCTGTTTCCCATAGTGACTCATGAGTTGCTTCTAGGTAGCCCACAAGCAGGAGATGAAGGCACTTCTGCCTCATCATCGTCAAGCTGTCCAAGTCCCCATTTACCATATGAGTTTAGCAACCTATCCAAAATTGGTAGACTTGTGGCATTAACCAGAAATAGATTAAAAGTGGAATTGGTACTTAATATGCACAATCAGGGCTCTACTACAGTAGTTCAGTAGACAATGAAAATTATTCAAGGCTAGAGCAGATACATGCTGAGCTGACACACACCCTTTTCTACTTCCTAGAAAAGCTTTGTGGTTCCTAGAAGTTGAAAAAGGTGTGTAGACTTAGGAAGAATAGTACACTTTCTCATGTCTCATATCTACTGACATGACATTTGTGACATGAGAATAGACTGCTACTATCACGACCACTACACATACACTTTAAGTTGTAATCTGTATGCAACAGTTTTTTTTAAATTGTTCTGCTAAAGGAATAGTCTCCAGGATTGCTTTACTGAATACTGTAATTGCTAGTTACATTTGCCTTAGTTAAAGCGTATTTAGGGGTGTTTAGATGTTGCCTGCTGCCCCTCTTTCCCCATAATGGAATCACTTTTGGGCTTGCATGCCTTTTCTCTTTTGCTGCTCATCAAAGTGTAGACCTGAACCAGCAGAGCCTGCTGCTGTTTGCAAGTTATTTTAGTGAAATCAGCATCCAGGGTCAAGATAGGTTATGGAATTCCTGACTTCAGATGCTCATGACTACATAAGGCAAAAGGAGTCAGAGTGGTGAACATGAAGGAAACATACAAATCTGAAACTTGTTCATGATTTTATTGTGCATGAAGTTTAGGAGGGAAGGGCGAGTGATATCCAAAAAGTCCTTTATTCCTCTTTGAATTCAGGGAGTAATGACAAGTTCAAGGAAAATGCACTTTCCTGATATTCTTGCATTACCATAAATGACTTGATAATGGTAAAACAGAAATGATAAGCAAGGAAACTGAATTTATCCTGGCTTGATTGGCAGGGTACACTGTGGAATGAGTGGTATATGTGTTGATAACTGAACCTTGGAAATGAGTTTTTGCTAAAGAATTAGATATTTGGATTAGCCTATTGATCTTGTCCAAAGCATGAACTTGGATTGACGCTACAAAGCCGAACTATTTAACGAATATTTATATATTCATGATATATAATGAATTATCTCCTTATTTAAACCTTCTCATCCATAAATATCTACAGATGAAGCCCTACTTAAGGTCTCCTTTCTGTGAGATGTAAATTAGCAGGGACATGGTGCAAGGCTTTTTCAGTGCTGACCCCCAGTATTTTGAAATTCGTCATAAATGGAGACTGTTCAAGCCTATCTGTGAGACTTAATAAAGCATTTCAGTTTTCCCCGATGTTTAATACTAAGCGGGGTATTTCTTAAACATCATCATTCTTCTGTTTTTATAGTCTCCTATTTTTGAATATATTATTTTTGTATACCTATTTTATAACATATGCAGGGTTTATGTAAATTCCATTTTAAATGTCTTGGCAGGCAGATAGGCTGTACATAGGTAAAACAAATGAATTATTGCAGAGGCCATACATATGGTAATGGATGTCTCAGGCCATGTCCAGATAATTTTGATGGAGTATGATGCAAGCCAGTGTAACACAGTTGTTTCTTCCCATGCTAGTTATTTACCCATTCATCTGTTCCCCAGGTGGCAAAACACATGGGTCACACAGTACAATATGCAGACTTGCATGATTTGCCCAGGTGAACTTGATGGAAGGTCCTGCCACCTGCTCGATACCTAGAGATGAAAGATTACTCTTTCAGGGATGTGTGGTGTGGGCGCGGCAGGCGAGGCAATCCTGCCCCCTTGTTGTTCACGGGAACGTACTGTAGCCTAACCGGGGGGGGGGGGTTTGCGTGCACGCTACCTGCTTGCATTCGAGTAAGCGGGTAGTGTGTGCATGCACAACCCCCCAGTTAGGCTGCAGTGCTTTACCGTGAACTACAAGGGGGTGGAGTTGCCTCACCTACTGTGCCCGCACCGCACGCCCCTGCTCTCTTGTAATGCCAACTCAGTGCCTCCATCTGGATCCAGATAATCTTGCTAAATACTGATCTGTTGCATACAGATAATCAATTGCAATTTAGTATTATGGCAGGTTAACCATAGCCAACTGAGCACATAGCATCTTTGTATCAGATGTAATTCAATGTAATTTTGTAACCTAGTTTTTTTAAGGTGTACCTTTGGGATTCTGCTACTGTTCCTGGCTCTGGTGCCAGAAGCTTCATCTACTTGCATAGAGGAAAATATAAGGGATATTTTTAAGAATATGATAAACATCGACATTACTCGTCTGGTAGGTAGAATTTTGTTTCGTTTTTTAAAATATATACATGAATTACAGGTTGAGTATCCCTTATCTGGACTGCTTGGGATGGGAAGTTGTCTGGATTTCAGATTGGTCTGGATTTTAGAATATTTGCATAAATATGAGATCTTGGAGATGGGATCCAAGTCTAAACATGAAATTCATTTGTCTCATACACCTTACACATAGCCTAAAATTTTATACAATATTTTAAATAATTTTGTGCCCCAGAATGCTTTGCGCTATGCCAGCCTCTGTGAACAATTCAGCCACTTATTACAAACTTCTTACTGGAAAAGCTCAGTGCATAAAACTTAAGTTAGTGGAAAAATCCACCGCAGATAAGAAATCTCCAGTTTCTAGTTAAACTCTTTCCTCTAGCTTGGCCACATTGCCTTCTCATCCTGAGGCTTCCGAGTCTGCCACTTTTAAAAAGTCAGTACATCTAGCCTCTAACATGATTTCTGAGTAAACATGTTAGTATCAGCCTATTAAAACATCAAGGAAAATGTGCAAAATTGAAAAATATTTGACATGCAATGTTTAATGAGTGTCCTGTGATTTACATCTGCATTGACATTATAGGCATTGTAATTACAATAATTACAAATGTCCCTCGGATTATGGTGCAGCAACGTGCTGTGCCCAAATGTACTCAAGTACCGTATTGGTCTGAGTATAAGACTCACTTTTTTCTCCTAATTTAAGTTTTTAAACTAGGGATGCGTCTTATAATCAGGCTGTTGCAATTTAATGCCAGTGATTTAATTTTTTTTTAATAGCACCAACTTGGTATATCTCAGTTTTTGCCAATTGCGGGGGGAGGGGGATAAATAAAGATACACATCATATGTAATGAAATAAGTTATCTAGACAGTCTTTTTCATAGAGTCAGCATTATTAAGAAACTGAAGAAATTAAAAAATTTGCAACACCTGTTTACCACAGGTGACAGTGAGATGAGTGATACCACTAATATCAATCCTTCTTTCAACTTGCTTCTAACTCTCAAACTCCAAGAATCTGCCTCCTAGCCCTATCAGATCACAGTATTATCAGTAAATGATATGTGTTGAATTAACCTTAGAACATTATCAAACTCTTCAGCAGTGTACAGGTAGACTTTTTATTCGCAGATTCGGGACCCACGGATTTGACTCATCACGGGTCCCAGATCTGCAATGGTCCGCCTAGAAAACCCTGTTAACAAACCCAAAGCGCCGTTTCACCTTTTAAAAACCAAACTGCTGTGTTTCCAAACATCCACGCAGCTTCTGCAGTCTTAGTGACCCACTTGCGGGTCGCGTGAAGGCTCTTTCCCCCCCCCCCAGCCTTGCCCTAGGGTGAATTCTGGGGCTAGCCTGGAAGATGAGAAGAGCCTTCGCGCGATCCGGAAGTGGGTTGCTAAAGCTGCCGAAGCTCCATGAATGCTTTGAAATGCAGCAGTTTGGCTTTTAAAAGGTAAAACGGCACTTTGGGGTCTTCCCCCCTCCTTTTAACAGGGTTTTATCGTCAGACCCCAGTATACACAGATCTTTGCTATCCACGGTGTGTGTCCGGAATGGATCCCCTGCGGATAGCAAGGTCTGGCTGTATCATCATTGGAAGGGTTCATAATATGGATATTTAAATACACCTTTCTATAGAGTTAAAAACAGCACTTTCCAGGTCCACTGGTCAGTTATTAAAAGAAGAACAGTCTAAATTCTGGACAGGATTTAGCCTGTCCTTTTAATAAATGACCAGTGGACCTGGAAAGTGCTGTTTTTAACTCTATAATTTGTACTGGTCATGAAAATCTAAGGACTTACACTCTATTTCAAGCTTCCTCCTTTAATTGGGTTAAATTTCTGAAAGATATCACTTCTAAATCTGAACTTTCATTTTTATCTTCATGACTTGAGACGGAAACAAACTTCTCTATTTGTTCATGTTTGTTTCTTGACTTGGTGTGTATATTTCCAAACATAGATAAGTTTCTTTCACACGTTGCAGAAGTTGAAGAAGAAATCTGAAGTAGCAAAAGAGTTTAAGAATTGTCCATGTATATACTATACAAAAAGTTTAATTTCCCAATACTGTAGATTATCTTGTATGGTTACTAGAAAGCATTTTAAACAGTAAAAACCAGCTAAAGCAATAATTTAAAATGTTAAGGTAACTTGAGTTTAACGGGTAAAAAGCCATGACAAAAATGTATAAAATATCAGTATCAAGCACACCAGGTAATTCCACGTAGAAAAAATTGTATTGGTTAACTTAACACAACAAATATTTAAAATCAAAGTAAAAGCTTGTAAAATATTAATATCAGACATAAAATGCCTGATAAAATGCATATGTGATATTTGTGTTGTGTTAACCAATACAATTTTTTCTATGTGGAATTACCTGGTGTGCTTGTTTTGATATTTTATACATTTTTGTCATGGCTTTTTACCTGTTAACAAGTTCTTAAAATCATTGCTGGCCATGAAAATCTCAAATCGTATCTAATTTAAAATGTGTTAAAGCATTTCAACACATTATTCATAAGTATTCTCAGTTTCCACCCATAGTTTCAACTTTTTCCATTGGAAAACTTGGGGGAAAAAAGCCTGGGAATACAGGGAGAATGGGGGAGAGCCTTTTTCCACTTTCTGAAATAACCATGTATGCCTGCAGCACTGAATGTGTCCTGGCCTTAAAGATGAGGCTTAAAAACGTTTCTGCCATTGCCAGCCAATCATCCCCACCACTGCTTTTCCTCCTTGCAAGCACTGCATACATAGGAAAGGAAAAACTCTGCCTGGTAGCAAGGAATTGCAACCTGGACACAAGCTTTGGAGTTGGGAGTCTGGGGTGGGGGAAGTCAAGAAACCCATGAGTTTGCCATTACAAATTCACACATTCCAAACTTCAAATGTGTTATAATTAAGGCTGAGGACCTTTCAGCAACTGTATATAATTGGGTTTTTTTTAAAAAAAATGCTTCAAGTAATGTGTGAAACAGGTTATAATTGTTCTCTTACAATGGAGGATATATCCGAATGGGTTTCCAGCTGGCAGCATTATATAAGGCTAAGATTCTCAGGTACAACTTGTAGTGTTGAAGGGTAACAGTGAAGCAAAGGGATTAGCAATCTGGAACACAGACAAAGTTTATGAACAGACAAAGATGAGGCAAATGACTTGTTGAGGAACAAGGAATTACGTTGGAATTAACAAGGAATTATGACTTGAGGAATTATGCAACAAACAGCTAATTTGGAGAGCAATTAGAAGACTATTTTGTTTAAATGAAATTTGAAGATTGCTACATGTGGTGGGGATGAAGTTTGAGTCAGTGCAGCTGATTTGTTGGCAGTATTTTAAAAACCACAAGCATATGTCTGACTCATTGCTTTTTACCCAATTCTCAGTTGCTTAACAACTTTCCAAAGTGCATAGTGGCTGGAATCCAAACCATCACCTTTGTGTTACTGCTTTTATATGTCCCCCCTCCCCGTACTCTTCCCCCCTGAAAAGTTGCTCCTTAGGATAAGGGCAATTTTTTTGAGAATTTGCATTGGTCAAAGAAATATCTAGAAATGAAGTGAAAGAAAAACAATGCCCTAAGCCAAACTGTAAGCTATCATTCCTTGTCGGGGGGGAAAAAAATTCGCAGGGATTTGCACCTGATCACAGTGACATGAAGAGACCAGCTTCCTGACTGTAAATAAAGAGTTAGTGAGTTTATTGTATTGGAACGAGAAACGCTTAACTTTCACTTGCAAATTTTATTTGCATTGTAATTTGTTATAGAAAAACATTACAGATCGATATGCTCCTGAATGTAACCAGAGTAATGGCGGAGTTTTCTGCAATCAAAATGAGGTAATGCAACTTTTTCTAGAATTCACATCTATATCTGTAGTTGGTTCCTATGGACCACACAAACAGAGAGAGAGATGCCATGATTGTGGGACATAGCAATCTTCCTTTCCCCTGACTATTGTGAGCTCAGAGTACCCTAGGTGTGTATATGTGCTCCTGCTTGAGGTCACAATGCTCTAAGACTAACCCAGTCATTTTTGGATTGAGAAAATGGCTGTTGCTGGTGGAAAGAACTGAGATGGGGAATGTTATTTGTAGGACCTACACCACAGGTAGACCTTATTGTGCTGGCCCATGCAACATCCTATTAATGAAGATTAAACCCGGGAGCTTAGTGTGCAACTTGCATTTAACAGTATAATAATATTTAGAAATCATGTGGTGACACTATAAGTGCCGTACTTACATTGCTAAATTGCATGCTCCTCTTCACATTAGCCAATAGGTTTCTCCCAAAGGCCCCTGCTGTGATCTTTGGTATAAAGCTATTGGTTGATTACTAGGAAGGGTAATGAGAAGGAGGAGGAGAAAGAGCTGGCTGCCACAGCCACTAGATGAACGTGTGTGTGGGGGGGCAGGATAACCCTGGGCCCACATGCCACCTGGCATGACCTTGTTCCAGGTCCATGAGAACTTGGTAAGAACATTCTGCCCATTCTCCCAGTTTGGAGAGATACTTCTGGAACTCTTCACAATCCCTTCTGGTCTTCACCACCCGGAAAGTTTAGGGTCATCCACAAACTTGGCCACCTCACTGCTAATCCCCAACTCCAGGTCATTTATGAACAAGAAGCACCAGTCCCAAGACCGATCCTTGGGGCACACTGCTTTTCACCTCTTGCCATTGTGGAAATTGCCCATTGACTCTGGCAGCCCAATCCTGTGTAAGGATACATGGCCAACCTAAAGGGCCGGCCGCTGTATCCTGTGGCCGTCCCAAGCTGCCCTCGGGCAGCCCAGGAGCACCTCGGATGAAGGGGACATCTGAGCTGAGGCCGGGCCGAGGCCCTATGGGCCTACTCGAATGTACGCCAGTTCTGAAGCTGACATACATTCAAGCCAGGGGTGTAAGGCTGAAACGGACAGGGAGAGGACTTGGGATAATCGGCAGAGCTTGCTGCCAATATCCCTGCCCGGTTCACCCAATGGCCAACCACCCCTCGCTACCTGGTCTGCAGGTAAGGTTCCCCACTGGAGTGAGGGCTGCCGGCCTTCACGTCCGCAACCCTTACTCCAAGGTAGTCACAAATGTGCTTTATAGTGCGTTTGCGACACTCTAGAATGGCAGCGCGTGCACTCCGCTGCTCTACGGGTATGCTGGATTGCGCTGCCAGGTCAAGGAGGAGGGACCGGGATATCAACGTGCACTCCACCTCTATCCTATGCCCCGTCCCAGGCCTGGCTAGCCTTACATGGCCTCCCCAGATTTGTGCCAGCAAAATAGCTGGCACCCATCCAAGGAGGCCTACTGGGGCCTTTGGGGCTTACGTCAGGGAAAAGGGATGAATGTCCCTTTCTCCCGAGGTGTGCCTCAGCTCTGCCAGCATGGGCCGTATCCTGCTTAGGATGTTTCGTGCGGTCAGTGCATCCTACATAGGATTGCGCCGTCAATCCAGTAAGCCAACTCCACTAAGTTAAAGGAAAATAATCAAGTTCATAGCTACGACACTTGCTTGAAGTGGTAAATCTTATAACAAGATTGATTGATGATGATTGATAAAGATTGAGAAAGATCCTTTAGAAAAAAAATTATCAACAAACTTGATGAGAAAAAATGGTTCTCATAGGCAAAGAAAAGCTGGTTAGGGTATGTGCTGCCAAACTCCCCTTTCCTATCCCTTTAAGAGTCCTAGGCTGATTAGTTCCCCTTTTTCTCAACTCACAGGTCTAGCAGTCCAAGTCAAAGTCCAAAACGGGCTTCTCAAGCCAGTCCAAGGTTGAAGCCAAAGCAGGGTTAGTAAGCCAGTCCAAGGTCAAAGTCACTGCAGCGTTAGTAAGCTGTACGAGGTCAGTCCACCAGCCAAATCCAGGTTAGTCCGCAGGCAGGCAGGCAGGCACCTCTCCTTCCTCCAAGCTTTGGTCCTTTCTACAAACCACACACTTCCTGCCTCCAGGTGCTGCTTTTATGCTTAATGGCCTGGCTGCCTCTAGTGGCTGCAGCTGTGTAGCAAGCCTATTGCTAAGACCTGGATTTTAATCCCTTATTCCCTGGATTTGGGAGAGGAAGGGGCCACTGTGGACACCACATACTATCTCTTCGGGTATATCTTACGCATTGCCACTTCACGGTGAAAGGAAAAATCTATTAATAAAATGAAACAAAGGATTTATTAAAAGGTAAAAGTGTGTCCATGGTCTCGGAGGATCCAGGAAAGTGCCAACAAAAATGGGATAATGGGAGAAAAAGACAAAAGAAAAAGCACCTCTTTTCCTTCTCTGGGTATGCCATTTTGCATCCCTCCTTTGTTCAACTTCATCCCATCCCATTCCATTCTATCTTCTCCCCATATTCAGAATCTACAGTATATATTCCATGTTGTGTATTTGAGTTGACCAATTGCAGCATATGTCCCACATTTTGACACAATTTGTCCTTTAATGAAATTCCCTTTGTTTTCAGTATCATTTTAAAAGTATCAGCTATGTCTGTTTTTTTTTTTTTCCTGGGTGCATAATCTGTGAAACCGAACCATTACATTCTGCATTGCCTGGTCTCATGATAGCAAAAGTCACTGATTGTTTCCCAAACTTTTTCAACCTATTTCCCAATGTTTTTTTTCCCACTGTTTCCCAAATTTTTTCGACCTGCGGCTCCCTTGACCATTGGCGACCATTGGCCGTGGCTCCCCATTACATTATGTTGATTCCTGCCAATTGGCATTGCACTGTTTTCCAAGAGGATTCTGTGGCACTCTGCAGCTCCCCTAGCTGGTTTCTGCGGCTCCCTTGGGAGCTGCGCCCCCCAGTTTGGGAACTACTGGTTTAAGGAGAAATCACTGTGTTCTACTTTGGCAGCCTCATTTGTGCCAACATCAGCTTACTTAGCTGAAAAAACAACAACAACCACCCCTCAACCATCCAGCCTGAGGAGGCCTCTGGTTTATATGTCTGCCCAGGAAAGCAGCACACCTTTAAGGCAGACTAAATAGCCTGTGAGCAATTTGTTTCAATTGGAATAACTTCAGTTCTTTGGCCCTCCTGACTTTTTGGACATTGGTTACAATATAGTTATTCCACTGTGCTCTTAGGACTATATAATGTTGGGAGTTCCTCTGAACAGTGCTCATTTTGCTTTTTATTATATTAACTAAGGGTTTGTTTGGTTTTAAATTGTTTTTATTGTGAAGTGCTTTGAGGCTAATGCAAAATGCAGCATTAAAATTGTCTTGATCAGATGGGTTAAGGGCATGATTTGCTCACCTCCCTCAGATCGTTGCTGTAAAGAACTTCTGTGGGTCTGGATTGTTCTATGGCAGTGGTTCCCAACTTTGTTAGCACTGGGACCCCCTTTTGTAGAATGACAATCTGTCAGGACCCCCCTAAGACATAGGGCTGGAAGTGATGTCATTGTGTTAATTACACTGTTTAATGAATCACACTTTTTAAAGTTGTACTCATAAGCAGCACCATTTTTTTTTGTGGGGGGGGGGAGATTGAGCTAATATTAACAGAGATGCTAAAGGGCAAGCAGAAAGTAACACAAGGTGAACAAACAAGCCCCAAGACAGCATCAGACACTTCTTTCTCTGCAAGGGACATTTGGAAGTGAAGTTGAATGCAGGGGAGATAATGGAAATGACAAGAAGTTCAGATGTAGTAACTCCTCGATGTTCTCACATGTATGAGTTCTCAAAAGTGAATGGAGAGACCATCACAAAGTACCTCCTCATGCTTTTTGTTTCAGCCTGCGGCTTAGTCAGTAAGATTCTGTTTATAACAAAGCCCAACAGCACTTCAACTCATTAAGATACATTTCTTTACAGGCAATAGAAGTAATATATAATATGTCATGCCAGTTTGAAAGAATATCTAGCATATGTAACATTACTGATGAATTAAAGATCAACTTGGATAATGTTGCAAGGCTGACGTTCACAGCGCTAAAGGTATGTCTTCTTTCATTTGTCCCTCATAGTCTCTTTTATATATGCACCGCAGTACACACACAATGAATAGCAGAGGAACAATGAACAACCAGGAGATATGCGTTAAAATTGAGCGTTCAAATGGACAAAAGAAAATATTTCTTTACCCAGCGTGTAATTGATCTGTGGAACTCCTTGCCACAGGATGCGATGATGGCACCTGACCTAGATGCCTTTAAAAGGGGATTGGATAGATTCATGGAGGAAAAGTCCATCAAGTTACAAGTCATAAGCAACCTTCTGGTTTTAGAAATAGGTTTTCTTTGTGTCAGGTGCAAGGGAGGGACAACAGGATCCAGGTATCTTGTTGACTTGTGTGCTCCCTGAAGCTTCTGGTGGGGTCACTGTGAGATACAGGAAGCTGGACTAGATAGGCCTTTGGCCTGATCCAGCAGGGCTCTTCTTATGTTCTTAATAAATGCCAAGGCTATAAATATTTAACCAGGATTCATAAGAACTAGTTTTCCATTAAACAATCTTGATAATTTAACCAGGATTCATAACTGGTTTTCCATTAGAAATTATCATCAAGATTGTTTATCACATTTTAGCATAGAAAGCCATTTCTAGTCGCCTGTTTATGCTAAGAAATAACAAATTGTCCAAAGTCCCCAAGAAATCACTGATTGATTGGTTATTTGAACTCCAATGATCATTGACTACCCTTTTGTATTGTTTTTAAATGCACTCTGTGTTAAAAGCAGTAATTGGGTACTATGTGTGTATGTATAGATCTTGTCTTCAATGTACAGGTGGGCCCCCATATCCACTGTGGATATGTTCCAGGCTCTTCCGTGGATACTTTAAACCGTGGATAAGAGCAAACACCCCCTCCATGGTTTCCTGAAGGGCCCCCCACGCTGCCTCCCCTGCAGGCAGGCATGCTTGCCCCCCCCCCCCAGCTCTTATTTTTCTTTCAGCAAGCTTTGTTTCTTCCTTAAAACAAACAGAGAAGCAGCCTCCATTGCAGGCAAGTAGAATGAAATTAAGTCCTAGAGAGGCTCTGCAAGGTTTCTGTTAACCTTGCAGAGCCTCTCTAGTACTTAGTCTCCTTCTACTTGCCTGTAATAAGCAGCCAGAGGCTGCCCCTCCTGTTTCTTTAAGGAAGAAACGAAGCTTACTGGGAAAAAAGTAAAAGCCTGGGGGGGTCCCCACGATCCGTGGATAACTGAAACCGTGGATAGCGAATCAGTGGATATGGGGGCCCACCTGTATAGTTCTTTCTTGACATACTGTTTCCATAAAGAGCTTTAAAAAGCCCCCTATCCATTGCTTGTATAAAAAGGAAAGTGTACAGCCAATAATCTACTCAACTGCTCAATAAAATTTCACTTGACCCTATCTTCCGTTCTGGCTAAGGAATACAAAGGAGCTGTTCACAAGCAAAGGAAGGTAGTTTCCTTCATTGACCTTGATTGCATGTACTGATCACGGAAGGGGTCAGTCAGAATTTTTTTAAAAGTTATCAATTGCATTGTCTTTTGTGGTTACTGTTTTGGACCTGGCTGTATTATCCTCCTAAGCAGGCTCACTCGTTCATGTTGCAGTAGTTTTCCTTCAGTGGTGATAACTTGTTGTTGTTGTTCAGTCGTGTCCGACCCTTCGTGATCCCATGAACCATATCCCGCCAGGCCTTCCTGTCCTCCACTATCTTCCTGAGTTCGCTCATTTTCATGTTTGTGGCATCGGTGATGCTGTCTAACCATCTCATCCTTGGCCTTCCCCTTCTCCTTTTGCCTTCAATCTTTCCCAGCATCAGAGTCTTTTCCAGAGAGTCCTGTCTTCGCATTAGGTGGCCAAAATATTTGAGTTTCAGCCTTAGTACCTGTCCTTCCAGGGAACAGTCAGGCTTGATTTCATTTAGAATTGACTGATTTGATCTCCTAGCAGTCCAAGGGACTCTCAGGAGTCTTCTCCAGCACCACAGTTCAAAAGCATCTATTCTTCGGCGCTCAGCCTTCCTTATGGTCCAACTCTCGCAACCATACATTGCTACTGGGAACACCATCGCCCTGACTATACGAACTTTTGTTGGCATGGTGATATCTCTGCTTTTTATTATGCTGTCTAAGTTTGCCATAGCTTTCCTTCCAAGGAGTAAGCGTCTTTTAATTTCATGGCTGCTGTCTCCGTCTGCAGTGATCTTGGAGCCCAGAAAAGTAAAATCTGTTACTGCTTCCATTTCTGCCCCTTCTATTTGCCAGGAATTGATGGGACCCGATGCCATGATCTTAGTTTTATTAATGTTGAGTTTCAAGCCAACTTTTGCACTCTCCTCTTTCACTCTCATCAAGAGGCTCTTTAGTTCTTCTTCACTTTCTGCCATTAGGGTGGTATCGTCTGCATATCTGAGGTTGTTGATATTTCTCCTGGCAATCTTGATTCCGGCTTGCGATTCATTCAGCCCTGCATTTCTCATAATGTACTCTGCATATAAGTTAAATAAGCAGGGTGACAATATACAGCCTTGCCGTACTCCCTTCCCAATTTTGAACCAATCAGTTGTTCCATGGCCGGTTCGAACTGTTGCTTCTTGACCCGCATACAGGTTTCTCAGGAGACAGGTAAGGTGGTCTGGTACCCCCATCTCTTTAAGAATTTGCCACAGTTTGTTGTGATCCACACAATCAAAGGCTTTTGCGTAGTCAATGAAGCAGAAGTAGGTATTTTTTTGGAACTCTCGGGCTTTCTCCATGATCCAGCGCATGTTGGCAATTTGATCTCTAGTTCCTCTGCCTCTTCGAAACCCAGCTTGTACGTCCGGTAGTTCTCGGTCCACGTACTGCTGAAGCCTAGCTTGTAGGATTTTGAGCATAACCTTGCTAGCATGTGAAATGAGTGCAATTGTACGGTAGTTTGAACACTCTTTGGCACTGCCCTTCTTTGGAATTGGAACGTAAACTGACCTTTTCCAATCCTTTGGCCACTGCTGAGTTTTCCAAATTTGTTGGCATATTGAGTGCAGCACTTTCACAGCATCATCATTTAGGATTTTAAGTAGCTCAGCTGGGATATTATCATCTCCACTAGCTTTGTTGTTAGTAATGCTACCTAAGGCCCACTTGACTTCACTCTCTAGGATGTCCGGCTCTGGGTCAGTGACCACACCAGCGTGGTCATCAGGAACATTAAGATCTTTCTTGTATAGTTCTTCTGTGTATTCTTGCCATCTCTTCTTAATCTCTTCTGCTTCTGTTAGGTCCTTGCCTTTTTTGTCCTTTATCATGCCCATCTTTGCACAAAACGTTCCCTTGATATCTCCAATTTTCTTGAAGAGATCTCTAGTCCTCCCCATTCTGTTGTTTTCCTCGATTTCCTTGCATTGTTCATTTAAGAAGGCCTTCTTATCTCTCCTTGCTATTCTCTGGAACTCTGCATTCAGTTGTTTATATCTTTCCCTTTCACCCTTGCTTTTTGCATTCCTTCTTTCCACAGCTATTTGTAAAGCCTCATCTGACAGCCACTTTGCTTTCTTGCATTTCTTTTTCTTTGGGATGGTTTTCGTTGCTGCCTCCTGTACAATGTTACAAACTTCCGTCCATAGTTCTTCAGGCACTCTGTCTACCAGGTCTAATGCCCTAAATCTATTCTTCACCTCCACTGTATACTCAGGTGATAACTTGGTGCGTGCTAATTAACAAATACTTAAACATACTTGTATTTAAATGTACACATTACATCAGGGGTGGCCAAACTGTGGCTCTTTGAGGTATATTGTGAGGCTCTCAGAAATATGTTGACTGAGTTCCTTTTTGCATCACAATAAATATGTAAAAGGTAAATAAGAAATTTTCAAGCTTTATAATTATTGATCCAGGTATAAATTGAGAGTCCACTGGATTAAAACAAGTTAATGTTCATGGTGAGTAAAGTTAAGAATGTAAATGCTTCTTAAATATTGCGACTCTCAAACATCTGAAGTTTATCATATGTGACTCTGCATTACATAATGTCTAGCAATATGTCTGCCCCAGTGTTCGCTGAATCACAAATAGGATCTATTCACAGCTTTACAACCAACTCTTTTTTGTGTTTTTAATACAGCGGAACTGCACCATTGAACAAAGAAAACCAAAAAGACATTGTCAAGGAACAGGGGGAAGAAAAAGGCTATGTCCTATATGTCGAATAAAGGAAGCAGTTTCCAAGTCTAACTTATGTTGGCTTCAGTTTAATCGTAGGCATCCTTGACAAGTTTGTACAAGCTGCCCTGAGAGGTTTTTAATCTCAAGGGCGAGGTAAAAATATGAACAGTGAAACTTAAAAAAAAACCTCTGGTTTTTCAGAGCGGAACATTTTAAACAACAGTACTGCAAATATTTCTCCTCTCTGCTTACTCAAATATTCTGTACCAAAGTCTGTTGTATCATTTTCCTGGGAGAGGATGGATGAAATACTTTCAGAAAAATAAGCTGGACTCTGTGTCTCAAGGAAGCTCTCCTTGTCAGAAAAAATGGATATCAAATGGAACAGAACAATAACCTTTACATCACCCAGCCTTAGAATCTGTACCTGCCCTCTGCAAGTATATTTGCGATCATATTGCCCCTTCTCTTTAATTCAAGAACAAAGCAACTTGTCAATCTATGCATGTTTGATTAATACTTATATCAAAGCCCTTTAAAAGCTGCACTAAAAGGAATGCCTAACCAAAGTTTACAATGCTATACATTAATGAATTTGAAAACTACTTTAGGACAAATGACAGGCTAGATGGATAACTTGAGAGTGGAATGATTTAACTTGAAAATGGTAACACAGACACAGCCAAGATAGCTTCTAGGAGTAACAACTGTGAATGACAGCATTGTTATTCTATGCATTTGAAAGTTGGAAGGGTTCTTGTAGGATTACTAGATTTAGGGGTCATCTTCTCAGAATGTAAGTAATTTACGGCACAATCCTGCGTAACTAATGCACGCTCCGCAGGCAGAAGGTGCCATAAATGCGCCATAAAGAGCGTTTATGGCACCTGGAGAGTAAGGCGCACCGGCGCAAATGCCGGCAAGCCTCTCTCTGCCATGGAACCGACCCAGTCACTGCTGGAGAAAGGTAAGGCTCCCGCTGGTGGGAGCAGGGGCGGGTGGTGGTTGGCAGAGCCAGCCTGGGAGGGGGTGGGGATGTCGGCTGCAGCATCCCCGTCCTGTTTCTGGGCTCGGCAGCCGTTACACAGCCGCCTTGGATTTCCGCCGGCTCACAGTGGACATCCGAGGAGGCCCATCGGGGCCTTCCAGCTCTACACTGGGGAAGGGGACAAACGCCCCCTTCCTCTGAATAGACCCGTGCCATGCAGGTGCATCCCTAGAAGGGTATAGGATCCTGCAGGCGGCGCTATGGGCCGCCCGCAGATCTTTACGCAGGATCGAGCTGTTAATGCAGTAATGCAAAGTAACTTAAAACATTGACATTTTTATAATATTGGTGCTTATAGCTAGAATTGTTTATTAAACAGAAGCTTTTATAGTTCTCCATAACTCTTGCAATTTTATACCACTGTTTAGTATTAAAGAATCCTTAATGATGTATCATACACAATGTTAACTTTAAGAAGGACTGTGTTCTAGTATTAGCTATGCGAGAATATAAAGCCACACAACACAGGAGAAAAGGTATCTATCTAAAAGCAAAAAGTAGTCAGCTGATCTTTAAAAATACGGTGTCAGAAATAACATACAATCTGATTCTCAGGGATTAAACTAAAATAAGTTTGGTGTCCTTTTTACAGTGCTAACAAAAATACTGTTATAACAAGTATAAGTATTACCTAGAAATACAATGCATTGTCATTATCTACGTTGGGATACAAATTCCCATTGAAATTAATGAAATTTAAGTTAGTCATAACTTATCTCATTTATTTCAGTGGTGCTTAGTCATGGCTAATCTTCTTATGATACAGTTATAAGCCTTCCAGAAGTGTAGCTGTGTTAATCTGTACCAACAAACAACAAAGAGTCTTGTAATTCCTAAAGTCTGGAATGTTTATTTCCAAGAAGGTGATTAGATTCCTATTAACATTTTTATATTCTTTTTTCAGAGCTAGGTACCACTGCCTGTTAAACATCCAAATCATCAGCTATTTGCCCACCGATTCAAGCCAGTAATGTAGCCTGATTTAATTCTATTGTAATCATTTACTACATTGTCGCAGTGACACACACCAACAATTGCATATGGAGCAATGTAGTCCTAGTCCCACTGTTCTTTGGTTTTTTTTTTAATGCAACAGGCTGATGCAGATCTTTTTAATGCAAGTTTGACATGGAAGTGAAAACATTAGCTTTTTGAGGGGAGGGGTGTTAGCAGTCTATAAACAATGTGAGCAAATATTTACACAGGATTCTAGCCTTAACGGACCGCTAGTCTCGCAGTAAGATTAATGCAGCACATCAGTGGTCTGATCCTGCGTTAAGAGCCTCAGTGACTCCTAGTGCATCATCAGGCAAAATTCAAGGTGCTGTTTTTGATCTTTAATCCCTAAATGGTTTGGGTACCTAGACTGCCTTCTGCCACATGAATGTCTCAATTGTGTAAGATCTGTTTCAGAGGCGACTCTGGAAGGCCTCTTTGCTTTTAAGATGGTAGGTGGTGGCAATCAAGAGGGACATTTTAATGGTGGCTTCCACTTTGGCAGGAACCAACATATGTACTTGTTAGCAGGCTAAGACCTTTTTAGTCTTTAAGGTTTTTAATGGACAATTGGTAGCTGTTGCTTTTATTGGTTTTGTTCTTCATTTTAATTGATTTTAGGATGCTTCCATCATTGGTGCTGCTGTTTGTTTTTATGACTTTTTTATTGTGAACCACTTTGGATATTTTAAATAGAAAAGCTGTATACAATATTTTAAATAAAAAAAACTTGGAAGGTTTGACTTGTAGCTCACTACAGCCTTAACTGTTGAGGTCATTAAGATGCATGCAAGGTTAATTCAGCAATTTCTACTGGACATAAACTCCACTACTTAAACTATTTAGCTTTAGTTTGTTTTGTAGCGTAATATGCCAGCACTTGGTACAGAACTCCATTTTCACAATTTCACATCTTCTGTTTAACATGGTAGGGGAACAGTGACCTCATTTCTAGTTGTGTTGAAAATTTAAAACCATTGCGATTTATTAAACTTGGATTCTAGCCTGACATTGAAGTTCAAGCCATCTTACAATTTGAAGAAACACATATTCAGTTAAATGTAACTCTAAATAAAACATGCTGAGAATGCAGTCCCTATTAAAAGCTTAACACCATCTGACCATCTTAATGGTCGCCCACACAGAATAGCTTGACATTTCACAATCTTGCAGCTCTTTGCGATAGTGGAAGCGAGTTCTGCTGTTGCAAAATGGCTGCTAACAGAGCGGCAGTGCTTTCAGTTCGCCAGCGGACTGCCAGCCACCCGAGACCCACTGCTGAGCGGTTCACTGCAGGTCCAACCAAGGAGACTCTCTGCCAAGTCTCTTGGAGATGGGGCTTCCAGGCATAGCGATAGGCTTCAGGAGATAAAATGACTTAGCATGATTAGGGAAGTCAAACTTTTCAATATTACTAATAAGACACAAGGGATGCTATTGATTTGATCAGTCTCATCAAGATTCAACTTCAATTAACTTGGTCACATCTAATTCCCAGATACGGAGTAAACAAAGATTGCAGGGACTACAATCCAGTTATCTGGTTGTTGCCAGAAACACAAGCTACAACAACCCATTATACAACGCTAATATTAAGATTGTGTTTTCAATAATTACTTTATTGTTTAGACTACATATGTATAACAAGCATTTACAGATTGCTTTTGCAAATAAACTGAAAATCTATTTAGGAAAACCCAAACATAAGGAGTCAGAAAAAGAAAAAGCTCACACAATTGCTTAGTAGAAATTAGACTCTTGCTAGTTACAAAAAGCAAGGATACATTAAAGAGAGCAAGCAGATGCAATAAGAAATCCTTAGTTGTAATAAAAGCGTTTGTAGAAAACACATGAAAACATTTATATAACATAAATAAAATAGGATCTTTGGTGAATGAAGATGCATATAAAGTCTGGCCCAAGTGGCTGACACCCAAGCAAAGCAGAATCCGCAAAATCTCAATGGATCCAGTAGGAGCTATTCAGCATTCAGAAATTTGATATAAGCCCCCATAGTACCAGTCCATCCTCTACAGAATGCCAAACATCCCGTGGAATACCAAAGATTTATAGCTATATTTCCTCCACTAAGTCTGAATGGATGGCTGCTACACACATTAGCTTTGATGCAAAGACTGATCTCTGTGCCACTCTGCCGTTAGGGCAATACAAGAGATAACTTTTCAATCATAGAGATTAATCTCTGTGGCTAAAAATATTAAGCAGTTCTGAGTGAAGTCTTAAATATATTACGCTTGTGTCTGTGACGGCCATGGGATACAGTACCCTTCTAAAGCCTAGTGTTCATATATCTAGAAACGAAAAACAAATTGGTTAATCATTTAATAATGCAGGCTTATGTCCTATGAGAATGACAGCATTTGTTCATTAGCTTTTAAACAAAGTCAAGAAGTGTGATCCAGTTGTCTTGAACTCAGCAACAAAACTCCCATTAATTAGAACAAGTGGATTGTAACCTGACCCTTATTAGCAAGTTGGGCACTAAAACTTTATAGTTGAGATTTACTAGGATTACTAGTGAATGGAAAAACAAGTTGTTTGAGAAACATGACTTATGCTACACCGCGCACGTCTTGGCCCGTATGCGCCCAGCGTCCCGCCCCCGGGTTCAAACAACGGGCTCAGACTCCACTTTGCCCACGTTTGCGTTTCGTTCAGCCAATCGGAGCCCGTTTGAACCTGGGGCGGGACACCAGATGCATACGGGCCGAAACGTGTGCGGTGTAGCTCCAGCTCAATTCTTAATAGTCTGAAAATTGCAAGAGGGTTCTAGGAGTATACTTCTGAAATTTATTCTCAAGGCTATGGCTTGGATCCCAAGAACATGTGCAACCATGAAGTGCTTCTACATGCAGATAGAAGGCTACTATTGGTCCCCCCTTTTGTCTACAGCCCATCGCACCACATAATATGCTATTCCAGAAGGTTCCTCGACTTGCAGGAGTGACTTTTGGGAGAGAGTGAGGGGCCGAGGTCAAAAAGTGGGGCCTGAAATCAGACCTGAGGCTGATGCACAGAACATCTTATTAAAATGGCCCTTGGCAGTGAACCTTTGTTACAAAATGGCAGAAGCTCTGCAAGATAAAATATGGGAAAAAATAATTGTTTGATTTTAAAGAGTGAACCCTAATGAAAGGATGCAAAGTCAGTGATTGATTCAGAGATTTTAAGCCTTCCATTAACAAAAATCACATTTAAACATCCTTGTCCACACAAACGGTCTAAATTTCTGTTACAGAGACAAGCACACATGAAATAATCATTCTACATTAGATCTTAAAATGACTTCAATTTTTAAATCAATGTATACAATAATCTTTCTGGTTTAGGCTGACCAATCCATTGTAGAGTAAAAGAGTAATTTAGACAAGTGCATGAACAAAAACTCATTCTTTAAAAATGCCATTGCCTAAATTGCTATCTTTTAATCCCAACCCTCTCTCTCAAACTTAGAAATATAAGAACACAGTATATCATGGATGGTATGTAAAAATGGAGTAATTGAGGTTGTATCCCACAAATCTGGAATAATCCCGTAGCTCATAATCTTAGATACCTTTTCTGTATAGACCTTACAAAAAATAATAGTAAAGGACTATTCTATATTCTGATGCAACTTTCATTCACTATAGCAGGATGTGAACGTAATAAACAATCCCAGTGAAAATTCCACCCATAGTTCTAACAGGAACTCAGTAAAATTATTCCAGAGATCATGTAGACAAAGGTTCTTATTCTGAACAGAAGGTACCCGAATTTTTGAATACAATCTTGCCCAGTTGCTACATAATCCTGCGGAATTCTAAATATTTTGGGACGACATTTTCTGAATTGCACATGAACAATATTGCAACTGCTCAGGAGCAAAAGCCACTATCTTATTGAACGTAGAGCAAACACCCCATTGATTTGAGCAGCATAAGTAAAATTGAAAACAGAACCACAAATGTTCCCATAAAATGAAGATTTGAAACATCTAGAAGGAGCATATGAGAGGGGGCACAGGATAATGTGAGCTATGTAAGATGGTACAAGCACAATGAAATTCTACACATCTTGGTCTCTTGCTCCCCAACACTGGTTCAGTTTCATCACATCTAGCTACCATAAACACATCCACTAAATATGATACGATGGCAAAATATTAGCCATTTCTCGAGAATTAAAATTGGGTCACAGCACAAAATTTGGGCACTGCACTTAAAATGCTTTTTTAAGGAAAATGTAAGATTCACAACAAATACAATTCTACACCAATGAACTTGTTATTTCTAATTATCTAGGACTTGCGATTTGCCAGCAACAAGCCTACTAGAAAGTAGAAACAGGAAAAAGAACTTGCTCCACCAAATGCACTTGAAGTACATTAGCTAGAATGAGTTTGTAGAAGGGTTAAGAATGGAACATAAAATTTTAGATAAATAATCCTGCTGCATTGTCAAATGCCGCAAAATACCCTGATGATAGTTCAAATACTTGGAGTGACAATGGTTTGGAAGCAGCAGTTTGAAACCAAGTTATCAAAATCTTTTGGGAAAGGCACTATTAGATTACAGGATTAGTTTACATGTTCACAGCAACTACAGTATTACTAACAGAAGCAGTTTAATACTGATGCAGGTTAAGGATTTCAGTGGGCCAGAGTCTATGCCTTTTGAGGCCAATGAATTATGCTTTGACCTCAGAAAGGTACCAAGGATGCTCAAGTAGAAGACACTGTCACTGAAAACAGAAAGCATTATTCTTATATTTTATTCCGAAACCCATTATCTCCAAAATTGTAAAAAATGAAGCAATTTCTATTACGTTGCAGTCATTGTAACAAGCACAGTGCTCTCTATAAAGGCAACCCCTCACCCCACAAGCCTGTCAACAATTCCGGCCACACTGAACAAACATTAAGGACTATGCTTATGACTTTGCTTTTGGGGGAGAAGGAAAAGAGCAGGGCCTTACAACATTTATGGGAAAGGAAAAGAACATAATTCACCAAGTACAGGCACATCCTCCATTCACTTCAACGAGGCTTGGATAGACAGCATATCAACTGCTTGGTAGATGGATCCCACAGATATCCGAAGGAAAGACAACTACTTGCAAAACTATAGATTAACTTAAAGAACAATGGAGACCATTTGTTTGGAACTTATATATATATATATATATATATATATATATATATATATATATATATATATATATATATATATATATATATATATATATATATATATAAGAACAGGTATGTGAAGAATGTCAAGGAGAAATGTTGCCTCATAGACAAGGGAAGAACCTGTACACAAATCATGATAAAGTATTTTTTAAGCAGATCTGGGAAAAAGTGACAATTAGTCAGAATACTACAGGTCAAAGAAGAGATTATCAGTGTGACTTGAACGAGAGAGATTATAGGAGGAACTGCTCATCTAGTTATTTGCTGAGCATCAAATATAATGAATTCCTTATTAGAATACTTGTAGACAAATGATTCAGAGTTACTAATATATAGGTAAGTGGCCAGAAATGTATGGATATAATACATCAGGATTGCAGAACTCTACTACTTTTTGAGTTAATGTTTTGCTCCATTAAAGATATTTCCAACAGTGTCTCAAGAATACCTTCTTGAATGGCACAGTTTTGGGTACCTATCATTTATATACAGTATATTTATTTATCTATCTATATAAATTACTCTGTAACCAAAAAGAATTGTTCTCACAAAATGACTGTAGCGCTTCAGCATGAAGTTCTGGTGGGAAGGTGCAAGACAGATTTCCATGCAGCCATGGAACAGAAGAGCAACAGAAGAGCTGGTTATCTTTTATCCTGCTTTCTAGAACATGTTCACAAAACCATTCTTCGAACTCCACATTCACAGCAGAATTTTGCAGACTCAACCGGGTATTTGGCGCCGCATTCATAACAGAATTTTGGTAACTGTGCCGGTGCATTTCCTTCACTGTTTTTGGAACTTCCTCCATTGACAGAAGATGAGCAGTCTCCACTCTCGTATCCAGTTCTTCAGCACATTAGACATTGAAAATGAAGAACCGTTACAGAATATTCATAATTTGTAAATCACATATAACAGTTTGCATTCTAAGCCCTTCCATGCAATGGCTTTTCAGTCACAAATACATTCTAAAAACGTGAGCTTTTTACAAAAAGCATTTCATAATCCTAAACTAGTGTTCCTCACCAACAATGAGGAACAACAGGCTAATGGACTAAACTGCATCCTGCATGTATGAGTGTGCATAGCTTCAACACTGGTGAAGCTAAATTAGCAGGTATCATCTCCATATCATATAGCAGTGTTTCCCAAACGTTTTCGACCTGCGGCTCCATTGATCATTGGCGACCATTGGCTGTGGCTCCCCATTACATTATGTTGATGCCTGCCAATTAGCATTGCACTGTTTTCCAAGAGGATTCCATGGCACACCGCGGCTCCCCTGGCTGGTTTCCGCGGCTCCCCTGGGAGCCACGCCTCCTTGTTTGGGAACCACTGTCATATAGGGTAAAATCCAAGGGCTAAACCATGACACTGGAGATCCATGACCCATGGCTTGTGTTTTGCTAACTACCAGTTCCATGGGCTGCTCTGAAGATAGAAGTTGTAGGGCTCCAAGGAATGTCTAATACAGTGGCTAAGTACCTTGGACCTCAATAGTCAACTGTGAAATCACCCTCCCACCCTTCTTCCTCAAACCAAGCTAGTGGGTCACAGAAACAAGTGTCATTCATGTTCATATCTCCCCTCACAAGACATCTGAATTTCTGGTATTTGCAAGTCATCAAACTCCCACAAGACAGCAGTCTTAGTTTTTTTAAGAACACAAAATTAATCAACTACCTGCTTGAGTAGCTTTCAGGACCGAAGCTTTTCCTTTTGTTTGCCATCATGCCCAAACCTGCATTCCGCGTCATGTTCGGTGCTAATGTCCTCGATTTCATGGGGCCTCTGGAAGATGAGACATTTATTCAGTCTATTAGAAATGAAACAACAACAAAGCTTGGGGCCTGATCCATTCTCCACACACATGGCACTGGATCCAACAGGAGAAGAAACTGGTAGTAGGAGACTCCTATGTGCAAAGAAGTGCAAGAGAGAGAGCAACAGGACGGTGGATTGTTCCCTTAATTTGCTACTCATGTGCGTGCGCACCCATGCACACTCCCAATCTTCCCCAAGAAAGTACAGAACTGGATAGTGCAGGGGTGTCGCGACGACGCGTGACACCCCTGAGCGGGGGCGCGCGTCACCCTTAAGGGGGAGGCTCCGCCCCCACGCGTGACGTCACGCGCAGGAGCGGAGCGCCCTCCCCGCTCCGTTTTTGGCTCATTTTGGAGCCAAACGGACCCAGGGGAGGGCGGGCGGGCCCACCTCCACCACAAAAATGTAAGTGAGGGGCGCCGCGCGTCACCCCTATACGCGCGACGCCCCCCGGTGGCCCGCCCCCCCGCTTCCCCCTGTCGACGCTAGTGGGATAGTGTCTCATGCCAACTGACAGGTATAGCTCTAGGTTGCTCCCGTTTGTACAACTGGACTGTGCAGTTTATTTATTTCGTATCCAGATCAAACTTTGCTCTGCCAAAATGTAGCCACTGCCACAGCCTTGTCATTAGCTTGCTGTAGATCATTGGCAGTACAAGACTCTGGCAACAATCCGCACAAACTGGACTGTGCAGTTACAAGTTACTGAGGTACTGAGTCATCTCCCCAATCTGAATGGGGTTGCACTCCCCCTGCAGGAATGGGTGCGCAGCTTGGGAGTGCTTCTGGATTCACAGCTCTCCCTGGAAAGCCAGGTGGCGGCCGTGGCCAGGGGTGCGTTTGCCCAGCTTCGGCTGGTGCGCCAGCTGCGGCCGTACTTGAGTCGATCGGACCTGACCATGGTGGTCCACACCTTAGTGACTTCAAGACTGGATTACTGTAATGCGCTCTTCGTGGGGCTGCCCCTGAAGACGGTTCGGAAACTGCAATTAGTGCAGAATGCGGCAGCCTGGGTGGTCACTGGAGCTAGGCGGTTGAGCCGCTGCTTCAGCGGCTGCATTGGCTGCCCATTCGTTTCCGGGCCCAGTTCAAGGTGCTGTTAATGACTTTTAAAGCCCTTCACAGTTTGGGTCCAGGATATCTGAGGGACCGCCTTCTCCCATACATTCCAACCCGCTCTCTTAGGTCATCTGAGGGGGCTCTCCTGCGGGTGCCACCTCTATCGCAAGTTAGGGGAGTGGCAACACGTCGGCGAGCCTTCTCTGCTGTGGCGCCACAACTGTGGAACTCCCTGCCAGGGGATCTGAGAACCACCCCCTCCCTCATGACTTTTCGGCGGGGGGTCAAAACGTTTGTTTCGTTTTGCGTTGGTGTGATGGGTTTCGTCTTGCGTTTTGGTCGTTGTCTGCCTCCAGTGCCTCAGTATGTTCTGCCTTGTTGTTTTTCTGCTTCACATTATTACCCACCAGTGGATTTTATTGTTTTTTTAATTTATTCTATGTACTGTTCTTAAATTATGTATTTTAACTGTTGTAAGCTGTCTTGGGCATTTGCCTCGGCATGGGAAAAGGCGGGGTATATTTTTTAAAAAATAAATAAAATAAATAAAAGTTGGTTAGTTTGGGTAAGATAAACAAACTCTAACCTTCCTCTTCTTTAGAAAAAACACACTGTTTCAAACTTCCACACATACACGTTTCCCCAGGGTATTTGTTTAAACCCGTTCTAGATCCGGAAGCCTGATCCATTGTTCCAAACACACATTTTTATTTTAGATTTGTCGTCCTATCCCCATGTAAAAGACTTACATGACAGAATAGGAAAACCAATATTAAGATGGGGTTGTAGCTCAATGACTTGCATGCAAAAATAAATATCCCATGTTCAATCTCTGGCATCCAGGTAGGGTAGAAAAGATTCCTATTTGAAACACTGGAGAGTCACTGTCAGTCAGACGAGACAATAATGAGGTAGAAGGACCAATGATCCGACTTGTATAAGGCAACTTCTTGTGTTCCTTCCTAAACAGAGTTTAATTGGGGGGAAACGGAGCTACTTAACTGATTTTTTTAAGAACCCTCCCCATACACACACATACACATATTCAAAATATACACTAACACAATGTGCATGTTATGCTAACGTCAGCAATTTCAAATTTCAAATTACACATTGTCAGCAATTTCAAGTTTCTGAATTTCATTTCAAAAAAACTTTCAGAGCTATAGCCACTAATTTAGCTAAATCTCATGCATAAGTTAAATACTGCCATCTAAATACTGCCATCTAGAGGAGAACAAGAAAAATATGTATAGTAGTCGTAAAAAGCATTGTGCTAACGCTCCAATAAAAGACACAAGCAAGAAAACCTTACAAACCCTTGCTAAATAGACAAACAAGATGCAGCAAATAAACAATTTCCAATGCTAGAAACATGGGTGACAACTGAACCAAAAGGTAACTGTACAGTATTAATTCCACTTTCAAGGTCCCATTTCAAATACTGTGATCCATTTTCCTGGAGTCAAATTAGCAGGTGACCCTGAAAAACTTGTGCTAGCATGCAACAGAGTTCATATGAGTTTTAAAATGCATTTTAATTATTTGAATAAGGAAGAAAAGTAGAACAAAAAGAACAGTCAAAGCCAAGAGAAATCCAACTAGTATCTTATCTATATATACATAAATAAGAAATATTAAAAAGCCTTTCATTAAACAAACTACCACCACCATCATGCAAGACCCACACAAAAATGATTTCAAAAAGCATAGAACAGTTTGGATCCAGAGAACTCTGACTGTGCAAACGGGTCTTTCCAGAAATTCTCCCATCTACAACCCACTCCAGAGATTTGGGACAGCCTCTGGAACAGTACACAATTCATCTGGAAGTTGTAGCAGGAAGATTCCCCCCCCCCCCCACACACACACTCAAGCAAGGGACCTCTGGATCCTAGCTAACGTTGTACTTTTATCCCCAAACATCTACTACTGGTCTAAACAACTATTCCTTCTTTGGGATGCCACTGTCTATATTGTTTGTACTTTTGGTTTTTTTTTTTCCAAGGGAACCCTCATCGATAAATATCACTGTGTAACAAAATTCAAACAATTTCATGTTTAATAAAGAGCAAAAGCTTTCATAGCCAGCAACAATTTTGTAAGAAATAGGGAACACGGGTTTAGATGCCATGTTAGAAAATGTATTTAACAGAACACAAAACACACAACGTTTCGTCCACTTCTGTGGACGTCTTCTGGTGTACAGCAGCACCGTGCTAGCAAGATGCAAAATGCACTGGATGCCACTGAAGGAGGCTTTAACTGTCAACAGTAACAGAAGAATGGAATCTTGGTGGTGACCTGAAATAACCCTGCAAGGATGTAGCTCAGAGGTGCCTGAGGCCATGCTGTAACTGCTAGGAGTGCTCTTTCTTATGTAGTATGGGAAGCCAGATTTTATCTATGAAAGACAGTTCATGTTGTCTGTTCATGAGATCTTGGTTTATTCGTCTGCTTATTTGTATTGCTTCATGGTTAAATCTTTGTCTATTCTCAGAAACATTGAATAAACACTTTGTCTTCTCAAATTGAATAGTATGACCTGTATTTTTTGTGTGGTCTGCCACAGCTGATCGTTCTGCTTGAAGCAATCTGGTGGTTCTCTCGTGCTCTGTAACTCTGGTGGCAATCGGGCGTTTAGTAGTGCCTATATAATCCTTCCCACACTCACATGGGATCCTGTAGACCCCAGGATTCGACAGAGCCTATTTCTTACAAAATGTCATGTTTAGCTTAATATTTTAATGTATCTTTATTAAATCTGGTGCGAGGATTTAAAAAAATGCTGCTATTTTTGGCATAAAATTAATAGTTCAGCCACAATCTCAGGGAGAGCTTACAACCACTTGTCGTGGCCATATTTATCCTGGTGCAAAGGTGAGTGACACTGTTTCAATACTAACACAAAATTTAAGACAACTAAAAAAGCTTTGATGATACAACCCCCCCAAGAGTACCGTTGGTATCAGCACCTTTGAATTGTATAAGGAACATTTAGAAATAAACGATTTTTTTTGTGCTACACAGTGTAATATTCAACTTTGGTGACATCACTATGCTTAACAGGCCACGGTAAATTATTTGGTACTTCCTGCTAAACTTCTACAAAAGCTTACTCACAGGTCCACTGTTAATTATATCACATTTGCCTCAATCTCACCTCGTCTTCCAATTTGGCAGAAACTGGATCAATACTTACACATTGACATACACACAGTATATCTTTCACTGTAACGCTTACCCATATTTATTGGCATATAGCACGCACCGGAATATAACATGCACCTTAGTTTAAAAGTTTTTTTACTCAAATAGCACTGTTTAAAGCATTTTTCCACCTGTGATTCTCACTTGACTGTAGTTTTCCTGTTCTATGAGACCACCATTGCCACCTACCGTATATTAAAACAATTTTAAATGTGATTTAACTGTGTGTGTGTGAGTGTGTGTGTGTGAGAGGGGCCCCACACAAAATCAGAGACACAGACCTAGCCTGGGACCTTAAAAACACAGCACACCTTCAGTGCATTTACAAAAAGACAGAGTGCATTTCCCTTCCATACAGAAGAAACTGAAAAAGAAAGTGCAGAAATGGGGTAGAGGAAGAGATCAGCCACAGAAAGGAGACGGGACCCCCTCAGGCAAAGTTGCAGAGATTAGCCCCCCCCGCTTAGCAGGACAAACTTTCAGCGATCACTGTGAAAGGAAAGTCACTGTAGATCTGCCTAAATATGGGAAGACAACTTAGCAAACCCTGGAGTAATGATTTAGCAAAAGTGGCTTTACAGAATCTCCTGCTTCTTCTCCCAGCACTGCTGGAATTACTGATTTATTTTGTTTTTAATGCCCTCCTTCCACTCTTGTTTATCAGCAGAACGTTTTTCATCAAAGTACAATGAGGAAGGGGGAGAGAGAGCGAGAGAGCGAGCAAGGTATCTGGAGGGGGGTTAGGGCTCTCATCCATGCAAGGGCAAAGTAAACTGACCTGATTTTTAGCTCCAGCAGAGAGGGGGAAGCTGAGACGAAGCTGAGAGGAGGTGCTCTGGCTGTGAAAAACAGAATTTCTTACCGGATAATTCCTGTTCTGGGAAGAGGAAGGTGGCATTCTCTACATATGGGTATGCCCCTCCTTCCGAAGACAGGGTCGAACTTTGAAGAAGTCTCCTCCCAGTAGGAGGGCCATCCCATCCCCCAGTCAGACGATGACGAGCAGAAAAAGGAGGTCCCTCCAATCCCGCGCCGTCTTCCCCCAGATTCGTGTATCCAGCGGTGAAGGAGGCTCAGCGGGAAACAAGGTGAGAAAAAACACCAACCGAAAAACACCCACACCCAGGCAGATCGCCTGGTTCAACATGCAAAGAAAAAACTGGTCCCCCAACAGAACAGGAATAGGACAGTGAGAAGACCTTCCCGGTCGCCCTCCAACCGCTCCAACCAATCAGAACAGTCGCGTGGCCCTACCTGCCCTACGACCCCCCGTGAGGCGAACACCTGCTGCCCCAAGCGGCGGGCCGAATGCCACCTTCCTCTTCCCAGAACAGGAATTATCCGGTAAGAAATTCCGTTTTTCTCTGGAAGGAGGAAGGTGGCATTCTCTACATATGGGATATGACAGAGCAGTATCACCCTCGGGTGGGCAGGGCAGCAGATTCGCCTACCGGGCCACCACCTTCTGCAGGACTCGTCGTCCCAAGGAGGCATCCGCCGATGAGGCCCTGTCCACCCGATAATGCCGCGTAAACGTATGTACGGAAGACCAGGTGGCCGCTCTTCATATCTCCGCCAATGAGCTGTACCCATCGAAGGCAGCGGACGCAGCCGCTCCCCTGATGGAATGTGCAGTGATTCCCTGTGGGGGCACCTTCCCCAAAGACTTGTATGCCAGCTCAATGGCCATCCGCAACCATCTCGCAAGTGTGGACGCAGATGGTTTCAGCCCCGTCTTAACTCCCTGGAATGTCACGAACAGAGATTCCGTCCTACGGAAGTCCTTAGTACGGTCCGAGTAAAAACGGAGCGCTCTACGCACATCCAAGGTGTGCCATAATTTTTCTTTAGAGTGGACAGGGTTTGGGCAGAAAGAAGGGAGAATTAACTCCTGACTTCGATGAAAAATTGAATTGACTTTCGGCATAAACCCCGGGTCAGGCCGAAGGACCACCTTGTCCTTGTGAAATGTACACAGATTTGGGTTGATCAAAAGCGCCCCCAACTCTGACACCCGCCTGGCGGAAGTCACCGCCACCAAAAACAAAGTCTTAAACGTCAGTGCCTGCAGTGGCACCTTAGCCATTGGTTCAAAGGGCGGGCCCGTAAGTGCAGAGAGGACCCTATTTAGGTCCCAGCTCGGAAACCTGTGAACAGGAGGGGGATTGAGAAGAGCTACCCCTTTTAGAAAACGCTTAACATGCGGATGAGTCGAGACCTTCAGCCCCAGATCAGCCCCAAGCACGCTATTCAGGGCCGCCACCTGTCGGCGAAGGGTGCTAGTACTAAGCCCCTTCTCTAACCCTGCTTGCAAGAACTCCAATACCTGTTTCACTTTCGGTTTTGTAGGTGGAACCCCACGTTGGCTGCACCAATGGACAAACTTTTTCCAGGTTATGTCATAAGCCTTCTTGGTTGACGCCCTCCGGGATGCCAGCAACGTGTTCACAACCGGGGCCGAGTAACCCTGCCGCTTAAACGCCTGCCGCTCAACCGCCAAGCTGTCAGACAAAAGGACTGCGGGCGGGGGTGGCACACTGGTCCCTGAATTAGCAAGTCCGCTCTGTCCGGGAGCATCCAAGGTTCCTGGACGGACAGATTGATCAACTCTGGAAACCAGGGCCGTCTTGGCCACCTGGGTGCCACCATAATCACCTCTGCGCCTAGTGCCTTTATCCTTGGTAGAACCAGATGCAGAATCTGAAAAGGAGGGAAGGCGTACAGAAGGCCCTCCGGCCAGCGACTGCTGAGGGCGTCTGCTGCCTCCCCTCCTTCCCCCGGATTCCGGGAGAAGAATCGGTCGAGATGGGCGTTGTCCTTTGAGGCGAACAGGTCCACCCGCGGTTGCGCGAACTTGCGCACCAACTGGGCAAATACCTCCGGGTGGAGCTGCCATTCCGCTTCCAGAATCTCCCTCCTGCTGAGCCAATCTGCGGAGAGATTTGCTGCGCCGGCTAGATGTTCTGCCCGGATGGATTCCAGGTTGTCCTCGGCCCATTCCATGAGAAGGGCCGACTCCCGACGCAGCCGAGTGGACCTTGTCCCCCCCGCCGGTTTACGTAGGCCTTGGCCGTCATGTTGTCCATGCGGACCAACACATGACGGCCTCGTATCTGGTCCGCAAACTGCAGCAGGGCTAACCTGACTGCCCTCAGTTCCAGAAAGTTGATGCTTAATGACGTCTCCGCCTGGGACCACGTTCCCTGCGCATATGCTTCCCCCGTGTGCGCTCCCCAGCCGAATAGACTCGCATCGGTGGTGACCATGGTCCTGTTGGGGTGTGCCAAGCTTACACCTTCGGATAGCCGATGTGGTTGCAACCACCAGTCGAGGCTCGACTTCACTTCTCCCGACAAGGGAACTGGGAGTTGACACTTTCGCTCTATCTTGTCCTGGTAGGGCAGAAGTAGGGACTGCAGGGGCCGTGCCCGGAACCTGGACCACTTTACCACATCCTGGCAGGAGACCATTTGCCCCTGCAAGGAGGCCAGTGCCATCAAATCCAGATTGTTCACCGTACGCACCCTCAAGAGGGCGGCCCGAAGACTCCGCTGCCTGTCCTGCGACAGGGAGATCCTGTAGGACCTGGTGTCTATAAGAAGTCCCAGATGCTCCATCTGGAAGGACGGGGTCAGGGCACTTTTGTCCCAATTGATCACAAACCCCAACGTCTGTAGACAGTCCAGGGTGGCTTGGAGATCCCTCTGGGCCTGCATCCTGGAGGGAGATTTCACCAGGATGTCATCCAGATAGGGGTACAATGCGATGCCCTTCAGTCTCAGAAAGGACACCGGAATTATTATTAATTTCGTGAACACTCTCGGTGCCGTGGTGAGGCCAAAGGGCATGGCCCGGTACTGAAAGTGGCGGGTCCCGTAACTGAACCTCAGGAAGCGCCTGTGTCGAGGTAAGATGGGAACGTGGAGGTATGCCTCCGAGAGATCTATGGAGGTCAGCAGGTCCCCTTCTTCCAGGGCTGCTGTGATGGATCTCCACGTTTCCATCCTGAACTTGCGCCTCCTGAGGAACCTGTTCAACCACTTCAGGTCCAGGATGGCCCGCCACTTTCCATTCTTCTTCGGCACCAGGAACAGTACCTTCCTTTTGTCCCTGTTTTCTACCAACAGGGGTTCAAGTGCCTGACCAAACAACTTCTCCCCTTGGAAGGGGAGCCCCACCAGCCTGGTCTGAGACCCCGAATCTACCTCCCACTGACGGAGCCAGACACTGCGCCTGGCCACCACGTTGGCCGCAATAGCTTTGGCATTAAACTGGAGAGTGTCCAGGGACGCGTCCGCAGAAAAAGCTGCGGCCAGAGCTATTTTCCTGAGACAGGATCTGGCCCTTTTTGACAGACCCTGCTTGGATGCCAGTAGCTCTTCGGTCCACTGGACAGCAGCCCTAGACATCAAGGAATTAGTAGCCGCCGCTCTGAGCGCATGTGCGGAAAGCTCAAAATTACGCTTCAAGGAAGTCTCCACCCTCTTGTCACACGGGTCGCGAGGACCCCCCTCCCCCTCCGATGGGATAACAGCAGATGAGGAGAGGGCTGCGACCGGAGCGTCGACCGCTGGTACCTTGAGGGAGGAGAGGACCATTTCCGGGAGAGAATAAATCCTATTAACAAGCTTGGTAGTGGGCTTAGCCTGTATGGGGTGGGCCCACTCAGAGTCGAGCACCCTTTGAAACGGTTCTGGAAACGGGACCGCCGCTGGCTTGGCCGGCCCCTGGGGGAATAGCTTGGAGGAGCTGGGCTTTGCAGAGGGTTGCTCCTGGGATTGACCAGAGGTATCAAGATCCAAGGCCTGAATAGCTTTACTCAACATGCGAGGGAAAAGATCCAGGGGAAAAAGTCTGTCCATTTTGCTACCTTGCGTGGCGTCATCATCCCCAGAGAGTTCCCCCTCCTCCCTACTGTCCTCAGCCGAGGAGGGAGTGGAAGACGCTGAAGAGGCACTGGGCGAAGACACCCTCCTCCATCTTATGGGACCGCTTCCCAGATTTGTGAGATTTGGAAGAGCTAGACCCCGTGGACTTCTTCCTGCGTTTACTATGACTAACATAATCTTCTGAGAGAGAGTCAGCCGAAGACAGCCTGGCTGGGCTGTGGGCCCTTCTTTTCCGAGTTCGTCTTGTCTTTAGAACTTGTCTTTAGAACTCGAGCTGGAATGGTGTCTTGCCTTAAAGGCCCCTCCCAGTTCAGTTTTAATTAGCTCCTTGATCTGCGCTATAGTTGCCGCGTCCAGGGAGCCTCCCTGCTTCTCATCCCCTTTGTGGGCACCCTGGGCCGAAGGCCCCGCGCTCCCCGCCGCATGTGCCATACCTTTCCGGCGATGGATAAGAGGGGAAGGCAAGTCGTAGCAGGATTACACCCCAGTTTGAAGGAGGATGTCTTGCCTGCCGTGGGGGAAGCACGAGCCCCGCCGCCGCCGCGCTCCGTGGCCCGGTCGCGGCTCAGAAAAAGGCCCTGGCCTCAGCCGCGCTGGGGTCTGCGAGCAGGGAGGAGGGACAACAGCGGCAACCTGCGGGCCGGCGCTCGTCTGCGTCCCCTCCCCGGTATTCCTCCCTGCTGTGCCGAAAAGGCAGGCTGCCGTCCGTTTGAGCGTCTGCAGGGCGCGCGCTCCAGCGGCCTCTGGCGGCGGCCCTTTGATCCTTCGGAGTCTCCCCGCTCTGTGTCCGGTCGGCCGGAACGACGGGAGAGCGCGGGAAGCGGCAGCACAATTAGCGATGGTAAGTAATAAAGGAAGAAAGAAGAAGAAAGGAGGAGAAAATTTTGAAGAAAAACAATGAAAAAAAAACACGCTAAGCTGCGGAGCCCAGCAAAAGTTCAACCTTTTCTCTGGAAAGACAGAGTCAAACTGGGGGATGGGATGGCCCTCCTACTGGGAGGAGACTTCTTCAAAGTTCGACCCTGTCTTCGGAAGGAGGGGCATACCCATATGTAGAGAATGCCACCTTCTTCCTTCCAGAGAACTTCAGAAGAGAGGGGTGGAGCCTGCTCTGAGGGGGGAGGCTGCAGCTGATGCTGGGAGAAGGAGACGGAGCTGAGAGATGAGAGCCGGCGACTGCAAGCTCTCTGGAAATACCCGAGTTTCTCGGAGGTTTGCAGAGAGCTTTGTAGTCGCGTCCAGGGTCTCAGTGTCTGGGAGGCTCGCGTATGTTCGTAGAAGAAGCGAAGGTGCAGTGTCTTTGAGCTGCTGAGTGGGGACAGTCTACTGGACGAAGAGTGGAGGAAGCAAGCAATGACGCGGTAAGTGGCCAAGTGCTGCGAAAATGCTTTTTAACCCCCTCCCCCCCCCCGATTTTTAGCATCGGAAGGTAAACAGCGCTCCGTGTGCCAGTCGCATGCTACGCGCTGCGGCAAGGAGAGTCATGCCGGCCACATGACCACGGAGGCGTCTTCGGACAACGCTGGCTCTTCGGCTTTGAAATGGGGATGAGCACCACACCCTAGAGTCAGACACGACTGGACTTAATTGTCAGAGGTCACCTTTACCTTTACTATATAACATGCACCCTACTATTTTGGGTCACAAATTTAGACAAAAAAAGTGTGTGTTATACGCCGATAAATACGGTATTTAACAATGTTGTTCTCTACTGTCTTCAAGATAGTAGAAGGAACTGTATTTGGTCAGGAAAAGCTACAGAAATATTTTGGAAACTGACCTGGACCCCAGGTCCTCAGTCAAACAATACATATACAAACCATTCTCACAACAAGAAAGATTGTTATACACATATCAATGATTCTGTAAGTCCAGACAAGTCAGAACCTGCTATATTTATAATACCAACAAGACAAGGAACAATATATTTATATATGTTTAATAAATATGAAACTGTGAAATCATGAACTATATACTGTACAGCGTTAACTGTATACCTACCCTGTTTGTGGGCTTGTTGTCCTCACAGAATTTTTATGAGCTGGAGATGAATTCTGGATTTTGCTTCCTATGGGCGCACTTGCAGACAGCATTTTATTTGCAGGTGTACCTTTTAACATAAACATGAAAACATCAGTTCTGTGTCTTGTATCTCTACTTTTTTTCTTAGCTTCACAGGGCAAAACTACATGATGCAGTGGGGAACAGCTGAACAGAACTGCAGCAGCAGTCCTTGGAGACGTGTTGACTCTCCCTTCTGTATTGTCCTGACTCACATCACCCCGTGCGAGATCCTATTAGCCACACTGGAGGCGTTTGTGGGATCTGAACCCAAGTTTCCCTTGTCCAAGAAGCCCAAAGGCTCTATCCACTGTGCAATATTGGCTATATTTCAAAACTCAAATTACCAACACTAACAAGGTTAGTAGCCTTTCCTGGCATCATTTAACACATTTTAAAGCTGCCTTGCCAACATTTAATAATGCAGCCACCCTCCTGCCTACCTTCCAGCCCTTTGACAGTCCTTGTGTCTCCCCCTCCTGCCGATTCATCGCAAATGACTTTCCCCATCGCATACGTACATATTAGGAAAGCTTACACTGCATCAGAACATTGGTTCATCTTCTAAACCAATACTGTCTACACGGATGAACAGCAGCTCCCCAAGGTTTCAGGCAGGGGTCACTCCCTGCATGCCCTGCAGATGCTACAAGGGACTGAACGTGGGATCTTCAAGCAATGCACACCACCGAGGGTCAACGCCCTCCCCAAAAGGTCAGAAAGAACACCCCAACACTACCGTGGCTTCCGTTTGTACCCTGAAAGAACCAGGTGCAGGGCCACTCAGAGGAATTTTATCAGGGGGTACAAAGTTTCTTTTGGGCCCCTTCCCTTCATGTGAATTTGGCTCCTGGAACCCCTTTTTTGCTCCAGGGCCTCCCTTTTGGCCCTGGGCCCAGGAACGATTGTACCCCCTTAACCCCCCCCCCTCAGAGGCCCTGACCAGGTGAACCGAGCACAACAGGCAGCACGAGAGGCAATGAACACCGCTGCACCAGTACAATTCTCACACTTCTTTGCTATTCGCCTGGGAGTGACAGATACTTGCCGAACAGAGGTGGCGTCTGGCAAATTGCACATCTTTTTAAAAACGTTGTACATAAGCTTCTAAGAAGCTGAAAGAAAGCTTGAAAAGTTCATTGCCGTGTGGACCCTCAATAAATCCACAGCCAAAGCCTCCTTCGTATCCTGGTGAGCGACATCTGCAGCTAATGGCTTTCATGCAAAAGGGTCTATTTGCCTTTTTTCTAACTTGGAATTTTACAGAATTGACTCCACGTTAGGGAAATGTCCTCAAACCAAGTGTGAGGCTCTTGTGCACATTAGTACAATGTATCTTACTGGCTATGGTCCTGCAAGAATATT
This sequence comes from Plestiodon gilberti rubricaudatus, assembly GCA_026170595.1. NCBI lineage: Eukaryota > Metazoa > Chordata > Lepidosauria > Squamata > Scincidae > Plestiodon > Plestiodon gilberti. The sequence goes on from JANXHW010000004.1 coordinate 32,091,786, forward strand.
TGTTCCTGCATTCCCAATCTGTAACATCAGATCACAGCTTTGACAATTGTATGAGCATTACTTGGCTGTGGTAAGCGTGATGAGGCTGGCGCTGTCATTCCTGGAGAAGGTATCTTCTTTACGGATGGCGATTTGTACTGAAACAACAAGCATAAAAACCAATCAAAGCAATTGTTTAGCAGCATAGGGCAAACTACACATAGGAGTAATTCCAACATTAAAGCCAACAAGCTTATTTTTACTGAGTAAATAGCAGCCTGATGGAGTTCCCTCAAGATCAAAAATCATGGCAGGGAGAAGAAGGCTTTACAGATACCTACTGCTGAATTCCCCATCTCCCCCCCCCCCCCAGCAAACATTTAATAAGGCACATATTGGAACATTTTCTCTCAATTTTAAACAGCAGCTGTTGGGGAAGGCACAATCCAGATCAGGACCAAGACAGAGGGTTGGGTTAAAGCCCCCTTACCCCTGTTGTGGTCTTGACCCGTATGCATGTAGATCTATGGGGGAACTTAATCCGGCCGTTTACTTGAACCGGCATGTCAGTCCACGTACTGTCACATGTAGTCTGGAGCTTAGTCAACTAATTACAGGGTTTTGCCTTCCCGTAATCTCATCTCATGAAATAATTACACAATTTGTTGTTGTTCAGTCGTTAAGTCGTGTCCGACCCTTCGTGATCCCATGAACCATATCCCGCCAGGCCTTCCTGTCCTCCACTATCTTCCTGAGTTCGCTCATTTTCATGTTTGTTGCATCGGTGATGCTGTCTAACCATCTCATCCTTGGCCTTCCCCTTCTCCTTTTGCCTTCAATCTTTCCCAGCATCAGAGTCTTCTCCAGAGAGTCCTCTCTTCGCATCAGGTGGCCAAAATATTTGAGTTTCAGCCTTAGTACCTGTCCTTCCAGGGAACAGTCAGGCTTGATTTCATTTAGAATTGACTGATTTGATCTCCTAGCAGTCCAAGGGACTCTCAGGAGTCTTCTCCAGCACCACAGTTCAAAAGCATCTATTCTTCGGCGCTCAGCCTTCCTTATGGTCCAACTCTCGCAACCATACATTGCTACTGGGAACACCATCGCCCTGACTATGCGAACTTTTGTTGGCATGGTGATATCTCTGCTTTTTATTATGCTGTCTAAGTTTGCCATAGCTTTCCTTTTTACACAATAACTCCTTTTTAAAGGGCATTTTTGAGTTCTTTCCATGAAACACTTGCCCCATCCCTAAAGAAAAGCCAACAAAAGCTGCAAACCTTATCACATTTAGAGCGCAATCCACACTAAAGATCCAGCAGGCGGCCCTGAGCTGCCCTTCAGATGCTGTCTGCGTTCCGGGCTGATTGTGATCGGCCCGGAGGTCTTCCACCGTGTAGTGCGGGAGGCTCCAATGTGCCTCCTCAGATTGTCCGAGGAGGCTGTGTAAAGGCCGCACTGGCCTGAGAAGGGGACCGAGATATGGAGGCCGCCATCCCAGTCCCCTCCCCGGATGGGTCTCCCTCACCACCCGGACCGCTCCGGTGGGTGATCCCTTACCTTCTCTGGCAGCCGCAGGGACGATCTGGCAGTGAAGGGCTGCTGGCCTCTGTGCCGGTGGCCCTTACTCTAGAGTCATCGCAAACGTGCTTTACGGCACATTTGCGACGGCTTAGAACGGTGGAGTGCGTTCTTTACTTAGTGTGAATTGCACTGTCAATGTGTGTTGTTCTAGTCCCATGAACTGCAGTGCAATCAAAGACTCCAAAGAACATTTCACATTAATACAGAGAATGACAAATTTCCAAGACAAGAAGCAACCGTGGCCACTCAAACACGAACCTGGAATCCTTCAGAGAACATTCCCAATGAACACACTTGATTTTATCATATGTGACTGAGCCCATCTAATTAAAAAAGGTGCAATTAAACAGCACAGCAGATATTAACCATATACACACAATACATAACTTCTAGATCCTTTTAAAAATTTTTATGAGCTTTGACTCCACTATTGCTCTTGTCTGGCTCCTTGCCAGTTATTAATTTTGTTTGCACTTCTTAAATTGCTTCAAGAAACGGAATTCGGTAAGTTCACAGAGTAGCATCCTTACTAACAATTCTGCTGTTGGGCGCTCCCCCAATGAACAGAAGGAACATTCTGCTTCCAGATCCCTTGTGGAAGCAGAATGCTCCCTCCGTTCACAGAGAGAACTTCTGACAGCAGAAGCGCTAGTCAGGATGCTACCCATGTTATTTAACCTTAAGCAGGTTTCTGAAATAATGGATAGGAAAAAAATCACAAATTTAGAAGAAGAATCTATTTACCTGTGTTCGACTAGGAAGCTTTCCTTTAGCATCAGTAACCACTTTTCCTTTATTGGAAATACGTGCTGCTTGTTCTTTGCAGAAATTGATATGTCGATCAGCAGCACTTTCATTAAATCGTCTCTGGCAATATGGGCACTGGATGTAATCTAAATTCAATCAGCATTTATTTATTTATAATCCAACTTTCAGTCTAGACCAGATCCACAAGGCAGTTTACAGTTTAAAAAAAATACAAATTCTAAAATTAATGTTAACATGTATTTTATAAAAAGTCAAAAGTCAGCAGCAGTGTTACAAACCAGTGAAGCCAGTTTCAATTCAGCAGCGTTCAAACCTCTAACATCTCGGGCAGCCCAATACTGTCTAGGACTGCCGTAGCGTGCAAAAGCATGCTGTGTCGAATCCTATCCAGGAGCAGGTCAGTGTCGGCGGAGACCTCCTTACCCCAAATAACAGCACAGCCGCCCCAATGGGTGATGATACTGATGATTCCTCCCCCTTCCCAGGTCCGGCCACCCAATTCCCCCTCTCCAGTGCGCCCTCCTGATTCTGCCTGGCCCAGTCCTAACCTGCGTCTGGCAGCAGCGGCTTGGGTCCAGGGCCTCAGCACCGCTTATCCTCTGGGTGTTGAAAACACGCCTTATGGCACGTTTGTGATACCCGACGCTGGCGGAACAATAGTTCCGTCGGTCCTGTCTTAGACAGGATTGTGTTGTAAGTCTTTCCAAACTGTACATGCTTTCACTGTGTACAAGTGTCAGTGGCAAGCCTTCCCAATGCAAGCGTTCCAAAGAATGGATGTGACCACTAAAGATCCGCTCCTGCTAATGCCAGGCTAGTTTCTCAAGATTATGCAAGACAGGGTGGCGGGACTCTCAAGTTGATATTTGAGATAAATCTATACCAGGCAGTGTTATTAACACTTAACCAACTTCTTAAATTGCATCTGGGAGCTAACTGGCAACTCATACATTCTTGATAGTGGAGAGATCAGGCTTCAGCAGTTGTCAGAAGCTGAGCTTCCAAACTTGGAACCAACTGCAATTTCTAAATAATTTCAAGTGCAGATAGAGTATATCACTGTAGCTCAGTCAAGAAATTATCAGTTATCACCTACATAACAGTAGCCAGATCACATTTCCACAGGACCTGGCAAACTGGCAATTAAAAAAAAAAGAGAAAAAAAGCAGGCTTGGCCACAGATGCCATAGGGACATCCAGAAGATATGTTGGGTTGAGAAGCACCCCAAACTACAAAGCTGTTTTTTCAATGCTGTGTGATCCTTTGAGAACAGGCAAGAAGAAGAAATGGCTGCATGACTAGATGCTGCAGTTGTCCACAAGTATTTACACACCAGTTCTTCCTCTGCTTCACCAAGCCCATCTTCAAAGTTACACATTACGTACCAGGATCATAAGAAGGTGGTGGTGGAGGTGGAAGTTTTCCACCTTCTTTAAGGACCTGATCAACTCCTTTGGCTGCTCGTATAGCTGCTATGAGTTCTTCATGCTTTCGTCGCCAGGACGATGGCTTCTTTGCAGGTTCTGGCTAAGAAGCCAACAGAAAGAACATACATTTGCAAGTGGAGACCAATTTATGTCCCTCAGCTTTGTATGCAATATAGAATATCTACAAAACTGTACTTAGCTCCATTGGAGGAGAGTTGAGAGAGCAGTTTAATCACACAAATATAGAAGTAGTACATTATTATTTATCTATATACTGCAGTCCATATTAATGGTTCTTTATAGGTGCCGAGTTCCTGTCCTGGTGAAATCACAATCTAAAAGTGACACAAGGAAGTCAACAGAGGAAGAGGAGGGAAATGGGGGAAATGTAAGTATGTTTTTCCCCAACGTACGTGGGGGAAACGTGATTTTACCATGCAGTCTTACTTTTGCTTAGTTACCGCATAATATTTAAATGGAATACATTTAATATTTCAAGAAATACTTTGACATTGAAACAAACAATCTGCATGCCTAAGGTGAGCCCAGAGTTAAGTACACCTGTTTGCTGGTCTCATGCACAAGATTAATCGGTAGCCTCTTCCTTGACTTTCTGCCTTATTACCTCAATATCGTTGGGGCTAAGGAGACTCGTTTCTTTGGGAACCATTTGTATATCCTACTTTGTTTCATAATTTGGTATGTAGTTAATTGTCACGTTAATATTAGCTTGGACAATCTGTTATATTAAACCAAGTTCTGTTGGAGGAGGAGGAGTATGCAAGCTTTTGAGCTACAGTAAACTAAAGCATCATCACGCATGTTCTGTGTAATCTGAAAGTTTGCATATAATTCTACAGCAAACGATTTGGTACAGGGTATTATGACCTTGCATGTTTTGTATGTCTTCCCTTTCATTCAAGAAAACCTATTCTTACTAGGGATCAAAAAGTATGGTTCTTGCTCAATATTAGCTATCTTTTTAAGTTTCAATTCCTTGCTACAGAATCTGAATTCAAAGCCCAACATCCAAGGTACGGCCCTGTTCTAGTCTTCTCCATTGGCCCCAACTCTGAGAAACAGGGCTTTTTCTTATGCACTTGCTAAGCGGCTTGTCGAATCTATGACTAGCGCTCATGAAAGCTCACAAAACAATCGTACTGCTGCAGTATTAAAGGATGAAATAAATCTCATTGAACTCAGTGAGAAGGGAATTACTTCTGAGTAAACAGGCTTAGGATTAGGCTGGTTGATCCCAGACTCCTGCATGGGCACACTTTCCAATTCCAATATGAATTTTAGCTATAACCCTTAAGGAGCTACTGGCCTTTTGTTGTACCTGTACTAATACAGTCCATGACAGCCATGAATACATTCTAAATCACAACATACACACAACCGCTAACTGAATGACATTCCCCTTGCATCAAAAGCCAACGAAAATGGTGATATTCCAATATTCATGTACATACCCTTGGTTTCAGAGGTTTTACTGTGGAGATATCAGTCCCCTCTGCTCTCTGTCTGCTGGAATCAAATGCCTTCCTTTTCTTCGTAGCTGTTTTTTGGCAAATGGGAACATGTTTCCTCTGTCAATAGAAGAAAAAAAATTCAACCATTATATTTGGAACCAGGTAAATTCTCCTCTCTTCCCCTAACTAGTTATCCATATTGTGCAAGAGGGGTACAAGAGTTACTGATCTAGGAAGAGAATCTAGGTATGATTTATCATACCACCTTGTCCCAAGGGCCCAATTTATAATAATGGATTAAGACAGTAAAACAAACTTCTACATAAATTCTTCTAAAACATCAAAACTAAGATGCATTGACAAAAAATCTACAAAGTATAAACAAGACAACAATTTCCTCAGCCAGCTTGTCCCCATCGTTCTTGTTTTCTGATCCTCACACTCTACAAACCACAAGCAAATACTGGAGAGATCCAGAACACAACATCCAATTGTATATTTTCAAAAGTCATTTTTGTGTCTAGAATCACTGCAATTCTCTTTGGGCAAAAAAGGAAAGATCTAGGTTTTGCCAATGTGACTACATGTGGCCACTGAGATCCCAGTGTGTTCCACTGATGTACAGTATATGGGAGAGAACTACGCAGTACCCTGCCATCTATGGCCCCACCTGAAAACCAATTTGAGTCGCTGGTTTATGTAACTGGCAGGATCCAAAGTAGCAGAAGAACATAAGAAGAGCTCTGCTGGATCGGGCCAAGGCCCATCTAGTCCAGCTTCCTGTATCTCACAGAGGCCCCACCAGATGCCTCAGGGAGCACACAAGACAACAAGAAGAACATTCACATTTGCACTGGGCACTTGAGTTTCCTTTTTATCAAAAACAGTTCCATCTCAAAACTTACACAACACTGTAAGCTGCTTTTAAAACTTATGTGCCTTTAAAAAGGAGCTTGCAAGGGTGCTGGTGTCCAGAAAATGAAAGCAGAGGTGTGTGTTACATGCACAAAATCCTTCACATATGCATAAAGATGTAGCTATCGTGCTAGTCAACTGCTGTCATGGAATGATTCAAGTAAGAGCTGCATAAATAAGACTCTCAAAATGGATAAAAGCATCTTTGCTGGAACTGCAACAAATCTGGTGGAGAGTGCAACAAATTGACAACAGTAGGGTACAACACCACTTCTAAAAGCAATGACAACTTAGATCAAGGCTGAAGAATTATCCGATTTTCTACTCACTAATGCATTTGGAAAGAAAGTCCTCCCACAAATCTTGCATGGTAACAGATCTTCAGCTTTCCCCATGGTTCCGGTATCTTAAAAGAAACACAGACCCAAAATGATCACAGGCACTATAGAACAATACAATTCTGGCTTACCCGTACTTAACCAGTAACATTTAATATATTCAAACAATGTTATTATCAAGTATGGATTTCATTCATAAAGTTTCCTGTGGCTAAGGAAACACGCTGCACTTCCTACTTGATAACATGATATGTTCTCTCCCCGTTAATAGTTATGAGAAGCCTGTGAATCTACAGTCCGAGAAATCTAAGATTTCTTTTTTGATTTATATCCAGATTTATATCCCGTTTTTAAAAATCCCCCAAAAGGCTCAAACAAATTAGAATATAAATATCACAAAATACAGTTTTAGAACCTCACAGTAGTAGAAGAGTGGATAAGATCAATATACTGTACAGTTAGTTTTGCACAGACTGAAATAAGAACATTCTTAATCTCCTTTTGGAGATGGTGAAGGAAGGAGTCCGTTTAAATGTCCTTAGAGAAGGAGCTCCAAAAGGTGGGGGGACTGTCACCAAAAAGGTTCTTTCCCTGGTAGCTACTAACCAAATTTCTCTTGGAGCACAATCCTATGCGTGTCTACTCAGAAGTAAGCCCTATTTTAAGGCATTTTTGCCCAAGGGTGTATACAGGTTGATTACCCCTTATCTGGACATCCGAAATCCAGACTATTCCAAAATCCAGACATTTTTTGGGCTATGACTTAAAAAAGAACCTTTTTCCAGCACCTGGCTGACATAGCACAAGACATGCTGGGGCACAAAATTATTAAAAATATTGTCTAAAATTACCTTTAGGCTGTGTGTGTATATAAGGTGTATGAGAGACATAAATGAATTTCGTGTTTAGACTTGGGTCCCATCCCCAAGATATCTCATTATATTTATGCAAATACCGTATTGGTCTGAGTACAAGACTCACTTTTTTCTCCTAATTTAAGTTTTAAACTAGGGGTGCATCTTATAATCAGGCTGTTGCAATTTAATGCCAGTGATTTAATTAAATTTTTTTAATAGCACCAAACGTTAAGGGTGCGTCTTATAATCAGGTGCGTCTTATACTCGGGACAATACGGTATTCTGAAATCCAGACAAATTCCCATCCCAAACTGTCCGGATAAGGGATACTCAACCTGTATATGCATCTTGAGTTAAATGCGTACACCTGTGCGCTGGGTGGAAATAAGTTTTAAATAGGGCTCACTCTCAAGAAAGTGTGCATAGGATTGCAGCCTCAGTAGCAAACCAGAGTCCTGCAAACTGAAACCAGTCTACCCTGTAGGAATAGGAGCTCCCTAGGATCCTGTATTCTGAAGTCAATGCAACTACTTAGCTTTGACTAACTAATTTGCTAGTTTCTCCAAAAAAATAATAATAATAAACCAAATCAAACTCCAGCAAGCAGTTGTCATTCATCATAAACTGAAGCTTTATGGTATTAACTAGTGTAAATAAGTAATGTCTTTTCAGAAGCCTAATGCATAGTACAGTAATGACTCTCAGCTGATCTAGAGACATTTGTTATGTGCTCACGGCAGAATGGTAATAGATAGTACTATAGAATACACAACAATTAGTGCCCCATTGTTGCAACAACAGCAGCACTGTATTTCCTTCCAATCTGCAAATCCCTCCACTATTGCTCTTGGCAGATGCCCAACCAACTGCACTTGTGTTTGCCAAGAACAAGTAATCTACTAGAAAACTGAATATTTCCTTTATCCTTCAACTGAATAATATAAAGAAAAAACTCTAGCTCTTTTATATTACACACAATATTCTTTAATTTTCCCCCACAGGGTGTCATAGACGCATGACTTTTTAAAAGCAGCAAATATATAAACACTGTCAGAAATAAAGTGGTATGTTCTCATTATCTAGGGTCCTTCCCATTGCTCAACTCACAGTTGAGATTCCTTCCTTACGGACGCACACATAAGAAGAGAAGGAAAAAGGCAGAAACTCAGCGATTTTAGCACAGTTGGCTTTATTCAAGGCATTACACTGTATATTGCAGTGAAAAGGCAACACAGAATTGTTCATCATCCTAGTACAAGAAATAGCTTTCAAACTACATACTACTATTACATACATGAGCAAATATGTAATGGTACCAACTCAATACTCAACAATTCATAAACATACAAGAAGCATGTTCTTGAGTAAGAAGCATGAACAATGCTTTTGCCAACATGCATATTAAACCAGCAACTGAAATGGGAACGTCATTTACTCTTTAATTAAGTAGAAAAATACCGTATTGCCCCGAGTATAGGATTCCCCTGATTATAAGCCGCACCCTTAAAGTTTGGTGCTATTTTTTAAAAAATACATTTTTAACTTTTTTTAACTTAAAGAAAAAATACACATTAGTAGAATAGTAAAACAGTACAGCTTTAGTACAGTTAAAGGCACAGGCACCCTGTCCCTTATTGAATCTGGGCACCCTAGTATAAGTAGATCCCAGATCCAAAGGGGGACAGAGTGCCTACTTTTAACCTTTGGAATTTGGGCAGGTGCAGCTTGTTGCACCCTTCCATGATGATGAGCTGCACCTGCCCAAATTTCAACGGTTAACAGCACAATCCTATGCATGTCTACTTAGAAGTAAGTCCTATTGCATTCAATAGGGCTTACTCCCAGGAGGGTGTGCATAGGATTGCAGCCTAAAGGTTGGCACTCTGTCCCCCTTTGGATATGATAAGCCTATGCAGGAGTTCTTGCTCTCAACTTTCAAACTGCAGGATCAATAAATATCTTAGTTTCCACAGAGTCCTGGGGCTGGAACTTAAGGGTTAATTTTTTCAAATGCCTCTAAGGATAGAGGTTGCTAGAGAGATTGTGGCCATTTAGCAAGTGATTAAGAGCTGAAAGCACAGCTTTTGCAGTTTAAAAAAAGAAAAAGCGTTTTACCTTTGAAAGAGACTTGGAGAGGCTTGAAAAAGGGGACACTTTGCAGAAAACTCTAGGCAGAAAAAGCTAGACTTTGATTTTCAAAGAAGAGGTAACACGGGTGACCCGGTCATGTTAAAAAGTAGCGATCCAGCCGAAAAATAACGATCTCAAAACTACCTGGTATGGGCTCATTCACCCAGAAATCCAGATAGAAAAAATTGTTAAAATCGAAATCTGGAACTCAAGGACCCAACGTAGACTTTGATTGTAGGCCGCACCCCTACTTTAAAGACTTGCCTTAGGGGACAAAAGTGAGTCTTATACTCAGGTCAATACGGTATATAGTTTTAGCAGATAGTCTAGTGTCCAGTCTAGTGTCCAGTTCTCTTCTTCCTTAAAAACCCATTTGTCCCCGAGGACATACCGTATTGGTCTGAGTATAAGACTCACTTTTTTATTTAAGTTTTTAAACTAGGGGTGCGTCTTATAATCAGGCTGTTGCAATTTAATGCCAGTGATTTAATTAATTTTTTTTAATAGCACCAAACTTTAAGGGTGTGTCTTATAATCAGGTGCGTCTTATACTCGGGACAATACGGTATTTCCCCAGAACTTCCAAATGCCAGTTTGTGTCACATGTTTAAGGTACCCCCAAATAGAGAAAACCACCTGCAAAAAAATTCCCAGGTGTGCCATATATCTGTAGCATGGGTGTTGCAAACACCACTCATTGGGGTTTAAGGCATAACAAATTTGTCCATTCATTTATATGTAAAGCACAGACTTGACAACACAAGATCTCAAACAAACGCATAGTTGTGTTGTGCACACAGCTTCTGTGCTTTAGGGTTCTTTAGGGGTATGTCTCAGCACAGTGTACCCCAAGTTACAAGTCTCTGCCTGCCAGGGTTTTTTTTATGACCCTTCAAATCCTTGAAATGCTGCAGCTTTAGTTGTGAGTTCAGCACAAAAACGCTCAAAAAGACATAGTTGTGTTGTGCACACAACTTGTGCTTTAGGGTTCTTTAGGGGTATGTCTCAGCACAGTGTAGTTACAATTCCATGCCTGCAAGGGTTTTGTTTTTATAGCTCTTGAGAGTTCGTTTTTGCAAAATCGTCTTGCAAAGATCGTTCTTGATGGGGTATTTAAAAATTAAATACCCACTCAGCAAAGCGAACGTCTTTTGTTATACAGCCAGCCTTATAATAAAGGCTGTTATTCCACCCACCCCCACCTACCTGGAGGCTAGTTCCTGACCCTTGAACTTGTTACTGGAAAAATACCATGTCACCAGGCTGGGCTCAGCCGGGGGGGAAAGACCCCCCCCCCAGAAATAAACAGCTAAACTGAGCTCCCTGCAACAATCCAGCTAAAAATCAGTATATAACGACAGCTACCTGCAAGGTCCTTGCAGTCACTCAGTTGAGGCTGGAGACATAATTCTGAGTAGCCCAGCCTTCACCCCTGCCCTGATAGGCTCAGCCTGATGAGGGGGGAAAGAAAAAAAACCCTAGAAATAAACATCTACATTGAGCTGCCTGCAAAAATCCTGCTGAAAATCAGTATAACACAGCCACCTGGCAGATCCCTGTAAACAGTCAGTTTGAGGCTGGAGACAGAATTCTTAGTACCCCAACCTTCACCCCCTGCTAGGCTCAGCCTCAGGGGGGAAATAGAAAACACACACCCAGAAACAAACAGCCAACTTACAGGAACAGCATTAGACTACCCTCTAAGGACCAATGAGTGTTTTGAGCAATGCCTTGTGTTGCTCCTACTTACAGCTCTGTAAAACTGATCACCTGCACCTGAGGTGCTCCAAACAAAGTGGATTCAAAAGCCAGGGCCCTGGCCATGAAAAAAAAGCCAAAGTTTCATTTCTAATTTCAGTGAGGAGGAGGTACCCTGCAACCAATTCCTGCACCTCATTTTCCCTAGAAACATTGATCTTTGCTCTTCTGGGGGGGTCAATGGGGGTGACCCTAGAACTCTGAAAATTGTTTTAAAAAATAGTTTCACCTGTCTAATTTCCACAAAAAAAAATCCAGAAAAATTGGGGGAAGCCCTTTTTTAAAAAACTTTTCTTTCAGGCGTTGCTCGAAGCACTCATTGGGGTTTAATAGGATTTATAGATACGCTTGGATCAATGATTGACTAAAGCACGCTTTGCTTTCTTCACAACAATAGTTTATGCAAGAACAGCTAGAATAATCTCTTTTTTAGCAAAAGTATCCTCAGCTAAAGTAAACTGATTATACAGACAATAGGATCTTGTGTGCCTGACAGTAACTCCAGCTACAGCATTCTGCAAGTCTTTTCTAAGTCTAAATTAGAATTTTGGGCTTGAGGTCCAATTCAGAACATCCAAGCCAGGAAACTACCAGACCTTTAATATAAAATACAATATGAATATGTGGTAAATGATAAAAATCCAGATCTATACTGCACAGAGAAGCATACCACCAGCGTTCATAAAACCTTATTACCCAGTGAAATTTCTTCTCACAGCACACTTAATTAGGTCTACATAAACTTATAGGGATTTTTTATATACAAAATGCACTAAAGAATAGTTTATGCAAGAACAGCTAGAATAATCTCTTTTTTAGCAAAAGTATCTTTATACAGCAACACCAAAACCCTGCATCGCAAACCCCGCATCACTCTAATGTTAACCAACTCTCTACATTTATCTCTTAAAACATATTAACACTCTACACAGGGTAGAAAGAGTGTAGGGTAGAAACAAATAACATCAGCTGAATCATTAGACAGTAATGATCAGAGGCAAGACTACTTAAGGGATTTCTGCCACAAGCACTAGTCCAATTATCTATGTTTTTTTTTCCAATAGGATTAAATTATCTCCTGTTGTGCTGCCATCTTTTTAAAATCTGTTGTATTTAGGCAATAGGGATCAACATGTTCTGTGCAGCAGAATTGTATGGTCAAGCCAATACGGCACCTACAGTGGCCTCTCCCTGAACTGGCACAATCCAACAATATCCTACCCAGCCAACAGCACCATTCCAATACGGAAAAAAGTTAAAAGAACATTAAAAGTTACGAATGACACATCCAGTAAAAAGTCCATAGCAACATCATTCCCCAGACAACTCCATCACCAGCTGTGTAAAAAACACACTTAAAAACTGCTCTCCAACTCCAACCACAGTCAATAGAATCCTAAGGCAGAGGTTTCCAAACTCATGGGAAGAGCCTCCGCTGCACTAAGTGCTTGCGGGGACTCCCCAGAGCAGCGACAGTGTGTCTGGGATTGCGTTGCCGCTGAGACCACCGTGGGAAGAAGTGCCCTTTTTACCTGTCTGGAAGGGTTGCTGGTTCCCCCCGGGGTTGGGTGGGTGCGGGGAGCCTGTAGACCTGTCTGCAGGGGGCCTCCCCAGAGCAGGGGACCCCCCAGAGCAGCGACAGTGTGTCCGGGATTGCGCTGCTGCTGAGACTGCCGCAGGAAGAAGTGCCCTTTTTACCTGTCTGGGTGTGCTGGTTCCCCTCGAGGGTGGGTGGGTGCGGGGAGCCTGTCCACCTGTCTGCAGGCCTCCCGGTGCCTCAGAATGGGCCTTGGATGTGTTTGCGACCCACTTCCAGTTTCGTTGGAAAAATCGAAAGTGGGTTGCCATCACATCGGAGGGACATTCTGAGGCGCGGGGAGGCCTGCAGGCTCCCCGCGCCCCCGGGGGACCAGCACATCCCTCCAGAAAGGTAAAAAATACACTTTTTCCCCGCGGCAGCGGTGCGATCCTGGATGCTCTGTCGATGTCACCGCAGGTCGCCACTCCCCGGGAGTAGTGACCCATTGTTCCCGGCTGGGACGTCGCAACATCCTAGTTTGGGAACCTCTGCCCTAAGGAACAGAAACCACCCCTATAACTGTAGCCCAGGCACTGTACAATAATGCTGTGGAGTGCAGCAGACGATTCTCTCCACACCCCTCGCACCCTCCCCTGTGCCTTGCTTTCTTTGCTCTGGCCACGAAACGGAAGTGCCGATGATGTCATCAGTACTTACTACTGGTGGTACGCGGAGGGCCAGAGGTGTGTGGAGGTGGTACGCCGAAGAAAAAGGTTGGGAACCTCTGAGCTATAGCAACTCCTTAACCAATGATCTAAAATAGCAAGGAACCAGGACATTCATAGTAATTTCCTAAGGAAACCAGAGACATGCACTTTTTCCTGGCCTCCACAACTTCTATCCCATGTAGAGAAGATCCTTGATCGTCGTAGTCTTTGGGACAGAACACAGGCAAGTCGTAGAGCACACACTAGGTCACAAACTCCGTCCCGCGTTTTTTTTTTGTTTCTGACTAAAGATTCCCAGAGCAATAGCCAATACTAGGCTAGCCAAGAACAATAGTCAGTACAGTACTGCTCCTGTACTGAAGCTACAGTGCAGGATTGCAGCTCCTAACTCAGTACAGAGCAGCCCTTACTTTCGTAAGATACCGCTTGCTTTACCTGTTTCACTGTCTGCTGCATCCCAGTCATTTTACCCGCATTCCCAGGTCTCCTTTTGTCATGTCCTACTCTTGCGCATGACATGTTGATTAACAGTCAGCAACTGGTGGGTAGTTTGCATTTTTCTATTTGTGTGTGCGCGTGTGCACAGCACACTTTTGGCATGGATCTCAGCTACTAAATGTGAATCACCTCTTGCACAAGTCATCAGGAATACAATTTAACAATGTCAGTACATAGGAAGGGGGCAGGAACGTACTTGTTGAAGCCTGCATGAATCACTGCGATGAGAATATGGAACCATACTCCAGGTTAGGTGTTGAAACCAAGTTCTTATTCTGATGCACCCTTTTCCCAACCCATGGGAATGTATCTCATTATAACACACCAAAGGTGTGTTCCACCGATACAACCTGGTGTTGGAGGGGAGCTGCACTGCACAATTAGATTACAAATCCAATATAAATAATTACATGATTTGTATAGTGTTATCATGTACATGGTGTTTTACAGCAGCAATGAGTGACACGACTCTGCCTCAAGGAGCTTACAGTTTAAATTAGAGAGCCAGGATGGTGTAGTGGTTCGGGAGTTGGACTTAGACCTGGAAGATCCAGGTTCAAATCTCCGCTCAGTCATGAAGCTTTCCGGGTGTCCCTGGGCCAGTCACTATCTCTCAGCCTCACATGGTTGTTGTGAGGACAAAAGGGAGGAACTATGTACACCACCCTGAGTTCCTTGCTATAAAAATGTGAAAAATAAAATGAATTACTACAACAGACACAATAATTAGTTAAGACATTTATTGAATCCTAGGAGTGTTGAGTAAGTTGTTCCAGCACCACACAGATGCTGCTGGTGCTCCATGGTTTGCTGTTGCACTAGAATTGTTCCAACTCTGGATAGAGAAAGTTACATTCCAAAGCACTGGATGGATGCCTGCCTGCAGAGAGAGACACGGGAGGGGGGAGGTAAACGTTAATTATTGTAACCACTGGCATGCACTACAGCTAGATTATCACTGTGTGCTGATCAAGAGGTGTAGAATGCCTTCACCTGCATGCAGTTATCTCCTTATCACAACCGTCAGGTTCCCTCATCACCATGCTCACCTCGTATGCGCTTTGAACGGCAAGTCTTCTGACGGAATGGTTAGTCTGTAGGTAGTAAGCAAGTCTGTTGCAGGAGGATGGGGTGGGAGAACTACACTTTTTTGCTTGTTGCCTTGTAGCCTGTCTTTGGTATCAGACGAATCTGCTGCATGACCTACGGCTGCATCCCTGCAAGGAAGAACAGTGTAGAGATAAGTATCTGACAATTGGGTAAGCTATACAACAGTGCTTTGGTTCCCACTTTCTTCCTAGCAGACGTGCAAGTTCATCTGGGGCTTGTTTGCTGTCTGCGTGGGCTTCCTGTAGGGCTTTGTGGCTCCTTACAAGTTTTGTTTTTACTTTGCTGCTATAATCTGTTGATTGAGGAATAGCAGTAATGACTGCTTCCTCACGTTCCTAGTCAATCACTTACCCCTGTGGAACGTATTCATTGCATTGGCTTTCACAGTGGCAGATGAACGATGATTCTGATTTCTTTGCTCTGTGCACATGCATTCGGCCAGACACTTGTGGAGAAGCTGAGAACATGCAGCTGCTTTTCTTCTCTCGGTTCTCTGGGCAGGTATTCGGTTGCACAGTTCCTCTGCTTCTTCTCTGTGCATTTTCATCATTGATTCACATTACCAGTTTCCCCTCCGCCACAGAGTGCTCTTATGAGTCCCATCTCATATTGGCAGCATCCTGTATTGATTTCCCCTTTATTTCCAATTCCCAGAGCATGAGAACAGAGCTTCCATATGTCATTGTCTTCACATGCTGCTTTTCTATGTGCCCTGGTTGTTATGTCACTACCTATCACACAGTTGCAACACTGCACAAGAACACAGCTGCACCTCTGCAACTACATTTCTGGGCACGTTAACAAAGTCCTTGAAGATTGGGATAGCGACGTGCAAGCCTTATGCTGGTACATAGATTTCTTGCTGTAGGTGTCTGATTTGAGTGCGTGTACAAATCCTACTTTTGCAGATGTGTGCAGCAAATACAGTTCTAAACTTGAGTGTGCGATGCCTCATGCAGCGACAGGATCGCATTTAGTTGTGACTACTAGACCACTGCTCTCCTTTTGTTGGCTGTGTTGTTGAACCCCTTGTTGTAGCCCAGGAATTTCCAACTATAGGATGCGACTGCTGTCTCAGAATAAACTTGTGTTCCATTTGCTTGGAGCTTGCTGTGCTTCCCCAGTGTTGAAGAGGGCCCACTCCCTTTGAGGTCTCACTCCATTTTCCTATCTGGATTCAAATGTGTGTGGGACTAGAATCTTGTGGGACTAGAATCTTATGAGGCTATCTTGCATGGCTTAGAGTTGGCATTTATCTGTATCACTATGTGGTCTATGTTTACAATTGGATTCTGCACCGATTAGCATGGTTAAAAAGGTGTATACAACTTTACATCAATGCAAGGAAGTACACCTTACAAGGACAGGATGCTGCATAATGCCTTCCTCCCATGCCACTCAGTTTTTCCACCTCTTTGTAAGACAAGTCATGCAATATCTTACACACAGCTGTCGTTGTGCACCTAAACTCTTAACTTTCTTGCAACAGGACAATGTGGAAACGCTGCAGGCATACTGGTTACAAAAATGTGATTAACTACGTTGTACAGACAAAAGCATTTAGGACAATCCCTACTGAGTTCTATTTTAAGCCCTCCTTGAAAGAGGATGTTTTGTCCATAGCTAAACAAACAAGGGGGGAAATCAAGTTTCACACACACACACACACACACACACACACACACACACACACACACAATATTTGGCCGATTAAAAATATTTTAAATGAGAAAGCTTGCCTTAATCAGGAAGCAGATAATATTTTTAAAGATTAAGTTCTTACAAAATCAGGAGGCAGGTAGGCAACCTAAGAGGTCCCCTCTTGCACACAGAGGAATGCCTCTAAAGTGGTGGCTGGCCGCTATGACTCAGAGGAATGCCTCTAAAGTGGTGGCTGGCCGCTATGACTCAGAGGAATGCCTCTAAAGTGGTGGCTGGCCGCTATGACTCAGGACTGCATCATCTGAAAGCAATTCAAGAATTTTTTTTTCTTCAGAACTATTTTTCACATGCAAACGTAGGCAGATTTAATTCACACACACAAGATCAACTAACATCGATGTAACCATAAGGTTACCCCTCCCCCCTGAGGGTTCTGCTTTTTTTGTTTCTCTTTCGTGGGGAAAAAAGTTAATCAAGGTCAAAAAGACACTGTGTGAAGAACAAAGACGACATCTCGAAGATGTCGCCAACAGGACCAAAACCCTGTCAGTACTGGTTCTATAACTAAGCTGAGTTCCCCCTAAAAGCTCCCTATACATCACCAGAAGCCTCAGTTTTATTCATGCAAATGGGCAGTGAGCTGGAGCCTAAGAAAATGCAACATGGGGCAAAATTCAAAAGAAAAGTACGTACAATTCATCCTATAATAATTATAGGAAATAATTATTTCCTTTTTAAAAAAAAAAGATAGCAAATTATCTTATACTGCAAAGCCTGGTTCAGTAAATGAGGCAAGCTTTAAAACAGATGCAAAGAAATCTCACTGCTTAATACTACACTTATGTCGAGTTTGTTTGGGTATTTCTCTCTTTTCGTACCTGATCTATGACGACAGTGGCCTTTCAAGGAAGTAAACTAGACATTATTTACTTAAGCACCAAGCAACCTTTTTGGAAAGACGTAGTACAAACAATGTTTGTCTAAACAAGACTTTTAAGGCTAGCTTCACAATGATGGACCAACATCTTATGCAAGGCATTGATATAAATGAAGTCCTCACCATGGCACAGCAACACAAAATGTGCAATCAAAATCCATTAAAAACGTGCTCAGAACAAACTGGCATGTTAAGAAGGCAAAAAAGAAGTCTTGTGTCACAAATGACTAACAGCCCAAACCTTACACCAGTGTAAGAGTAGATCTACTGGTGTAAGTGCACTTATGCCAGTATAACTTGTAGTATGCCGACGGATGCAGGACAGAGACCGGCGTAACCCCCCTCAGACACCTCACATGTGCAGTTTGAAAGCAGGACAAATGCCGTCGCAACTCGCTGGCGCAAGGGGCATTCTGGAAGCATTCAGACGCCGCCAGAATGCCCCCTGCGCCAGTGGAGTTGTGCCGGTATCCATTCCGCATCCAAACTGCTCATGTGAGGTATCCGAGGGGGGTTACACTGGTCTCCATCCTGCCTCCGTCGGTGTACGGCAAGTTACATCGGCATAAGTGCACTTATACTGATAGATCTACTGTTACGCCAGTGCAAGAGTTAAACAGGATTGGGCTGATAGTGTAATTAACTGGACAGTGTTAGACTTAGACCTAGGAGTCCAAATCAAACTCATGGATTGGCCAGAGACAAGTCTTTCACTTCTTTATTCCAATGAACAGGACAATCGGTTACTATTTCTTAAATTCATCTGCAGAATAAAGTACGGTAAGACTTATAAAAGACTGTGTATAATAAAAATGCTTCAGAAATTAGCAACAAAGTTTTTCAATTTTTTCCTAAAATTACATCACAGTTTTCATCTTCAACGGTTAACAAAAAGGGCACATTAACAAAAAGGGAAGACCTGCTTAGTAAAACTGTAACTCCCTTGTCCAGAATCAAACATTCAGGAAGTTAAACCATTACCATTTTGGGTTGGGTTCCAGTTCAGGTGCAACTAGAATTGTTCTGGTTCAGGCCAATTCAAGTCATGTGCAAAAATTGATTTTACTTTGATTATCTGTCTATATACCGTATTTTTCGCTCCATAAGACGCACCAGATCATTAGACGCACGTGTATTTTGGAGCGAACAATAGGGGGGGGGGGGGGAAATGTCTTGCTTTAACAAGTTTTTCGGCCACTTGGCCGCTTACCGCATTGTTGTTTTGCAGCTCCAATCTTCGTCCTGCGTTGCCAGCTGCATTGTAGCCCCGCTGGGACTGCCCCCAGTCAAAAGCTCGAAGACGCTGCACCTTCGCTTGTTCTAACAGCAAGACGCGAGCCTCCTGGACGCTGAGAGGCTAGATGCGACCAGGAACCTCTGCGCAAACATCGCAGTTACTACGATGTTTGCGCAGAGCGTCCTGGTAGCGTTCAGCGCCTGCGCGAAGTTCCCAGGCACTGGACATGACCAGGACGCTCTGCGAAAACAGTTCCCTGACGCTGGACGCAACTTCAAAGCCCTCTGGAAACATCCAAGTTACACCGATGTTTCCGGAGAGCTTGCAGTCGCGTCCAGCGTCAGGGAACTTCGCGCAGGTGCTGAACGCGACCTGCGCAAACATCATAGTAACTGCGATGTTTGCGCAGAGGTTCCTGGTTGAGTCCAGCCTCTCAGCGTCCGAGAGGCTCGCGTCTTGCTGTTAGAACAAGGGAAGGTGCAGCGTCTTCGAGCTGCTGACTGGGGGCAGTCCCGGCAGGGCCGCAATGCAGCCGGCAACGCGGGACGAAGATTGGAGCTGCAAAACAACAACGAGGTAAGCGGCCGAAAAACTTGTTAAAAAGGACCCGATTTTGGGCAACATTTGGTCCATAAGACGCACAGACATTTCCTCCTTTGGGGGGGGGATTGCTTCTTATGGAGCGAAAAATACGGTAAGAAGGTGACCAATGTCACCGGAATATTGTATCTTGATCTTAGAAACTCGATAGAAAATCCTACATGTACAGAAAATGGGAATGCAAAGAAAACACACACCGAACAATGTTTACTAATTACTTGATGCTTAAAGTAGTAATAGGAGGAAGAATTGCTTACCCACTGTCTATATCCCTTCTTTCTGATCTCTTGGAGTCACATTCCTCAAACCTTGGAAGGCTGCTCTGCTTGGGCTCTGCAGAACTGCCACAGATGCAGCCCTCTGGAGGGCAACCCTCTTTTCTTTCACTTTACCAATGAACTGGAAAATTACTTACCTGAATTATTTTGGGGATTCTGACTCATTTGTTAGTGGCCAAGGAAAGCAAAAGCCAATTTTGTTCTTCCTGCTTCATTTGCAATTCTTTTTTATATGTTCTATTGTACATGCACGGATTGCAGACATGCACTGAGGCAGGGGCAAACCCAGAAGCAGTGCACACAGGCACACTGCAAGAAGTAATTTTATTTATTTATTTACAATATTTTTACCCTGCCTTTCTCACCGAAGGGACCCAAGGCAGCTTACAAAAAAAATACAAAAATAATCTCTGTTTAAAAAACAATAAAAACAGTTAATGAAAACTAATAAAAACATCTAAAAATCAAAGAGATCACTATTAAAATTAAAACAAGAGCATAAGAACAGCAGCACTCCACCTGTACCAGCAAGATGTTAAAAAAAAAAAGGCAAGGACTCAGAAGGCTTCGTTGAACAAGAGGGTTTTCAGGCCTTGCCGGAAAGTGTCCAAGGAGGGAGCAGTTCGTACGTCAAGAGGGAGGGAATTCCATAAGGTTGGTGCCACTACTAAGAAGGCCCTATTTCTTAAGTCAGCAACATGTACCATTCCTGATTGATGCCCTGGCTTGGGCAACTCTCCACTGTGACTGGTGGTGAGGAGGAGCCTGGTTGACTGCCTTGCTTGCTAAGGTTGTTGCGGTACCACAGGAGGCAGAGGATGGGCAGCAAAAAAGTGACAAGGAGAAGCCATGTTGGAATAGCTGGCTATCTCACTCTGCCAGCACCACCACCACATTGTATCACTCCTGTTTGCCTAGTCCAAGCCCTCCACCAGCCCAGTCACCTAAAGCATACACTTGGGTGTGTTCACCCTCCTGGTGCCAGGGGTGAGAGTTGCGATAGTGGAGTGTGTATTTCTGTATGTTTCTTATCTGTGTATGAGAGCAAGGAATGCAGACCAGGGGACTATGCAATACTTGAATGCTTTCCAAATGCTTAATTCCCTGACCATACAATGCTTGAAAGATGACAACCTATAGAGACTGGGTAAGGCGACTCACTTCCTTGTAGGGCCAGCACACCAGTCAACTGATATAGGAGACAGCACACTTTAAAAAAAAAAAATCATTATGGTGTCAGTTAGCTGGAACAGGGGTGAGGGCTGTCCTTAAACCCTGCAGCAATGAGGGCAAACTTAAAGCATCTCCTAGTAGCCATGTGAAGTCTTTTGAGAGCTTTCAAAAAATTTCCCCACTAAATATAACAAGGTTTCCTCATTGTGGATGCACATTTGATATTTGTGATGAGGCGTCCATATCTTCGGTGTTACAGATAAAGAGCTGCATTTCACAAACAGGGCTGTTCAGTGAATTGTTCACATTTACAGTGTCTTTATCTAACACAAACTAAAAAAAATTACAATGAGTTACAACAATGTCATTGTTTCACAATAACAGTCAACTAACATATTAAATCTTTTGATAATTAAAGCTTATTTGTTTTAATAATGCTTTAAAAATACTTCACCATTGTTTGACAACTTTTGACCAATCAACTGACCAAATTTTCTTTTCAAATAGTCAAAAGCCGAACCCTACTTCCATGACTGATCTGCTTTGCATGGGTTTTACGATCTCTGCCATAGATACTGTTCTTCAAACAGCAAACTCTCAGCCTCCATGTTTCCATCTGTGAAATGGAAAAAGGTGCAATGCCTTCTAAATGCTTAATTCCTTAGTACGCAGGCTATTATGTTATACATGTGATGTGATGTGTATAGTAGTCTGAAACTGGGCTTGCTTCCTTGAATTATGCAATTTTAGTTCTTGCTTTGAGCTGTGACACTGTAATCCAGATTGTGTTCTAGTGATCTGTGTAGGCCTGATATTATGTATGGCTGTATTGCTTGCTGGTAGGATTGCAAGCACATTGGAATACCTGGACACTCTAGATCAGTGGTTCCCAACCTGGGGGTCGCGAAGCAGTTTCTGGCAGGGTCGCGGGATGTCGACTGGATGGCCACCCCACTGCAGAGAAAGAAGTGCCTGATACTCTCTTGGGGCTTGTTCGCTCACCTTGTGTTACTTTCTGCTTGCCCTTTAGCATCTCTGTTAATATTAGTTCAAGCCCCCCCCATCCCAAATGGGGCTGCTTACGAGTACAACTTTTAAAAATGTGATTTATTCCTGCTTCTTGACATCACTTCCGACCCTGCTGGCACAACGATGTCACTTCCTCCTTACTGACATCACTTCTGGCCCTAGGTCTTATGGGGGTCCCAACGGATTGTCATTCCACAAAAGGGGGTTCTGGTGCTGAAAGGGTTGGGAACCACTGCTCTAGATTAACAAAATTTTCTCTGTGGGCTCTACCTCTGGATGCACAAGCTTCATCTTTCGTGGCACACTTCTCCAGACTTGCTCAACTTCCTGGCTTCCTTGTGCACCAGCGGAGCCCTACCAGGTTCTGCCTTGGAACAGTTACTGCCCTGGAAGCAACATTTTGCTAACTGTCACTGCTGACCTCTGACTCAATGCCAACAAAATGAAAGGTTAATAACTTTCAGATCAAGAGCACAGAATGCAATGCACAGAAACGCTGTCAATTTATTCTTCATCAGATACCTTCAGCTTGCCCTACAATCACTTTACAGACTTGAAGTGTCTTTACTTGAACCCTCTATTCTGCTGCAGTTTCCCATTCCCTAAAGAGTGCAGAGTACAGATGCAAATCCAAAACATATTTCAGCTCTAGTTTTCTGCATTCATAATACATTCTGATGGGGGGGTCAGAAACGGTTTCTGACAGCATTTTCTGACAGCGTGTCCAATTAAACATTTATTTTGAACCAATGCCTATATGGTTTTTTTCTGTTTGCTTTTTTAAATATAACAGCCCAGTTTGGCCTCAACACAGACTCTGAAATCAGCTTCTGTTTCAGGTGGAGAGGGGGAAAATATTGATTTTAGTCTTTTTTGTAGCTTCAAATTATTTTTTGTAGCTTCAAATTAACTCGTGTAAAAGCCCAACTTTGCCCAAGATCTTTGGCCCTGCATAGATGGAGCACTGAATTTCATTTTGCAAGTGAACATTTGGTGAACGTGCTTTTTTTTTTTTTGCCCAACTGCCCAAACTAAAGTCATATGTAAACTGCCCTGCTACTCTGATATATTAATTAGGATTTATTATTAGAATGTGAATGAAAGAAGTGTTTACAGTGATTATTTCACCACAAGAATCATGCTTTAGCATACCATTTTCCCCCACTGTATAGACTGGAAGTTGAAATTGAGATACATAAGGAAAGCCTGACTGGATCAGGTCAAAGGCCAAACTAGGCCAACATCCTGTTTCCTACAGTGGCCCATCAGCCGTCTCTAGGAAGGCCACAGTCAGGAAAGAAAGGTGTATTTCTCTCCTGCCATTGCTACCCTGCAACTAGTATTCGGAGGCATACTGCCACTGAATCTCAAGGTAGCACATAACAGTCAACAGAGCAGCCCTCCATGAATTTGTCCAATCCCCTTTAATGCAGTAATGAATTTCCCAGACTAATTCCGCACTGTGTGAAGAAATACCTCCTTTTGGCCATCCTAAATCTCCTGCCAATCAATTTTAATGAATGACCCCTGGTTCTAGTATTGTAAGGGAGAAAAATTTCTAAGTCTCAATCATGCCCCCCTCCCCATTAATAATCTTTTTTCTAAGCTAAAAAGCCTCAAATGCCTTACCATAGGGGTTCTCAACCTCGGGCCAGCACCATACCACCACCAGCACTGGCCTCCATCGAAGTACCACCAGATGTAGGCGTCGATGATGCTTACTTCCATCGCCACTTACTTCCAGGTTTTTGGATGCCGGAGGCTGGAGAACACAGGTAAGAGGCTCCAGGTGGACGTGTGGGCTGTTTTAAGTGCTCCAGAGAGGCTTGACCAAAAGCCTCTTGGGAGCAAAAACACAGCGCCGAAAGTGCTGCGCTTTCGCAGAATTGTGGGGGTCCCAGGTGTCCCGGCTGTCCAAGTACCACCGGTGATACGCGTACCACTAGTTGAGAACCCCTGCCTTACCACATAAGGAATGTGTTCCAGTCCTCTGATCATTTTGGCTGCCCTCTTTTGCACCTTTTCCAGCTCTACAATACCATTCTTGAGATGTGGCAACCACTTGGAATAGTGTACTAGTATTCCAAATGTGGCCACACCACAATTTATATAGGGGCTGTATACTATTAGCCACTCTATTCTTAACCCCTTTCCTAATGACTCCTAGCATGGAATTTTCCTTCTTCACACCTACCACACACTGGATCCACGTTTTCATTAAGCCACAATCACGAGATCTCTGTCCTGGTTTGTCACCAACAGCCTAGATCCCATCAGAGTACAGGTGGGCCCCCATATCCACTGATTCGCTATCCATGGTTTCAGTTATCCACGGATCGTGGGGACCCCCCCCCCCCAGGCTTTTACTTTTTCCCAGTAAGCTTCGTTTCTTCCTTAAAGAAACAGGAGAAAGAGGCTGCTTATTACAAGCAAGTAGAACGAGACTTAAGTCCTAGAGAGGCTCTGCAAGGTTAACAGAAACCTTGCAGAGCCTCTCTAGGACTTAGTCTCGTTCTACTTGCCTGCAATGGAGGCTGCTTCTCTGTTTGTTTTAAGGAAGAAACAAAGCTTGCTGAAAGAAAAATAAGAGCTGGGGGGGGGGCAAGCATGCCTGCCTGCAGGGGAGGCAGGGTGGGGGCCCCTCAGGAAACCGTGGAGGGGGTGTTTGCTCTTATCCACGGTTTCAAGTATCCACGGAGGGGGCTGGAACATATCCCCAGCAGATCTGGGGGCCCACCTGTATATGTGCAGTTGAGATTTGTTGTTCCAGTGCGCATCACTGGTGGCATCAACCACCCTAAATCATCTGGTATCCACTTTGGTAGGAAGTACTGTACCTGTTGCACTGAGTCTATGGTTAAGCGAGCGTTTAACACGTTTTTTCATGTCATTACTCCATTCACTGAACCATAAGAAAAAAAAATGAAAACTACAACTTCACAGCTGAACTTCAGCATGTGATGTAGGGTCTGTATCTTGGTAGAGTACCTACTACCTGCAAATTAACTATGAACCAAAGATTAACTGCATGACCCATCTTGCTTGTGTTTCTAGGACACTATTCTTATTATGACATTTAAAAATAATGTATCTTTTTTTCCAAGAAATTCAGGAACATCTTGTCTTTCAGAGAACTAGACACATATATAAATCACGCTCACGTATATGCAGAGCTACTTGCAGACATGGAGCTACTTGTCAAAGTGAAAACTGATTTAGTGTTCATTGTATATTGGCTTCAATGGGATTTAAGCAGCCTGTATACAGGATTGCGTCCCAAGTGGAAAACAGTCCTAAAAGGACACCTTTTCAATATTTTCTGGGGCCATGGGATTTAACTTTTGTCATTCTAAAACTTTTCTTAAGAAATCTTAATCCTTCCTCCATAGTACATATACAGTACTGTGCATTTCATTTATAATAGCAGAACACATTTCCTCACTATGGCTATTATAAGATAGACCCATAAAATACAAACAAGAGCCAAACGAAACAGGAAATGACAAGGCACCCGAAATAATGCTGTCGTCATCCTCAGGAGGACCCCAGCTGTCTAGAGAGCAAACTTAAAAAGCATTTTGTTGGCTAAGTGCGACAAGCATGCTGAACAAACAAGTAGGAGAAACTGCTACACACGCACATTTTTAATATAAATAGCTATTAAAAAAAGGTACAAGAAAGCGATGAATGCTCAACTTGCACAGCCAAAGCTAGCCATAAAAGGTCATTGCTGTGGAATGAGAGGATATGGACATGCCAAGAGAGGTCTGCCAAACCCTACTAAACCAAGGGGAAATGTCCTTTGCCAGCAAAGGACTCATTGCAGGGCTAAAAGGCTCAGACCTTTCCCCACTAATGACACTGGTTTTTTTTTTTTTTTTTGCATTTTCCACATCTGCAATTGAAATATAAAACCTACACTGGTTAGAATAAAAGTTAAAAATGGCTCCCTAAAGTGTTTCCAGTATTCACATGCCAAAGATTCCAGACCAAATACCATTTGTAGCATCATTCATGAAAACACCCTTACATATGCAGTTCTTTAAAAGCATTTATTGATCACTTTCTCCGAAGCATCAAAGTGGCTTACAAATATGGCCTTTTTTCCTTGTTTAAAAAAAAGTCATGTTAAAACAGTTTAAACACTTGAACCTTAAAATGTGCCAGGTTTAGGAAGCAGGGTTTTTTGTTTTTTTTTTTTAAATGTCATCCAATGGCCTGGCGTCTCCAGGTAGCAGCATCAATCTCCAGGTGACTACTGAAAGCAATCCTGAAGATTTTAATAGGGTCTCCAGAAATTTCCAACATCACGTCATGGGGGGGGGGGGAGAAGAGTTCCCAGGAATAGCTACAGTCCGAGTTAGCAATCGTAGTGACAAACCAACGTCAAGCAAAACGGTCATGCAAAAAGGACGGCCGGGCGTTGGACTACACCCCCCCCCCATCTCTATCCTTCTCTATCTGAGGCGCAGCCTAGCCCCTTGGCGATGGATTTTGTTAATAGGGAGTGACAGGGAGAGGGCAGGGTTTGACTTTGAACCCAGAAGTGCATCACAATACATACCACACCCCTAATAAAGGAGAACGGGGGGGATTACTTTTGCAGTATGTATGTATGCAGGCATGCAACACACACACAGAGACACAGAGCATACATGCAAAATATACTAGCAACCACCACCTTCCGCACTCACCACACCTTCCCTATCAGCTCTTTCCTCAACCTGGGTGCGAGAACCGTTCCTCTCTCGCCTTCCAGTCCCGAGGTTCAGCTTTAGGGGAAACGCATTAGGGGGCCGTGCCTTCCTTCTTTCGCCTGCCCTTTCTCCCTCGCCTCACCTTGCATTGCATTGGCACTGCTTCCCCCTAGCCTACACAGAGGCAACTCCCCTCCTCCACATCAAGGATAAACACAAAGGCTCGGCCCTCCCAGCCTCCCTCGAAGTCGGGCAGTCCGTCGTCCTTCCGAAGAGGCAGACCAGGAGCGTCTCGCTCACCCTGCGGCCTGCCCGACTTTCCACCCCACACTTACCGTCCAGCCCCTCCATGGCGCGTTACAGCCGCCCCCTCCGCCTGCCGGCCGCCGCCTCTGCGAGTGTGGCCGCTGCTGTAGCAACTCGGCCACCTCCCCGCTGCTAACATCTCCCGCGCCTATTGGCTTCCCAACATAGGCGGGGTGGGGGAATTGGGCGGTGCGGCGCGGCACGCAGTGCGGCTGGCTGGGCTGGCGGTGGGAGCGATCTGTGATTTCTATCAAAGCTTCGCTTTTTTGCCTCCTTTGTCCCTTTGCATCTGCTTCTCCACGCGTCCCCCCCCCCCCGCCTCATATTCCTTACTGATTTTTGTAGCCTTAGGGGCTTCTCCGCCCACACAACAGGTAGGCATTGCCAATTGTTCTTTATTTCTTGCCTGGCAGAGAGGGGTTTGTGGGGTTTTTTTGGCTATTCCCAGCAGCATGGCAAGCAGAAAGGCACGGCAAAGCTTTTCCTGGCTTACAGGCGCTGTGATAAGGGAGAGCTTCACCTGTTGAATTAATGCTTGGTGCGTAGCTTTCTACAGGAATTCTACAGAAAAAGTTGCTTTGCTCTGCGGGCAGCGGGTAGAATTCTTGTGAAAGTACTACATAAAAGGCAGATATTCAACAGGTGTACAGTTAAGGGGAATGTTTTACCAGTTGACCTTGACAACTTGCAGCTAACATAGAGTTGTAAAGGGGTGCAGGAATCCTGCTGGAAGAAAGATAACCCAAAACACTGTATTACAGTAATTCTCCTACCAGCCTTGTGTTCCCAGAAATGGCGTTATTAAGAGTGCAGCTTAAATCTTGAAAACAAATGGAAATGCTAATCGTTATAACTGTTAATGTGTTTATGTTAATGTGGAAAGAATTACTCCCTAATGTGTGTTTAGGAGGACTGTGTATGTTTTAATGTATACAATCCTTGGGAGGAGCCATAGCTCAGTTGTAAGCAGGGCTGGCCCATCCAAGAGGTCAACTGAAATAGTCGCCTCAGGCAGCAGATTGGTGGGGGGGTTGCCTGTTTCTGCCTACCTACTTGCCTCCACTGCTCCTCCTCCTTCCACTCCCTGGATTGGAAAAGGGGGACAGAGAGGAAGTGAAAATGTTGAGGGGAGGAGTAGAGTGCTGCTAGAACTTTGGAGAGTGGGGGCGGGGTGCAGAGACTGGTATATCATTGGGTAAAGGGGGCAGGATTTGGACTGTGCCTCGGATGTCGGGAGTCTTGGGCCAGCTCTAGTTGTAAGCGTGGTGTACATGTCCTACAGTCCTAGGTTAATCCCTTGCATCTGCTGGGAGCTCTCCCCATCTGAAACTTGGGAGAGCTGCTTCTTGTCAGAGGAGATAATACAGCGCTAGATAGATCAGTGATATGCCTTGGTAGTTTCCTAGATTGTTTACTAACAAGTAAACCCAATTTAGCACACTGATAGTTCTGAGTAAACGTACGTCGGGTTGCACTTCAAGATCCAGTTCTTACATTACCCCAACACTGCTGGAGTTTCTGCAACTGTTCCTTCCTGTGATGGGTAAAGGACAAGCCTGTGGTCCATTGGACTGAATGAGAATCCTGAGCTGGAAGAGTGGGCTGAACAGATTCAAGTTGTGAGTGAGGATGCTGTCAGGTTATTGTAACCTGGGAATTCACAAGCATGAACAGAAAAAACCATGCAGGGCAAAAAATGCTGTGTCATAGTGATTAAACAAAAGATGAGACCATGCTTATACTAAATGGTTAACAAGGTGGTAGAAAAAAAGTGCTGTGTCATGCTGACTAGGATGCAATGTTTGAATCTGATTGGTTAGCAACTATATAAAGGTAAAGCACCCAGGACCAGTATCTGAGGCTTCAATTCTCTATGCAGTTGCTCTGTTACTCTGTACAACATTGCTGATGAAAGACTGCCTTGCTTATCTGCTTGTATATACTTGTGAGCCATGTAAATAGACTTTGGTGGTGGAAACTACCGTGTCTGTGTCATTCTTCGCTGCGGACAAGGACTGGGGAGGCTGCACGCCATAAATTTTCTGCGTACTCTGACAGATGCCATTCATTTTCCTCCATGAACAAAGTTCCCTGTAAGGAAAAAAGCTGACGCATCAAAAACAAATATTCAAGAACTTCAATGGGACTTAAGCGCATCTGATTTTTTTCCCTGCATTGTACCTAGGTAGCCTTTCTAGGTGTTGATAACACCAGGTTGCTCACTAAATGTGCCTTTGTGACCCCCCCCCCCAATTAAATGTGCTTCAAGACCCATAAGTTTATAGTATTTGGCTTGATCTGGCTGAACTACATTTTTACATTGGAAACACTGAACGGAATTTTAAAAAATAAGCTACACATGGAACAGTAAAAGAAACCTCTGTCAGCCATGCTGTCTCTTCTTGTTTCCGAGACTCATTTCTGCAATTCTCGCTGGGCACTCTAGCATGAACTAGGAATGCTGTGTATGTGACGTAATGCTGCCTTATTCAAGAAGTCTGATAAGCTATACCAGGGGTCGCCAAACTGCGGCTCCTCAGCCACATGTGGCTCTTTGACATATAATATGCAACTCTCGGAAATATGTTGGCTGAGCTCCTTTTTACATCATGATTAATATAAAAGGCAAATAAGAAATTTTCAAGCTTTATCATTATTTACCAGGTATAAACTGAGAGTCCACTGAATTAAACATAAATTTAATGTCCATGGTAAGTAAATATACTTAAGAATTTAAATGCTTCTTAAATATTGCAGCTCTCAAGCATCTCTCTGTCTTGCGGCTCTCAAACACCTGAAGTTTATCATATGTGGCTCTTACGTTAAGCAAGTTTGGCCACCCCTGGGCTATACATTGCACATGATTGCCTCTGTTTCTCCAAGATCAGCAAAAAGTGCTGTGCTAGAGATAACAGCAGCCATCACTGGCTTTCATGTTACAGGTTCCCCCCCCCCTTAATGATGGATCATTTAATGACGATCTGCATGTATGACGGAGGTTCCCAAAGTGTAAATAAAGAATTAAAGCTACAGTACTGTATTTTAAATGCAAAAAAAAAATGTCTTTAACTCTGTGTTTGTGGTTGTGTTTCTACCTCCCCTGACAGGTAGAAATCATGTTGTGCTTTATGTTACACTCATAATGTACACTGCATTCGCCATTCATTCCCTATTACAACTCCACTGTGTTACATTGAGAACTCGCTTAATGACAGTTTCACTGTATGACGGGTTTTCCAGAACGTATCCCCTTCGTTAAGCGAGGGATACCTGTATATGTCATTTCCTGCTGGATGTCAGATTCAAATCTCAGGTGAGTGTTAAAAGCAGTTTAGAAACTGCATAGGATTGCAGCTAATGTTCTCAGGAAAAATTAGAGCACATCTCTAGATTGTGTGTATGACTCTCGGTTGCTGTCGCTTACTAAAAGAATAGATAAATTATGTCAAAGTTTGCACAACTATACAGCCATACTTTCATTTACTTAACTTTCATCGCTTTGCTCTTTCAGCCATTTTCAATTATAACCACATTTCACATGTCAGCTGTGTGTTCTTTTGTCCAATTTCATTCAACCTTCCATGACATTCTTATGTTTATTATGTTTGTCGACATTCTTATCTTTATTTTTCTTTCTGTTTGTTTAGGTTTCGCATGTATTATATAGTTATGTTTTTCCCAGCCAAAATAAATTTGCAATCTAAATAAAGCTATACTTTGTCATTCATCCATTTTTGACTTTCATCCATGCTCTGGCCCCTAACCAGACAAACGTGTAAGGTATTACTGTACAGTATATCTTTCACAGAATATCTAAACACAAATACTCTACACAAATGGAACACAAATATTCTACTGCAGCAGTTTTCTAATACAGTATACTAAACTCCACAAACTACTTTTCTGTTCATGGCATACTCAGTATGTTGGAATTTGGAGTAAAATCAAGATGGAAATACTGTATACAAAGGTACTGCAGAAGACTGGTTTCATTTTTAGAAAACAGCCCCCACATTTAAAGTTTACAAGTTTTTTCCAATGATTCCCCCCCCCCCCAATTATATTTTCCTTGTGCAACTCTTTCCAGAGAGAACAAATAATTTGCTTGTTTTCTGTTTCAACATATGTACACCATAACTCCGGCTGAGAACATTGTTGTTTTTCAGTCACTGTCCCATGAAATTCCCAGATTTTAAAACTTGGCTGAACTTTAGACCCAGTAACAATGTTTTGTCTTCTCATAAGTGAGCGTTTTTTACTCGTTTCCATCTCTACTATGGAGAAAGAAAGTCTGGCCAAGAAAAATCTGTTTTCTCTGCAAAGAACTGCATTAAGGAAGATATTTGCAAGAAAGTGCTTGTATGCTCCAAAAACCTGGGGTATTTCTCAAGTTCCATTCTCAAGTTCCATTCATTTCAGTTAGTTCAGGATTTTTTTAAAGAAAATTAGGCTCAGGAACAGAGTAGAGGTAGTCAGTTCAGATGTTAAGACTTTGACTGGTTCATACATTCACACAGCCAGTGATGTTTATGTACTGGAAAAGCAGTTGTGCATACCTCATACCAATGCAAGTATAATTTGGACACTTTTATACATTTCCCTACACACATAGTCTTGATCTATGCAGCTTCCCCATCCATCCATCCATCCATCCATCCATCCATCTCTCTCTCTCTCTCATGTGAACTGTGCATCTATTGATATTGGCCAATGCATTGAACACCAAATTCATGTATTCTCTGAGTAGGGTAAAGAGACACCCGGTTCTCCACAATGCAGACACCTGGTTGATTGTTAGAAGCACTTTTTCTCAGTCCATCTGATTTTTTTCCCTCGGTCGTGTTCATCATTAAAATTCACATTTGTTACTCTCTGCTTGAAAGTATTGGGCTGTATACCGCATGCTTTCTACTTGTACTGTCAGCTAAAGTTTACCAGAAGAGTTCCATGAATATGGTACATATTTCCATAACTAATATTTTCCTTGAGAAGCATCAACTACCATTAGAACCTAGTGTTAGAACTCCCTCTACAGGCTCTGAAAGATATCTGTAGCAGAGCTGCTCTTTGTAATGAGTGCTGCCAAGATATACACAAACTGACATGATTCTGCCAAATGGAAGACCACCATTCAAATCATAATTGAACATAAGAAGAGCCCTGCTGGGACAGGCCAAGAGCCCATCTAGTCCAGCATCCTGTTTTCCAGGTGGCCTCTCTGGGAAACCCACAAGCAGGAGAGAAAGGCATATTTCTCTCCTGCCATTGCATCCCTGCAACTGGTGTTCAGAGGCAGAGTGCCACTGAACTGGGGGGGGGGGGGAGGCGTTGAGAATAGCCATCAGAACTAGTAACTATTGATAGACTGTTCTTCATGAACTTATCCGAAACTCTACACAGTATTCCAAATGTGATTGCACCATAAATTTGTACAGGAGCACAATAATATTGGGGTCACGAAGGGTCGGACATGACTTAACGACTGAACAAATTCTCAATCCCTTTCCTAATGACTGCCTGTCAGCGTAGTACCTGGAGGCGCAGGAATAAAAGGAGGAAATCCTGGCTTTATCTACTGCAGACTCCTTTATTTCCCAGGAGCACTCAGGATAAATGACCTGCGTTTTATTTACAACTGTCCACCTCCAGGTACATTGCTGGTCCACTGCTTCTCCACAGTGCACTTTCCCTTATTCCTTCTTGCGTCTCCACCCTCGTCCGGGCTCAGCAACCAGGGCTTCCTCACCAACAGCAACGTCACTGCAGGGGGGTGGAGCTCCAAGTTCCGTTGGGCTCTGACCTTCCGTTACACGACGGGTGAAAGCGGCCCCACCCCCTCGCCTTTGGAGCCATTCCGGCCGACAAAGTTCTTTCGTCAGCCGGAATGGCTCCAAAGGCGAGGGGGCAGGGCCGATTTCTCCCGTCGTGTAATGGGGGGTCAGAGCCTGACGGAACTTGGAGCTCCGCCCCCCCTGCAGTGACGCTGCTGCCCACCAAATGTTCCTCCCTTGCTATAACTCCGGGTTCCTTAATCCTATTCACTCATGCTTACTCCCGTTTTGGTCCATAATTCATAACCCACACAGACAACTTGGAAAAGTTAGAAATAATATTTATTCCAAGTTGTTAGTTACTGAGGTGCAAACCCTCACCCCCAGAAGAGGCTGTTTAAAGAGAGCTGCAGCGGTTAGTACATAGCAATCACATTTAAGAAAGGTACTATTAGGAAAACAAAAGAACTGCTAATCTTCCTACTTAAGAATTAAGTCAAGTTGTTACCAGCAGACGTTGGAGACATCGCTGTAGCTTCGGACAGAATCTCCGCTCACCGTGTCAGTTCCAGGAGCTTTTTTAGCAATTTGGTTGCTCACTTTTATCCTCTGTATCCTCATGGGTCTGGACCCAATAGGCGTCCAAACACACCAGGTTTTGGGAACCAATCACATGAGGTGCACGTACCTCTGTGTCCTCACACCTGAATTGTCTGTAGCTGTCACACCTCTGTATTTGCATATCAGACATGCAGCTGATATGCATACAACCCCAAAACCCCAGACATGCAGCTGAGTTGTTTGTGTACCTTATCTCCTTCCTGGCTGGCCTTGCTAGTTTGCAAGTCTCCTTGCATTTCAAAAGGGAGTCTGCTAGACCTCACAGGAAAATTGAGCTCTCTATTCCCCCACTCACCAACACTCAAATTGGAAATTACAATTTCAAAGGAACAGTGACCACCATTGTTACTTCCCCTCCAGCACATAGCTTGTTACAGCACAGAGATCAAGACACATTGAATACACATAAGTTATAGGGTATAGGCGAACTCCTTCACACTGCCAGCGTGGAATTTTCCTTCTTCACAGTTACCACACACTGGGTCCATGTTTTAGTAAGCCATAACCACAAAATCTCTTTCCTGGTTTATTGTCATCAGCTCAGATCCCATCAGTGTATATGTGACA
This sequence comes from Plestiodon gilberti rubricaudatus, assembly GCA_026170595.1. Classification (NCBI taxonomy): domain Eukaryota; kingdom Metazoa; phylum Chordata; class Lepidosauria; order Squamata; family Scincidae; genus Plestiodon; species Plestiodon gilberti. Next base: position 32,125,748 of record JANXHW010000004.1, read on the forward strand.
TGGAAATGTGTTGCTCCAGTGCGCATCACTTTACACTTTTTTGAAACACATTTGTCATTTGGTTGTCCATTCTCCCAGTCTGGAGAGGTCCTTTTGGAGCATTTCAGTCTGCTTTGGTGTCATCCATCTTGAATAATCTGGTTGAACTGAGTCCATGGTTCAGCGAGAATTTAACACATTTTTAACACAAAGGATTTGGGCATCTTCCAAGGAATGGGTCCCTCTGATGAAGAGTGTAACGATCTTTTGAAATGATGTTCTCCTTCCCTCAGACCCTTATTATATGTGACAGCAGGGGAACTGTCAGCCTGGGAGTGTGATGCAATTACCATATCGCTGACAGTCTAATCAAGGGGTTTCCAGTCTTCGGAGACCCGCGTACCCCCTGCATGGACCTCCAGCTGCCCTGTGTACCCCCGGACCTTAGGGATGCCTACGTACCCCTTCCTGCCAAGATGTGGCATGAGTGGACAGGTCCTCCCACTCGTGATGCAATCCAGAAAAAAAGGAATCCAGATTTGGCAGGGCTGTAGCCTTTCCCTCCGGGTTGCGGCGCAAGCAGAAGGACCTGCCCGTGCCACAACTTGGAAAAAATGTCCCCGAGATGTTCCCGATAGCTCCTTCTACCTGTTCTTCGGGGTGCCACCATCTTGGATCTCGTGAGACTTTGAAGAACAGGTAGGAAAAGCTACCGGGGATATCTCAGGGACATTTTTCTGGCTTGCGGCACGGGCGAGCGCCCGCCTTTGCTGCAACCCAGAAAAATTCCTTTATCTGAAGGGACAGTTTTATCTGAAGGGTCCCTTATCTGAAGGGACAGCTGCGATCAGCAGCTGATAAGGAACAGTGTCTCGCGTACCCCCAGCCTGCGGTCCGTGTACCCCAGGTTGGGAACGCCTAGTCTAGTCTACATGCCTCTCTGATTCTCTCAGTTTCTGCAGGTCAGCTACCTTCAATGCAACACATTTGTTCCCTGAGAGACAGAAGCTCATACATACCCATGAGTTCTGCTCACAGGCACATCATCATATATATGACACTGGAAAGCACCCATCCTCCTGTTGGCCTTTGCAACGAGTTATGAAGGGACCCTGAGGAAGAAATTTTGCAAGAAAATGAAATGTGCATTCTTTACCTCCAAAATCAGAGGAAACCACGATGGTTGATAAAGAGCTACTGTAATCAGAGAGCAGTGTGAAGATTGCCAAGGAGAGGTTGCTACCTTATGATGTTTGTCAAAACTTAGCTGAGCTAACAAATATCTATTTATTTGTGCTAGGCAACGTTCCCTCTAATTTTCGAGGGAGCATGCGGAACCATAAAGTGGCTGCATAGGGGCGGCTCTGGGGCACTCGGCAATGACATCATCATTGCTGAGCTCCGTAGTGCTGAGAGGGAAGCCGCGCAGGGCTTGAATTCCAGCTCCACAGTCACGCAGCTTACAGGGAAGGCTGGTGCCAGCTCCATATGTCTTTTCTTAAGATATTTGGATGCCTCAACAGAAGCTAAATTCCATAAACTGCTCCCCAGCTTCGTCCCCTTCTCTAAGCCACCCACTACAGGAGAAGAGCATGCATTTCGGCCTCTACAACCCCAAAATTAGTAGAGGATCCACAAGATTGTGATAGGGAAAAAAAAACAATCCAAAACCAGTGACTGGCAAATGTAGGTTTGTAGGAAAATGGCCTCTGTTCGCTATGATGGTTAGAAACATTTCTGTGGCAAAGGAGATTATGCTGGGAGAAAGGGATTATGCTTGGATTTCACTTTGTGTAGCATCAAGGTCATGCACTGTGTCATCTCTCTGCCTACAGCACATCTGTATTCTTGAAAGATACAGCTTTGCTATGCAGACCTCCAGGTTGTCTGGTACAAGGAAAACAGCCCTCCTGCCCATGGACAGTTCAAGAAGCTTTCAAGACCACAGTTTTCAGCTTGCAATCAAGCAATCTAGTCTAACACCTACTGCAGTGTGTGTGCTATACTCAGGCTATTTGTCATATGTTCTGCATGTTCAGACAGATGCATCTAAATTTTTACATTTTTTATTAACACAAGATAAAAATAGTTTAAGACCATCTGACATACTGCCAGTTTCATAGAGTTGCTTTGGGGGAAAAGGCATTCTTCTGCACATTATATATTTTGAATGTTAAAAGATAAAGATGCAGCCTTTTTGTATTGCTTGCATTTTGCATTTGGCAACTTTGTTTTTATTATACTAATTGACTCCTAACCTTTTAATTGTAATTTTCTAGGCAGACAACATAATTGGAACCAACAATATTTAAAGCAACCAAACCTAACAAAAATCCAGTATCAAAAACCAAAGTGGTAAATAGGACAATTTTTCAGTCGGTTAAAACACACACACACACACACACACACACACACACACACACACACACACACACACACACACACACACACACACACACAGCATCAAGGTAATGTTTGTTTAAAGAGCTGCAGAAAATATAATCAAGAGGTATTAGGTGCTATTAAAAGTCTTGGTATTACTGGAGAGTTGCCAAGGAGCCATTGACAATCCCTAGGGCCACATCTGTGCCCATAGCCTTTCTACAGTCACGGCAAGCGACTCTCAGACAAGTGTCCCTCTGTCATTGCCTCTGCTTCCCTCCCAAACCTTATGTGGGACCCATCCAGGTAGTGGGGGCGGGGCGTGGAGGGCAGCTAAGGACCCCCTGAAACTTGGAGTCAGTCCTACATGCAAACATCAGCACCTTCACCTGACACCTGGAAGCCATCAAAGAGGAGACTTAGGTGAATGGAAAGGTGGGAGGAAGTTCCACAAGCAAGGATCCATGAACAAAAAGACCCTCTTCCTCATTGCCCCCCCCCCATTATTATTTCTGTAAGGAATAGATAGATGAAAGGTGACTAGTCTCAGTATCCAGGGTCTCTCTGGGGGCCAGTGGTTGAATCCAGTATTCAGCGTTCCTCAAACTATGTGTCGGGACCCACTTGGTGGGTTGCAACCTGATTTCTGGTGGGTCTCGCAGAGCCTCCAATGAAAACACGGGTGAAGGAAAGATCAGATAACTAATTGCCTCAAGCCCAGAGGCTATTCAAAAATCAGATAGCTGCTAATTGCCCTACAAAGAGCTGAGCTCCTGCAGTTTGCAAGATAGCTGCTAATTGCCCTACAAACTGCTGAGCCCCTGCAGTTTGCAAGCTTGTGTAAATATAGGGAGATACACGTTTGAACATCTTTTTTCTGATGTGTGTTTTTCCAAGTCTGTCAATGATAGTGGGGGCAGGTGAAGGCTGGGTCGCATAACTAAACCCCTCAAGCCTTGAGGCTATTCATTAGGGCTGCCTCATTAGGAGAAATGGGTTGAGTTATTTTGCAAATAAATAAATAAATATTGTTTATTTCTAGATCACTTTTTAAGTCTCGTAAAGCTAGGTGTGTCCCAACAGAGTGTCATTTTAAAAAGTGGATCCCAGTGCTAAAACGTTTGGGAACCACTGCAGTATACGATGATATCATTGACCTCACCCTTCAGCACCAGTATATGAAATCAGGTTGATGTGGTGTTATTCTGAGCGTACACCTCATAATATGAAAATAAGTGAGCTCAGGGAGGTTCCACATTCTAGAAGTGTCCCATTGGTGTCATGGTCTTGGTAAGTCAGTGTAGATACCCGATGCTGCGATATCTCAACCTACAGTGTGCACCAAAGTATTTTTAGAGATGGAGAATGATGCATCACAGAAAACTAGCTAAATATTTTATGGAGACTCAGCATGCAGAGGAAATAGACTGTGAGTGCCTGGTATGGTTCCCCAAAGTCCCCAACATGAAAGCAGGCAGTAAACTCATTTCTGCACTGTACCACTTCAGACTACAGACGGGCTCACATGATTGAATGTTAATCTGTACAAAAATTCCTTCCGCATAGAAAACTGGAATTCAACAAAAGGTGCTCTTGCATAGCCTTTGCCTGAAGCCTAGAGTAGTATAGCCCAGATACAGGTTTATCACCTTAGAATGCCCATTCACCTACAAACACAAAACTCTGTCTTGACAGAGTTACCTTTCAAACACTACAATCCTATGTATGTCTGCTCAGATGTGGACTTCAATGGAACCTACTCTCAGGTAAGGGTACATACTGTAAGACTGCATCCTAAAGCCTTTACTTTTTTTTGTGCGCGTGTGTCTGTCCGTCCGTCCCCTTTTGAAGCAAAAGCATATCTTCAAAGGCAGAGCATTTGTTTACTGATTGCAGTGTTTTCTATCATTATAATGCATGGCTTTGCCCACTCCGTGGGCTTCTTTACACAACCAAAGTTCAGGTGGTGTCTCAAGACACCATCCTGACATGACACTCCCCATTTACAGTAATGATGGCAGGGATTTCCGCCCTCAACTAGTAACCAGATCAGAACCACGGAAATGGAAGCACTGTCAAAATAGGTCCGGGACCCACTGCATTGTGGCTTGTCCATGGGCCATACTAGACCTCATCTTGCTTGCCTGGAGCCTCTAATGCAGTGTGAGGTCAGGTCTTCACTATGGAGTTTTGGTTGAGTAGAAGGTCATCATTATACCCTTTGCCAAACCATTTTGGATTAGAACCAAATGATTCACTCACCCTAGTCTTGGAAGGAAGTTGCCTTATACCAAGTCAGACCATTCGCTCAGGATTGTCGACATGAACTGGCAGCAACTTTCCAAAGACTTTCTGCATGCACTGAGCCACAGCTCCTCCCATGGTCTTAGGTTTAAATGAAGATTACTGTTCTGGTGTACTGAGCAATGGGAACACTCATCAGTACAACATGAGACACAGAGAGAGAGAGAGAGAGAGAGAGAGAGAGAGAGAGAGAGAGAGCAGTTGTAGGTCTGACTGTAGGCTATAGGCTCTCTGGCTCGATAATGTAGCATTAAAGACAGAAAGCTCCCTTACGCAGGCAGCGCAGTCCTTACTAACTTTAAAACAGCGGCGTGAGCGCTCCACCATTCTAAAGTGTCGCAAACATGCTGTAAAGCACGTTTGCAACAACTTTAGCATAAGGGCGGCTGGCTTGGAGGCCGGCCCCCTTACTCTACCTCTGGATCGTCCCTGTGGCCACTGGAGAGGGTAAGGAGAAGGTCACTGGCGGGCGTGGGGGCAGAGAAGGAGGCCAGCTGTTGGCCAAGCCAGCCCTGGAGGGGTGGGGGCCGCCATATCCCCGTCTCCTTCCCAGGCCGGCGCGGTCTTTACATGGCCTCCTCGGACTTTAGCTAGCTGACGGAAATCCAAGGAGGCCCATTGTGGACTCCCTGCACTACACTGGGGGAAGGGGACGTCCCCTTCCCCCGAGTAGACCTCCGGGCCAATCACGATCAGCCTGGAAACGCGGGTAGGATCCGGCAGGTGCCCTGGGTTGTCCGCCGGATATTTACACAGAATTGCACTCTGAGTCAGACCCTTGCTCCTTAGCTTAGCATTGTTGGCATGGACCGGCAGCTCCACTCCAAGGCTTCAGACAAGAATGGTTCTTGGAGATTGAACCCCTAGGATAGTCTCTATGCTAAGCAGGTGCTCTGAGCTCACTGAGCTCCAACCCCATCCCAAACACCACAACCACCAAACTGTAGTTTGTTAGATTTTTTAAAATTCTGAACCCTAGTCCACAGATATATCGACCTTTCATGTATTATATGGTCACAAATCCAGGAATGAAGAAGAGGCAGGTCAGGAGCTCCTAATTTTCCAGGAACTTTGAGTACTGAACTCACTTCACCATTGAACATGTAAACAAATGAGTCAAATAGCTACTGGGTTAATACTGAGGGGAAATGAGTATGTAAACTATCCACCTGGTGCACAATGGGCATTTCTGTTCAATTAGTTTGACAATGCAAAACGACATCATACTGGTGCATCATTATCAATGGTCTTTTTGATTTAAAGTTAGCCACTGTCAGTAGGACAATCTGTATATACTTTCAGAGCCCAACAGTGTCTTAGGCAAGGTAATGAAAGGAGATAGTGGGTTTGTTTTGCACATGGGGTTCATTTTCTATCACTAGTAAGTGGGAAGCAGGCTTTCCACTGAGCAAATAAATGAGTAAAGTCACTTGTAATTTTTCAAGAGCATAAGGGATGCAGCAGCAACAGCTTGTCCTCTGATCAGCTTAACCTGATGAGTCACGCAGGGGAGACAGATCAGGGAGTTGAGCAGCAACGGGTGAAATGATTCAGAGTAATTTGAGGGCCTGCTAGGACTGGCCTTCCGTTTTACCCAGAGCTCTCCAACAAACAAGACCTTATCCTCTTTTCCCCTCAACATCTCACATCAGTCATTGGGACTTTTAGTCTGAAGACAGTTGAAAAAGCATAAGAACTGTAGGGGTGTGTAGAAATCCCCCGAGAAAGTCCACAAATCTTTCAGAAACTCAGCTGGCTTCCCTTGAAAATTTTCAGATGTTTTCCCTTGGAAGGAATCCTGAACTTTGAAACATGTTTCACTTAAAAAAAAATGTTTTGGTGTCATCCTTAAGTATAATGGATTTTTGCAAGAAGGGGGGTGGTGGTCTAGGGGCATCCCACTTTATCTCCACGGGTCCTGGCTGTTGTCCACCAGGCAAACTGGGTATGGGATAAGTTAGGACAAGGATTTCTCAGACAGGCATGCCTGTTGGATGATCAGGTATGGGATTCTCTTCTGAGCAGGTGACTCTGCTGGACTTTGGCCAGACCACTCTCTTCTACTTCGCCAGCTTTTTCCTTGGGTTGGAGGCATTTCCTGGAACCACTTCCTTCACAAACAATTCACGTCCTTTGCTGAGATCGTTCTCTCTCTCTCTCTCTCTCTTTCTCTCTCTCTCTCTCTCTCTCTCTCTCTGAGTATGCCAAGCACAGTAGCCAATCATGACTGATGGTGAAATCACATGTTACATGGTTCTTTGAGGGCTTGTTCTTTGTTTTTGACAAATGAAACCACCGAGGCTGCACTTTGAAGGAGGAGAGTGCCTTCCTAACCCTTTCCTTTAGAATTGTTTTCTGTTCACAAAGAAAAATAATCTTCAACAAAATGTTTTACCAGCACTGGTGGAAAAGTTTCAGGTACCCATATATTTTTCCAAATGGAAATTAAAGAGCAGGTTGATGTGGGTGATGTTTAATTTGGAAACAGCCCAAGGGGAGAGAGTTAACTGTGCAATCCTGTATAGTGTTGCCCTGGGCCAGCGCGCGCTATCCCGGGGCAGGGTGTTGTGCAAGTGCAGTAAAGCTGGAGAGCAACAAGTGTCGGCGCTGCGGCCGCCGGACCGGGTAAGTCCTACACTGGTCAGGGCAGGGGCAGGGGGAGGGCAGACCGGGCGGCGAGGGAGGGAGGCCACTGGCCGCCCAGGGTCTGGAGGGGGCGGGGATACTGGGGGCCAAGATCCTCGGTATGCAAAGCTCCCTCCAGGCCCCAGGTGTGCCGGTACGGGCACCGTGAATGTACGCGAGCTCTGGAGCTCGCGTACATTCGAGTAGGCCCATTGGGCCTACCGCCACTGACACGGGGAAGGGGACGATTGTCCCCTTCTCCCAAGTTGTTCCTGGGCTGCCCCGGGACAGCCTGGGAAATTTGATAGCATGCAGCAGTCAGCCCTTTAGGCCGGCCGCCGCAGCCTACACAGGATTGGGCTGCCTGAAGCCACGCTCCTTCAAATTGCAGCTTCAGTGTCTACATTTCAGAAAAACAAAATAGTATATATCCGTAAAAAGAATCACAGATCCACTGTTACTGCATAGCTCCACCCTAAAATTCTTATTCTAGGAAGGGACTGGTGGCTGGATCCATATGATTCAAAATGCCCACCTTCTAAACTGATAATCAGTTGGGTTTTTAGTTTATCCAGTTCAATATTAGGTCCTGAATTCCAGGGAAACAAGGAAAACAGCATGGGTGAAAGTAGGAAACTCAATGTTTTTTTTTCCCTTGATATGTATAAACTGCTTAACACAGCCCAATCCTAACTAAAATTCCAGCGCCAATGCAGCCATGCCAACAGGGTGAACACTGCATCCTGCGGTGTGGGGGGGGCAGCAGTCACGGAAACCTCCTCAAGGTAAGGGCATGTTTGTTCCCTTACCTCAGGACTGCATTGCGGCTTCATCGGAGCTGGAAAGTTGGATAGGGTTGGGCTGTAAGCTACTTAAAAGTCAGCACGCATACTGAGCCTAGCAGGACTTCCATGTAACATGAAGGAGAAAAGCTAGATGACACAATGGCCTCATTGCAGGAGAAGAGGAAGTTGCCTTGATGTTTTCAGCAGGAGAAGAGATGCATCTAATAGCCTTCTGTATGTGACTGGGAAGGAAAGTAGAAAAGGCAGAATGAGGCTGCCACATTGATCTGGAAAACCTCCCTGTGGGTAGACAAACACTAGGGAAAGAATCCTCAGTGAGTCAGTCAAGTCAAACATTACAGCATAAGAACTTGAAAATTGCCTTGCTGGGTTATTATGCCACAAGGTCAGTATAGTCCAGTGTCATGTTTCTAAGCAGTGGCCAGCTAGAATGCTCTGGAAGCTCGCAAAGCAAGGCATGAAGCCAATAACCCTCCTGTTGATTGAGAATTTTATTGCTTCTGAACATGGTAGGTCACTTGGCTAAAATAGCAATTGATAAACCTAATCTCCATTAATAGACTTATGGCACAATCCTAGTCATATTTACTCAGAAGTAAATCCCAGTGTGTTCAATGGGGCATATCCCAGGAAAGTGTGGGCAGGATTGCAGACCTAATTTGTCTAATCTCCTTCTGAAGCCATCTAAACCACATAGTAGGCAGGAAGGCAGAAATTGACAGCTGTATGCTCCAGGGCTTCTGGTAGATAGGGATTAGGATTCCTTGCCAGGTAAGGGCTCCCCATTCAGTAACACCCAGCCAGTTTCATAGCCCCGCAGTCTAAATCATGCATGAAGAATCCATTGGGTTGCTAAGGTGGAGGCTTCAAATCTCACTGTAGGCACAATGCTCCACACAGATAAGAACATAAGCCCAGCTGGATCAGGCCAAAGGTCTATCTAGTCCAGCTTCCTGTATCTCACAGTGGCCCACCAGATGCCTCAGGGAGCGCACAAGACAACAAGATACCTGTATCCTGTTGCCACTCCCTTGTATCTGGCATTAACAGCACAATCCTGCCCAGCCCCTCCTCTGGCGCAGCAGTGGTGGAGGGAGAACGGGATGCCTTGGGAGGGAAAGGGGATGCAAAGGGGATTTAAATCCCCTTTCCCTTCCAAAGCCCCCCACTCTGCCCTCCACCACCGCTGCACCAGATACTCATCGAAACACTACAAGAAACCGTTTTATTGGGGCTCAGGTGATGGCAACAAGCTCTTTGTAAGGAAGAGGACCACTTACACAAGGAAGAGAAGGAACTACAACAGCAAGGTCACATGGACCAGTAGCAATTGGTTGAGCTCCCCAGCTGTTGGGTCCCAGCATGGTTTGGAAGTAAGTTCCACTGAATCTAATGGGATTTATTCCCAGGTAAGCGTCTGTGAAATTGTGGCCTTTGGATTTCAACCATTTTTTTTCAAAATTTCTCAGATAGTTAATTTAATAGTTTCCCTGTAACTGTTTCCCACAGTAAGGTTGCAATTATATCCGTACTTTCAAACCAGCATGGTTTGAGGCAACTGGTGTGAGAAAACAGGATAGTGGTCTGGTTCCAGATCAGGCAGGTGATGCTATAAAGGGCCAGATGCAGATGGTGTGATTGAAGACAAGTTGGGGGCTAGGCTCCAGAGCAATCAGTCAAGAGGCAGAGGCAGAGGGCAGAGCCAAGCCCAGGGGCGTTCTTGTATAGAGCAAGAAGAGATACATGTTGGTTCTCCAAGTCACCTGATTCTTCCTGGTTGGCTGCAGTTTTTGATCTTGCCACTATCTTGGGTGAGTGGGTGGGTTCTGAATAGCAGCAAGGCTTGGGTCAGCTAGTTCTTCTCACTGCAATCTTGACTCTGGCATAGAGCGTGACGTGCCTGAACTCTGCTGTTAGAGTTCTTCATTTCATTTGAGAGCCCAAGTGCCTGACACCCAGTTGGGCTGAGGACTGGGCAAAGAAACTGAACTATTTTCCTCAGAAAATAGCTTGGTCCATTCCAAGCCAAACCAGACTCTGTCATGCCTCTCATAATGTCAAACCCATCATAATGTAAAGCCCATCAGAAGACAATCCCTCCCCCAACTCCTCATGAACCTTCAGCCCTGCTGGGCCCAAATCCTATCCAACTTTCCAGCAATGATGCAACTGTGCCAACGGGGCGTTTGCTGCATCCTGAGGTGGGGGGGCAGTCATGGAGGCCACCTCAAGGCAAGGGAACATTTGTTCTCTTACCTCAGAGCTGCATTGCAATGGCATCGGCGCTGGAAAGTTGGATAGGATTAGGCCCTCAGTCTGCTGGGTTGCTTCTTTCCTTCCAGACCTCCCTCCATCCACTTGCTGATCGGGTTTGCTGCTGCAGTAGCAGTGGGATGGATAGAGGGAGATTTCTCTATCCCCCCCCCCCCTTGGTATCCTGCGATGCCTGTGAACCAGGTGTGCTAGGAATAGAGGTCAAGGTGGCAATTTCACAGTGGAAGATGGCTTCCCATTGACCAGTCCTGCAGGTACAGACCTCATTAGTGGTCTGCATGTGGGGTGAGGGGAGCAGGAAGAGGAAAACATCCACATGAGGTGATTATGTATTCATTGTTTGGTGCACACCTATTGAAACTGAAATCTTTATTTCTGACTGGTAAAAAACAACAACCAAACATGTAGAATCTCTTGTGTATTTTATTTTAAAAAGGTATCTTACATAATTAATAAAATTATTATTATTATTATTATTATTATTATTATTATTATTATTAAAACCTGACAAATGGGTCCCCTGAAAGCCCTCAAGGTGACCACTGACCAATGGGATCCTAGGCCATAATGAATGCTACAGATTTTATCAGCAAAGGACCTAGCAAATGGATCACAATGGACTGGTGAGGGCTGCCCCTGCTCCTCTTGTAGGCCAAGCTGTCAAAGGCTATGTCAAAGCGGCAGGATGGTGTAGTGGTTTGGGAGTTGAACTTAGACCTGGAAGATCCAGGTTCAAATCCCCGCTCAGCCACGAAGCTTCCTGGGTGACCTTGGGCCAGTCACTATCTCTCAGCCCCACCTACCTCACAGGGTTGTTGTGAGGACAAAAAGGAGGGGAGGAAATATGTACACCACTCTGAGCTCCTTGGAGGAAGGGCGGTATAAAAATGTGAAAAATAAATAAATAAAATAAATATTCACCACAAAACAGGACTGCACTGAGCCAATGAGAAGAAACACTTCATCACTGCCACAGTTGAGGGCCAAAGATGTGTTGTGTCGCCTGTATTCTGTCAGCTCCATTGCAAGATTTCCTGCGTCAACGCTACTGCTCTCCCTGTTCTTGTCCTGGCCAGGACCTGAATCTCATACATTTCCTAGAAAATGTAGTAAACAGACAAGTACCAGAGACAAGTAAGTTTTCACTGCTTTGTTTATAGGATTTCAAGTCTCTTCTGTTTTTAATTTAATTGAACTTTACAAGTTTGATACCACATAGCATTTACAAATGAAACTTTTTAATACAGAAAATAGCCACTAGGAGGCATGCTTGTTCGGCTTCTTGGTTTCCAGTTCACTAGAATGTACAGTATTAACCAGGGCTCCCAGACAGACGTATCATGCCTCTGATTTCCTGCATCTATCTTCCATGCTGAAGAGAAGGTAAATGTCATCGCACCCGATTCTATATGTTTACTTGGAAGTACTTTACACTTAATCTAATGGGATTTATTCCCAGGTAAGCATCTGTGAAATAGTGGCCTTTGGATTTCAACCATTTTTCATAATTTCTCAGATGGTTAATTTAATGTTGGTGGGATGTGCTGCTTTAGATTGATTCATACATCCACGCTTTTTAGCAAACTGTTTTTGTAAGACACCTAGATTGGATCACTCAAGAGGACTGAAGGGGGAACGTTGCTGGCTATGTCATATATCCCCAACAGCAGTTTCTGAACCAACATATGTTGAAGTTAGATGGTTTTGGAAAAGTTCCAGCCAAAATTCTGAAAAATGCAAATCAGTAGTAGGCAAAACAATAATGCCGCAGGCTTGAGCAATGATGTCACAGGCTAGGGGTTGGTTGGTTGTGCTACCCTTCAGTTAATAATACAAATATTTGTATATGGCCATCTTCCAAATGTATGTTACCCTTAGCTTGGCACTGTGCCTCACCTGGCCCAGATAGCATCTCAGGAAGTTTACATTAATCAGGCTTGGAATATACACTTATAATATTCCATAATGCTCATTGCATTATGAACTAAATTGCATTTTCCTCAAAATAGCTTCTCTAGTTTGGAATTTAAACTGATTGCCTTCCTCCCTCTCTGGTGACTTGAAAGCTGTAACTGCAATGTCATATTCCAGGGGCTCTGGGAAATGTAGTTTTTCAGGGCATCTGAGTCCTTTGAATCCATGAATGCCAGTTGTCCTGGGACATTACATGACCCAGGGCTTCTTGTGCCTAGCACGTACATGCCATCCCAATTGCCGGCCATTCTTCAGGTCGCTGTGCACAAGAACCTGGTTGTTTTTCTTTTGCTGGCAACAAAAACAGACACCAGTGCAAAAGGCAAGATTCTTCCACAACAGAACAATGGCATCAACAAGTATGGTCGTTGATCATTAATGGACAAATTAACTAAACAAATTGGTGCCAATAATAAGCAAGGTAGTTTAAACTCTCTTAAAGATTTTTGGTATCCATTCATCTTCCTTGGAATTACTGAGCAATTAATTAACAGTTTTGCTGAAAGAGATACATTGTTTGGTTAGATAAACTTACGATGCAGCATCCTTTGTGCTATTCTTATGTGACTGACAGCGAAATCCTGTGTAAGGATCCGGCCTTGGATTTCCACCAGCTAAATAGCTGGCGGAAGTCAGAGGAAGCCATGTAACGGCCAAGCCAGCCCAGCGGGGACATGACCAACGCATCGTTGCCCCTTCCTGGACCAGCTCGCCCAATGGCCCCCCTCCCTCGCTTTCCGGACTGCCCATGCGGCCGGCACCGGAGACTCACCTTCCGCCGCCAGCTGCATGGACATTCCGGCGCCGGAGTGAGGGCGGTTGGCCTTGCGCCGGCCTCCCTTACTCTCAAATCGGCACAAACGTGCCTTATGGCACGTTTGCGACGGCTTCTGGCACCGGAGCGCTTTCTCCTGCACCAGAAGGTTACACAGAATCTCGCTGTGAATTCCTAACTAATAGCCCAATCCTATAGGCCCACTGCGCTACTGGGACTCACGTTCTGGCAGTGCAGCATGCTTTACAGTGGTTGCAAATCATGACCCACCATTCTGTGCAGCCGGGCTGCTGCTGTAAGTGGCCTTTGCCAGCGGCCTCCAGAAAAGCCCTGGCATAGGTAAGTCAGTGCATGCGCATGTAGGCAGAATGGGAAGGGGGGGAGGAACAGGGTGGAGAATGGTGCGAGAAGCTGTGTGTGTCAAGGTCAGGAAAGGGGCGGTTAGGATTGGGCTGTCTCATAAAACAGTGCAACGCTATGAGAGAAGATGCAAGACAAATAGGAGTTTTCTAGAAGCAGAGACTCAATATTTTATTTTCTTCTTCTGCTTTGTATCTCAGGAATACTCTAAAAATGCTAATTAAATCTGTGCTTTCAGCAGGCTGCTATTCCTCACACAACCTTGCTGTTTTTGCCATGTCTGTAGTATAATCACTGGACAAGGACAATGCAACTGCTACATCAGCTTATGCATGGTTATATTGATATCAGAGACTGAACCACACAGCCCCTGAAACTGCACCTTTTATTGGATCAGCTAGCCTAGGAAAAATATATTGTTCCATTGACTTTATGCTTTTCAGTTAGATTTGGATTATATCACCCATGGTAATGTTCCTGCTACTTTAAATACAAAATAAATTACAGTATAGAAAAAAAGTTGGCGCTACCGTAAAGTAGAATGTGAGTTGCATAAGAGCATATTCTACCATAGAGTACAAATTTTCTCATAAGCGGAAAACATCTTAGACTTAAAAAAATAATTGCTCTTATGTGACTGCTTTCTGTGAGCTTCCCTGATGATTGGTTAAGCTGTTGTGATGTCACAGACTGCTCTCAAATAGTGTAACTACTGAGGAAGAAAATGGGCAGTCCATAGAATAGTAACAAAGTGCACTTTCAGTGAGGGAAGCAGAATAGTTTGGCTAGAAGAACAAGACCTCTTTATACGTAAGAGTAAAGGAATGTTCAGGAGTGTTTTCCAAAAGAAAGACAGGCCTCTGCTAGTCCTTTTGGTCATGTAGAAAGTGAGTCAGATGGCAGGCTGTATGTATCCTTGGTAATCATATCACAGTGATATTTATGTTTATTTTGGCATGGGGGGGGGGAGAGAAGACCTCATATAGGTGCCAGCACTGATTAGAGCAACATGAGCCAGAGGGATAGCATTAATATAATACAGACTGGCAGCAGACTAAAGGCTGATCTACACCGCATGTATTCTTGCATGTCCCGGGCACATGCAGAGCGGTGTGGCTTCCTTTTTAACCAATCGCCATGGAGTTCCATTGCAATTGGTCATGGACCATGCTCATGTTTCAGAGAGGGCGGGACGCGGAGCTAACTGTTTGACCAATGGGATGAGAGGGGGCTTTCAGCCAATTGGAGCACACCTGTGTTTCAGCCAGTCAGTGTTGAGCTTTATTACAAGGCAGGAAAATCAGGAGGGACAAGTGCATTGAAGAAACTGGTAGAGCCCAGGGCGTTTCAGGGCGGGGCGTTCTGTCCCCTACGCTCACGAGCCTCCAAACGCAACGCAACCACAGTTGGTGTAGATCAGCCTTTACTACACTTTTGCCCTGGTGTTAGCTTTTGGGGGGGAGGAGGGCAGATAAGCTGCTTGGAGGAGGGAGCTTTTGAGTGGAGGAATGTTACAAAGTAGGGTGTACTTTCCCACTCTCACGATATCCTCAAATAGGTATTCCACCCACCCAAAGGCTCAAGACATGGATAACACACATTTTGAACCTGGGGGCTAGAACTTGCATAGCACAAGATTTGGAGCGTAAACTTGGAAGGAAGTTGTGCACCCTTCCTTTGCTCAAAATCTGCCACATCTACCCTTTTAAAAAAGAAAGAAAAGCTGGCACCTGGGCTTTGCAACATATGCCTGAACAAGCTGCATAGTTAGCCTGACTCAGAAGAGGGCTTGAAGGAAGGAAACCAAGGAACAGTATGGGGAAGAGAGTGGGCAGGCCACCAAATTCTGAAGTTCAGATACCATGTGCTAGACAGCCCCGAGGACAGATGAAGCCAAATTAATGAGGCAAAATTTCATGTAATGTTGGACTAAGCAGTCAAGTCTCAGGTTGCAGGTCTCTAGGAGCCCAAGGTTGTCAAATATGTCCCCTGCTATCAGGGATGTCTCTGATTCTGCTATCAGGGATCAAGTCTCTGGGTCCAAATCTCAAGTCAAGGGTCAAGTCTTTGCCCCCACGTCTTTGGTTGTGAGTTCTGAGTCCCTATCCATTTAATGGGAGAAATGGGTTTAAACCTGAATAAAATTTGACTTGTCGTAAAAGGCTCCAAGTCTCGAGTCAAGTCATTGATGCGACTTGAGTCCGAGTTAATAGACTCAAGCCTACTTCACTGCCCGCTTTGCAGCCTGTAGGAATATATGGTATCAGTCATCCCTTAGGAGGACCAATACATGTTAGGATTTCCTGAGAGATTGCATTTAGGTGGTTGTTCAGCCTTGGTTGAATTTAGTGTCCTGAACTACTGTTTATTTGGATCCAACACTGCCTGGCTGTTCCCTCCCCTGTACACTCCTAGATCTATTTAACCTATGCATTGGCAAATAAACAAATTGTAAAACCAACAATGCGACAATAGCCTTCAGTGCTTCCTTCACCATAAGACAAAAGCTGCTTTGAACTTCCGACTCAATGTTTCTTTCCTAGTAAAAAGGGGGAAACACAATCAGGAGTGCTGTGCTTGCCCCTTGGATTTGTCCATACCCATGCTGGAAAAAGAGTTTCTTGGAGAGCTCTAGATGTGCAGCTTTGCCAAATGCTTCTGCAGTATTGGTCTGTAGCAAAGGAGAATTCATTTTAATCTCTTGTACACTTCCGTGCATTCCTAAAACACCCTTTGAGAATGAGAAATGCCTTGCTGAGTCTCCTCCACATTAAAATCAGAAAGCTCTCAGGACCTAGTAACCACCCAAGAGACCCCCCTCTGGGGATTTTGGTATCCAGCAGCGTCTTCAGTTGTTTACATGGTGTTTTGATTATGAAATGGGCCTTGATGCAAGTCAACACACTCCAGCTAGGTCATGCTATACTTTTATTTTACCTCTTTGGGTTGATTTTGAAAGGCAAAGACTATCTTAGGAGGCCTCCTGAATTATTGTCTTAAGATCCATGTTCCAACTTTATCTGAACCTGGTTGCTGCAAGGCAAGAGACGGAAAACCTGTTTTCACTTATCTACATATCAGTATTAAATGAGAAAACACATGTTAAAGTGGATGTCATCCCAACTGAATCAGAGACACTAACAGTTGGAACCTATGTATACCCAAAAGTCAACCAAAGTTCACTGTGACTTGCTCCCACGCAACTGTGCAAAGAATTTCAGCCAAACAGCACAACCCTGTGCATGTTTAACCAGAAGCAGTATGACTGTATTCAGTGGGACAATCTCATGAAGTAGACTAGTCCATGAAAACGTATACGGAGATAAATTAGTCTAAGAAGCTGCAAAACTTTGCTGTTTTTGCAGCAATACAGCTAGCTCTCTGCAAGGGTGTTCAATGGGATTAACTCTCTAGTGTGTTCAGGATTGCAGCTACCACCTACTTAATTCTAGCCCCCAGGTTTTAAGTGTGCACAACCTCAGCTAGATCGCTATGGACAATGTAGGAGCCTATGGGTAGGATCTATTTCTGTTTTCACTCTTCTTCGCTGTAATGTCTTGGAACAGTATGCAGCAGGACTTTTCTATCAATTAGTATCTGTGAAACAGAAATGGAAAATGTATTAGAACAGTTTTCTTTTTCTCCATCTGTCTGTTTCCATTTGCCTTTTTGTTTAGACTTTGCATCTGAAAACAAAATGGGGAATGGGTGGGTGGAGTTGGTGTCAATTGTGTAAGCATCCAGGGTTTAAGGAACAGACCAGCCACCATGAATTCACACAAAGTTTTCTATTTGTTTTAAAGTTTGCTAATCATTTGGTACTTCTCAATCCCAATTCATTACATTCTTTGTATGGAGAGCTGCGATCTGGCCAGTGTTGCGTTCAGAGCATTCAAATGATCAGCGACCACCATCAGCTGTCCAACTTGCTGCATCCCCTGGGACACCATCTGATATTTTGGCCAGTGCAGTGTAAGAAATGCTACACCTGCTGCAATTCCCTCTTCTACACAACAATTAAAAACAGGAGTTGATCCTTTACATCTGCTCACTTGCTATTTGTCTCCTCGCCCCTTTTCTCTCGGCACAATCCTGTGTATAATTGCCCCGGGGGAGCGCACTCCCCAGCACAGGGTGTTGCGAAAGTGCTGTAAAGCACTTTCATGGCACCCAGAGGAAGGGCCGCCGGCACAGAGGCTGGCAACCCTCTTTTCCCCAGCGGACCATCCATGCACCCGCTGGGCAAGGTAAGTCCTGAACTGGCCGGTGCAGTGGCGGACCGGGTGGTGAGGGAGGGTAGCCATTGGCCACACCGGGCAGGGGGGATATCGGCAGCGAGCTCCACCGATATCCAAAGTATCCGTGTCTGTTGGAGAGCTGTTGGCATGCCAAGCTGATGAGCTGCAGAGTCTCTGTGAGGGAGAGAAGCTGCAGCTGCACTTGAGCGGGAGTCAAGGTTGTCTGTCAGTCGAAGCGTGGTGAGTCCACCAGAGAGATGCTGGACTGTGAATGAAACCATCTAGAATGAAGGGTTCTACATTAGAAAGATTAGAACATATTATTGTATTGTAAACACATTGGGGTCTAGAAAGTCTGCCTGTGTAAGCCATCTTTGAATTAACGTCGGAGGAGAAATCCAATGACCAAAGAAAAGGCGGTATATAAATACTGATTATTATTATTGTTAGCTCTCTAAATTTAAACATGAGATTATACTCAGGATCTCTAACAGTTGAGGCATAACTGCTTTCTTGGATATGCATTCTGGCTTAAGAAAGTAAGAAGTGTTTTGCTGAATCCAAACTTGTCCAGCAAGAATCTCCACAACCAACAGGTGTGAGATTGTCCATCAACACTTGGCCAATGGCCTACTGGTGCACAATGATCTGTCTTCTACCTTACATATGTGCATCAAGTATGGCTCTTCTCCAACAGGTTTTTTAAACCAGGTAGGTGAAACAAACAACTAAAGTTGGCAGTTTTCTTGATCTCTGTCTAAACAGCTCAGAAAATCAGTATAATATATTTATGCATGCAATATATGCGAGAGAAACTTATGAAAAGGCAAATAAATGAAGTGGGGCACAGAAATGGGATCATCGTTTTTATATTTGGGTGTGCAAGTTAAAATCAAACTTCGATGGAAGGAATAATCCAGTTATGATCAAAGTAGGAGTCCAATAGCAAGTCCAGTAGCAAGGAACGTAGCTTCCATTCAGCCAAAGGTGTGGAGGGAGGAAACTGTGCTAGTGAGCCATGACCATACCGCTGGTTTGTTATTTATTAAACACTAATAACTGAACTCAATACTGATCAGAGAGAGTATACACATCTCACAAAAGATTTCTAGGTGACAACCAACCACAATACGTATAACTGGAGAAACAACAGCCATGGCCACAACAGTAATGGGGTTTCATTAACCAACGTTCAAATTTACTAGAAAGCAAAAGTTACACTAATCCTTTAGTAAAGTTTACAAACATTTAAAAAGTGCATAACATTTGAAACAAAAAAAAAGTGACATCACCTTAATTAAAAAAAATAGGACTGGGAGGGTGGAACAGCTCTGTGATTGGCGTTCATTTGATTGCCACAAGAATACTTATTTTTCTCTCTGATTTCAGCTATTGAGAGATGAGAATACACCAGTTATAAATAGCATAGTAAATTCATCATACCAGGGAACAGGTATTTACTAGCTTACTGGGGTTTCTTCCCGCATTCGTCTCCCTCCGTCCCGCCCCCCCCCCCCCACACACACATACCACATTTCTCCTTCTACATTGTATTGATAAGCTTGCTCTTACAACTATGGCACTAATAAAATAAGATTTAAAAAGAGTGAGAAAGAATAAATCCATGAAGAATGAAATTAAAGAAAAGATTCAAATGGAATCTTAGATTCCCAACTGGCTACAGGCAAAGTGATCTAACTGTACTGAGAAAACACAAGACATTATGAGACTATACATCAGTTACTTTGTATGTTCATTTCGTAAATGAAAGAATGCTAGCTTTAGCTATTTCATCAGTTTAGAAGCGGACTTCATAATCTATCATGTGTACACCACCACGCTATGCCAAAAAACAAAAAAAACACCCAACACAAAAATAACCTCCTAGCCCTTTAAAAACAAGTGGTAGAAAAATTCACAGTCACAGAAGTTGCCTTTGTAAGCATTTTGAGACGGGGCAGTGAGGAGCGTCAAAATTGTACAATATAAAACATTGTAAGTAACAGAGCTGAAAACACAGAAGCAGAGTTCTTAACAAACAAAAAAACAAAAAAAACAGTGCTTCCCTTACAGGTGGTTTTTTAATCGGTGAACACTCTAGCCAGACAACCCCTGCAGATCACTGAAGCCATTGTCATACAATGCAATTCAAGCCTCTGGTGAGCTGAAGGCCATTTGCTACGAGATCTAGTTTGCCCTACTTCCTACAGGCATTTCATCCAGTGGTCATCCTTGCAGTGGGATCCATCCACCAAGAGAGTCTCAAGTTCAGCAACAAAGTCTCAACCATTGCTAACGGAGGGAGAGAAAGTTCTGTCTGCTGCTGCTGCAACCCACACTTCCATTTTTAGCACTGCACTGTGCAGGTTCCAGTAATGAGACCCATCCATTTTTTTGTTCATCAGCTTGCTCACAAGATACAAGTTTTTCCCAACAGGTTCTTGCTGCTGGAAAGCATCTTGCAGCTGCTGCCATCAGTCAAAGAGGGATGTCAGCTTTCTGGTTTGGCTGCTTCCCCCTGGGCCTCTCCACTTTGCTCTGCAGGATTTCTCTGTGCATCTCCTTCCCCTTCTGCAAGAAACAAAGAAGGTGAACTGTAGCAACAAGGCGTCTAGACCAAACCAACTGAGATCCGCAAATGCTACAGCATTTAAGGTCAGCGGATAAGAGTGTTAGACTAACTTGGGCAAGTCGGTCCTGCTTGGATTTACCAAAAACACAGGGCTGTTACAAGGACAAGATAAAGGCACTCCGAAGTACTATGATCAAGAGAACATTAGGTGTGCCCTTATACGCTGGCAGTGACTGGGTAGCAAGGAGCTGTCTAACTTGCCCCAGTCACAAGTGCTGTTATAATTTGTGAGAACGGCACTGTTCTCGCAACAACCCTGGATCCAAATGTTAACCAGCAGCAGTGTACAAGGATGCCATGCAGAAGTGGGTGCTATGCTGCCATAATAGGAATTACAGGTGGGCCCCCATATTCACGGATCCGCTATCCACGGTTTCAGTTATCCACAGATTGCGGGGACCCCCCAGGCGTTTTTTTTCCCCAGTAAGCTTTGTTTCTTCCATAAACAAACAGGAGAAGCAGCCTCTGGCTGCTTATTGCAGGCAAGTAGAATGAGACTAAGTCCTAGAGAGGCTCTGCAAGGTTAACAGAAACCTTGCAGAGCCTCTCTAGGACTTAGTTTCGTTCTACTTGCCTGCAATGGAGGCTGCTTCTCTGTTTGTTTTAAGGAAGAAACAAAGCTTGCTGAAAGAAAAATAAAGGCTGATCTACACGACAGCGTCGCGGAGCGTTTTTTAATCCGGCAGAGCCGCCGGACCTCCGCCCCACTGCCGCGTACTCCAAGTCGAGTGTTCTATTTTTTAGGGGGTGTGACGGCAGAGCTTGGAGGTGGCTCGCGGAGCTGCTGCAGCCTACCAATCACAGGAGGGGGGGAGGGGGGCTGAATGCCAATGTGAACGACAACCAATCACCTTGGAGGTTACATCCACACAGCAACTGCGCTTTCTTAGGAAGGCGGGACAACATGAGGGGCAACAGGCTTGAAGACATTCCCCCGCTTCCAGCGCGGAGGCGCTAGGCAGAGGCGACGGCGGAGCCTCTGCCTGTCATGTAGATCAGCCTTAAGAGCTGGGGGCATGCGCGCACGCCTGCCAGCAGGGGAGGCAGGGCGGGGGCCCCTCAGGAAACCATGGAGGGGGTGTTCGCTCCTATCCACAGTTTCAAGTATCCACAGAGGGGCCTGGAACATATCCCCAGCAGATACGGGGGGAGCACTGTACCTCTTCGAAAGGAAACACAAGTACAAAACCACTCCCCCGCCCCCAATAGAAGCAATAGGCAAAAGTGCAGCAGTCTTGTCTTGTAATCAAAGAATAGTTACCATTTTTTTAAAAAAAAAATTGCTTCCTGAAGGCAATTGTTCAGACTTCTAACCAAGTTTTGTCTTGCAACTTGTGAGTAATGGCAAATTCAGAAATGCCAGTGTGACAGTTCACAGACACAGAGGTGAAACTGAACTTTAACCACCAACATTGACCATCAAAGTTTGGACCTTTGGGAAGGGCTGGCTGGCTGGCTGACCCCCCCCCCCCACTCTTATACTGATTCAGCCTATTAGTCCAGCTAGCTCTTCAAGGTTATTGGCAGATATGTCTTTCACTCTTGCTAACCTACATCCTTTTACATGCCAGGAACTAACGCCTATACAACCGAGCACCATTTCTCCTAGGAGAGAGGATGGTGTGGAGTATTTTGACACTCCTTTGCCATTGACAATGCCTGCCATAGATGCAGGCAAATGTTAGGAAACAGAGCTTTTATGAGACTGCGGCCATCAAGCTCAAACAAGTTTAATTGTAATACTGGGACCTCCTGCTTGCAAAATATTTCCTCTACCACTAAGCTATGAACCCTTTTCAAACAAACAATGATTCATAAGTACACCTATAAACTAGTCCAGTACAAAGGTAAATCTGCATATACGTTACAGCCTAGGTTACGGTTTCTACTAACACCCAATATTTTAAGCATTATTGTTTCTACTGTGGGTACTTACCAGTTTTGTTTAAATCAAGTTCTGATAACTTCAGGGATAGTTCACTAGAATTCCCACTTGCAGAGGATACAAGGATATCATGAAGTGCATTTCTTCTCCCGGTTCTTCCGGATGCAATAAAATCTGCATATGTAGATTCCACATCAGTCATTGCTAACAAGTATCCACATAGCAGTACCTGAGGAAAACCAAAACAAAAGCAAACCTATATTTAGGATATTAGAAAAAGAATGTAGCAAGGAGCTGGAGATGAATCATGAAACGTTCAAACACATCCCAAAAAAATACCATTAGGTATTTCTCATCTTATGAATTAATTCATTTTGGAAAGCTAACACAACATACCCTAAAAATGCTGGTTGCACTTATTTTATTGTTGCATTTGCAGAACGAATGTTTGGAAAGAGATTAGTCAATATTTTGGCCACCTAATGCGAAGAGAGTACTCTCTGGAGAAGATTCTGATGCTGGGAGAGATTGAAGGCAAAAGGAGAAGGGGAAGGCAAAGGATGAGATGGTTAGACAGCATCACCGATGCAACTAACATGAAAATGAGCGATCTCAGGAAGATAGTGGAGGACAGGAAGGCCTGGCGGGATATGGTTCATGAGATCACGAAGGGTCGGACACGACTTAACGACTGAACAACAACAACAAGCTGACCATAGCCTGGCTCAACTGGGATGCACACAAAGGAATCAAATACCTTGTGTTGACTTTAAGTAATTCAAAGCATGTGGCATTTTTATTGGGACACCTTCACAAAATTTCCTCACAACTGTGGCACAAAACAGGAATTCAAGGGATTGTAATTCAAACAGCTTCATCATAATGCTATATTACCACACCAATTTAGCAACATACTGTAACTGTTGTCTGCCATCCTAGGCAAGCAATTGTTGGCTAATTAATTTCGATTACCCAGGAAAAATGCAACAATAAGAAACACATTGCCCCAAATCACAAAATATGACCTATGCCAAAGCAGGAAGCTGTGTCCTCGTCTCTCAACCCACACTGCCCCCTAACACAAGCCTTCTTTATGCTTTTTAGCTCCAATATGGGCCAAGAATGAAGTTCATAAAGCCAGTGCTTTGGACTATTCTCAATACCAGGTAAGTACAAATGGCACTCTCTCTTGTACAGAGCCTAGTTCGCAATAGGCACTTAAACAATACTGTTTCCATCTTGTTCCATTTATTTTAAAACATATACCCGGCCCTTCAGAACCAAGCCTCACACACAACACAAATGAATAAAAATTCTATAGGATAAAACCAAAGCCACCAACAATATCAACACACACCAGAAGAAAAAGCTACATAACTGCAAATCTCCACCCTTTTTTTTTTTAAATATAGGAGGTTTTTTTTTTTTGGGGGGGGGCTTTTTACCAGTCTGTAAGGTAAACAAATTAACAGGCATCTATTAGGAGACACTTCCACAACCCAGGTGTCATGATCAAGAAAACTCCGCTGTTTAAATTTCTTCCCAACCCACAGGTGTTGTACGCATTTGACTCCCGTTGCATATATACACCCTTGGGTCAAAATGCCTTAACCTGCAGATTTCATCTGAGTGTGGATTGCACTGGAGCGGGGCCTAGCTAACAAGTCTTCATGAGTGCCTGTGTGCATCTGTTTGTAATATTAAGGAAGGTTATATTTTATTTATTTCACATTTTTATACCACCCTTCCTCTAAGGAGCTCAGAGTGGTGTACATATTTCCTCCCCTCCTTTTTGTCCTCACAACAACCCTGTGGGGTAGGTGGGGCTGAGAGATAGTGACTGGCCCAAGGTCACCCAGGAAGCTTCGTGGCTGAGCGGGGATTTGAACCTGGATCTTCCAGGTCTAAGTCTGACTCCCAAACCACTACACCATCCTGGCTCCCTACACCATCCATACCATTCCCACAGGTATGCCAGGACTGATTCATACAGAGCTTTAGAAAGAGTCACAAGTCTTGGAATGGTACTGCCCTTGGAATGTCAGGGCAGCCTTCGCCCAATGTGCTTTTCCTGACAAGTGATGGGTAGTTGCTGCATTTTGCATTGCCCGATGCTTCCAAGCCTTTTTTAAAGGCAGGCCCACACAGACTTGAGCAAGTCTGAGTCAACGGCTTCATGAGGGGGATTTGATGTGTAGGTTCAGAGATCCACAACTACTGTCCTGGTGCTCTCAGCCTCCATGTCTCCACCACTTTCAAACCGAAGGGTGTTCTTGAGATAAACCTGTTCTTGACAAGCCTTTGTCTATTTTGGTCTTTTAACTTGCGCTTTCCTTCCCAATCTCTTTCCCTCACTCTAAGCACAGCCAAGAGACGAATAGCTGTACGAGCCTTCCTGGAGCCAATTTGAACAGTTATTTGAGAAGCAGGCGGAAGGGGATTAGGTACAACATTTATATGGGCTAAAGATAGCCATGTTGCATGTCTCAGCGAGTAACGTATCCATGCAGTTGTTTCGACTGATGAAACTTCTGAGAATGGCATGCGACAGGGCCCCACAGCCCAAACACTGACACACTAATGGATCTAAAATGGAGGTCACAGTCCTCTCAGGCTTATTATTATTATTATTAACAGTATTTATAGACCGCTTTTCAACAAAAGTTCAAAGTGGTTTACAGACAAAATCAAATTATTAAATGGCTCCCTGTCCCAAAAGGGCTCACAATCTAAAAAAGATGCAGAAGAACACCAGCAAATAACCACCAGAAAAGAGACTGTTGTAATGCAGATCTGTCTAAAATCCTTGGTCTGTCTCCATTTTGAGTTTCCTGTCTTGGTTTTTCTGCCTGCCTGCTTCTGTAGTCCCAGTGATTGGCACTTGGCCAGAGGCCTTGGGAGCTGTGCTTCAAGCTGCCTTGTTATTCCTTATCTGCATGGGAACCCTGATATCACAACTTCTCCCAATTAACTAGCTGCACCTGTGCTGGACATCACGAGCTTCTCAGACTTGGGAGGGGGAGCGAGGAGTGAGCTCATCTTCGGGAACTTTCCCCTGCGTGTTGCCCTTTCATTGGTCTGCTCCCCCCTGTCAATCATCTTACCCTAAAATGTCTACTTAAGCTACTATTCTGGCATCCATCTTCTCTCTCATTATTCTTACTCTAACTGGTCTTTGTTGGAGACAGTCCTCCCTATCTGCTGTTACTCCTATGGCTTGACTTGGCCCTCTGCCTTGGGCAGGTCAGCCCTGCACCATCCTGCTGGGATGGCTATTCTTTTTTCTCATCATGGTGAGTGTGTAGGGACAAATGTGTTAGCTGAGGAGTTAGTTCTTTGTTATTTTAGTGCTGTACTCTAGTATTTGAAAGTTATGCCTTGTTGCAGCAACCTAGTTGCCTGTACCCTTTTACTTGTATTACTATGCTTGGTTTGCGTAGCCTAAAGTTAATAAACACCTATCTATTTCACCGGAGAGTGTTTCTTTGGAACCCTGGAAACTAAGTCCTGGAAGCCTTGTTGCTTAGTCACGTACCATCTGTGTTGCACGTTGCATCCCTGTCTGGCTTGGTCAGCCAGACCTGGGACCAACGGTTCACTCTGTACCCCTTCCCAGTAGCCTGGGACAGGAAGGGCTAGGAGGCACCCAGTGCTGGTGGCAGTCTACCTGTGCTATCCCCTTGGTCAGGGGTTAGTTGCTTTTACCCCCCTGTGGCTCAGGGGTGCCTTCTCTCCTTGGCTAGGAGTGGACAACCAACCGATTAGAGAGCAAATCTTCTCTGGCTAAGGTGGCCGGCCTTGGGTTGTGCCGGTATCGAGGCTAGGGGGGGGTGAACCTCTCTATGACAACTGTGCTGGGGTGAAAGGGGGGCAGTTTCTTTTGCCCCCAATAGGAAGAAACTTTGTCTAAAGCAGGGGTTCTCAACCCCATTCCTGCTGAGTACCACGGAAAGTGACTGGCAATGACATCATCGCCAGTTACTTCTGGGTTTTCAGGGGCTAGAAAATGCAGGTAGGAGGCTGTGGGAGGGCCCTTCTCAGCGTTCGAGAGGCTCAGTCAAAGGCAGGAGCCTCTCAGGAGCGAAAACGCACCGAAAGCGCCATGTCGGAGCGGGGTTCCGGTGGTCCAGCATTCCACATACAACCAGCAGTCAGCTGAACTACCACTGGTTGAGAACCCCTGGTCTAAAGATTCCCTTGAAATTAACAAAGCCTTTCACTGGTTTTTATATCTGACAGACTCCTATATAAATTTAAAATTCCCTAAAAATCTCCCTTGCAGGAAATGAGTGGGATATTGTTATTTGCAAAGGGGAATGATGGTGTAGCAGGAATCTCTAGCTTCTCTCCCTCATCTCCTCCCCCCCCCCCCCCACACACACACCTGGGTGCCTTAGAGCAGACAGGGATGGAGGAAGAGCTACGCTGGCTCCTTTCAAATTTCAGCTCATTCACGGACCCATGAGAAAACTGCTCCTGCCATGAAGTTAGGCCAGATTCATACATGGGGCAATCTCCCCCCAAGTAGCCACTCTTCATGTCTGGGCACGGCTCTACAAAGTTTGGGCGTGACTTAACCATACCAACAGAAAGCTCCCAAACATTGAAATGTGATGGAACCAGTGTGGTTGCTAGTAAGCACAGGGGGAACTGCTCGTACTGATGGTTTGCTGCATGTAACTCCACAGATCCAGCTGTGCTGTGCTATAAGTAGCAACCTGATTTGGGCCTTAGAGCTGCCAGTCAGGTAGGTCAAACAAGCAAGAGAAAGGAGTTCTGTGATGTTGCAGAAAAGTGGCGGCTGGTGCAGGCAAACCACCCTAGTAACAATTGTACCAGCTAAAACAGTCCTGTTCATTGGGTGAGGCTTTCAGTGGTGTCAGGAAAGAGAGGACAACGACATTGAGTGGCACCACTAAGCCGCCCAAAGCTTGTTCCCAATATCTACAATACCTTTGTGACAAGTTATATTTCTATTGCAGAGAATTTGGCTAGGGAAGAAGACAGGTGCGAAGCGGGAGAGGTGGCAAGAGAGGATAGGACAGAAGATTTCCCAAGGGTTGCATTATATACATCCATCTTGCCCAGTGACAGACGACATCAGTTGGGGAATTAAACAGGATAAACAATATAGTAAATTAGAGTGAGTATTAAAAAGGGGGGGGGGAAGACTCCTGAGCATGCTTAGGCTTTGCTGAGCTTTACTTCTGTGTACTTAGAGAGGACCCACCCCCTTAAAATATGTAGATACCATTTTATTTTGGGTGGCTGCATTTTATTTCCAAGTTGACAGGTATGCAACTAATAATTCACTATTAGCATATAGGATCATCTCAGACTAGACCATGGGACAGGACATTTCCTGCAGCAAAATGTTGCATTTTGATCCCTTACTTGTCAAAGATTTACCAGTTCCTCTTTGTCTATGGAGGAGTCTGATCCCTTTATCCAGTGCTGATTTTGGAGACTAAGTGCAAAGCCACTGGGTAATTGGGCAAATAACCAGCTGCAGAAAGCCACTTCTCAAAAAACAAACAACGAAGCTTGATACTAATTTAGCATCAATCCACGGCTACACACTAATTATTCTCTGTCAGGCTGCCGATTTACAGCAATCCGTTAATGCAGCAGCTTGTTACAAGGCCTGTTCTCGTGCCCCGCTATAAAGTGCACCTTGCTCTGCTGATTGCAATGGGTCTGCCTGGCAACAGACGCGAGCATGCCGTTGCATGTTGTCAATGAGATAGCCTTTGCTCATTTCATGCTAGCTTCCATGATAACCAAGCTACACACTCACAGAAGTGTGCTGATGCTCTACAGTCCATGCTTTGTAGTCCCTCTCAGTTTCATGCTTATTTGTATCCTCAACTGCCAATCTCCCAAAGAGACCACCAAATAAAAACAGGTTAGACTGGACTTCCATATAGATATAAGGCAACGGACAGATTCTACCTAGACAAAAGCTCCCTTCAGATGTTATGCCATTCATGGAGACCAACGCACAAGGAGGGGGGGGGGGAGAAGGCATACTGGATAATCATGTCCCAAAGGCCAATACGCTCACTAGCCATGTCCCTGTACTTTCACAAATCTGGTACTTGTCCACATTTGATGCTGCCCCCTGAAGAAGCCACCCAAAAAGAGTTCCTTTTCCTTACATTTTCCAAGGAAACAGAACCCATTTTCAGTTAGGAATAGTATCCCATGCAATGAAGGATTTTGTTTATTGCCTAAGTGCATTTGGCAGCAACTCCTAAATTCTAAAACATTTTTTTCCTCTTAAAGAAATGAACCATTAACAATGTGTGAATGTCCCCGTGTTTTTAACAAGTCTCTTCCATTAGACTGAAGGAAAGCTAATTGTGCAACTGAAGACTAGTAAGAGGACAGACAGCTTTTAAAAAAAACTCATAAAACATCTTTTGCCCTTTGGGGTCACACTTGTATGCTTAGCTCCTTTCTGCCATCTTAGCAGAATGGCATAAGACACAGCCATTTTATTTGGGAGAAACAGATAATGAAATCCTACCGTATTAGGTTGTAGTTTGCAGAAAGAGATACCTCAGAAACCTTCTATTTATAAATATGGCTGATTTTGTACTGGTTCTTCAAAATATAGCCAAGTTTCATCTTACAATTTGGAAAAGGCTTAATATTTTTTAAAGCTAGGTCTAGCAAGACTACCAAAAAAATAAAAATAAAGTCAAGCTATCAACATTCTATCAATATCAAATAAAGAAAATTTATAACAAAAATTGCTATCAAAATGCCCATCAATGAAGTAGATTTTTTGTAAAGTGTTATTCTGTGAGCTGTTACATTAACAGCGAAATCCTGGGTAAGTTTCCAGCACCGAAGCGAGTGCTCTGTTGCTGGAAGCTGTCGCAAATGTGCCATAATGCACCTTTGCGCCTACTTTGGAGTACGGGAGGCTGGCCTCCCTCACTCCGCCGCCAGGATGTGCATGCAACCACCAGAGGCAGGTAAGGCTCCCGCCGGCAGCCGCATGGTCCGGGTGGCGAGGGAGGGGGGCCATTGGGGGAGCCGGCCCAGGAGGGGGCGGGGATGGCGTCGGCCATATCCCTGTTCCCGCTGGGCTGGCTCGGCCATTACACGGCCTCCTCTTCAGAAATCTGAATGGCAGAAATCTGAGAAGGCCGATTGTAAGCCGGGGACGGCTTACACCTGGGGAAGGGGACAAATGTCCCTTTCCCCGAGTAGACCTCCAGCCCGCCACATGATGATCCGGAGTGGGGAGGGCCACCAGCCGGATCCTTACACAGGATTTCGCCCTACGTGAATGCATATACATAGTAGCTAGCAGATTCTCTTTCTTCATGAAAACCATGGGTGTTTTACACTATGATCCAGTCATAATCATTTGATTTGTGTAAAAGCATGTCATCCACTGCAGGGCTTATATACGAAGTACTGTAGTAACAACACTTTAGATTTACCGGTATATAGCTCTTTCCAAGCATTATCTTGATGATGTCCTTAAATGAACCGCCTTGAGTGCCCTTGCTGGGAGAAAGGCGGGGTATAAATTCTTTAAATAAAATAAATTAATAGGGTTGAGTAAATATTATCCCCATATTGCAGCCAGGGAGTTGAAGTGGAGAGTGAGTGGCTTACCCAAGGCCATCAAGTCAGCTCATGGCAGAGGTGAGATTTAAAATCAGGGAAGTCCCTATTTGCAGTTCAGTCTCCTAATCAATATGCTACGCCAGCTCCGAGTAGTCTGATGAGCTGTTTGTTCAGATGGGCCAGGCTTGGGTTATTATGCGATGATGAACATGATGGGCTACACTGTAAAAAAATAGGTTTGGGAAAAATCAGAGGAAGAGGGAAGATTTTGTAGTTACAGCTCAAGACACACAACTCCTTTAACTACCGCCCCAGCACAAAACCGCTGTTTAGACGAGGTGAAGGATGGTAGTAGTTCCACCACTTCCTCACTCCTTTTCACCCTGAAAGTGTTCCCAAACCATCACAGCAGTTTTCCCTAGCAGTAGAAATGATGGCTACTGCTACTCTGGTACATATGCTGGGGGCTCCCAACCTGAAGAAAGGAGGTATGTCCCTTTGTGGGAGCCTGGCAAAGCACAAGGCCACACCAGAACAGGACATGGTCATTGGGTACTGAGCAACATACTGATGGGCCTTAGCTCAATGGTAGAGCATGTTCTGCATACAGAAGATTCCAAGTTCCATTTTGGACATAATTTTGGATTGGGAAAGGCAGCCCCCCCCCCCCGTCTGAATCTCTGGAGAGCTACTGCCAGTCAAACAAGCCTAAGTTAGATGAACCAATAGTTTGCCTCCATATAAGACCATTTCTAATGCTCCCGAGGTGACAGGCCTACAGAAGATTTACCAATGGCAAATCGTGAGCAGAAGTTAACAAGAAACAGGTAAGCAGAAAGCCGCACTAGAGCAATGGAATAAACTGCTATTAGCAACATCCCAGAGAAATAATAAACTCTTCTGGGCATATGTTTCAGGCTCTTTTAGGAAAGTTGCCTTCAATCCAGCTTTGATTTCTCCATCTAGATCGGCAAAATACTGTACGTACCAGCTGCTGTGGAGGTATATATAGCTAAAATCATTCCACAAGTTTTGTATGGTATCCCAGTGTGGTATACCAATTTTGACCAATCTGTTGAAAGAATCCAAGCAATGTTCCTATGGAAAATTCTGGGGTTACCTACTTGTGTACCGTATTCAGTCCTATGTTTAGAAACTGGCCTTATTCGATTGACGACCATAATATGGTTGAGGTTGGTGAAATTCTGGCTTAGACTTTATTATAACTGTAATCAAGATAGTCTGCTGTTCCAACTTTTTTCAGAACCTGTTCCACCTATTGGGGCAATAGAATTACAACGGAAATTAAACTCCTTGGGCCTCGATGTGGAGAGGTTGGGTATGTTGAGCCAGGCGGCGGCCTATCACGAAATTAAGGCCAGAATCCTAGATATTGAAAATCAGGAGTTGCATATTGCGGCACATACGACCTGTTCCCCACTACAATTTCACATTTCTATCAGCTTTGGGAAGATGGCACCTTATATTTGTAGTCTTAAGTGCCCCCAGTTGCGTAGAGCCCTTTCTTTAGCAAGGTGCAATGCTCTCCCGTCTGCTCTGTTACTTGGTGGATATAGTGGAATCCCAGCTTCTGAGAGGTATTGTCCTTGTGGAGTGGGTTGTGTAGACTAATTATTACATGTGTTTTTGTATTGCCTACTCCACGAGGCACCTTGCAAGCAACATCTGGGCCCTATATTAGTCAAGCTCCAGGGCTGGGCAGATCAGGAGGTAATACGTTACCTTTTATCGACGGAGATGGATGACGTAATGGAAAGATCGGCAGCCTTTGTTAATACAATCATTATAGCATGTAAAGCTGATAGTATTCCCTATGATGTTTAAGCTGTAATTTTGTCGTGTTTGTAGTTTTGTTTGTTTGTTTGTTTTAGATGTTTGTAATATAAATATTATGTGTTATATGTTATGTTTGTTTTTATGCCAATAAAGGTTCCTATATCTATATCTAAGAAACAGGTAGTGAGAGCAGGAGGACAGGGTAAGGGCAACAAGTATCAATGGACCAAACTAGCCAGGAGGCTGGTAGATGCCTATGTTATGGATCTTTACCAATCACATATTAAGTGGGTGTTAAGGGGGGAAAGGGGGGTTCAATTAACCCCTTTACATTGGGGAGGCAAACTCAATGAGTCTACCACCTGTAGCCTGCCTCCCTGAAAACCCTCTGTCCAAGTAATTTCTTCCAGTTAAGTTCACTTCCAGCAACAGTAACTAGCTGAGAGGGAAAAAACTTGGGGAAGGGAAGGGGAAGACTGCAGGGAAGACAGTCCGGTTTGCTTTTTAAAGCTCTTTTGCTTAACAACAACAACAACAACAACACTCTTCTGCTACTCCTTCAGACAGACTGACCATTCTTTGCTCACTAAGCAATTGGGGCAAATCTGAACAGGATAAGGCTGCAATCCTTTACACACTTTACTTGAATGCATGAAGACCTACTTCTGAGGAGTCAACCTACAGCACAACGCATAGGATTGTGCTGTAAGAGAACGTGATCTATTACAGTCACATCTAGTTTTGCATAATGTCAAGTCAGAGCTAGAAGTAGTTGATTCCGGACCAGGGACAGCTCCAAAGGAGTCAACAAGTTGCAGTCTGCCACTTGTTGAAGCAATCAACCCTTCTGGTAGAGGGACTAAAACTGTCCAAGCATTGCCACACTAGGCAGGGAAAGCATCCTGGCATGCAGCCTTTTACTCTCACTTTGCTCAATACCCCGTCAGCATCTGAGGTGGGAGTTCTCAGAGAAGCAAGTGCCTCCCTGTCTGCAGTCAGTGTCCTTGCTTCTTATTGTGCCCACTTCAAAAGTCCGAGTTCCCCTTGTCATGGGGATCTGTGGACCGAGATCCAGCCAAATGTGAAGTACACAGGATTTCCACTGCTGCCTCCTCTGGGCCTTCAAATACTGTTTGGACCCAGGCACATGACATCGGATTGGATCTTTACGCCAATTTGTGTTTGAGCACAGAACGTTTTGAGAAGAACACATGTTCATTTACTGTACTGTATCTGTCCTGAAACTCAAGGCTAATATACAGTGCTGAGGACCCCAAAGCTTAGGGCTGGGCCTCTAATGAGGCTGGGTGAAATGGCCAATTCAAATGGTGGGTTGGCAGGAGGTAGTGAGTGCCTATACAGGGCAGGAGGTCTGGCTCAGTTGGTAGAGTTGCCGCAGTAAGCCTGAAGATCTGTGAACGGAAGTTCGAGACATGCCACCGACAAAAAGCTGTGAACACTCTGTGAGGAGGAGAGAGAAAGCTGCCAGCTGCACCTGTGTGGGAGGCAGAGTGTTGTTGGCAGAGCATGGGAGGCAAAGGCCAGTGAGAGGCCAGACTGCGAAGGAAACCATCTAGAATGAAGTTGTTCTTGCAAGACTGAACATTTATAAATAAATTGCAAAAATCCCTGTTAGGGGGTTTGGGAAAGCCTGCCCATATAAACCGCCTTGGATTAAAGTCGGAGGGGGAACCCAGTGACCAAGAAAGGCGGTATATAAATACTGTATATTAATTATTATTATTATTATCCATGCCTGCCTGCCACCTCCACTGGTCTGCCTTCCCTGGAGCACTGGTCGAAGCTGCTCCTTGTGCTTGGAAGGAGCGGAGCAGAAGAGAAAGGAAGTGGAGTGACAAGTGGAATAGGAACCTCGAGCAGCTCCTGGGATGCCACCATTCTCTAGGCCACTATTCTACTCCACACACTTCCACTCACTTCTCTCTGTTTGACAAAAGGTAGAATTTGGGGAGCAAGACTAGTAGAGACATTGGTGGCAGTTGGGGAAAGAGAACAGAAAGGAGGCACATCTGATAAGCAGCTTTAATATTCATTCTGTGAGCTTTTCTTTCCAGGAAATGTTCTTGCTTTTAAAACAGCAGTTGCTATCATCTAATTTACCTGTACATTACTATCATTCTTTTTATTGAAATGGCACCTGAAGGATAACCAAGGATGTGGATTGAGAATCCTTTCACTACTACAAACACATGAACGTTGGTCCAGCCTGGCCTTAATAGTCCCTGCTGAGTTATTACAACAGAACTGCAGAAGAAGACCGTTGTGTTTTCAGACTCTGGTGTTTTTATACAGCAGGTATTTTTTTTATAGCAGGACCATCTTTCAAAGAAGCAATAAAGACCTCAAGCTTCAAAGGAAAAAATTAGGACAAAGGAGTGAAAGTTTGAAAGAGAACCAATAAAGGAAACAGTCAATTATTTCCAGAGGGCAGCCCAACAGAACTATAAAAAAAAGCAGACCCCAGTGAGGACATGGAAAGACAACTGTACTTTTTAATATGCAGCTAGTAGGCAAGTTAATGAGAAGCATACTTCTGATCATCATCATTTCAATTATTGCATGCATATGGTAATTTTAGCTGCCTGAATTTGCCATCACTAATCTATCCCAGAGACAGCATTGCCATTTGCTAGCACTTTAAGTAGTCATATGAATCAGATTCAGAGAATCCAAAAGCTACATCACAATATCCAAATTCTACAAAAAAACAACCAAGCACATTTCATCAAGACTTTGCAATGAAGGCATTTGTTCTGTACATACGTGCTCAATTTACAAACTTTACTCTGGACCCAACCAGATTTTTTATTTTTATTTTACAGAATATGGAATTTTTCTCCTTTTCCCCCAAACGGAACAGTGTTGTGTTTGATGGAGAGGGATTGGCAAGATTGATTGCAAAGCTAACTATTGGGGAGGGGTCATGGCTGGATGAGCATATGCCTTTGTTTCCTGGACTTGTGATTGTACAAGAACACAACAATAGTGATATCTCTGGGACCTAGAATGCAGAATTTAATGGAAAAAACCCAACCAATCACACAAACCACAGGGATGTAGCTCAGTGGGAGAGTATCCCCTTGAAATCTTTGGTTCAATCCCTGGCATCTCCAGGTAAGGCAGAGGAAAAAAAATCCTATCTGAAACCTAGGAGAGCTACTGCCAGTCTACAATATGAAGACAATACTGACCTAGATAGACATGAAAATTCCACCCAGATACACCAAACTCT
The DNA here is from genome assembly GCA_026170595.1 of Plestiodon gilberti rubricaudatus. NCBI lineage: Eukaryota > Metazoa > Chordata > Lepidosauria > Squamata > Scincidae > Plestiodon > Plestiodon gilberti. The sequence goes on from JANXHW010000004.1 coordinate 32,160,619, forward strand.
TAGACAGATGCAGATACATCTATTATCTTCTTTCCAGTGATGTAGACTTGAGTCAATTGAGTCCGAGTTGGACTCAAGTCGCGTCAATGACTTGACTTGGCAATTGTAAAAGACTCAAAAGATTCGACTCGAGATGGAGCCTTTTACAACAAGTCAAATTTTATTCAGGTTTAATCCTGCTTTCCCCATTAAATAGATAGGGACTTACAACTCGCAACCAGAAACTCGGGACTTGGGGGCAAAGACTTGGGACTTGACTCGAGACTTGGAGTCAGAGACTTGATCCACGTCCCTGCTTCTTTCTACATACAATCTGTATCTACATACATTTTCTTTGCCATGACAGAAAGTTAAGATTAGAGAAATGTGGAGCTGCTTCATATGCAGTAGGGCTGGAAAAGACCTTTAATATAGATATACTATACAGGCAGTTCCAATTAATGTTATTTAGAAAAAAGGTGGTCTTTTACAATATAAATGATATTTTATAAATATTTACTATAGAAATTACATCTTAATTCCCTCTGGAATTTGTATTAGATAATATGGAAGGATACAGATGAATGTCAGAGACTATATTCAGGCAATATTCAAAGGATTTAAGCAAAGAACAACAACAAAAACAGAAGGGCTATCCTTGCATACTTGAGACAACAGTGCAACAAGTCTCTTTGCAAAAGACTTGGGTGTTTTCCCCTCCTTCTGGATTATCAAAACAGTTCTTAAATCCAGCATGTCTGAAGTTACTTATTTGGATCTTCCACAAAACATTGCTAAAAATGCGGCACTCCATTTACAAGAAAAAGAAATATTGCCATCCAAAGGTTCTGTTAAATATGTACTCCTGGTACACTGCAGATGAACATACTAGTTCATTTCCAGTGGGGTTAATGACAAAATAGGCTCCAGAACTAGAGTGAGCAGATAAGGGAAATGAGAATTCTTTAGTCTCATGTAAAAACACTAACAGAGGATGTACACCAATATTACACATATTAATTTATATTCTCAATAATGCTTCAGAATATTTTATCCGAAAAAATTCTCTGGCATATAGAACCTCTTATTTCTGATGTACAGAATTACTCAACCAAGAGAGCTATCTGGCCAGATGAATAATACCTCTAAGATCCTTATGGTAGCTGTCATGATCCTAACAAAGACAAATTCACCTTTTATATATATCACAAGTCTGTTCCAAGAGACTTTAAAACTGCTGACAACTCAAAAGAATGGACACGGTAGTTTTCATTTCATTTCACTCAGTCCACCAAGGACAGGACTGCAGATCATTGGAAAATATCCTCAACTGCATGTAATTTGCTCATTTTTCATTGACTTAAATGTCAATAAAAGCAAAGAGGAAGAAAAAGAAGGTGTTCCGACAACATTGTCCAGTACTTTTCACATCTTAAAATGCTGGCCATATTAAGGAAGAAATTGATATGGTGTAATATTTCAAAGTATTATTTGACACTACGCCTCGATAAAGCTGGCGTTGAACAACCCTTTAGACACCTATAAGGAATTCTACCAGTGATCCAGATCTAAAGACTATAGAGAGAGCCAACTGTGATTAACTTGAATTGGGCATTAATGGGATATTTTACCTTCACGGTTCCTTATGCGAATCCATACTGCAGCACTTCCTGCTCCTTTTTTTTTTTTTAAGCATTGCTGCAGTCTCACTGTGCTTGGTATTTAGCACAGGGAAATGTAACAGGATTAAGCCAAAAAGCACAACAGAATGGTTATCCAAAGCGCTGTATTATTAATACTTTATACCACTTTTATAACAGTTCACAAAGAGGTTTACCTAGCAAAAAATCAATAAATCATTCTCTGTCCCCAAAGGGCTCACAGTCTAAAAAACATATGAAAGAGAAACTCCAGCAACAGCCACTGCAAAATATCTCATGCTGGGCTGAAGAGGGACAGTTACTCTCCCCCTGCTAAATAGGAGGACACCACTTAAAAAGATGCCTCTTTGCCGAGGTAGCAGGGGTCGATTTATTGAGAATGCAGTGAAAACCTGTAATATTTCCTTATTGAAGCATCTGATAAAGAACTTGAAAGAGAGATAGTTGTACAAATAAGTGTCGAGGATGGGTACTGGAAAATGTCTGTCAGGAAAAAAAAAATTCTCGATCCCAAAATATATTTTGATGGTGGGGTTAGTACACTATAGTGTACCACAATAGTGGGTTGGCCACAATAGGAGGATTGCTTGGTTCTTTCCCATACTTTGCTGCTGCTTGTTTTATGGTGGAGTGCTAAGTCATGCTCCATATCAGATGTATCCAAGACAGTGGCATAGCTTTGTATGCTCCATATCCAGATGTATGCTTCTGGATGTATATATCCAGATGTATGCTCCATATCCAGATGGAGTTGTATGCTCCATATCCAGATGTATCCAAGGCAGTGGCATAGCTGCACCCCCCCGGGGGGGGTCACCATGACTCCGCCATGTGACTTCACAAGCCCATCCCTGGGGGTGTGATGTCACAAGCCCCACCCGTGCTGGATTCAGCAGCAATTTGGCGACAGCACGTGAAGAAAAGCACCCCCCTAGCCATTTTTTAGCCACCTTTAGGCCATTTGCGGCATGGGCGGGTGGGCGAATCCTGTCGCCGCAAATAGCCTAAAAGCAGCCGAAAACTCACCAGGGGTGTTTTTTCCTGCACCACCGCCGAATTGCTGCCAAATCTGGTGGCAAGTGTACCCCCCCGCGCGTGTTGCCCCCCCGGATCCGTGGGTTCCCCGGACCCCCTAACACCACCTCTGATCCAAGGATATAAGGCGCAATCTAGATGGTCCATCTAGACTAGTACAGTCTAACTGGCAGCTGTTAACCTCTGTTTTTTTTCCAAGCACATTGCAGTCTATTAACTCCACTGTGGTTTCTGGCTGACATTTCCTTAGAAACCAGGCAGGACTTTGCTCTGAAGAGGGTGAGGTAATGGCATTAATGCTGAACTCTTGAGAGAGGCCATGCTAATAAAGAGCCATTAAGGGGAAGGAAGGCTGTAGCACTGTGGGGCATCCTGTGTGTCACCTTTCCTCTAAGGCAGGGGTCAGCAACCTATTGCCTGCAGGCCAGATCCAGCCCGCCACCTGAAAATCAGCCAGGCCGTAGTTCCAAAAAGATAGACCCATCCAGCCTGCGGTGGTCCTAAAAAAGAATTCATGTTCGTAATTCTATTTTTGTAAGGCTTGCAGTGTAAGCAGACCAAAGGCAGAAGCTTCCTTTGAGCATCATTCTCTGCCTGGGCATGTGTCTCTCCGTACCAATCTCTTTTTTCTTAGCTCTGTAGCCTAATTGGGAGGTTGGCACATGCATTCTTACTATAGACAGACCTGATGCCCAGTCCCTATGGAAGAAGGTTGCCAAGATGGGGTTATTATGCTATCTGCATACTGGACTAAATTAAGATGAGGGGTTTAAAAACAAACACCACCACAAACTTAATCTTACACTGTATCACTAGTCTTTATCTATACAAGTACATCCTGAACATTCTCACTCAGATTTTTCTGATAAGTGAGTATTTTACATTTTCCAGGTCTCCATTGTATTTTTTGTTTTGTTTTGCTGAATAGCTGTAGTAAACCCTAAGGCTGCCTGCTTCTGTTGCTATGCAACACTGTAGCCTAGTTAAGACAATTATTATTTCATCAGGAAGTCCTGAGCGTGCCTTTTTAGCTCTGTTTCCAGAAGGAATACTTTTTACCACTTCATTATAAAAAGGATCATTAAACTTCTTACCGCAACACTGTGTAAGAGACATTGTTTTTTTTCTCCATATTGCAACAATTGTTCATAACACTGCAGTGTTGTATCCACATTGCAAAGATAGATCTTATACCAGTTTAACTGTGATGGCACCCCTACCCCCCAAGAAGAGTGTTGAGAATTCTGTCAGAGATTTTTTTCCCCCACAGCCAAAGAACAACACACAAAAACCCTACAGTTCCCAAGGGGGGAAAAAATCACTGTTAAATCAGAATACGTTTGTGGCGTAGATATACCCAGTGTCAAAATGATCGTTCTAAATATTGGCATGCAGCCTAGAGTAAAAGCAGACAAACCCTTCTCTCTGAAATACTTTCAAATGCTTGAAACTGACCCAATCAGCTTCCCTGAAAAGATTTCATGCAGAGCTTATTTTTCCCATACATAACAATTTCTCATCTCCCCCCTCCCCCCCAAAAAATGGCACTTGTATTTAACAGTTTACCATGTTGCTCTGTGTATACATTGAACAAGACTGGCATCTGATCAACAAAAGTTAAACTCAGGTAAGAGCAGAAACATTAAAAAATACTTAAGAGCATCAAAAAAAAAAAAGCCTAGAAAAGAAATGTGTCTTAGCCAGTGCTTAAAAGAAAGCAGTAAAAGTGCCAGGTGAGCCTCCTTAAGGAGAGCGCTCCACAACTGGGGTGCCAGAGTCAAAAAGGCTCTGTCAGGCAGCTACCTATCTCACTTTTGAAGGAGAGCATCAGCAGAAGCAGACAGTACCACAGAAAAAAACCCCTCTCTATCTTTCATTTGAATACTCCAGCGACAAACGCTACTGGAAGAGCAGGATGTGAAAGATTGTGATTCAGCATGATTTTCTCTCTAGCATTCCCCTGAATGACCAATACAAGCAACCCCCATTCATCTCCCATTCTTCTACAATTCTCTTAGCTGCAAGCAAACCAAGGATCTTGGGGGAATCATGCGATGATTTTGCGATCTTGGGGGAATGTCCCACTGAAACCATGAGACATTAGAGTCAACCTACGTAAGAGCAGATTACAAGGATAAATAATCAAGGAAATCAACTATTACCCCTTTCCATGTATTCGTTAAACTCTAGGTATTCCCCATCTTGACACACACAAAAAATGGTGTGTGTGTGTGTGTGTGTGTGTGTGTGGGGGAGAACACTGAAAGCTGAGTGGAGCCCTGCTAGCGTACATGCTGGAATGCCATTTCCACACTATTTGATGAGCAGCTTTGTTTGAAGTGGCATCCATGCAGGGAAGGAGAAGGGTGATACAAACCAGTCCACATAATACACAGCTTTTAAAAAGGCAGTAAATTGTACTGCTGATTTGCATTTGTTATAAGAGAGCACCATTAATTTTGGCATTTTGAAAAGCACACATCCACATTAAAGACTCTTGGATGCAAATGCAAGATGGACAGAACTGTGTGTGTCTGTGTGTCTGTCTAGGGTAGACAAAAAGATAACAAATACCATAATGGCTTTCTTGTAAAATTATAATAAAAAGCGAAGAATCAACATTCAAAGATCTTCCCGTAGACAGTAATGGAAATATGCTGTGATGTGAACAGTGTGCCCTAAGCTCAGGATGATTTCTCATTGTTGCTCAGAGAGTACAGAACAAAAAAAGAGACAGTGCCTCTATCCTGCAGGATTCAAATCCAGGAAAGCAATGACTCCTGATTGACTAGAGCAGTAGTTCCCAAACTGGGCAGTATCACCCCAGGAGGGCAGGGAGGGCACTAAGCAGCAAGGGGGGCAAAGGGTGCTGGAGTTGGTGGGATTATGGCACCATGCCCTGTAAGATCGAACAATGCCCCGGAGTCTGCTCAGCCACAGCAGGTAGGGAAGCCAGGCAGGTGTGTACAGATCACCAACAGAAGGGACGCTTATACCTGGAATGTTAAACATACAGCCTGCATGACTGAGGCAAAAGATTTTGATCCGAGCGAATCCTCCCACAATGCCTTTTGCGGTCGGTAGCTTCCTTTGCTCAGCTCTGCCCTCTCACAAGCAAGATGCAATGAAACAGCACCCAATTGGTGAGCTGAGTTTTGGCGGGCTGACCTCAGTGGTTTTTTCAGGCTCACTATTCTCGGAGCTCAGGCGGCGACACTGCAAGGTGATCCTTGCTACATTCCTGTGCTCCGGACAGCAGCCAGCAGCAGCAGCTTTGGGTCAGAGTTAGTGTTATCCTTATCACAGCAGTAGCTTGCTCATTAGCATTTTGAGGTAAGCGTGTCCTTAAGCCACGGGTCAATAGTTGGTGGGGTGAGATCCAGGGAGTTGAGTTTCAGCTCCCCACTAAGGAGAGGGTCAATTCCTGCCCTGTGTGCCTTCTGTTATTTCCCTGCGCCACTGAAGTTCTCTCATTATAATTCCAAGCTCTATTTAAATGTGGGCTCATTCTCCATGCCAGCTGTGGGGATCAAACCTTTGTTGTTTAGTATTAGGGGCTGTTCCTCCTGGGGCTTGCTGCTTGAACATTGCCCTTGCATTTTAGATTCCCCCGCCCTATTATATTTTACTTCTTTATTTTATTTTACATAAGGTTTATCAAATCTAATGGCTGGTGTTTCATAGTAATAAGGTACTGTCCAAAGTTATTGTTCTGTGGTGGGGGCTGGAATTTGTTTGAGCACACCCCTAGAAGTGCGTTCTAACGTCGCTGTGTGCCAACGTAGCTTTATGTGGGTTTTTCTTTTGGGCTCCCTTTGCCCGAGTTCACTATCCTCAACTATGAACAGTGGTTAAGAAGCTCCTTGTTGCATTTCCAACATTACACTTGGTGGAATGCGGTTTTAGTGTGTTCATCCAACTTCTCTCCAAGCAAGGAAATAGACTCCAATAAAATGTGGTGATTTGAGACTCCACTTTAAACTAGACATTGGATGGGCTTGATGAAGTGATGCCAGTTTCCCATCACATTAAGGATTTATCAAACTGTGAAGTAATTACTAACAGCGCAATCCTGTGTAAGGATACAGCCGGCGGCCCAGGGCCACCCGCCAGATCCTGTGCCTGAGGGTGCCCGTCGTTCAGTGGGCCGGAGGTCTACTCGGGGAAGGGAACGCTCATCCCCTTCCATGGGTGTAAACAGAGGCCGGCCCAATAGTCCTCCTCATATTTCCGCCAGCTAAATAGCTGGGGGAAGTTGGAGGAAGCCGTGTAACGGCCTAGCCAGCCCAGCGGGGTTGGGGATATGGCAGGAGCCATCCTCCGCCCACTCCCGGGCTGGTTAGGCCAATGGCCCCCCTCCCTCGCCTGCTGGACTGCCCATGTGGCCCCCGGCGGGAGAGCTTACCTTCCTCTGGCAGCCGCATCCCGGTCCGGCAAAGGAGTGAAGGAGGCCAGCCTTGTGCTGGCCTCCCTTACTTCCGAGGATTCATGAGCATGCTTTACGGCATGTTCGCGACATCTTGGAACGGCAGAGCGCTCATTGATATCTATGATTCTTGCTCAATGACCTCCAGACTTTGAAAAGCTGGTGTCGCTGGATCAAGTTCATCAATTTTGTTGACGGGCAGCCCAATTTTGTTGTCTAGCTAGGCTGCAGCATGGGCGTAGAGCCCGCGCTGCTTCTTACCTAGATAGGACTCCGTGCCAGCATGGCTGGAACTTTCCTCGGGGGAAGGGAATATTTGTCCCCTTACCCCGAGTAGAGCCCCAGCCTGCCCGATGGGTCTATTTCAATGTGCACCAGCTATTTTGCTGGCGCACATTCAAGCTGGCCGTGTAATGGTTTCCAGGCCCAGGACGGGGAATAGGAGTTGGTGGAAGAGGCCACCAACGATCCCTCCCCCTTCCCATGCCCAGCTGACCTATCCCAAAAATGTTTGGGAACTATTACACTAGAAGGACCATTACACCAACCCATCTCATGCCACTGACTACAGGGTCTCTAAGATTTCAAACAAACACAAACCATCGCAACGCGACAAAACAAAAAACACACTTATTTTTAAAAATGAATCATTTAGGCTTTATAGGCCATGATTACTTGCAAACCATTTATCATTTTCTACTGAATTAATGCAAGTATAATCACAATTTCATATTTCAATTAAAAAACAAAAATCACACGCTGACCTATGAAATCCCTTTATTCAGCCTTGTCACATAATTTAAAGGAAAAAGACATCAGAAACAACAGGGAGAAACCTATATCAACTAGTCGCGAACTAGGCCCTCTCAAATCGACAGGTACAGTCACTCTTTAAAAAGAGAAGATTGCTTGTGAGAAGAAAGGCGACAGATCTGTCTAAAAACCAGACAGATACAGATTGGAAGAAATTTGATAACTGGAACTCAGTCAGAAAAGAAAAAAAATAGTTTAGCGGCTGACTGAAGAAGCATTGGAGGGGATTATGTATACCAAAAAGGAGGGGATTATGTACACCACCCTGAGCTCCTTGGAGGAAGGGTGGTATAAAAATGTGATAAATAAAATAAGGAAATTGATGTAAGGATGCCCTGGAACATCTACTACTCGGAGTGGTGGGGAGCATAAAACTGTAGCAATGCCCCATGCCTACATCCACCTTTGAGTTCCACTGAAATCAGTAGTAGAACCTCAAATATTCATGTTTTTGGTATGTGTTTTTCTGCCTCCCCAAAAGAATGAAAAGGCAGAAATCAGACTCTCAAAAGCAAAGATTCACATGCCAATATGATCACACGTGCATAGCAGTTGAGGTTAAGCACTAGGTCTGTCCATAGTCTTACGCAGATACTAAATGTGAAATTGAAGACTACTTGCACGACACCAGTATTTTTATCCTTCACCTGTTCATATTTCTGTCAATAAACCTGGGGCCCCTGCTCGCTCTCTCTCCCCCTGCCACCACTTTTGAAAATTTGCTTCAGTCTCATCAATAGTATTGTAACTAGCTCAGATGGATTTCAAGTATGCAGATCTATAATCTCTACAAAATCTGTAGAAAGAATTGAAGTAATCAAGTCCAGCTCATTGGGATAATAATAAATACATTGCATAACCACCTACTGCATGATTATATCACCACCTCCATCCCAGACATCTGGACCTCATACACACAAACAGAATTTATAACACTAGCGATAAACCAAATAAGTACTGATAGTATATTTTAGATTTAGAATGTTTTCCATTACTAAAGAGGCTCACATAAACGGAACACCAACAAACTAAGCTACCTAACCACTGGTGCTGCACAACATCTAGTATTAATTCTTGTCAGGCAGCATGGCCATTATTCCCATTTAGGGACAGATCTGTATATTTTATTTTTTATTTATTTAAAGAACTTACCTTATACCCCGTCTTTCTCCAAGCAAGGGCACTCAAGGTGGCTTACAATAAAACATTAATACGTATATACATTAAAATAATTAAAAACAAATTAAAACAATTAAAACAAACCACCCCAGTGGGTCACCAAATAGTCACCAAATGTTTCCACACCCGGTTAATAGTCAGACCACTTGTGACTGGCCAGTGGATGCAAAAATAAGGAGAGAGACCCAACAAGTAAGCAGTCGTGGGCCAACAGCAGCTGTGACAAATGGCGGAGTTGGAGATGGTAAAGTTAGTTGGCAGGCACAGTTCCCTTTATGAAGTATCTCCATGAGGACACTGTAGTGTTGTAAGCACAGGCTGCTATAAATAAGCTTGTTGGTCCCAACCGGCTTGCATATTAGCATCAGGAGAGATGAAGGCTAAGGGAGTTCACTCCAACAAAGAACTAGAGTGGGATCCCTTTAGGCAGTAGATGAACATTCCAGATAGCTTTCAGCGAACCCTGGCAACCCAAGCAAGCTCCAGACAGACATAGTAGCAGCTGCGTTTCCTCTGGATGCAACCTGTGAGGTCAAAAGGAGAATTGCAATGCTAGGCAGGTTTGACTGTCTGTGTCAGGCAATGGTAGATTTCAAGCTTGCAAGATCTGCTTTTGGGGTGGGTGGGTTATTGACTAGAACTCCCAAGCAGACCGTAAACCCCATTAGGTTCAGTTCTGGTTCATGGTCATCAGTTTTAAAGAACACTCTCCAAATTAGCCAGAGATTTTAAACGCGATTTGATAATTGGTTCAGACCATTTGGTTTACAGAAATTTCATGCAGAATATCGACAAGTTCTTCTGCTTGGAATGCAACTCTAACACACAACACAACAATGGCTATTTAACTTACTATTGTTTTTTCATTTTTAGACTTTTTAAACAGTTTTTTTTACAAGCAAAATGTGTACAGCAGGAATTAAAAAAAAACATTACATTGCAAGCTAAGTACCCCAGTACTAAAGCTGCACTTATTTTAAAACAGATACCACTTTGCGTTTAGGCATTTGCCTTGAGCAATCAAGAGATTTTAGGTTCTGGTTCATTGGAAAAAAAAGTTCTCTGAACCAGTTCAGGTTGGGTTCAGCTCCCTCCTTGTCACTACAAAAAACTGACATAGGATGCGATAGATGGAGAAATTCCACAGCCATACAGAGGACACCTTGCCGGAGGCCACTTTTCCGATAAACAGGAATGACCGCTCATGAGCACATCAATTTTCTCTGGTTGTGAAAGGAGGGCATGGCCAAAGGTTTGAGGCTTTTTCAACAGAGGCAGCGTTCAAATCAAACTATGACTGCCAACTAAGACTCAAATCTGGAAATCAGGTAGTAGACTGTGAAATTAATATAAGAACATAAGAAGAGCCCTGCTGGATCAGGCCAAAAGCCCATCTAGTCCAGCTTCCTGTGTCACACAGTGGCCCCACCAGATGCCTCAGGGAGCACACGAGACAACAAGATACCTGTGTCCAGTTGCCACTCCCTTGCACCTGGCACAGAGAAAACCCACAAAAAAAAAAAAAACCAGGAGGTTGCTTATGGCTTGTAACCTGTGATGGTCTTTTCCTCCATGAATTTGTCCAAACCCCTTTTAAAGGCATCTAGGCTAGGTGCCATCACCACATCCTGTGGCAAGGAGTTCCACAGATGAATCACACGCTGGGTAAAGAAATATTTTCTTTTGTCTGTTCTAACTCTCCCTCCACTCAATTTTAGTGCGTGTCCCCTGGTTCTGGTGTTGTGCGAGAGGGAGAAGAATTTCCCTCTATCCACTCTCTCCATCCCATGCATAATTTTATAAGTCTCAATCATGTCCCCCCTCAGGCGCCTTTTTTCTAGGCTGAAAAGCCCCAGACGCTGTAGCCTTTCCTCGTAAGGGAGGTGCTCCAGCCCACAAATCATTCTGGTCGCTCTTTTCTGCACCTTTTCCAATTCAACTATATCCTTTTTGAGGTATGGTGACCAGAACTGGACACAATACTCCAGATGTGGCCTTACCATCGATTTGTACAAAGGCATAATGATATTGGCCGTTTTATTCTCAATCCCCTTTTTAATGATCCCGAGCATGGAATTGGCCTTCTTCACAGCCGCTGCACACTGGGTCGACACTTTCATCGACCTGTCCACCAGCACCCCAAGATCTCTCTCTTCATCCGTCACAGACAACTCAGAACCCATTAGCGTATATGTGAAATTTTGTTTTCTTGCCCCAATGTGCATCACTTTGCACTTACTTACATTGAAGCGCATCTGCCATTTTGCTGCCCATTCTCCCAGTTTGGAGAGATCCTTCTGGAGCTCTTCACAATCCCTGCTGGTCTTTACCACCCGGAAAAGTTTAGTGTCATCCGCAAACTTGGCCACCTCACTGCCTATCCCCAACTCCAGGTCATTTATGAATAAGTTGAAAAGCACCGGTCCCAAGACCGATCCTTGGGGTACACCGCTTTTCACCTCTCGCCATTGTGAAAATTGCCCATTGACTCCCACTCGCTGTTTCCTGGTCTTCAACCAGTTCCTAATCCACAAGAGGACCTGCCCTCTTATTCCCTGACTGTGGAGTTTTCGCAGGAGCCTTTCATGAGGGACCGTTTCAAACGCCTTCTGAAAATCCAGATATATAATATCCACGGGTTCGCTCGCATCCACATGCCTGTTGACCTTTTCAAAAAATTGAAAAATCAAAAATTGGAACCACACTTCCCATCACACACTTTACTCATGACCAAGGCTGTTGCTCACTGTAGAAGATGCTGGAGTTTCTTAAAATGGCAATCTTTCTAAACATGTGCTTGGCAGCAGTGCCAGAGAGTGAGTTTGCTGCTTGGAGAGCAAGATGCAGCATCCGTTTCTGGGAGCCCTGTATTTTCCTAGCTAGAAAATAGAGCCACAGATCAAAGGCTATTATTTTCAATAGGTAGGAAATAGTTACATCATCTAAGCCTTTCATCTCAAAAATGCTGTAACTGAAAGCCTTGTAGAAGTGTTTTCAGAAGTTCAGGATAAAAAGGCATCACATAAATGCCTAAAATATGAAAACACGATGATAAATATGACTGTACTTGATCTCCTTCTAATATACTTCTAGTATATCTGTGACCAAAGCATTTAGGTGGCTGAATCTCTTTCTCCAAATAGTCTAATATAGGTTTCTACAACACCTGACCTAACACTCAGCTGATGGACTGCATTTGGTGATCAAGTGAGCTGTGGGTGTAAGGCTGAACCGGGCCAGGAGAGGGCTTGGGATATTGGCGGAGCTTGCTCTCAATATCCCATCCCTCTCCCCACCCGGTTCACCCAATAGCCACCCTCCCTCGCCGCCTGGTCTGCCTCCCACCACCACTGCACCAGCTGGTGCAATGCTTACCTTCTCCGGCAGATGCAGTAATGGTCGCCCGGTGGAGTGAGGGCTGCTGGCCTTCGCGCCGGTGGCTCTTACACCAAAACAGCCGCAAACATGCTTTACAGCACATTTGGGACACTAAATCCTCTAGCAGTAGAGGATTGCACCATTGGTGAAAGTGTGTGTGGGGGGGAATTTCAACTTCACTGATAGGATTTATCAGCCCACAGAAACTATGGGTGCAGCTACTCCAGTGCCTTTTGCTCTTTCACAGAAAGGTGAAAGAGAAAAACCACTTTTCATCCATCAATGTCCATCCATCCATCATCCAGAGAACATGCAACAGGATACTTAAAAAAGGCATCCTTGAGAGGATCATGGAGCCATACTGTCAGGTGTGTATTTGTAGTCCATCACTTATAACTAGTTACATCAATGTATGGAGGGCCCTCCCATATATTTCTTATGCCTAATGAAAGTGTACTGGGTAACTCTAACAGAAAGGTCTGGGCAAATGGCACACCTGTCCTTTTTCCAGTTCAGTGTTTGCTTTACTGCAGTGATTCCCAAATGGGAAAGTTGGGCTGTCAGGAGGCAGATGGGCGATGGCAGGGTTTCCCAAAAGTGCTGTTTCTGAAAGATCATAAAAAGGGAAGAAGCAGCAAGGTTACTTGTCCCAGACAGCTGCAGCCCTATTATGAAGAATATTTATACCACTTTTCAACAAAAAAAAATAAAATTCAAAACTGGTTTACATGGCAAAATAAATAATTGTTAATCTTTCTATCCCACCCTTCTTTGAAGGAACTCAAGACACAATATACAGAGTCCCCCCTCCTCATGTACAAGAATATCTTGGAGGTTTTTGTTGACAATGCATGTGAAATAGTCTGTTCGTGCCATACTATGTCAGTTTCAGAGTCGAGTGGGGATTTTTGAGTCTCACCACTTCTAGCCCAACGCACTAACCAGTATGTTGCACTAGCTCTTTACAAGGCTGAAACTCAATAGGGATAGAAATTGGGGGGGGGGGGGTGTAGTAGTGCAGGAAGTGTTCAAGCCAGACAGACAAACACGTGGAAGTTCTAGGAAACACACGATTCACATTTCAAAAGGTTTAAGCAGCTCGGTTTAATTTTGGCCAATCACATTAACTTTTTTGAGGGGTCATAATGCCACAAGTTTAATATGACTACTGTTCCTGTGCCAGGGGGCATCACATGTCATACACTCACTCGCAAGTTATTTTTACATGACTCCAGTATCCTCTTGCTGCCATCACTGCGACTCTTACTATAAGGTCAGCTTTTTGATATGGCATAGTTAACGCACTTTTATCATGCCATGGAGCTGTTGTATTGTTCACACATACTGTTGTGGGGTTTCCCCCCGCCCCGGAGCAATTCACACTGCTTTCACTCTTACATGCCTATACAGTCATCTGTGAACAAAATATCCTCTGACAGGTCACCATGAAGCTTGTGGAAGAATACCCAATTGCTTTAATTTTGCTGAATGTTTCTACTGTTATTCTGTTTGTCCATCCAAGCACGTCCAATGCTAGAACTTGCCTGGACAAGTTACAAAAGGAAATTACTTAACATTCTGAGCCTAAACCTGCTGTTTATTCTCTTTTCTCTATGTGTACTCCCAGCTTTTTTTTCAAAAAAGAAAGACTGAAATTTTCACATGCTCCAATTCTTTTATGGATTAATGAGTCTTGTTCTATTTTGGTTTTGACCATTGCCCAGCTGTAGCCCACAAACTCACCCACCCTGCAGCTTCATTAAGACAAGACCAGAGAGAGGAAACAAAAATGCTCCCCCCCCCACACACACACACCTACTTCTCAATCGAATCGCACACTTGTATATTTTACATTTGGTGAGATGCTGAAGAACACGTCTTACCGAGAAATAAATCAGCACTTCTGCAAAGGGAAATCTTGCCTTGGCCATATTTGGACGGTGTAGTGGTTTGAGCCAGGATGGTGTAGTGGTTTGGGAGTCGGACTTAGACCTGGAAGATCCAGGTTCAAATCCCCGCTCAGCCACAAAGCTTCCTGGGTGACCTTGGGCCAGTCACTATCTCTCAGCCCCACCTATCTCACAGGGTTGTTGTGAGGACAAAAAGGAGGGGAGGAAATATGTACACCACTCTGAGCTCCTTGGAGGAAGGGCGGTATAAAAATGTGAAAATAAAAATAAATATTTTAAAAAGGATTTAAGAGCATCAACAGGGATGGAGAAAGGAAGACCCAAGGTCTGAGGTCGCATGACGCCACCACCTGCCTGAAGCTAAACAGGTCTTGGCTGGTTCAGTGTTTGACTTGAGACCACCTGAGAACCCCATGTATGTTGCATTGAGTTCTCCCATGGAAGAAACGTGAGACATAAATAAATTGTCTATTTGGTCAACAAGATCTCTCATCACAGGTGTCTAACAGTCATGCGTTAAGATTTTCAGCCCTCTTGTCAGGGCCAGTCTTACTATGAAGCAATCATTTGATCAGGAGGATTCCAAAGAGATGCCATTTCCTTGCACAATTTCCGTGAGATGGTACGGTTTTAACACAACACTGGTTAAGGGGCAGTAGAGCAAGCTTCAGGATTGCACATTCTTTAATTCTCTTTGCTCTTCCCACCTTCGCTTGCCATGACTACGGTTCCTTGTTATGCCTGCCCGGATATTAACCGTGATGAAACATTAACTGTGGGTTTCCTTGCCAGAGGTTTAACCAAGATTTGAAGGCTCTTTATCCTTCCTTTACTTTGGTTAAAAGAAACATCTTTTTACGAGTGACAAAAGCCAATGACTGATGTTACAAAAACTATAGATGGTTTCCAAGAATAGAATTGACTAGATGACAAAGGCTGTTAATCTACCTCCTCCTCAAAAGGGTGTCAAGTAAAGGCAACCACAAACAGGATTAGATGCAAATTCAGTATGCTAATCCTGGTAGCAGAGGCGGAAGTAGGACGGAGCACGTGGCGCAGCAGCGCCGGGCGGGGGCACGGGGGGCGGCGAAGTCAACGCGGGGGGGCGTACTTACCCGAATGCTGTCTCGGTCTTCCCACCCTCCCTGGAGCTCGTTTGGCTCCAAAAAGGCGCCGAAACCAGCGGGGGGGCGTGTTCGGAGTCACACCACGTAGGCCCCTCCCCCTTGGCCCGGGCACCAGGAGGGCTCGTGGCATTTCTGCCTGGCAGTTATACCTGCATAGCCATTTTT
Source organism: Plestiodon gilberti rubricaudatus (assembly GCA_026170595.1). Taxonomy (NCBI): domain Eukaryota; kingdom Metazoa; phylum Chordata; class Lepidosauria; order Squamata; family Scincidae; genus Plestiodon; species Plestiodon gilberti. The sequence goes on from JANXHW010000004.1 coordinate 32,176,292, forward strand.
GAATTTAGTAATCAAACCAATGCCCCTTGGAAGCCACAATACTGCTTGAAGAAAAAACTAACTTGCCTTTAATGCACCAGTCATCCACTTCAATGGCAAAATTCACACTGATTTTAATAGGGCTGGATTATTTATTTATTTATTCACATTTTTATACCGCCCTTCCTCCAAGGAGCTCAGAGTGGTGTACATATTTCCTCCCCTCCTTTTTGTCCTCACAACAACCCTGTGAGGTAGGTGGGGCTGAGAGATAGTGACTGGCCCAAGGTCACCCAGGAAGCTTCGTGGCTGAGCGGGGATTTGAACCTGGATCTTCCAGGTCTAAGTCCGACTCCCAAACGACTACACCATCCTGGTGTTCTTTGCTAGGTGGGAATACAGACAGGACATGCATAAACATAACCTCAGCAACGTCTTATCATATAGTATCAATGGAATTGGTATTGAGCACCACCTCCTGCCCCATCTCATGAAGCTCTCTAAGAAGGCAGCCAATCTAAACAAAACAGTTAAAATTAGCTCTTGAAACTTGAGTGAGTACTTCTCTGGGAAGCCATTAAGGAAATAAATATCCTTCAATGTCAGGAAGTTACCAGTAAGTGTTCGTCCCCACTCTCAGACAAGCAACAAGGTATCCGCTAACATAAAGAAGCTTCAGACTGAGAATTTAATGAAACTAAGGGGTTTACCATCCATCCAAAGGCAATATCATATGACACTCATTACAATCTGTCACAAGGCAGCCTTTCATTTATCTAAACAAGCAAAAGGATGACATGCAGTTAGATGTTAAACATGCACCTGCAGTGTCCAAAAAAAAAAACCGTCCAAGATACTCTTGTACATGGTTGTATCAAGTGAACAACAAAGGAACCTAGGGTAGCACAGACGGTGTAACAGCTTATATTCGACAGTCACTCAAATGAGAGTTTAAGGATGTGTGGCGCAGTGGGTTAAACCACTGAACCATGAGCTGTCGATCGAAAGGTCGGCAGTTCGAATCCGCGACGGGGTGAGCGCTTGTTGCTTGGCCAGCTCCTGCCAACCTAGCAGTTCCAAAGCATGTTAATGTGAGTAGATAAATAGGTACTGCTTGCGGAAAGGTAAACAGCGCTCCATGTTCCAGCCGCACGCTATGCGCTGCGGCAAGGAGAGTCATGCCAGCCACATGACCACGGAGGCGTCATCGGACAACGCTGGCTCTTCGGCTTTGAAATGGGGATGAGCACCACACCCTAGAGTCGGACACAACTGGACTTAATTGTCAGGGGTCACCTTTACCTTATTTCCCAAGGTAACAGTTTTCTGCATGTCACCAATCTTCATGCTAACAGACCAAACTAAGGTGCAGGACCTCTAAGAGCAAAAAAGGCTGCAATCTTAAGCACTCATCAGTATGCATGTTTAGGGGACTGTATGGCAACCCTATGCATGCTTACTCCGAAGAAAATCTATTGATTGAAGGAAGCTACTCACAAGTTCTATAATACTGGAACTTATTTCTGAGTAAATAGACATAGGCTCAGGCTGCCCATTCAAAAATGAGAGGCATTGGGGAATGGTAGCACTTTCTATGAACTGAATTGTTCACAATTCTATGGCTTATTTCACCCTATACTTACCTAGTATTGTTCATCAGTGTCATGTTTTTTTAAAGTAAGTTTTTTTAAAAAAATAAGAATTTCAATAAAGAGCAATAGCTTTCATAGCCAGCAACAATTTTGTAAGAAATAGGGAACACGGGTTTAGATGCCATGTTAGAAAATGTATTTAACAGAACACAAAACACACAACGTTTCGTCCACTTCTGTGGACGTCTTCTGGTGTACAGCAGCACCATGCTAGCAAGATGCAAAATGCACTGGGTGCCACTGAAGCCACTGAAGCCTCCTTCAGTGGCACCCAGTGTACTTTACATCTTGCTAGCACGGTGCTGCTGTACACCAGAAGACGTCCACAGAAGTGGATGAAACGTTGTGTGTTTTGTGTTCTGTTAAATACATTTTCTAACATGGCATCTAAACCCATGTTCCCTATTTCTTACAAATAAGAATTTGTGCATAATATTTTTTCAGAAATACATTTACATCCCAATGTTAATGTCTGCAAGTGACAATATTTTGTGAAAGCTTTGAGTGCCTTACCTTTCCTATCCTCTACTCGGTCAGAGTGAGTTTCAATGAGACTAACAGCGCAATCCTGTATTAAGATACACGGATGGCCTAAAGGTCTGGCCGCTGTATCCTATGCCATTCCCAGGCTGCCCCAGGCCAGCCCAGGCGCACACACAAAGACCACCACGTACATTAAGGTCCTTTGCTTACAATCCTTAATATGCATTAAAATCACCATGCTACATAGACGTGCATCCAGCCAGAGGCGTTTTACAGTAGGGGCCCTACCGTAAGTTGCGCCCCGTGCTAGTACCGTGTTTACAAACTGGAGCGAGGAGGCCCCGCCCCCTCACTGTCGGAGCCATTCCACGCAGTGAAGGCGAACGGATAGGAGACGGGCCTCCTCGCTCCGGTTTGTAAACACGGTACTAGCACGGGGCGCAACTTACGGTAGGGCCCCTAACGTAGAAACGCCTCTGCATCCAGCTTTTCACCACTCCTCTAGCTGCTTCAAACAGACAAAAAGTCCAACTAATTGTAAATATGATCTCCAATGTGGGCCTCTGCCCCTCTCCCCCCTGGAGGGGGAGGGCATTGTTTTAACATTAAGCAATGTTGCAAAAGAGTCTCTTTTCTCTAGCAAATACAAACAGTTCCATTGACTGCACAAATGCTGCGTCAACACAAGCACCTCCTTATGCCATCCTACACAACAAAAAGAAAGAGGAAGGACAGCACAGCAATGTGTTTTGCTCAGCAAAAAATAAGCAAATGAGAAAAACCAAACAATTATGTGCAACATGTAGACCAGAACTAGGGGTGGTGGTGGTGTAGGAAAAAGGCCCTATTCAAACTATTCTCTTTAGCCTACAAGGAAAGTTTTAGGCACAGCTGTGGCTGAAGATCATAAGTCTCAACTTCTGTAAATAAATCAGAAATTAGGACCTGCAATGGGGTGGGGGGAACCTAATAGATTTTAAGATGCTGCTGACAGCTAAGCAGTTTTCTGCCTTAATGAAAATGGCACTTCAAACTAGTCTTTGCCTTCAAAGAGTAGCAAGGATTGTTCTAGACTGTCTGAAACAGCAGTAGATGTAAAAAGGTCTACTATCTGTCCTCCTGCACCAGGAGGACAGATAGTACATTCTTGTGCATAATTTGTATCCCATGCAGGCAGAGGCCAGCTGAATCCTTGCCCCACCCAGCTGTAGGTCCACCAATGTGCTACATAATGCAATATGGCAGGCCTTTGCTAGACTTGCTGCCAAGTATTATGCCTATATCACTACTGGTGTAAACAGTCACCATGTCTCATGCATTTAGCTTGACATAAGAAGAGTCTTCAACTGTATCTCACATTCCATGGCCATTTGGTCCTTTCGTTCACAGGCCTGGACCACCCTTGGAGGCTCCAACAGGCAAGCATTGTTTCAGCCTCAATACTTGCGTTAATTCACTCAGCATAGTGGAGGGGACTGCTTTTTCTGACATGCTGCTTTGTCCCTGTACTTCATATATTGGTCACCAAGCACCCTTTCCCACCCCATAGTCCTTTGATACCACATATTACTGTTCTTATTCACTTTCCCCCATGTGTACACAGACCTGCCAATTAATATTTCCTGCATCTGATACAGAGCACAGTCTACAAATGTTTATGCTGAAATACATTTGTCAGTCTAAGATGCTACATAATGCATACAGTTTTGCTGCAACAGACAAAGGGTGCAATCCTGTGTAACTCTTGCACCGGCGTAACAGTAGATCCCCCGGTGTAAGAGCACTTATGCCAGTGTAACTTGCGGTACGCCAATGGTCGCAGGACGGTCACCAGCGTAACCCCCCTCAGACAACTCACATGTGCAGTTCGGATGTGGAATGTTGCCCCCAGTTGCCCCCAGAATGCCCCCTGTGCTGGTAGAGTTGTGCCGGCATCCATTCCACATCCGAACTGCACATGTGAGGTGTCCGAGGGGGGTTACGCCGGTGTTCACCCTGCATCTGTCAGTGTACAGCAAGTTACACTGGCATAAGTGCTCTTACACTGGGAGGGGGATCTACTGTTACATTGGTGCAAGAGTTACACAGGATTGGGCTGCCACATGGCTACCCCAGGAACGTTTTTTGCCATGGGTCTCAATCACTTCAACTGCAAAATCCTTACAATGTGCAATCTCAGCATTCATAAAGCATGAGTATTTGAAGTCTAGAGTGTTTGAAGTGCTTCATGTCATCTCAGTAACTATTACAACCACCCCGCATTGTAGGCCTGTGTTATTAGGTCTGATGGGAGGTCTGGCTCCATTGGTAGAATGGTCGACTCATATGTCTGAAGATCTGAGGACAGCAGTTCGAGATACCTGGAAGTATCCATGTGCTGTCGGAAAGCTGTCGACATGCCGTCGATGAGCTGCAGACCCTCTGTGAGAGAAAGCTGCAGCTGGCACTCTGAGGGAGTCAGGGTTGCCATCAGTTGAAGCGTGGGAGGCGAATGCCAGAGAAAGGCCGGACTGTGAAGGAAACCACCTGGGATGAAGGGTCCTATGCAAGACTAGAACATTTGTATTGTTGTTGAAACACCTTTGGAGGTTAAAAAAAAAGCCTGCCTATGTAAACCGCCTTTGAATTAAAGTCAGAGGAGAAATCCGATGATCAAGAAAACGTGGTATATAAATACTGATTATTATATTATTATTATTCCCATATTGCAGATGGAGTACTGAAATGGACATAATTTAGTGACCGAGGCAAGATATGAACTGGATATTTCCTGCTTACAACCTACACCAGCCACTACAGCATGCAAAACAAAGAGTGGGAGCAGGAACAACAGGCCCAGGATCCCACAGCAAGTTAGTATACTCGTTCTAAAAACCATACCCTGCTTTTTCTGCAAGTCATTTAGATTGGTCCTGTCTAAATAGGCGTAATAAAAATTAACATTTGTATGACACTTTCAGCATGCAAACCGCTTCACATACAGTGGATCCTCTATCCGCAGATCCCGGATTCATGGGGTCCACGTTAGGAAGGTTTTTAAAAGTAGAAAAAGCCCCACAGGGTTTCCAAGCCTCTGCAGGGCTTTTTCAAGCTGAATGACCCACTTCCGGGTCACGTGACGGCTCCTCTCTCCTCCTAGCCTTGCCCCAGGATACATTTTGGGGTGAGCCTGGGAGGAGAGAAGGGCTTTTGCATGACCCGGAAGTGGGTTATTCAGCTTGAAAAAGCTCTGCCGAGGCTTGGAAACAGCATGGTTTGCCCATGCAAAAGGTAAAAACAGCGATGAGCCCCCTTTTTTCTACTTTTAGCACCCTTCCTAGCATGGACCCCAGTATCTGTGGATTCTCGGTATCAAGATCCCACTATATATTATCTTGATGCAACCCTTACAACAACCCTGTAAGGCAAGTATGATTATTCCCATATTGCAGCTAAGAAACTGAGACCCAGTGGATTGTCCAAGGTCACCTAGGAAGTTTGTGGCAGAGGTAAGAGTCCCGATTCACAGCTCAGTCTCTTAGCTACTACACCACCTCTCAATGTACAATGCAGGCCCATTGTCCAGTGCCCTTTTCAGCGAGCCACATTCACAGCATGGCAGAAGGATCCGGCCCATACGGGAATGTGGGGATTGTGCTTCTCAGCATTAATGCTACCACCACCACCCCCAAAAAAGAGGGGGGAAGAAAGAGCTATCTGCCCAGACCCTAACAGGACCATATCTGCCTGGTCTTAGATAAGAGAGAAGATGCAGGTGAATGATGAGACAATACAGGGAAGCAGAGAATGAAGGGTACGGCCTCTGTCCAGGATACATTGCTGAGCCGGACGGCCTTTTCAGCTTAACATTAACATAAGCAGACATACAATCAGTGCCAAGGGCTTACACTGCTATCTTCCTGCACTAATTAATGCATTTTTCTTTCCATGCAAGATGACTTTGCCTCTTTGTCCTCCCACAAACACCTCTATATTTTTCTCCTCTTCACTGTGCGAAGTAGCTTCTCCATATCCTCCATAATTGCCTCCCACGCTCACATCTGCTTCAGAAAGGCAACCCTGCCCTCTGAGGCATGCCAAGTTGCAGGAGCCGTTTCCAGAGAACAGCAGATTTGCCCCTTCAGTTTGGCTCTCTAGGGTCCTCTTCCTCAGAGTCAAACTATACCCAAGACTCAGTTGAGTGTTTGGCCCTGACATTTTCTTTCCATGCAACCATGTGAAAGGTTAACTAAAGCAGAAGACCTGTCAGGTGGGGGGTGTCTTCTTAATCCTGTCCCTCTACTAAAGATTGCTACCCTCCTGCTTTCTAGTTAGTGTGAGTGTATCGTAATCATGATGCTTTGTATATGCACGAGCAACCAAAGGAGTTTGCAGGCACACTGTCAATACAGTTAAGATAGCAATATGCCAGGACTCCTACACAATGCTACAGGCAAACTATACAGTAACCATACATGAACCACTACATGATATACAGTAGCTGTAGCCACAAAGAACATACTGCAAAAGCCACTGTCCATGGTCAAATCCTTCTCCTTTGCTCCAACCTGTCAGCCAGTCATGTACTGAAGAATTTACAACTGGGGTAGCCACCTTTTTTTGTTTGGTGGGACTTGGGTGGCTATAACAGTAGCTTTGTGATAGGCCAAAATTTCACCAATGTCACTTTTCCTACCATGAAAATGCAGAAAGCTACACATTTCAGATTCTAGTAGCCAGAATCTGAGAAGGCAGGTAAGGAGCCCTGGCAGCAATTCTGCAGGCATTCCTTAAGCTTGCAACATCTTAAGTCCAAGATGATGATGGGATGCAACAGATGTATCATGCTCCCATTTACCAGTTGCATAGAAGAGAATTTTGGTAGATGCAATTTTATTCACCCTGTCAGCACCGTGACACTGAGGTTCTGCATGCATCAAAAAATTCCCTCTTCTACACAGCTATTAAAAGGTACAGCAACCCGGTGCTCTTTTCTGCTCACCCCAGAATCCAGCGAGGTGAAAAAATATTTTATTTATTTTTCCACATTTTTATACCGCCCTTTCTCCAAGGAGCTCAGAGTGGTGTATATATTTCCTCCCCTCCTTTTTGTCCTCACAACAACCCTGTGAGGTAGGTGAGGCTGAGAGATAGTGACTGGCCCAAGGTCACCCAGGAAGCTTTGTGGCTGAGTGGGGATTTGAACCTGGATCTTCCAGGTCTAAGTCCGACTTCCAGGTCTAAGTCCGACACCCAAACCACTACAAATCACATACACAAGTGAGGCTCCTAACCAGCAAAAGTAACCATTGTACAGACCCAGCTGGAAGGGAGCAGAACACACTCTGTAGTCATCTACTGCTGGCAGCTAAAATTCCTCTGACACATTACAAACGGCCTACAGCTGACTGAAGGAAATCTCAAGCAAGACTTAAGTAGCCCATCTTTGCTTAATGATATCAACATAACCTATCCAGCTAATCAAGAGCCGCACTGGACCATTCCACAAACACAAGGCTAAAGCAATCAAATACCACTCCAACCTCCTACTGCCAGCTTTGGCAAGGCAATTATTATTACTAGTCAAAGCTAAGTGGTGGTTCATCTGCATACCGAATAGCATCATATGTCATCACCTTATGCCATCACCATCAAAAGCATCATATGTCATCATCAAATGCCACCAAGACCGGAAAAACTCTGAGTTTTTGCAGGGGTGGGGACAGTGGTGGCAGAGATCCCAGGGATTGTGCCGCTGCTGCCGGGGAGGGGGGAAGCAGTTGTCCTTACCTCACCGGGGGTCCTGATAGCTTCCGCAGGCCTGCCCGCACCCTCCAGGACCCCCGGTAAGTGTAAAAATTATATTTTAAAACATTTTTGCGGTGGCGGCAGTGATCCCCGGGATTGCTGCTGCTGCCGCTGCCATGCTATCCCCACCCCTTAAGGTGACGGGGAAAGAATCCGGTTCTAGTGGTGGATCGCGACCCACCACTGTGAGAAACGCTTGATAATCAATGCACAGAACACATTTCACTTCCCCATCTTTGGCTGCATGGATGCTATATTTAATTGAAACCATTTAAGTCAGGGCTTCTCAAACCATGGGTCGCAATCCACTTGGTGGGTCGCAGCCTGATGCTGAGGTGGGTTGTGAGTTGGGCCCTCCTGCCAAACTGTAGCCAAACGGAAGCAACTGGAGGTCACACCCAGGTCACAACTCACCTCCTCCAGCTTCTCCTGGCCCTGGGTGGCCTCTGGAGACCTCAAAAGCCCTTTGGAAGTGACTTCTGGGTCACTTCCGGTTTTGCTGACATGACTTCCGGTCACATCGGGAGGCCTCTCTGAAGGCCATCCAAGGTTGGGTCATGATGCCACTGCTGGAAGACAAGGCGGGTCGCAGCTGAGCCAGGACTGAGACCCCCTGATTTCAGGGATAAGCACTGAAAGGGTGAAGAGCTGGAATTCCTTAACCAACCTGACTGTGTTACTCAGGGTCTAAAAATAAAGATCCTTTATAAGAACAGAGGGCCGCATTTTGTTGTTACATTCATGCCTCATCAATGGAGACCTATTTTGCCTTTCCATCAAATATTCATGTGTGATCTTGGTTTTATGCTGTAGTGTTCCTTTAACTCAGGCGTGTGCACCAATTCACTGACTGAAGGGGTACTGAAATGGTTAGAATACTTTCTGGTAAGCAAAAGCCTTGCCATTTGGAACACACTTAACCAAAGACACCCCAATCATTAAAAGCCATTTGAAAACATTTCAGCCCTTTTTCAAAAGGGGGCACTGAGTGTCCCCTCAAATTCTTAAGGTATTCCAAGGCTGCAGAGAAAACTGAAAGTTGGACACACTTAACTCAAAACTTGTCAGTCACTAGAAAATGCTAAAAGAACACACCTGTACATCTTTCTCTCAACACAAGGGCCCGGAATATGCAATCTAAAGAACTACCATACATGATTTTCCCCACTCATTCGAGATCTGAAGTTTGGCACACACATAGCTCAGGGCATCCTGACTGACAACGGTCTGAAAGCAAGAAAACTGTACGTTGCTCTCTCTAGAAATAAGAGACCAAAATGTACCCACAATGGATGAAAGTACTTCCAGGGCTCTCAGATATTTGGCCCATCCATAGTCCAAGAATTACTAGAAGAGTCTGAAAATGAGATATTGTACAGCAGATACTCAAACCTTAATATATGGTTATGCATATCATAAAAGAAGCCAGCGTCCCAACTCGGAGTCAGGCAAGCCACATGTGGGATGGAATATAGGGCTGTGGGAGTTCCACTACATCATCATACATATACCTGAAGCATGTTTGATTGGAGGGCGGGGGCACAATCCAGTTGCAACTAGGAGTGTGCATCTCTGCTTGAAGAGTGCAAGCTGCACATACACATGTACACACACATGCAAATATTTTCCCATTACTGTATTTCTATGCTACAAAACCTTCACTTGTAAAGCTACAGGAATTTTGCCAAGTCAACACAGGTGGTAAACAAGCCCTGAAGTAGTAATTGACAACCTCAAATGCTGCCTCTGTGACTCCAAATTGTCCTGGTTTTTTTTTTTAGGCGCCCTTCACCTATTATTTCAGCCAGAGCTCACCATAATCCAAACACACAGTGTGTTCTTCCATTGCCTTTGCCAATGAAACCCTCTGTAGAAATACCCATTTGTACAAATTTGTGTACAAAGTTTTGATCATCCAAAGGTTGCAGCAATCATTCACGTTACTCCAATAACTGAAGCTCAGTACATAGCCAAGAACTGTAAACAATTAGGCACTTACACAAGGCTCGCATTATGTCAAATATACTGTACACTCTCACCATTCTGGCCTTAGTTATTTTAAAACACCTTCTCTGTTACTCCAAAAATGGAACTGCACAACATGCAAAGCAAAAGAATAGAATGCAATCCTGTGCCAAGAATAGATCCGAGTCTTGAAATAGCTCACAAATACTCTATGGACAGTCCCAGAAAGTGCATGCTTGTGGCACCAAACAGGGAAGGAGGGAGGAATTTAAAGACAACTTCTGGGGCTTGACCCCTTTGATAAACACCATTCCCAACTGTAATGAAAACAAGAGAAAGGTAACAGGAAAACCACTTGCTCTTGAGCAAGGAACAAGAGGCTAAAACAGTGATTAAAGGAGATTTCATCATCTGAATTAAAACATTCCGTGGAGGACAGTATCAGAAACAGCCCCTAGCAAGCATTTCTCTCTTTTATGCATTTGCTAAATAGAACAAATGCCCACTATTTATCCCTGGTAACTTCCTATTCACAAACATAAAGGAAGCTTACTTTCTGCTTAACAGACTATTGGCACAACACATTGCATGTTCTGGCACAAAATCCATGTTTCAAACAGGAAGGATTTTCCATTACAGGAGGGAGATGATAGATTTCTAGACATACCAGTTTGTGGGTTTTAAGCCAAATGCTGAAAGCATCCAACAGCAAATCTGGGGGCTGCAGCCTGGCATCTCCTCAGATGCTGAAGAAGATGGATTAGAATCAAGAGCCTACAAACATGCACTATGATGAGTAGGTGGTGGGGAAAACCCATCCTTTAAGCACTCTAACTATCCTGAATGAGAGAGACAAAATGGGTGATTGGTAGAAACAGGATGAAACACATGCCTTCAATTAGGATCTAAATAAGACCAAATCCAACCAATTCAGGTCTTCCAGGGTTGAACCAAGGATGTTGTTTCCAAAACAGGTTCTAGAATATATAGCTATACATGCCACTAGTTACTTCCTAGCATGCCCCCCCTTCTGCACCTGCCATTTTTAAACTACTGTAACCATACATGCGTGTGTACGTGTTACACTAAAATAGCTGCTGTGCAGAAAACATGGCGGCACCCTGGAAAAGCAGTTCCCAATATGGCAGCAGTGATGGCAAACCCCTGAAAGGGGCAACAAGATTCCAGGAGCAATCAGACGCTCTCCTACTCAAGATCCCAAACCTGGACCTGTTCCCGAGTCCAGTACTTAGCATATCTTAAGAAAGCTGTAGTCCAGCTGTCACATGCATGGGGGCCCTCATGTTACTCCAAGTATCACCCCCAAGCAACCACCCCATCAAAGCTTATTTTTTTGCATTTTCTTCCACCACACCATAGAACACAATAGATGCCCCTTGATTTAAGAACACAGCAACGCTTTATGGGGAAAACTACCACCACCACCATCACAACCCAGTCACACTGCCCTTCCTTAGTTCTGATCAGGCTTGCATTCTCAGAGGAAGCTAGAACAGCAGCCCCTCACCTCCTCCACCCCCCCTCGCTACACTCCAAGCTATTTTTAGGAAGCTGAGAAAACAACCGCTGCCCGGTGGGGGGCGCGGGGAAGAGAAGCGAGGGAGGGAGAGATCTCCCTGCGTGAACCCCCTTGCAGCCCAGTGGCCCTTTGCAAGAAGAGTGCCTGTTGTCGGGCTTATAACAGCAGCCAAAGAATGAGATCGTTCGCTAGGAAGAAAACCTGCCTGCCGCTACAACAACTGCAAAGATTAAGACCGACGTGGGTGAGAGGTGAGGAGGTTGGTGGCAGATCCTGGTTCCCAGCAAAGGACCCAGGATTCCAGTAGAGGAGTATTCTGGCTCTGAGCTGCCAGTCCCCGCTTCCACAGCCCGCACGGCTCAATAGCGAAGCCCCCCATCTCTCCTAGGAAAAAAAAATCGCTTCACACATGCAACACGTGCCAAAGCCGCGGTGTGTGCCTTCGCTTTCCCCCGCCGGCTCCTCTACCTTCTTTCCGGCCAAGCTCGAATGCGGAGGGGAATAAATAAAGGGGGGAGGACTTGCCAACCTACTCACCTTCCCGACGACTGATTCAGCGCATCTTCCTCTCTCTCACTGCGGCTGCCTCCTCGGCTTTTTGGCAAGCCTTCTTCGTCCCAGCAGCCCCCCTGCGGCTGCAGTTAAGACGATGCGGGGGGGGGGGTGCGCTGGGCAAACGCCCGGGTGGAGCTCCCGCTGTCATTCACTAGCCCCCTCCCCCCGCGCGAGCGCACACACACTATCCAGCTGCAGCTGCTGAACCCAAATTCACAGCGCTCCGGCTACATGAAGTCATCCTGCTCCTCCTCTCTTCCCTCGCTCTGCGGATCACCGCATTCAGCTCCTTCGCGCGGGGAGGAGGCCAAGGAAAAGGTTTTCTCCTCCTCCACGAGCTGCCAGATCTTCTTCCCCACGACTTTCGGGGTGATGAAGTTCTATATTTCGGCTAAACACTGGCATTTGTAAGACTCGTCTCGGTGCTGGCCTTTACCTTAATACTGGAGGAGATTCCCTACCATCCCCTGCTCCCACCCCGGTTTTTGATGCTAAATGGGCTCTTCCACTCCGCTAGAATACGTCCCCCGCTTCAACTTCGTTCTCGGCACTAGTCCCTGGAGCTTCCACTTATAAGGGGTGGGTGGGAAGGAGTTGGTGCGGGATGCACGTTGAAATACGGGTCATGTAGCTACATTGGGAAGAATGGCACCTGTGACCTCGCCCACTTCCAGTCGCTCTCTCTTTCTCACTATGTAGTGAATGGAGAATGCAGCATTTTTGCCAAACCTGTTCAGAGGGTGAAAAAGGTGAAACATTTCAAAGAAGGTCTTGATTGCTGTTGCTCTTTAGATACAGAATGGGGATTAGGCAGTTTGGGATTGACCAGTGCATAGGCAAAAGCTGAGTGGGGTGTGTGTGGCATTTATTATGTATTTTTACTGTGCTCTTCAGCAAAAAGCTACTTGGGGGAACAGCTGACAAAAATTAATACAGTACAAACGCAATATAATGTCACATAAGAAGAGAATGACAGATAAAGCAAGAGTGGACATCCAAACAATTAAAAGACTTTCATAGGAAGACCCAAAGCAGGTCTGTTTAAATAAAACCAGTCTGGATGGAGCCAGGCAGACCTTGCTTGGGCAGTCCAGAGCCAGTTGCACCTGTGTCCCAGAGAAGGCCCTGCTGCCTCTGGTGTCTGCCAACTTCATCACCTCCAGCAGTAGAGGATCGTGGAGCAGGGCTACAATTTCAAGCTTCATGTCCTGGCAGGTTCATATGGGAAAAGACAGCTCTTAAGGTAATCTTTATCCAGGGTCACCCCAAGACTTCCCAGCACACGAACAGTATGCCAAATACTGCTCTCCCTTAGTTGGTATAATGTGCCAGTCTCTCCTTCTCCCACTCTCTGGATTGCAAAAGAATGAGGACAGGTGAAACAGGATGTGCGTGAACTTGAAGTAGAGTAGAACAATGGGCTAGAACAGGGGTTCTCAAACCTTTCCGGCCTAGAACCACCTCTGGTGCCACTCTCATGCAGTGTACCCCTGGAAGTGACTGGTGATGACATCATCACCAGTTATTTCTAGGTTTTTGGAGGCCAGAAAACGTAGGTAGGAGGCTCTGGGCAGGTGGAAGGGCCCTTCTCAGCGTTCCTGAGAGGCTTGGCCAAAGGCAGGAGCCTCTTGGGAGAGAAAACGGGGTGTCAAAAGTACCACGTTGGAGCGGGGTTCCGGCGGGCCAACAGGCTGAGTACCACCAGCAGTCAGCCAAAGTACCACTGGTGATACAGGTACCATTGGTTGAGAAACCCTGGGCTAGAACACTCTAGGCCACCGCTCTCCTCTACACTTCCTCTTCTGCTCTGCTCTACTCTTCCTTTTCCAGTCCAATGGGAGGAGGAGGAGCACTGGAGGTGAGTGCAGGACAAAGATGGGCGCCCACTGCCGGTCTGCTGTCATGATGGCCTCAGTCAGTTGCCATCATGAATGAACAAGCCCTGTCTTTAGCAGCAGCAAGTAAAATACATCAATCTGTCATGCAGAGTAACTGGCCAATCCTGTGTAACTCTTGCACCAGTGTAGCAGTAGATCCACCGGTGTAAGTGCACTTATGCCAGTGTAACTTGCCATATGCTGACGGACGCAGGACAGAGACCAGTGTAACCCCCCTCAGACGTTGCGCATGTGCAGTTTGGACATGGGACGGACTCCAGAGCAACTCTGCTGGTGCATGGGGCATTCCAGGGGCATCCAAACACCCCCAGGATGCCCCTGCGCCGGAGGAGTTGCAGCAGCGTCCGTCCCACGACTGAACTGCACATGTGCGGCATCCGAGGGGGGTTATGCCGGTCTCCTGCATCCGTCAGCATAGGGCAAGTTACACTGGCATAAGTGCACTTACACCAGTGGATCTACTGCTACACCGGTGCAAGAGTTACACAGGATTGGGCTGTAAGTATCTGAAGACAGTACAGTATATTTCTTTATTTATTACATTGGCCCAACTCGTCCTCCAAGGAGTTAAGAGGGCTCTACATGTTCCTTTCCTCTATGCCTCCATCTGCCCTGTCTCAGCTGCAAGATGGTGACTGTCTCAAAGTCCCCCAGTGAGTTCTGTGTGATTGTTGAGTGGAGGTTTGATCCTGCGTCATCCCTGTTCGGCACTCTGAACCACTGCACATACTGTCTTTGAGTTGTAGTCTACTCTATATCAATGAAATTTATCTTATTAAATATTTCTCAGGTGGCAAATGCATTGAATCAACAGCTCATCAGATTTCTTACATTAACCAAGAAATTCTTCCAGAAACTCAGTGCCAGAGATAAACGAGGGCAACAATAAAGAAATGAAGGAGGCCCAATTGCCACATTATGTGCAGAGCGAGATGGTAGATTGAGGTGGTAGTATTCTGGACTGTGCCTGCATCTGGGGGGGGGGGTATCATGTTTCAGAATATTCCCCATGCAAAAGAACCCTCACTACGGGCCCAACCCTATCCAACTTCCCAGTTCTGATGCTGCCACAATGCAGTCCCCTTACCTTGAGGAGGCCTCTGTGGCTGGAGGCCCTCCCCACTGCAGGATGTAGTGCACACCTCATTGACATGGTTGCATCAGCGCTGGAAAGTTGGATAGGATTGGGCCCCTGCATGTAGTAAATGAGCACATAGGAAGAAATGCCTCTGTCCCATTAGCTGTTTGACTACATTCAGGGTTTGTTAGTTCTTTGCATGGGTGAGGAAGGATACAAAAACATGACTGCCCACCTACAGTCTGAAGTGGAGCAGTCCAGAATTCTACCTGCTGAGCTTACCAGCATTCTGTGCATTATCTGGAGATCTGGTCTGAGTATGACCAGAGAGTGCCTGTCCTTTCCCCACAACCACTTCCTGGGATTAGCACCCTGGCCTTTCAAAGGGCTTGAGTCCCAGCACCTTGTTCGTTTTAGAAATTAGGCATTGTGATCATTCTCAAGGTCACTGCCTCCTGTACGTTTCTATGGTGATTCAGAAGGTACTCTTAAACAAAAATGCAGCCTATTCACACAGACATGGTTTTGGTACAATCATCTGCTGTGCACTCTTATTGGTTCTTTCTCCCAGTACACATGATGTTTGAGTCAAGTTTACAATTAATATTCTCTTCCATTCTCCTTCTCTCCCTCCACCCAGTTTTGCAAGTGTGTTTGTGGCTATAAACATTCAATGCAAAGATGTTAGTGACGTCAGCAGCGGCCCTTCCAGGGACGTTTTTATTTTTATTTAACTATTAATTACCTAATTAATTAATTGATTAATCCAGTTAATTAGCAGGGGGTACTTCAGAAAATTGGACCGTGATGGGGGTACCCAGGCCTACAAAGGTTGAGAACCCCTGATCTAAAGCTCACGGAGGCCCGCGGAGAGGTCCGCAGGCCTCCCCACGCCCTCCGGAAGACATCAGGACCCCTGATGAGTTAAGCAAGAACACTTTACCCCCCCCCCCGTGGCAGCATGATCCCCGGGATCGCAGCCGCCACTGTCCGCACCCCCATTAAGTCTTCCCCTCGGAGAGAGGGGAGTTTTCGGGGAGAAATTTGAGAACCACTGGACTAGCCCATTAGATACTGACACATAAAGAATCACTTAGTTTACATAGAAATGTCAGTGAGGTCACTTAACTTAAACCTATAACATGGTCATGTATTGACCAGATTGTTTTAATCTGTAATTCTGTTGCCTTATCCTGTATTTTATTGTCATTTTATTTTATTGAAATTGGTTTTTTTTTACTATTTGATATCCAAACCACACTGGTAATATTCATATTGAAGTGTGGGATATAGATTTAATAGAATCTATCTATCTATCTATCTATCTATCTATCTATCTATCTATCTATCTATCTATCTATCTATCTATCTATCTATCTATCTATCTACTCCTTCATGGATCATTGCCTTGTCGTGGCGAAGGGGCTTGCGTAACTCAATGAAGCCATGAGCTATGCCGTGCAGGGACACCCAAGACGGACAGGTCGTAGCAGAGAGTTCTGACTAAAAGTGATCCACTGGAGAAGGAAATGGCAACCCACTCCAGTAACCTTGCCAAGAAAATCCCATGAACAGTACCAAAAGGCTACAAGATATGACGCCGGAAGATGAGCCCCTCAGGTCGGAAGGTGTCCAATATGCTACTGAGGAAGAGCGGAGGACTATTCCAAGTAGACTCAGAAAGAGTGAAGCGGCTGGGCCAAAGCCAATAGGACGTCCAGCTGTGGATGTGTCTGAGGTTGAAAGGAAAATCCAATGCTGCAAGGAGCAATACTGCTTAGGAACATGGAATGTGAGGTCTATGAATCAAGGCAAGCTGGATGTGGTCAAAAATGAGATGATAAGATTGAACATTGACATCTTGGGAATCAGCGAACTAAAATGGACGGGCATGGGCGAATTTAAGTCAGGTGACCATCATATCTACTACTGTGGGCATGAATCCCTTAGAAGAAATGGAGTAGCCCTCATAGTCAATCAAAGAGTGGGAAAGGCAGTACTGGGGTGCAACCTCAAAAACGACAGAATGATTTCAGTTCGAATCCAAGGCAAACCATTCAACATTACAGTAATCCAAGTGTATGCCCCAACCACTGATGCCGAAGAAGATGAAGTTGACCAGTTCTATGAAGACCTACAACACCTTCTAGAACTAGCACCCAAAAAAGATGTCCTTTACATCATGGGAGACTGGAATGCTAAAGTAGGAAATCAAGAAATAAACGGAACAACAGGCAAGTTTGGCCTTGGAGCGCAAAATGAAGCAGGGCAAAGGCTAACGGAGTTCTGTCAAGAGAACACGCTGGTCATAGCAAACACTCTTTTCCAACAACACAAGAGGCGACTCTACACATGGACATCACCAGATGGTCAATACCGAAACCAGATAGATTATGTGCTTTGCAACCAAAGATGGAGAAGCTCTATACAATCAGTAAAAACAAGACCTGGAGCTGACTGTGGCTCAGATCATGAGCTTCTTATTGCAAGATTCAGACTTAAACTGAAGAATGTAGGGAACACCACTAGACCAGTCAGATATGACCTAAACCATATCCCTTATGAGTATACAGTGGAGGTGAAGAATAGATTTAGGGCATTAGACCTGGTAGACAGAGTGCCTGAAGAACTATGGATGGAAGTTCGTAACATTGTACAGGAGGCAGCAACGAAAACCATCCCAAAGAAAAAGAAATGCAAGAAAGCAAAGTGGCTGTCAGATGAGGCTTTACAAATAGCTGTGGAAAGAAGGAATGCAAAAAGCAAGGGTGAAAGGGAAAGATATAAACAACTGAATGCAGATTTCCAGAGAATAGCAAGGAGAGATAAGAAGGCCTTCTTAAATGAACAATGCAAGGAAATCGAGGAAAACAACAGAATGGGGAGGACTAGAGATCTCTTCAAGAAAATTGGAGATATCAAGGGAACGTTTTGTGCAAAGATGGGCATGATAAAGGACAAAAAAGGCAAGGACCTAACAGAAGCAGAAGAGATTAAGAAGAGATGGCAAGAATACACAGAAAGAACTATACAAGAAAGATCTTAATGTTCCTGATGACCACGCTGGTGTGGTCACTGACCCAGAGCCGGACATCCTAGAGAGTGAAGTCAAGTGGGCCTTAGGTAGCATCACTAACAACAAAGCTAGTGGAGATGATAATATCCCAGCTGAGCTACTTAAAATCCTAAATGATGATGCTGTGAAAGTGCTGCACTCAATATGCCAACAAATTTGGAAAACTCAGCAGTGGCCAAAGGATTGGAAAAGGTCAGTTTACGTTCCAATTCCAAAGAAGGGCAGTGCCAAAGAGTGTTCAAACTACCGCACAATTGCACTCATTTCACATGCTAGCAAGGTTATGCTCAAAATCCTACAAGCTAGGCTTCAGCAGTACGTGGACCGAGAACTACCGGACGTACAAGCTGGGTTTCGAAGAGGCAGAGGAACTAGAGATCAAATTGCCAACATGCGCTGGATCATGGAGAAAGCACGAGAGTTCCAAAAAAACACCTACTTCTGCTTCATTGACTACGCAAAAGCCTTTGATTGTGTGGATCACAACAAACTGTGGCAAATTCTTAAAGAGATGGGGGTACCAGACCACCTTACCTGTCTCCTGAGAAACCTGTATGCGGGTCAAGAAGCAACAGTTCGAACCGGCCATGGAACAACCGATTGGTTCAAAATTGGGAAGGGAGTACGGCAAGGCTGTATATTGTCACCCTGCTTATTTAACTTATATGCAGAGTACATTATGAGAAATACAGGGCTGAATGAATCACAAGCCGGAATCAAGATTGCTGGGAGAAATATCAACAACCTCAGATATGCAGACGATACCACCCTAATGGCAGAAAGTGAAGAAGAACTAAAGAGCCTCTTGATGAGGGTGAAAGAGGAGAGTGCAAAAGTTGGCTTGAAACTCAACATTAATAAAACTAAGATCATGGCATCGGGTCCCATCAATTCCTGGCAAATAGAAGGGGCAGAAATGGAAGCAGTAACAGATTTTACTTTTCTGGGTTCCAAGATCACTGCAGACGGAGACAGCAGCCATGAAATTAAAAGACGCTTACTCCTTGGAAGGAAAGCTATGGCAAACTTAGACAGCATAATAAAAAGCAGAGATATCACCATGCCAACAAAAGTTCGTATAGTCAGGGCGATGGTGTTCCCAGTAGCAATGTATGGTTGCGAGAGTTGGACCATAAGGAATGCTGAGCGCCGAAGAATAGATGCTTTTGAACTGTGGTGCTGGAGAAGACTCCTGAGAGTCCCTTGGACTGCTAGGAGATCAAATCAGTCAATTCTAAATGAAATCAATCCTGACTGTTCCCTGGAAGGACAGGTACTAAGGCTGAAACTCAAATATTTTGGCCACCTAATGCGAAGAGAGGACTCTCTGGAGAAGACTCTGATGCTGGGAAAGATTGAAGGCAAAAGGAGAAGGGGAAGGCCAAGGATGAGATGGTTAGACAGCATCACTGATGCAACGAACATGAAAATGAGCGAACTCAGGAAGATAGTGGAGGACAGGAAGGCCTGGCGGGATATGGTTCATGGGATCACGAAGGGTCGGACACGCCTTAACGACTGAACAACAACAACAACAACAATCTATCTATCTATCTATCTATCTATCTATCTATCTATCTATCTATCTATCTATCTATCTATCTATCTATCTATCTATCTATCTATCTATCAAGAGGTTCCCATGACAAAACATCAATAGCACATAGTAGTCAAACCAGAAGTAAGCCTCACTCTTGAAAAAGCCCTGTTAAAATCAATGAGACGTGTTTAGCAAGTAGACTTTGTTTTTGAAAGTAATTCTTAATTATCAGTGATTATAACTCTCTCAGTTAATTTTTAAGTAATATTAATCTTACAGCCCAATCCTAACCAACTTTCCAGTGCCAATGCAGCCCCGAGGTAAGGGAACAAACACTCCTTTGCCTTGAGGAGGCCTCCATGACTGCCCTCCTCGCCACCGCAGGATGCAGCACACACCCTGTTGGCACAGGTGAATTTGTGCTGGAATGTTAGTTAGGATTGGGCTGTTAGTCTCAAATCGTCCTTGATGGCTTTTTGGATCTCTCAAGCTATCATACTCTGAACCACTACTGTGATGAACTCTGTGAGATTTTTCAGAACTATGAGCAGGCAAATCTGCTGTTTTAGTGGTTATTTTTAGAGCTCCATATTATTACTGTGTCAATACAAAATGAAGTTCCTGCCAAAAAGGGTTTATGGATTTCCTCTGCTAGATGCTGCAGCTGTGCCTGGAGAGATGGTTCAATCAAATGGGGGGAAAGGAGGAGGGGAGGGAAGTGCAGATACGGAAACCAATAGCAGGCTGCTTTTTGCATGCCAAGGCGTAGAGGCTTTTGCCCTTGGTCGCATTTCATTAATGAAATTGGTCAGAACTGGTTAGTAGCTGATGGGGAGGAACGTCAGTGACAACCCAAACATGTGGGTTTGGACACAAAGCAATAATGCACAAGTTCTGCCGAGCTTCCTTTGAGGTTTGAGGCAAGCAAGGAGTGTGCATTACTAGAGCTGTGTTGCACGCACAGAAAAGTGGAACAGAAAGGGAAACTGTCATCCAGCAGTGATCCCACAGGCAAAAAGAGAAGTGGGAGTCTCTCTCTCTCTCTCTCTCTCTCTCTCTCTCTGTGATACCAGAGAGTAGAGCTTGAAAATGCATTTGTGCGCATGCTTCTGTGCATGGACAGACAGACAGACAGACAGACAGACAGACAGACAGACACACACACACACACACACACACACACACACCCCATTTTAAGCTGTTCTTGATGCTGCAGGAACGTATTGTGGTCCTGACATACAGCACAATCCTATGCATGTCTACTCAGAAGTAAGTCCCATTGTGTTCAATGGGACTTACTCCCAGGAAAGTGTGCATAGGATTGCAGCCGCACTGTGACAACTCTGCTGGTGGCATTTTCAGAAAAGTGCATTCAAATGACCGTTTTCCTCTCTCTCCCCCCCTCCCCCGTACACTTTCTTTAATTTTTGCAATCACTTCATATAGCAGGATCCATCCTTCTGGAAGTGAGAACCCTATATCCTTAACTATACTCCAATGCTTACAGTAAGGGACTCATTGGAAGCTCCCCCCCCCCTTGGCAAGTAGCAGCCATGGAAATACCCATTCCAGGTTAGGATAATACACGCAGGCAACTTCAAATGAGACCCAACCAAACTTCAACCCAGGCCATTCATTGTGGTCTAAGACCTGAAATGCTTGTGGCAGATTTGAGCTGAAAATTCAGCTAATATCTCAAATCTATATTCACTTATAAGAGGAGATGAAATTCTGACAAGCAGCCAGTCATTGTCTAGACAACTCTGTTAACTTAGCTTGCTAATGTTTCTAGAACGTGCAAAATCTGAAAGGAGTAAAATTTATCTTAAGTGAACTTTTGCCTTTTGACAGACGTCCTTCTAATTAACTGTGTTCTTCATAGTGCTGAGCTATACACCTGTACCTTCCTGAGGATGTATTTTACTTACCATTTTACTTTTCACTACCACTTCACATTGCCATACATCATCCATAAGTGCTGTCGACCTTTTCATATAAATTGCTTTCATTGATTCCGCAGTCTACAAAAGGAGTAGCTGTAGTCGCTCATCAGAATAACATTTGTTTTGCATGCAGAAGGTCTTAGGCTCAATCCCTGCTATCTCCAGATAGGAGAGAGAAGCACTGGCGTCACTACGGGGGCGGGGGGGACGCTGTAAGTTCTTCCGTGATCAGAGCCTCCGTTACACGGAAGAACGAAGCGCCCCGCCCCCGCGCCTTCTGACTCATTCAAAGCAGTGAAAACAACGCGCAGGAGACTCCTATTCAAAGGAGACAATGCGCAGGAGACGACCCATTCAAAGCAGTGAAAACAATGCGCAGGAGTCGGAAGGCGCGGGGGCGGGGCGCTTCATTCTTCCGTGTAACGGAGGCTCCGATCACAGAAGAACTTACAGCTCCGCCCCCCCTGTAGTGACCCCAGTGGAGAGAAGATTCCTATCTGAATCCTTGGAAAGTTACTGGCATTCATTGTCAGCAATACTGAGCTCGATGGACCAATGGTCTGACTCATCATAAGGCAGCTTTCTGTGCTCCCGAGGAGATGCATGAACTCCTGACTCAAAATGTTACACCTGTAGGATGAAAACAAGATGTGCTGATCACTTGCCCAGCTGCTTCGTCCTTATGTCCCAGATCACTTTTAGGTTGGTTCAGTGATTTCCCAAACTGTGCGCTGTGCCACAAGAAGAGCAGAAGCATACTTAGAAAGATTAAGGCCCCGTGTTGGATGAATCCACCATTCTCTGTCTTTCACAAGACTTTTTGCAGTGCACGCGCATGTGCACACACATGCACATTTTCACACAATTTCTAATTCCTACATTCAGTTTAAAACAATGGATAGTTCTTGTGCATCAGCACCAAATGTTCAAAGAGCTGACTAACCAAATGCCTGACTATGAAGGATTCTGCTGAGGCAGTTAGATACATAAGAAGAGCATTGTTGGATCAGGTCAAGAGCGCATCTAGTCCAGCTTCCTGTATCTCACGGTGGCCCACCAGTTGCCTCTGGGAAAACACAATACCTGTACCTTGTTGCCACTCCCTGGCACCTGACATTCAGAGACAGGCTACCTGTGACACTCAGAGGATGCATATAGTCATCCTGATTTGTAACCTGTGATGGACGTTTCCTCCATAAAATCTGTGCAATCCCCTTTTAAAGACATCTTGGCCAGGTGCCATCACAACGTCCTGTGGCAAGGGGTTCCACGTATTAATTACATGCTGGTAAAGAAATATTTCCTTTTGTCTGTTCTAACTCTTCCACTAGTTGATTTTACTGGATGTCCCCTGGTTATGGTGTTGTGCGAGAGGGAAAAGAACTTTGCTTTATCCACTCTACCCATCCCATGCAGAATTTTATATGTCTCACAGTGCAATCCTAACCAACTTTACAGTGCTGGTGCAGCTGCAAAGCAGCCCCAAGGTAAGGGAAGAAATGTTCCCTCACCTTGAAGAGGCCTCCATGACTGCCCCTGCACTGCAAAATGCAGTGTGTGTCCTGTTGGCACAGCTACACAGATTCAGATTCAAAACCTTTATTGGCATAATTAACAACATACATAACATACAACATAAACATATAACAAGTACATAACAACAGTAACCATAAATAGGGGTGAAGAGTCCTAAACCTAGCATACAAACTACCCATATGACTCGCACTACGCCTCTTTACAATCTGCTTTAAGTAGGTTGCAACTTTTTCTGTTAATACAGCATCTACACCCTGTAAAATAATCCAGATTTTTTCCTGATCCCCCCAACCCCACCTATTGGACAAGATCAGATATAAATATTTCACACGTAGATCATTATACAGAGGGCAATAAAATAACATATGGTGTAGAGATTCCACACCTCCCACAGCACAAGAACAACAGCTACACAGCGTTGGAAAATTGGTTAGGATTGCGCTGTCAAACGTGTCCCCCCTTTAGGCGCCTTCTTTCTAGACTGATGAGCCCCAAATGCTATAGTTATGATCAATCAGGGTTAGGCTTTCTTCCTCCTACCATCTAAGTCCCTCAATGGCTTTCAGGTCAACTTTATCATTATTCAGCTTTCCATGTGTTTAGCAGGGCCTTGACAAAACCATATCATGTTGCTGAGACATTTCCTTAAAAATGGGTTTCGGAGCTCTTTTTCTTTTCTCTCTTGTTTTCTTTACAATGTGTTTATTGTTAGCACATTGACAATATAATGAATGCCAAGACAGTCACTGTATTGTCTGGGACTCTGTAGCTCCAGTGCGTACTGTTATAAATGATTTGTGCTAAAAGATATATTTTGTGTTAGTGGTTCATTGTGGCAAGCCACATTAAAATGGAGGGATAATGTTTGATAATAAAATCCCAGATGAAAAGTTTGCTAATGTTATGCAGATTTGACAAAATTATCTCACAAACGAATTTGATCGCCCAAACGAATTTGATCGATTTGATCGATAACAGAAGAGAGATGTTAAGTGAAAATACACAGAGGTTTTAGCTATTTTAAATTATGTTGTAAGCTGCTTTTTGCTGTGGAAAAGTGGCATAGAAATCTTTTGAATAATTGAAGTGCTCTTGCAGTGCAATCCTATACATGTCTACTTAGAAGTAAGTCCCATTGAGCTACTCCTAGGTAAGTGTGTACAGGATTGGAGCCGTAGTAAATATATAAATGCTTTAAACAAGACTCCTGGCCACCTTGTAAAATATAGAGCCTAGATAGTGCGCCATAGAACTACAGAAACAGCCCCAACTACTGTACAATATTGGTTACTCAAATATCTCCAAACCCTTCTTTTAGGTTACTACTTGTCACAGATCCTCCTTTTTAACTGGGACCAACAGGACATATGGACTGAGTTAGGAAGGATGGTCATCAGCTGTTGAGCTTGGACCTTCAGAGTCAGGATACATGGAGATGGAGATCTGAAGCGAAGGTTTCTGGACAAATGCGAAACTGGCAGAAGTGCGTAGTAATTGCAGAGAACTGCTAGGTCTGGCTAAGGTGAATGGGTTGGGTACTGGAAGATAGAATCTCCATATTGATAGGAATAAGCTACCTCTCTGGGTGAATAATATAATATCAGTAGCGGAGGAAGTGATGGGGCGGGGAGGGCAGTGAGCCCCCGGGCAGCATGCGGGTTGTGTTTTTCTTTACAAGCGCACCGTGGTGGCGGCAATTCAGTGGCCGAAAAACGGCTGCGTGTCTTGAGGCGCCGTGAGCATTTTGCTCCTGCCCCGTCCAGGCTCCTACCTATCTTTTGCCGGCATCATTCCCGCCGGGTGTGTGTGTGTGTTTCGCGGCCATAATGTCACTGGGGTGACATCGTTAGTGGGGGCGGGGCGGGGCTAGCAACGTCATGGGGGTGCAGCAGCGGCTAGCTACATCTCTGTATAATATAATATAATATAATATAATATAATATAATATAATATAATATAATATAAAAGAAGAGGGGTCCAACAACACGTTGCAGTATATACATCTCCTTTGTATCCCATGGGGCTTATTCAGAGTAATGTGCCCTGGATCACACTGTTATACTGAAGCACTCAGTAATTGTAGTGGGAAATGCTGGAAAACCATTGTAATTATGAGAAGACAGTGATGTGAACACCGATCTATTGTCGTCTGGATGCAGCCTGGAAGTGATTAATTTCTCACTAATTGGTATAGGCCACCTAACAAGTATTGTTTGTCTTTTCATACACATTTTAATTGGTGAGTTTTCTTTTTGCCCTTGCTTATCTCATCCTGGAATACTCTGGGAATTTCTCCAAGGTCAGATGCCTGCAACTGAGGGGTTCAGTTTGTTGAACATATATGTCCTATGGCAGTGTTCTCAAACTGTGGGTCGCAACCCGATTTCTGGTGGGTCCCAGGTGATGGAAAAATCAGATAATTGCCACAAGCCCTGAGGCTATTCAAAAATCAGACAGCTGCTAATTGCCCTGCAAAGAACTGAGCTCCTGCAGCTTGCACGGAGCTGAGCTCCTGCAGTTTGCAAGCTTGTGTAAATATAGGGAGATAAATGTTTGAGCATCTCAAAAAGCTAGGTGAGTCCCGATAGAGTGTCATTTTAAAAAGTGGGTCCTGGTGCTAAAATGTTTGAGAACCACTGTCCTATGGTTTTCAGAGCTGAGGGAATCAATCAGTCCCACACACAGCAAAGCTAAGTTTTGTTAAGAACTTTACTGCAACAAAGAAAGAACTGCAGCCATTGTTATACAGACAGGACAGAACAGGAAAAATAAGCTAAACAGAGGTAAAGTAGGAGAGAACATTTCTCAAGCATTTAACAAAGTAACAAGATGGGTTATGGCTCCCCCTACTGGTGGAGGCCAACATTTACACCTTTTCTAACTATATACTGGTTGGCTCTGCTCACATACTGTCACTCTACCAATATTCCTCTAACATTCCCTACTAATTAATGGGGGATATAAATATATTAATAGCTATAATTAGGCATAGTAAGCATATATAAGAAAGTCCTGAACCTGTTATCAGTAAGCATCAGTGTAGACCTGCAGAAGTGCTACACATCAAGGTTCACCTGTTGCTGAATCAGTGCTGCTGACAATGAAAGGGGTATAAGCATTTCATTTGTTCTGTCTGCTTTCTGTTCAGAGAGATTGTTTCCTCTAATTGTGCTTTATCAATAAACTCCCCCCCTCTCCCCAGTCTCTTTTTCCCCTCCCTTTTTTCACACAGTCAGCTTTCCAATTCACTTCAAATACATTGTGCTTTTCATGGTGACAGGGTTGGCTCATCCATGAGGCCAACTGACGCGGTCAGTTCAGGCAGCAGATTGGTGGGAGGTGCCCATCTCTGTTTGCCTACTTGACTCCACTTCTCCTTCCACTCCCTGAATCGGAAAAGGAAGGGGGGGGCAGAGAGGGAGAGGAAATGTGAAGGAGAGGGGAGTGCTGAGAGTGGGAGGAGCAGAAGCAGAAGCATTTGGCATGCCACCTCAGAGATCAGGAGGTCTTGGGACTGTCCTGCATGGTGATAATAAAAGACCTTTTCCTGAGTGGCCCTGCCCCATTTCTGGGCAAAAAATGAGTGTACATTGCGAAGCCTCTCTAGGGATCCAGATTCTTTTTCTTTAACCCTTAGAGACAGATCAGGAAGCAAAAAATGTTTTGGCCTTTTTTTTTTTTTTGCTCCTTTGATAGTTTTGTTTTTGAAAGTCCATAACTTTAGCAAACTCCTGGAGTTCAATATGTAGCCAGAAATGTCCATCTTCTTTGTGGGTGATTCTGTTTTGATGACAATGTAATTGGCACTCAAAACCTGAGTTTGCTTTATTATTTTATTACATAAGCATGAGTGCACATGCTTCTTTACAGAGTGTCACAAGGCAAAAAGAGAGGTTTCTCCTTCCAACCTAAATGTTGACAGTGGAGAGAAGCTGTTACTTTTTTCATTTGGAACCTGCCCTTCTTGCACGATGGAACTCAAGCAACTGTACAGTACATGGTGCTTGCCGGACACTCTTCCATCCAGCCCCTAAGGAAATTCAGGTCTGTTTATTTTCATCAAAGACTAAGTTATGACATCAAATGTCTTCAGACTATGCCTTAAGATTGGTGTGTGTGTGTGTGTGTGTGTGTGTGTGTGTGTGCGCGCGCGCGTGTGTGTGTAGTTCATCCATGCGTGTTCACAACTTGAACAAAGTGATAAATCACAACATGCATGAAACAGCCGTCGCTAACCAAATACTATGGACAGGGCTTCTTCATTGCCTGTTATATTAAAGTTCACATTTCTGTTCAAAAGTTTCAGCTCATATATTCCGCTGACAGTCATCGCATCTTGAGTAATCTGGTGATGAGGCATCATGATGAAAATTAGACATTACATCAGCTGCATGTGCACAATGAAGAGGCTCTTTTCTATGTACAGAAAACCCCTTGAATCATATAGTGTCACCTGTTTAAAAACACACACACAAAAGGCTTTTGGGAGGCTTAACCTGATTACCCCCCCCCCAATCTGGTCTATGCATGTTCTTTAACTTACCGTATGTGCTGGGGTTTGCATTTTTGTGTGAGTTGGAGAGGACCGACATGTGGTACCGTACCGAAAGATCTCCAAGGTCCCTCCATCGCCTCCCCAATTCTTGCTCCTGTTGTCTGTGTGGCCTATCCTGTTGAATGGCCCTTAACTGAGCAAATATTTTCCAGCTCTGAAGCTCCTTTTCCATTTCTGGAAGCCTCACCCTTTTACCTCATGTACAGGAAAAGGAGAGGGGTTCCAGCATCCACACACTGCTTCAGGGCAGCAGCAGCGCCTAGGGCTCAGCGCTCACTCCCCTTTCCCCTCTCCCTTTGGTTTGGACAAACGGTTTACTGGGGACACCCCAGTAACCGCTCAACCAAGGGGTCAAACTGTATGTTAAAAGAAGCATGTGATTAGTGCTTCCATGATGTGTGGTTTTTTTCCTTAGGTTTTTCAAAACAGCTGCTTTGAGTGCTACAATACATATCGGGACCATGACGCGTGTGCAGAGAGGTTAAACCATCTGTCCTTCCATGGTCCTGATCTGGGTTGGGCCACCTAATGCTGACAATGAGAACTTTTTCCCCAAGTACCAGCCTCTGCTTCTCTCCTTCCTTTCCCAATCCAGGAAGCGGAATGGGGAAGAGCAGTAGAGGTGAGTGGGCAGAAAGAGGTGGGTGGCCCCCACCAATTTGCAGCCTGAGGCAACCACTTCAGTTGGCCTAATCAATGAATGGTCTGACCCTGAGCGTGTGTGTGTGTGTGTGTGTGTGTGTGTGTGTGTGTGTGTGTGTGTGTGTTTAATGAAAAACACAGATAGGGCAGCTAATGGTCACAGTGACTGCTCAATCTATGTACTCGGTGGGGGGGGGTGACACACACACTTGTGCAGCACTTTGCATGACACAAATTGGTCTACAAAATGGTCTGCCACAGAATATAGTGGTAAAATTCTAGGTTGGTGGATAGGCTTGTACCACTTCAGACTGCAGGTGGGGGAAGCTATTTCTGAATTCTCCACCACATATAAAACTCCTTGCAAGTAAGAAACCAGTGTAGCATAAAGAATGGCTGGGTAAAGAATATTTCTCTCTGATGTGCTATGTTTTATTTTGTTTTTACATGCAGAGAGTTTTATTAAAGTGGAACAACATTCACTTTCCCACCAGCAGTCTGGAGTGGTAGTGTCCATCCTACCCAGGGCTGGCCCACCCATGGAGTGACCTAATGCAGTGGTGTAACTAGAGTGGAGCGGAGGCAAGTAGTTCTGCAAGACTCCGTTACACCAGTGTCAGCGGCCCCTCCCCCTTGCTGTTGGAGCCATTCTGGCAGCAACAGCAACACGCAGGACATTCCCCTGTCGCTGCCGGAATGGCTCCAACAGCAAAAGGGAGGGGCCGCTGACACTGGTGTAACGGAGTCTTGCAGAACTACTTGCCTCCGCTCCACTCTAGTTACACCACTGACCTAATGCACCCACTGAGGGCCCTGGCTGGGGAGTCGGTGAATTGGTGGGAGGTGCCTGGCATCTGCCACTTTCCCTGTCTTGCAATCTTCTCCACCTGGTGTTACCAAAATTGCCTTTTTTATTAGGGGAATAGCTTTAAATATGGCAATTTGGTAATATACAGGGATCTTTAGACCAGCTATACCAGAGTCCAGCCACAGAATTCCGTGTTAAATAATATTGAGGACACACGTGGTTACTTTCCAATATTTACTAGATAGTTAGTCAGATTCATACAAAAATACAATCATACACATCATACAAAGAACTAGGAAACTTAGATAGAACAACAGAGAATTAGCAGGTTTCCTTGATTTTGTACATGGGTGATATTTACCTATCTTGGAGAGTTGAACTTGGCTGCAATGCTGTAGTAATGGCACAAGCCATCAGTGAATGAAAAGGAGGAAGAAACAAATTGGCTCTGAACTGGACAGGCTCAGCAGTCTGTAGAGTGACTGAGAAGTCAAGTTAAGAGTGGGGGGGAAGGGGGAAGAGGGAGGGGGTTGGTGCCAGAGGGCACGCAGAGAAGAAGAAAAGTTCAGGAGGCAAGGGGGTCCAGAGAGAGAGAGAGAGAGGGCAAAACTGGCAGCTTGCCTTTTTATGCCTACGCAAGAGAGGAGGAGCTGGTCGCTCTTACGCTGCAAATGGAAATACCTTACTTGGGTTGGAGGTACACCTGGGGGGGGGGAGACTCACACACTGGGGAAGGGGGAAGAGGTGTTGGCTTCCATTGGTGCATGAGATGTGGATTGGCCTGCTCTGGGCCAGACATTGGTGTTAGCATATCTTTTGTGGATTTTCTCCTTCCTGGAAGACTAGCCACTTCACAAGTCTTTAGAGCTGTGCCGTGGAGAGGGGGAAGAGAATGGAATGTGCCTATGTGCTGTGAGCAACTTGGTTCATGGCGCAGAAATGCTGAATGCTGATCAGATCATTCCCTCATGGCGTCTTGGCTCTGGGGAAATCTTTTACAGCATGGCTTCATACACCTAGGTTTACGCGGCATGGCCATGGCGTTCTTCCTTGATTCAGTCCTGGTCATGCACATGTTCCATTCTAGCTCACAAGTCATTGGCATTCAAAGTCTCTTGGCAACATTCTCGTTTTTTAAAAGGTCATGTGGCAACACTGGCCACTGCCCCATCCTCTTCTTTTTTGCTCTCCTTGTACAGTGAGCAAGAAGAGGATGGGGGAGCACCACTGCCAAAGAACATGAGCAAGAAATGTTCCCAATTGCTCTCCAGTGATCAGGAAGTGGATCGTTGGCTGCTTTCCTGCTACTCTGCATCTTCACTGGCCAGGTGAGGAGGATCTTGAGAGCGGAACTTCCAAGATCCTCCCTGCCCAGCTAGTTTTGCAGATGTGATGGATGGATGTGGAGGAGATGAGGAAGAGGAGGTGGTGACAGCAGCATGGGCGGTGGGGGGGGGTTCTCTTGCACCAAGAAACCTAAAAGGCAGCTGGGTTTGGGGGCCACTTTGGGTACTACTTTGTCTCTATTTTCTCCAGATTCTTCTCCTTCATTCTGCTCTATGCATATACAAGAACTTTAATTCCCTTTCCTATTAGAGACTGATTTCCATTCTGTATGTGGACCATAAACTAGACTTAGACACAGCGTGGCTTTCTTGTGGCAACAAAATGACCTGTAATTTTCCTTTCACCTCATAATAACAAGTTATTCATACTAAAGTTGTGATGCAAGGGGCATAGCCTCATTGTTTCTAAGCACTGTTTTTCTAGCTGAAATCAGTGGGCTTGTTTTACTTTTTAAAACAAACACACATATTCAGCCAGCTAAAGCCAGAGTCCTTTGAGCAATGTAGGATTTTTCCCAAAAGCTAAAGCAGTGGCTTGTTTAATATTAGTTTATGTCTACAGAGGGTGCTATGTTTGGGTCTCCTGGGAGCCATAGAATACCATGTGGAGATTTAGAGCCAGAACAAACTTTACATTTATCATGTGGTTTTGCTGTTACCACATGCATTTTATGGTTGCCTGATTGCAATTTCATATGCATATTTTCATCTGTGGTTTGTTTTTCTGTGCATTTGACACAGTTCCTTCTCCTAACCCTTACCGTGATTTTAGTATTCTTCACTTGGTTCAAATGCTGTTTGATAGAAAGTTCATGTGATAATGTCTTATGTACAGTATTTGTTCTCGGAAGAAGACCTGAATATCTCCACAAAATGACTGACACAAACAAGGCTGAGTGTTGACTGAGATTTTCCACAGATGAACAACTCCAAATTCTGAACGTGGCATTTTCACATGGAAAACTACCAGGGAACAGATCTCAAGTGAGTAAATTTCCCCACAAAAACTGAACATTTGTTCTGTTCTAAGTTGTTCCACTGCTAGATATTCATTTAGTATCTAAAATGAGATGAATTGAGGATCTCGCATTCATTCTCAGATGTCAGATGTATCAAAAATATAAAACAGCCATTTAAACTTTTTAAGTCTATTTATTGTAACTCTGATCATGTGGTGATCCATTGAGGCTGCTGTGTGGAGATGGGGGAAGAAACAAGACACACACCCTGTGCATCTGACTGTTGCACACAGGTTCTGGATATTTTCTGGAGTGAATGTGACAGGCATAGCCAAGCCACTTGACACAGCAGGCCCAGAAAGCGTGGAAGGAAGGGTACACCAAAACCAGGGTGCCCTTCCATGCCCTTCTGAAGCGAATCCAGTTAACAAGTCTCCCTCAACATGGAAGTCAGTTGCTACAGAAGCAAAACCCCCTCTGCAGCCCTCCCCATGCTTCAGATCGACTCCCTGAAGCAATTGAGACCCACTTCCAGTTTCGGAAGAAAATCAAGGAACTGATCTGAAGTGTGGGGAGGACCACAGAGGGGGCCATGTCCTCCGCACCCTCTGGAGGGACAGCACGACCCCCAGTAAGTAAAAAAAAAGACCTTTTTTCCTGGTGGAGGCGTGATCCCGTGAACCATTGACCCACCCTTGCAAATACTTGCAACTTCCCCAACTTGTGGGGAGAACTTTGAGAAACGCTGATCTAGATTTTTTCCTAGTTAGACTTTGGGCCCAATCCTATGCTTCCCCCCCCCCCGTCATAGCATGCAGTCACGCCAAAACGGGCTGTGCTGCATGCTATGATGGGAGCTAATCGGGATGCTTGGGAGAGGGACATATTTTCCCTTACCCCTCCGTAAGCCCCTTGACCGCCAATGGGTTTCCTCAGACCTCTGTCAGCTCTTTTGCTGGTGCAAGTCCCAGGAGATGAAGGGGATGTTTTGGCTCACATGTTGCCTGTGCTGAGTGCCACCCCCTCCTGCCTCTGACATGCCCCTGGCAGTTCCACCCCTTTACACTCACCCTCCAGTTACACCCACCCCCTGCAGACTTAACAAAGTCAGAAGAGGGCCTTCTCCCCACTGCCTCGTATGGGGCCTCTGTGGCATCTGCAGCGGTGGTCCAAAATCTCACAACTATGCACACTTCTGGACCACCATTTGCAATGCTGTAAAATGTATTCTGCCACCGGAATGCTAGTTCAGGGCTGGCAGCTGCGATGCCGCGTAGAATTAGGCTGTTATTTCTTCGCTGCAGTTTCTCTTGTTCGCTGCCAGGGTGTGGAGTCATGTGGCAACAAGGTAGCGGTAATGTTTTCTGATTATGTTTTGTACAAAGTGCACAGTTTTTGAAGATAAATGTAATTACCCCTAATTATCCCCAACCACTACCTGCCTCACAGTCCAGCCCTTAGTCATCTTCCTGAATGACCTTGATTGATTGCATTTGGCTAAGGTGGCATTGTATTTTGGAACTTCAGTAACAACTGAAACTTTTATTTTATCTCAGAATAAAACCCAGGCTTGCTTACAGAGTGCCTCATCAAGTGTGTGTGTGTGTGTGTGTGTGTGTGTATGTGTAGGCTTACCATTCGTCCCGGTTTCGCCGGGACAGTCCCGGAAATCGGACCCGATTCCCGGTCGGGTCCCGCGAGACCAGCGGCACCGGGAGAAGCACAGCCTGATCGCCCGCGTTGCGCGAGCCCTGGAGCTCGCGCAACACGGGCAAAAAGCAGGCTGTGCTTCTCCCGGTGCCGCTGCGAGACCAGCGGCACCGGGAGAAGCACAGCCTGCTTCTTGCCTTGTGTTCTCCAGGGCTGCGCAACGCAGGCGAGCAGGCTGTGCTTCTCCCGGTGCCGCTGGTCTCGCAGCGGCACCGGGAGAAGCACAGCCTGCTCGCCTGCGTTGCGCAGCCCTGGAGAACACAAGGCAAGAAGCAGGCTGTGCTTCTCCCGGTGCCGCTGGTCTCGCAGCGGCACTGGGAGAAGCACAGCCTGCTTCTTGCCTTGCTTTGCCTTGCCGCGGCCCAAGCCTGCTTGCCGCGGCCCCAGCAGCAGCAGCAGCAGCGACCACGGACCAGTGACCAGCAGCGACCAGGTAAGCTTATTTTTAAATTATATATTTTTAATAGAAATATTAATTATTTATTTAAAAATTTCGGCCGCGCTTCGCGCCCCCTTTACTTAATTAATTAATTATTTTAAATTGATTATTTATTTAAAAAAATTCGGACGCGCTTCGCGCCCCCTTTCTTTTATATTTTATTCGTTACAAGGGTTTCTTATTTGGATTTATACTTTATTATGAGTTTTATGGTGTTTTTTATGCTTTTTCGTTGTGCTTGAGAATGGCTTTTTCGTTGTGGATGGTACTTTGGGCTTCGTTTGGGCTGTTTAGGATTGCTTTTCGTTGTGCTTTAGTGTGGCTTTTTCGTTGTGGATGGTACTTTGGGCTTCGTTTGGGCTGTTTAGGATTGCTTTTCGTTGTGCTTTAGAGTGGCTTTTTCGTTGTGGATGGTACTTTGGGCTTGGTTTGCGCGGTTTAGGATTGCTTTTTTGTTGTTTACGATTGGTTGTGGTTCTTTGGCCTTGCTTTTTCGTTGCTTTCACATTAATTAATTAATTAATTACCTCGGGGGGGTATGGGGGGGGGGGTGTCCCGGTTTGAAGTTTGAAAAATATGGTAAGCCTATGTATGTGTGTGTGTGTGTGTGTGTGTGTGTGTGTGTGTGTGCGCGCGCGTGTGTGTGTAGTAGTAGTAGTAGTAGTAGTAGTAGTAGTAGTAGTAGAAGAAGAAGAAGAAGAAGAAGAAGAAGAAGAAGAAGAAGAAGAAGAAGAAGAAGAAGAAGAAGAAGAAGACACTCCACTCGATTCTTACTTCAGACTTTCCTGGGCCAACTGACTTCTATATTTTCTTTCATTACTTCACATCAGGATATTGTTTGCATTAGTATTTTTGAAGTAATTTTTGCATCCTTTCTTAATATGCAGACTCTCTTAGATTAACTTGAGAAAACATTTCTGTTAACTATATTTTATTTTTATGGACTCTTCCAATGGTGCTGAGAAGAAAACTATTTGATTGGAAGGTATTCAAAGACTGCCCTCATGTGGTGAAACACCATCTTTACTAAAGGGATGCTTATGTAACAGCTGTATGATTAACCACAAAAAAGCACTTACTGAAAATAAAAATGGTATCGAAGCTGAAGATTCCAGATCCGTGTCTCCTTGAAGCTTACAGACCTCAGATGAAGGACTACATCTGAAGGGCTACCACTGCATGACTGCTTTCTAAACCAATTTTTCTTGAAAAAAAGTATATAAATCCTTATCGATGATGATGATGATGATGATGATGATGATGATGATGATGATGATAATGTGTGCAAACTAGTGAGCATCATATTTCTAGAAAAAAAATCAATCCAGATTTTTGTGATGTGGCTCTTACAACAGTTTGGGAGATTTTAGCCATGTCTGTGGACAGCTGAATCAGATTGCCTGGATATTTGTGGAAGCTGCTTCACACAAACACCTTTCCACATGATTCAGTTCCCACATACTTATTTTTTTTTATTTCTTTAACACATTTTTATCCTGCCCTTTTATCTTCCCCCACAGGAGCCACCAGGGCAGCTCCCAACAGATGTTGTTGTTGTTCAGTCGTTAAGTCGTGTCCGACCCTTCGTGATCCCATGAACCATATCCCGCCAGGCCTTCCTGTCCTCCACTATCTTCCTGAGTTCGCTCATTTTCATGTTCGTTGCAACAGATATCAAACTATTAATAAAATATAGACAATCAAGTCCCTCAAAGAACATTCCAGCTCCACCTCCTCACACCAGGATGACCCCAAACAACCCAGATCCAACTCCCTGCAGAGCCCAATGCCCAGACTCCAGGCCACCTGCTAGCAAAACTAGGTAGCAGCCTCCAAGCTTCCACTAAGCACCTCTACGCAAGTGAGTAGGGCTGAGAGGGCAACTGTCCCAGTTCCACCCAGCATAGTGTCTTTTCCCAAGGTTGTTTGCTAGTGTTTTTCTTTTCTCTCCCCCCCCCCCCCGTTCTTAGATTGTGAACCCTTTGGGTAGAGATAATCACATTTTTATTTTTATTTTTTTGGCTGTGTGAAGCACTTTGAGAACTTCAGTTGTTGTTGAAAAGTGGTACACAAACATTCTAAACAAAGTAAATCTTGGCAGCAACAACACAGAATACAAGAATTATATTCGTTATGCTACCACACTGCTGACAAATGTGGGCATGGGGTTCTTTTGCCTGGTCTCACACCACATGAGGCAAGGAACTGGGGGGCCCCAACTGGAGGCACCTAACTGAGTTTCACACGCAGCCTCCTCCCCCAGCATTCTGAGGCTGGTGAAGCTCACAGCCCACTCACAAATCAGGATAATCTGCTGTTAGAGGCTGGTAGGAACTTTTTGCTTCACACGTGATTGGCTGTTAGTGGGGAATATTTTTGCTTACCCCAAACTGCCCTTAAGGTGTGGTGTTTAGCTAGGGTGGGCCTGACTGGCAGGTATAGTGCGGGACAAGACAGAAGAGTAGAAACTTTGGTGTGCACCCTGAGGTAAGCGAGAGTCAGGGTTGAGTTGCAAGGTCTATTTCATGGGTCTCCAAAGATCCAGTGCACCAAAAAATGGTGTCCAAGCACAGCGCGGCAGAGGCGGAACTTACCGTTCTTCGTATCTGATCTTTGTAGAAACTTGCTCCAGGCAGCCACTTCCGCTACACATCACCCCAGACAGCCCTGCACCCCGATTTCCTGGGGGAAGCAGCTGCCCAGTGCAAGTTTCTGCAGAGATCAGATACTAAGATAGGAGGCTGCGGAACGGTAAGGCTCCGCCACTGCCGTGCTGTGCCCAGATGCCATTTTCAGATGGACTGCAGGCCGTGGTTTGGAGACCACTGGTCTATCTCAAAGGCTTGGGGTTGGTGGAGCAATCCAGCTTCCTTGACTCCCTTTCCAGGGGTTGGTGCTGAAACGTTGGATTTATGTGTGAATTGACAAATGTCACTCTGTCACCAAATTTCACTCTGTCACCTTGTCTTGTATCATTTGTGTGTGTGTGTGTGGGGGGCTGTACTGGGGCAATGCATGTTTGGATGAGAAAGCATTGCATTTACATCTGTTGATCATTGATGTGGCTTAGTGCAGCAGTTCTCAGTATACGTACTTGGTACGATGTACCATCTACATGGCTGCCGCCGCACCGAGTGCCATTGAAAGTAAGTGACGATGACATCATCGCCACTTACTTCTGAGTTTTTGGCCCGGTTTTTGGCGGAGAAGGATGCAGGAGGCCGTGGGCAGGGGCGGCGAGGGAGCGGGGCATTGATGACTGGCCTGGGCTGGGGTGTGGATGTCAGAGCTGAGTTGCACCAATACCCTGTGCGTTTTATTTGTATATGCCAATAGAGGTATTATTATTATTATTATTATTATTATTATTATTATTATTATTATTATTATTATTAATAATAATAATAATAATAATAATATACCCTGTACCCCTTCCCAGCCTGGGCCGGCCTTACACGGCCTCCCCATATGCTTGCCAGTTTCAGAGCTGGCTTGCATCCGAGGAGGCTCAATGGGGCCCATGCTGCTTACACCAGGGGAAGGAGACGAAGTCCCTTTCCCCCGATGTGAGCCCACACAAGATGCAGCGGTCGGCCATTTAGAGCTTTATATCTGCAGCCAAACTGAGCCCCTTCTCCCCCCCCCCCGGGGGTCTGGCTACCTATTCTAGGCTCTGCTCCTTTTAGGCTGCAGTCTTATACACACTTACCTGGGAGTAAGTTCCATTGAACTAAATGGGGCTTTTTGAGTAGACCCACATAGAATTGTACTGTAAGTTTCTATGTTCCTCATATTTGGAGCTTGGTATTCTGTCACTGGACATTTAAGTCCAGCTTGGTATGTGGTTATCATTGGAAGGAGAGGAGTGATCAAGAGGTCCTTGGGGGTGAAGCTGTCGATTCCTTAGCGGGGGAGGGATCCAGCAGCCACCTCAGACCTTTCTGACCAGGGGGCTCTGTCAAATGGGCTTTTGGATGTCTCAGTCCTAGACTGGTGTCAAGATCTGTTCCTAGCACTTCTGCCTGTATCCCCAGATCCAAGAGCTCTCCTGGACGTCCAGGCACCTCTTCTTCTGAAACTGCAAAAAGCCACATTTGGTTGTGTACAATCTGCTACATGTTCACCTAGGAAATGGTCTAATCTAATGTTTACTTAGGCCAGTGGGTGGCATAGTGGGTTAAACCGCTGAATCATGAGCTGTCGATCGAAAGGTCGGCAGTTCGAATCCGTGACGGGGTGAGCTCTCATTGCTTGGCCAGCTCCTGCCAACCTAGCAGTTCCAAAGCATGTTAATGGGAGTAGATAAATAGGTACCGCTTGCGGGAAGGTAAACAGCGCTCCGTGTTCCAGCCGCATGCTACGCGCTGCGGCAAGGAGAGTCATGCCGGCCACATGACCACGGAGGCGTCTTCAGACAATGCTGGCTCTTTGGCTTTGAAATGGGGATGAGCACCACACCCTAGAGTCGGACACGACTGGACATAATTGTCAGGGGTCACCTTTACCTTTACCTTTCACACAACTGAGCAATGACTACAATCGTTTCCAAGCTCTGTGGATCACATTTGTGTGAAAGAAAGCACATTATCACTGCTTCTCTTATGTGCCCATCCCATCTCTGCCTTCTTTCGTTGGTTAGAAGACTGGAAGGTGAAGCTGCCTTTTTGCCCTGAGTGATCACACAAAATAGTGTCTGCATGTTTGGGCACATATCATGGCCTCCAGAGAAACTGGATGTTTGTTTGTGTGTTTTTATTTGTGTGTAAACAGCGCTCTGTGTTCCAGCCGCATGCTACGCGCTGCGGCAAGGAGAGTCATGCCAGCCACATGACCACGGAGGCGTCTTTGGACAACGCTGGCTCTTCGGCTTTGAAATGGAGATGAGCACCACACCCTAGAGTCGGACACGACTGGACTTAATTGTCAGGGGCCACCTTTACCTTAATGTTTACTTACAGCATATAGAAACAATCATTTGTAGAAATGTTCAAGATATCTTTATTTTCACGTTTTATACTTTCTTGCCAAACCATCTCCTATAGGCTTGTTGGATCCCAGAACTCCTCTCTCTCTCTCTCTCTCTCTCTCTCTCTCTCTCTCTCTCTCTCTCTCTCTCTCTCTCTCTCTCTCTCTCTCTCTCTCTCTGTGTGTGTGTGTGTGTGTGTGTGTGTGTGTGTGTGTGTGTGTGTGTACCTGGGGTAGGGTGCTCTGCCATTTCTAGCAGTGGCTGAGTGATGACATCACCAGCAGACCACTCTCCTTCCCCAGCAGCACCCTCGCATCTCCTCTGCCAGGACTGGCCTGCTGCTTCTCCTATTGCTTGCTCCTCTCTCCTGGCCTACTCCCAGCCTACTCCCAGCTGAAATGGCAGAGGGTGGGGCCCGAACAAGGAAGGAGTACAGTGGTTGCTGTAGCTGACTATGTAGCTCCCTCCTTCTTGCTCCAGTCCTGTCCTCTGCATTTTCAAAAGGAAGAGTTGGTAGCCAGGAGTGAGGACAAAAGGGAAGAGCCAAAGGCATGGCCTTGGAGCCCAGCAATGGTGGCCAGAAGCAGGGGAATCAGTAGAGAGAGGAGCCTGGACTGGCAATTGCCACCAATACCAAGACGTTAGACAGAGGCAGGGGGAGCCAGGAGGAGTAGGCAGAAAAAGTGGGGGAAATCTGTTGGGGCCTTGGCATGCTCTGGGCGCTGAGGGGAACAATTGCTGTTCTCCTCAGAGGCCATGCACTGGCGTCGACAGGGGGAAGCGGGGGGGCGGGCCGCCGGGGGGCGTCGCGCGTACAGGGGTGACGCGCGATTCCTCCCACTTACATTTTTGAAGTGAAGGTGGGCCCTCCCGCCCTCCCTTGTGTCCGTTTGGCTCCAAAATGAGCTGAAAATGGAGCGGGGAGGGCGCTCTGCTCCTGCGCGTGACGTCACGCGCGGGGGCGGAGCCTCCCCCTTAAGGGCGACGCGCGCCCCCGCTCTGGGGTGATGCGCGTCGTCGCGACGCTGCTGAGGCCATGGGTGGAGGTGGGAGGAAAGAAGAGAGAATTGGAATGGAGGCATGGCTATAGGAGGCATCATATGGAAGCACTCTTGCACTTCCACATTTATCATTACACCAAGGGCCAAAGCCAGTTCAGTTGAATGACCTCTCTCAGTCTTAAACCAGGTTTATTTGATTCCCGTGAGGCTTGTTTTTGAGTAAGCAAGATTAGGATTGCAGCCTGTTAAGACTATGAAACCCATGATTCATTGCAACTGCGCACAAAAATGCATGTGCAGAATTAACTGTGGCTTTAATTAGAGCAAACAAATGAAAAATCGTTGAAAAACAGAAGTCGCCATGTAACCAATTGATTTTCAATTTATACTATGTATTTTCTGTAGAAATATATTGCTGCAGAGGAGAATGAAAATGGAATTAACAATGGGATTTCTCCAGTGAGTTTCATGCAACACTAAACCTGCCTCACAAACTTCTTGTATGAAGGTACATGAGATAAATTTTGTAATTAAATACTTCAGGGTGTTAAAAAGTGTGGTAGAAATGACAAGTTTAATACATTTCCGAATTGGTCACAATAGGCCTGGCTAAAATAATCTAGAAATCTGATTTGGAAATCAGATTCCCAGATGTTTTCTACAGATGCCATATCTTGGGCCCTTTATTTCGACCCATTTCCAGATGTGCACACAGTTCAGGATAATATATGTATTTTGAACCACACAACAACAACAACAACAAATCTAAGCACCTCTATTTTTCTGAATGCACTTTATACTTTGGCCTCATGGTGGCACAGCAGGCTAACAAATTACTTTCACATCTGTAGTCCTAAGACTGAATATTAATATGCTTGGTGTGGGGAAAGGCAGTTATAAGGAAGTACTAGCCTGACAGTTCCTTTGTCTACAAACCAGATTTCCTGGTTATTTTTGATGCCATGACTTTCACTCATTAGACTGGTAACAATGACAGCTGTTTGCACCAGACAATGAAGAAATCTGATCCTGTATTGTTGCTGTGATTTGGGAGCAGCCTTCCAAAGTAGAAACAAAGATGGACATTTATACTTTTTCAAACTTAGATTTTTCTTGTGTAGAAAACATTTTTTAAAAATAGCCGTGCAAATGCTTCTTATGCTCAGATGGAAGAAGTAAACTCTACATACTGTCCTATATTGCCGATGGGAGAGAGGAGACACTGAGCAATATTATACAAGATTATGTTGAGGCTGAGAGAGAGAGAGAGAGAGAGAGAGAGAGAGAGAGAGAGAGAGAGAGAGAGAGAGAGAGAGAGATGATTACAACAACCCTGCACTGTAGTTCAATGTTGTTATTCCTATCTTACATGTGGATGGGGAGAACTGTCTGAATGATTTATGATCTGTAATGTAATGAAACACTGTTAAATACCCATATTGGAGGGTGGGGACGACAGTTTCAGAGAGTCAGTAGCTGTAAGGTATTCCATAGTGTTGTTATTCCCATATTGCATGTTTACCACAATCCCGTATTATGATCTTGGAGGTTGATAGATACTGTAGTATCTAAAAACAGCTACCTAATAACGGTATTAAGAACTACCATCTATTACATAGTTACTTGCAAAACACAACATCACAACTAAAGGTCTCCACAGGATGGGTCATAACCTCCTGGTGCAAATTGTTGCCCCCCCCCCCTTTACTGGGTGATGTGCCAGCTTCTGCTCCATTCAGTCCTTGGATTGGAGGACAGGTTTTCTAGATCAGGCCGCATACTTGGTGTTTGTGGGGAAGAGTGGTGCCACTACCTCTTGGGGGTGAGAGCACAGCACCTGAGGCATTATCTCCCCCCTCCCCAGATTGGTGTTCCACTGAAACTCTGTGAGAAATGACTGTCCTGCCCCATGTGGCAATGGTGCAGTCCTGAAAAAAGAACAGACCCCCAGAGGAGTATTAGGCCAGCAGCAGCAATGGTTGGAGTATCTGGCATGCACCAAGGGAGAGCAGACATACACTGATATTAGCTGTTGTAAAAGGAAGGGATGGTTAGGCAGCACAGTTTATAGCAAAAACACATCTGACAGTACTGACGGGCATATGCGTAGTAATAGGGGCTAGGGGGCGGTAAATCCCCAGGCAGCAGGCCTGGTGGGGGAGCAAAATCGGTGGTGGCGGTGATACTACCCGGTCTAACTAGCAACAGGTGTTAAATCTAGTTAAATTGCCTCGCTCCATTGCCCCTTCAAATGTTCTCTGCAACCAAAAGCTCCATTGAATGTAAACATGGTGTGCCAAGGCCGGCCCACAGATGATGTGACCTAAAGCCCATGCATGGAGCAGCAAGTTCAAGAGGGTGGTGAGATGGGAGAAGATAAGCCCCATATACCCTGCACCTTCCTGCCAGGCCCTACATCCAACGCAAACAAGAGGTGGTCCAATTTGTGCTCTGATCCCTTTCCCTGTAGCTTAAAGACTGTGGGAAGAAGATCAGGGTAGCGGGAGCCCCCTTCGTTCTCTAGGAAAAAGAGGGGAAGACCCAGCTGCAGAACCCTCTCCATCTACCTGCCCCCTGGCCAAGAAAGCAGCCAAGTAGACCAGGGGATGGACAGGTGGAGCCTCCTGCCCCTTCCTCTTACCTACAGCTTCAGCTGCCCTGGACGCAGCTCCCTTGCTCACCTGGGTCCAGTTTAGGGCAGCCTAAGTTGTAGGTAAGGGAAAGGGGAGCAAAGTGATGCAGTTCTGCTCAACCTGCTCTCCCTCTCCCCCTACCTCCAGGCATGTGGTTTATGCCAGTTTCCTCCTTCCCCTCCCTCCAGCCACCCATGGGTGGACAAGCGCATGCTAATATATGTGTAAATTTATGTTTTCCTTTTGGAAGAGTTGGCAGCATCAGTGGGTTTGTGCTGGACTCAGCTTCCCCTCCCCTTCCAGCTACCTGCAGGCAAGTATATGCTAATGCATATGCATTTTTTAGCTTTTTGTGGGAGGTGGCAGTGACTAGGGGTTCATGCGGGACCTGCGTGCAAGGGTGGCATTATGTGTGGCTGGCTTGGGGGATTGGAGCTTCAGCCAGAGCTGTGTTGTGCCCCATTCACTTGTATGCAGACACATTGAGCTTATATCGCCCTAAGTGTAAAACGGAGATCCCAATTAATCAGGACAGAAGAGGGAGTGTGTTACTGTAGGCCTCACAGTCATCCCAATTTCCTTTTGTTTGCACACATGAAAATATTTCAGATTCATTGTTTTATTTTGTTTTGGGATGGTTTTAGACTTAGTAACAGAGCAAATGTCCCAACCAAAGCATATTCACCAGCTCTGTTTTCTATTACAGAGAACTTGCAATGACAAGGATGACTTATGTTTTGGGTGGAGTTAATGGGGAAAAGCTGATGTCTAAATCAAGTAGAAGAAGCCACAACTCTGCTTTGCTTCTCTACTGTAGAAGAAATTGATTCATGAGACATGAAAGATGATTGATACGTTAGCTGCTACATACATAAAATGTCCTTTTAACAGTTCTGGCTGCAAACGACAATATGGGCACGTCCCGAAAGAAAGAGTACGTCTTTTGCCTTATTGAAGTCAAATGCAAATACTTAATTGATTGTTTGGGCCATGTCAGCAACCCTCTATGTACTTATTTGGGAGTAAACTCCATCGAACTCACAGTAAACACGAACAGGATCTGATTGCTTGGATGAACTCCTAAAGATAGTTCGGAACTAATGAACTTCATACTTATGATGAACAAACATTATAAGGCTCATGATATACACTTGTTTCTGCATGCTTTGCTGCACAAAACCAGGAAGGGGGAGTGAGGTCCTGGCCAACAATGCAATTCATGCTTTGGTCCCATGAGATCCACGTCCAATAATAATACTTAACATTTGTGTAGTGCTTTTGAATGTCCAAAGCTTCACACTATCTTGTGTTACAACAGCCCTATATGGAAAGTTAATCTTAGCTG
Source organism: Plestiodon gilberti rubricaudatus (assembly GCA_026170595.1). Classification (NCBI taxonomy): domain Eukaryota; kingdom Metazoa; phylum Chordata; class Lepidosauria; order Squamata; family Scincidae; genus Plestiodon; species Plestiodon gilberti. Next base: position 32,219,728 of record JANXHW010000004.1, read on the forward strand.
AAGTTGAGAGGGAGTGGCTTGTCTAGGGTCACCTATTAGTGGGATCATAGTAGAGACTGAGATGTGAACCAGAGAAGTCCCGATTTGTAAGCTCAGTCTCTTAACTACTATGCAACACTAATAGTTTCACTCAAGTATATTTTAAAAGTCTTCAGCTTAGAAAGCTGTCCTAGCAAAAGTAATGGGACAGATGGGTTTTTTGTGTGACTCTGTAAATGGGGCTCCTTTTAAATATGGTTGAGAACCTTTTTCTCTGTATTCCCAAGTGTTGGTTAACAAACACAGTACTACTATTGATACAGTAGTTCGTAAAGGACAGCCTAGTCCTCATTATTTATTTATCTATATTTTTTTTCACATTTTTATACCACCCTTCCTCCAAGGAGCTCAGAGTGGTGTACATATTTCCTCCCCTCCTTTTTGTCCTCACAACAACCCTGTGAGGTAGGTGGGGCTGAGAGATAGTGACTGGCCCAAGGTCACCCAGGAAGCTTCATGGCTGAGCGGGGATTTGAACCTGGATCTTCCAGGTCTAAGTCTGACTCCCAAACCACTACACTATCCTTAGGAATGGGCTGAACCTGTGGGGTGAAGTCTACTTATAATGGGTAGATGAAGGCCATGCCAGGGTACGGAACATTTCTGCTTCCCATGAAGGCCAGCAATGTGATTCAAGCTTAAGGCAACCAGCTGCATTATGGAGGTTTGCTAGACTTCTTTACAGAGCACAGTACTGGTTCCATTCTGGTGATCTGTCCAGAAGTCATTATGTACATATCTCGAAACAGCCAACTGTTGCCTGCCCAGCGCTATCATGCCTGTGCGAAAACACCACAGAAGATGTACTGCACCCAAGTGAAGGTGTCAATCTAACCAACCATAACTCGGAGGTCATACATTGGACGTCTATAACATGGGGAGCCAGTGTACAGGGGAAACTACTTAGGGTCAGGACAAAGCAAGAATTCAAAATTGGTCTGCCAAACCAAGACAATCATAGTGTTTTTGAAAGTATGTGTGAAAGGTAGGTCTTATTGATTCAGGGAATCTGGTCTATCTCCTCAAAGAATAGAATGTTAGGCTCACACTTCTACCTGTTTCGAGAAACTTCCCATCCCCTGATTGGATGTACTTGTTTACAGGGGCGTCACTGGAGCGTGGCGGGGGGGCGGGCCGCCATGGGGTGACGCGCGCCATGGGGTGACGCGCGCACCCCCTCGCGCGTCACCTCCGTGACGCGCGACACCCTCCGGACGCTCCGAGGCCGGCCCGGGAGCCGGCCTCGGAGCGTCCGACCCCGTCGGCGCTCCAGGGCCTTCTGAAAGAAGGTCCAAGCAGCGCGTCCATCTGGGTATTTCCCGGATTTTCGCGCATGCGCAGACCCGTTTTGAGGGCTTTTTACTGCTTGTTTACCAACTTTTGGTGGAGAAAGAACAAAAGAGATGTAGTCTGAGGGAATGACAGGTGTCTGGAGTATAATAAGAGTGTTAATTGATGCAGCCGCTAGAACAAAGACAAGCATTTGGCAATAGCAGATTGAGTGGAGACATTCTTGAAGCTAGAGTCCTTTATCTGTCCAGGAGGACCCATTTAAACTTTATAGCAGGGCACTCCAATATTCCTGTTATGCCCCTTAGGTACAGAAAGGACATCAGCATAAGCTTAGAAAATTCCATCCTCCTTGTGGCTTTTCACGGGGAGGAGGGAGAAGGAAGAAAGGTATTTAGCCATGCTTGGGCTTCATGCTGTTCTGGCATTAACCTTGGGCCCAAAGATGTGCCTTTTGGGAATAGGTCTTTTTTTCCCCAACAGGGGTACCCCCCCTCCTTTGCAACATAGCGATTCACCACTACTCCCTCTCACAAGATCTTTACTATCACAGTGATAATTTCAGTCTTGCAAAGGCTTCTGTCTGAAGGGCTCTTAGTCCAAGACTGGGTATTAATTTTCCTTTATTTGAAAGGCCAAATTATGTCCACAAGGAGCTCAGTATGATACAGTGAAAATTGAGCTTTTGCGTGCCAGTATTCCTTTATAAAATGGACCAAATTTTTCGCTCCAGTTGCAAAAACCAAAGAAAATAATAACACATTCTTCCTGAATCCCATGGAAGGATTAGATGGGCTAACAAAACTAAACTAGTATACTGAACCAGGTTCTGTACATTGAACAGTCATTGGAAGAAAATCCCAATGCAATCTGTCCCCAAATGGAATAAAGAAGCCATATTTCTGTGATTTACAACACAATCCTGTGTAAATACACGGCTGGCCTAAAGGGTGAGCCTGTCCTGGGGCAACCCAGAAGCACGTTCATCCTCATCCCCGGGTATAGGCAAACCCGGGGCCTATGGGCCTCCTTGGATGTATGCCAGGTCCAAAACTGACCTGGGCTGGGAAGGGGCTTAGGATATCGGTGGAGCGCGCCACCGATATCCCTACCCCCATCCCAGGCCGGCCATTGGTCCCCTCCCTCACTGCCCCATCCCGTCCTACCCCCACCCCTGCACCTGAGTAGCCTAGGCCTTACCTGGGTCATCCGGCGCAGGTCCGAGTTTTTGGGGGTGTGAGCGGCGCAGACACACACATATGATACCTAAGTAGTGCACAGTAGTTGCATAACGAAGAGCCCCGCTGAATTATGTCAAAGGCCCATCTAGACCAGCATTCAGTGACCAATCAGTTGCCTCTAGAAAGCCCACAAGCAAGAGATGAAGGCATGCCCCTTGCCCATCGTTGCTCTCCTGCAACTGGTTATCAGAGGCATAATCTCCTCTGAACCTGTAGACAGAACATAGCCATCATGATGACTAGTAGCCATTGAAACACTTGTCCTTCATGAATGTGTCTAATCTGACTTTAAAGCCATCTAAACTAGTTGCCATCACCACATCTCACGGTGGTGAATTCCATAGATGAACTATGTGTTGTGTGAAGAAGTACTTCATTGAGTCGTGTCAATCGGATGACTCTGGTCCTAGCGTTGTGAGAAAGTGAGGAAACACTTCTCTTAGCAGCAGATGCTGGTTTTCTGAGCTCTGTTCTAGGATGGGCAAGGAGCATATTTAATGATGATTATTAAATATGCACCATATGTAAACTATTAACCAGACTGAAAATAAATTTTCTTCCAGAGGGCTGCTGAAAGTTGGAGAATTGCAAAGAGAATGCCTGTCTTAATCACATCCTTCTTGCCACTGTGTAATTAATTTTTTTCCCCCAGGGCTGATGGGAATATATCCATGTTCCACCATAATGTTGGGCAATATTTAATGAGAAGAATATTTCAAACAAGTTTATTGTGTTTCAGTGAAACACTACAAACACTAAATATGCTATTTGCTGAGGGAAAAAAAAACAAATCTAGATCTATGAGGCCCAGTATCACATGTAACATAATGAAAATGGTTTTGTTTATGGTTTGCTTTCTGATTCCAGGTGGCCTAAAAGATCCCATCTCATTATGTTGTAAAATGAGTATTTTTATATATATAGCAGGTATTCTATTCCATTAAAGGTGTGGCTATTGGTCCATTTCCATACAAATCTTGTATTGGCTGATATTCACTCAACTCATATAAAACTCTTTAAAAATAGGATACAGAATGTGAAATGTTCAATCAAAACATGTATAGAGTATTTCCCCTAATGCCCCCAACTGTCATTACTTCTCAGTTATGTGAATCCGAAAACAGGAGGAAACTGCTCGGAAACACACATATTTCAGTCTTAGTAACTGAAGGGAAATTCAGGTAAAGATACAATGGGGGTGGGGCAGGGAACGTCACCTCGCCCTGCTTTCAAAAGAAAGCATCTTTTAATTCATTCTATTTCAATTTTACATTGGTGCCTTCCCTTTAACCAAATTAAATTCTTCATGCTATTGCAGGGAAATAATGTCACGCTGAAATCCAGGCAGTCCCTCCTTATCAGTCAACAACTGTCCCCAGACAGAGCATTTTAATTTTGAAGGGGGGGTTGGGAACGGAGCAGCAATATATTTTCATTGACAGCCAGCCAGCAACCAGCCTCCATTCTATAATAACTTTTCTAGAGTGTTTTTTAAAAAAAAAAAAATATTATTTATAGATGCTCTTTCCTGTCACATAGAGCTGCATTTTAGATCCGGGTGGTTTTTTGTTTTGTTTTTTGCTTTGTTTAAAGAGGGATGTTGTCAACCTCTATGATAATTTAAAACTCATTATTTCCCCTGGTTTCTTGTCTTTATAGAGCTGCTCCTTGTTTGCTGTGTTCCTGTTGTCCCAGCAGCAGGAATGCCATTGTAACTAGACTGGTGAGCTCAGCTTCCCTGCTGTTTTCCCCTTTAATTGCCTTTATTAGGTTTGTCCCTCAAGTTGGATAACTGCTAAGTGAGGAACGGCTCCAGCTAGAAATTGGGCACCCTCGTGTTTGAATGAAATTTTTATAATGTGCAATAATAAGTCCATTTAGAAGGCTCTTTTTTTAAAAAAATGAAGCCATAAAATTCACCAGAACTGCTTTTTAGTTATCTGTTTAACATTCAGAATAAGCAGGATTACGCAAATGGTTCCAGTGAAATTACCTCCAGCAAATTACTTCATCTAGATTAATATAAATGGAATTGGTTTTGCAAAAAACACACACACAAAACACACACAGAGAGAGAGAGAGAGAGAGAGAGAGAGAGAGAGAGAGAGAGAGATATTCACATGTTAAACCCAAAGCTGCTGCAGTGGAAACGCCTCCTGTCCTGTGAATCCGAGTGTGGATGTGTTGAGAATAGCTTTGATTCCTCAAGAAGGAATTTACAGGAAGTTATGCGCTCCGTGTTCCAGCTGCATGCTACGTGCTGTGGCAAGGAGAGTCATGCCGGCCACATGACCACGGAGGCGTCTTCGGACAACGCTGGCTCTTCGGCTTTGAAATGGAGATGAGCACCACGCCCTAGAGTCAGACACGACTGGACTTAATTGTCAGGGGATACCTTTACCTATTTCACGAACAGGTGATTGTTTAACACTGGTAGTGCCTGAATGTGCTGTCCTTGAAAATACTGTATATAATTGCTGTTGAAGTGATCTCAAAATCAGCATTTCATGAGTAATTATAAACACTAAGGCATTGCATAACATGCTAGATTTCAAAAGAAAGGAATAACAAAGTTGTGGATTAGGGTCATATAAGAAGTCTTCCTGAATCAGTCGAGTGATACATCTAGCTTCATATCATCTGTGTGATGAGGCCTTGCCCACCACTCCAGGAATTTTATGGTCTGGAAGCAGACCACACCATAGTCTGAGAGATCCACCCATGATCCCTTGAAATGTCTGTAACGTTGGAGGAAGTAGTCCTGAGGCACACATTTTGAACTGTATGTTCACTGTCACCTCTAAAACTATTCAAGTTGAATGTTACTGTTTGACTAAAAGCTTCCAACAAAATGTCAAACAGCCCAATTCTGTCCCCTGCCACCCTGGCCAAAAGGTGTGTGTTGCATCCTATGGGGTGGTGGTAATTGGACAGCCTGCAGGAGATATGAAAACATTTTTTGCTCTTGGTAGGCTGCTGATCGCCAATGGGTCTCCTCAGACTGACATATACCACCTATGTCTGAGGAGAGAAAATGGGGGGGGGGGAGGTTTTAAAAAGAGGAGATAGGATCTGGCATGCACCATTGCCACCAGATTCACCCTTTCCCACCTCATCCCTACCCTGCTTCCTCCCCCTTCCCACCCCAAAATGTCCCTGGTCCTCCCACTCCCTCTCCCTTCCTGCCCACACCGAGCCCCCACTGCTGCCTTACCAGCACCAGGGGTTCCAGGGAAGCCGTTGTCTCCTGGCCACCGCCACCACTCACTTTTTGTGGCGGCGGCGGCCCAGCTGCACAGAATGGCGAGTTGCATTTAAAACACAATGCACCACCAGAATGCTCGCAGAATACGCATTCCAGCAGTGCAGTGACTCAATACAATTGGGCCTAAAGAGAGGTAAACCAAGAAGAAGGCTTAATTCAAATACATACCTTAATTCAAATATATAGTACTTATAGCATGAATTTTGATAATTTCCCCCTCAGTTTCTGAGTGACCTCAGCAAATGTTGCCACTCTGTCCATGACAAATTTGATAAAAACAAAACAATCTTTACAGAATCATCAACATTAGATAAGACCACCATCATCAAGGTATTTTTATATTGGTCCCTAGGTTCCCCTCAAATGGAATATAGAACATGGGTCAGGCACTGGTCGAGGCCAGGGCCTATGGGTGGAGGGGCCTCTTGGCCAGGCTGGTCTCCGAATCATTAGTACTCGTAGCAGGAGTAGCTGGGGATGACGGTGGGAGGCCCCCTGCTCTGGGGGGGGGTGACCACTGGGGGTGAACAGGGGGGCATGGGAGACCCAAGGCAGACTTTGCCTTGCCCTCCTCCCAACAACCTGATAATACAGCACTGACAATATAGTACATCCTAGTCAGCCAGCACTCACAACATAGTACATCATGACCAATAGCTGCAAGGATTTTGGCTTCACAGGTACATAATGGTGTTCATCTGGAATATTTTTGTAAAGGCCCTCAAAACATTAAGGTAAAGGTGACCCCTGACAATTAAGTCCAGTCGTGTCCGACTCTAGGGTGTGGTGCTCATCCCCATTTCAAAGCCGAAGAGCCAGCGTTGTCCGAAGACGCCTCCGTGGTCATGTGGCCGGCATAACTCTCCTTGCCACAGCGTGTAGCATGCAGCTGGAACACGGAGCGCTGTTTACCTTCCCGCAAGCGGTACCTATTTATCTACTTGCATTAACATGCTTTGGAACTGCTAGGTTGGTAGGAGCTGGCCAAGCAACGAGAGCTCCAACCACACCCTAGAGTCGGACACGACTGGACTTAATTGTCAGGGGTCACCTTTACCTTTTTAAAGTGTTGCCTTTCCTCCCATGTCTGGACGCTGTACACCTTGGTTACATCCTAAACATGTTTCCTTGGAAGTAAGTCCTATTGATCTTGATGGGGTTCACTTTCAAGTACGCATGCTTAGAACTGCAGCCTTATTTTAATTTTGTATTTATTATTCAGCAATGGGTTCAGCAGTGCGGAGTAAGTTCTTTGAGTGTGTTTGACTCTCAGCCCCTGCTGGAAGTACCAATGTGCCACAGCCTCTCTGAGGGCTTACTACTTGTGCAAAGAGACATCATAGACAGAGGTACCCACATGCACAATTTACACATGCCGAATGACACACACACACACACACACACACACACACACACACACACACACACACACACACACACACACACAATGGAAGTGAGGAAAGGGCTTCATGGGACTTTGTATCTCTTGGAAACGGAATACTACAGTGTAGGAGAAACCTAAACATTCTTCTTTACCATCCAAATGGCAAATGGACTGGTATGGCCACCCAAACGTGGCTGAACTGCCCCTCACTGCATGGTTCAACTATGACTTTAAACCCTTCTCTTGCGCTGTGGCCTTTTCACATGATTTTGTGGGCTGGACAAATGATATCATCTGAACAGTTTGACTTGCATTAGTGATTGTGTTGGTAGCCGCTATCAGGTTTCTCCTTCTCAACTGGGACACTGGTGTGAACATAAGAGTTCACATGGATTCCCTAGGCCAGGGAACATAAAAAAAAAACAGTATCGTGGAATTTCCCTTAGAGAAAAGGTCAGAGAGAAGATACTTGTTTGCATTTCTGCTAATAGCCATTGATATTCTATCTTGTTCAGCTTTGTCTAGCCCTTTTGTAGTTTTCTGATCCAGTGTTATTTCATTTCAAACCCTTGTTAGACATCCATTTGGCTCAAATATTCATATTCATCATAACAGAGATGAGAATAAAAGATATTAAATTCTACAAATCTATGGAATGACTGTATACCCAACCATTACATTAATTGAATCAGTTCATGTGATTCAGTGAATTGCGATGGTGCTCAGATTCCTACTAATCTGATAGTTTCCTCCTCAAAGACATTTGTATTGGTATCAAGAGAAAACAATTCAATGGCATAACCATCAAGGGCATCCCTATACTTCCAGTTTTGGAGAGCATGACTATGACTGTAGAACAGGGGTGTCAAACATAAGGCCCATGGGCCGGATGCGCCCCCTGGAAGCTCTTTATGTGAAGGCTATGGGAGTGGCTGGATACAGCGGTGATGATGCACGCGGGATCCTATCCCCTCTGGCAGCAGTCTCCCCACCCCCCTTTCTCTCCTCAGACTTGTGCCAGCTAAAGAGTTGGCACATGTCTGAGGAGACTCATTGTGGGGTGGAAGGCTTAGGGTTAAATCCCCTTACCCTCCCAAAGCCTTCCGCTTTGCCACCCTTACTCTCTGCTGGACAGAGTGTGCACCTTTTTGGCATGGTTGTACCAGCGGAGGGGGGGGGGGAGAGGATAGGATTGGGCCATGACTCAAGAGCAGACTCTGTAGTTGTCAACCCATTCAAAGTGCCAGTCAAATTCCCACTGTGTGAGCTGGGTTCATTTTAGCGTGACATCAACTGGGAGTTTTGCAAGGCAGCCCTTTCTCATTTGCAACCCAGATACAAAGGACTTGAGAAAGTGAGGACAGTAACTGAAGGCTGGAAACTTTCTAACAAACAAATACATGGATATGGTGCTCACTTTAACATGCAGCATTAAAACTACATCTCAGAAATGTCCAGGATCCTGCATGCTAAATGCTATACTATACCCTATCATAGGGCTTCATGGAATTAAAGTAGTGATGGATGAAATGCCTTATGGATTGAGTAAGAATTGAGTTTGGTAAACCAAGCTACGTATTTTCCAAACACTAAAAAAGAAAGAAAAGAAAGCTCAGTTTTGTTCCAACCCTATCCCAAAATTCAAACACCATTGGGAATGTGACAGGAGCTGACTGCTTCTGCTATTCAGCTTCCCTCATCCCTTCCCACCTATATGGCAGGAGCAGTGACTAGGTGATCTTGCTGGATGCCTTTCTGTGAGGCCACTCATTCCCCCTCTCAGTGCTGTGAATGATGCTGTAGCAATATCAGAGGCAGCAGAGATCCTGGGAAATATAATTTCCCTAGGATACTTTAATCTTTAGTATGAATGTGAGGTACCCTGGAAACTACATGTCCCAGGGGCTGTTGCAGCATTCACGGTGCCAGGTAGGCGGCACAGACACTTGGGCAGAAGTGTCATTACAGTGGGGGCAGTTTGGGTGGTGGGCCCCAAGCAGCGGGTCATGGGGGGGTGCACCTTCCGCCGGATCCATTCCCCCCCCCCACGCCGCTGGCTCCTCTTCGCAGCCATTCTTGGCTGCAAGTTTGGCCCCCTATCCTCCCTGGTGCTGTTTGGCTCCAAAAAGGAGCCAAAAAGAGCCAGGGTGTGTGTGTTTCCGCTCTGCGGTGGCACACAATGATGATGGCACGCCCCCCCCCAGGGGCGGGACGTGTGGCATCCGTGGGGTGTGTGTGTAGGGCCGCTTCTGCACTTGGGTTTGGTTTAAATGTAACAGAAGAACAGCTCTCAATGATATGAAGCTCACTTAGTAATTCAAGAGAACATTATGAGCTGAACAAGTTTGTATTATGAGCCAGATAATGACAAACTTCAGTGACATGAAAAATACATGAAATATCTTATTTGTGGTAGGTTGATAAGGTGTCTATGACAAAAATTTGCTTTGCTTTTGAAATCCAGCAATTGTGGTAGCAGAGGACACTAAGAGCTACTTCATGCATTACAAAATTCCTACATGGAAGGTACTTCTGTATAGTCAGTCACTTGTCACAAGTATTTAGGTTGTAATGTTAAGCAAGCCTACAGAAATGTCAATTGCTGCATGCACACACAGTGCATCCTCACCTATTACCATTTCCTCACCTATTACCATTTCCATGTAGGAAATTTAATAAGATGTGCACTTGGTCTTCTCACAAAGGGTGGGTCAGGCAGACCATATCAGGTGCAAACCTACCTTACAAGGTACATACTGTATATTACAGCAACAGCTCAGTATCTTCAACTACCCAGCAGATGGCAGCAACTCCCAATACAACAATCGCTATCATCCCACAGGCAAGTACTGTATAATGTTCTCACTACCTCCTTCCCTTGTCTGGCAACAACCATAGACCAGATACACAACAACATCTTTAAGGTTAGGCTGCAGGGTCATCCCAGAAGACCCAATAATATTATATAAGGAAAGTGGGATTATGCAGACAAAGCAGAAGGGATCTCAATAGACAAGCTGTACTCTTTGCTGCTGACCAATAGGTGGCAAAGTTTAAAGAGCAACACTAAACTTGCTTCAAATTGTAAATATTCTAGGAATACAAGACCTGTTGTATCTCCTCTCTTAGTTGCTCAGCCTCTATAATCATGCACGTTTTTATGTCATTTAAAAATAAATAAATATAAAGAGTGCTTCACATCGTCTACTGTATTCATCCATGCAGGAATCCAGAAGCCTGAAAGCAGATGAGTCTAGATTTAAGCCTCACCTTTGCCATGGGCAAGTGGCTTCTTCTGAGCTCCGGCTAACGTGGCAATTATGATGGAGCTCCTGTGAAAACAAACATGATGTTTGTACAGCGATTTGCAAATGAAAGAGTGTTGGTAGCCATTTCATTTTCAGTGTACCTATGGGAAGCGGTCTTGGGCTGAGTCAGATCCAGCGTATGTAGTGGTTGGCAGATCAGAAGACTTTTGTCATCCTGAGGAGTCAGTGAACTTTCACAGTTTGCTTGCCTGCCTGCTTATTTAGCAAGGCCTGGAAGCTGCAGACCCATCACCCATCGCTCTTGTTTTCTAGAAGTGTAGAGATGTGCCTAGGACGAATCACCACTCCATAGCTTAGATAAGGCAAGGCCCAATTTTTTTTTTGGGGGGGGAACCTATCTTTGTAAAAATAAAAAAGGCAGATAGATGCTTTGAGAAAGTGCAGATATTTTTAATTAGCAAAAAACATCTAGGATATGCTTCTAGAATTTTCTCAGAGGGGGGGCAGGTATACAATATAAGGGCTCAGGAATGTCAATACCCTTTAGATTTCACCAGTGCCTGAGAACTGCAGTCGTGCCCCAGAACCCGCCCCTTTTGGAGTCCTGCTGTCAGGAATCCCCAGTCAGCTGAAGGAACTTTGTTGTAAGCTTTCTTTTGCCTAATGCATCCTCCCTAGACCAATATATCTTTCTAACATATATTGCAGTCTGCCTCTCCTTGGCAACCCTCCAAACTTCGATAAAGCACAGTCTGACTGGATGGGCCTCTAAATTAAAACAGACCATTGGTCCACTTAACCCAGTATGCCTACTCTGATTGGCAGTTTTTCCTCAAGAGTCTCAGGCAGACGTCTCCCAACTGGAGGTATCATAGATTGAACCTAAGACCTGGTGCAAGCAAGTCATGTACTCTGCCATCAGCCATATGGTCCCTCTTCTGATGAGAGGCTGAGATGTGGGCAAGGATACACAAATTTCAGCTGTGTTTGCAGAATTGAAAGGGTCCAACACTGTGTCTATAAAACCATGTGATGAATTGAGCCTTTACCTGTTACCTTTTGGTTTTTTTGAACATATTTGCATCTGTGTAATACAGTTGCCATCTTTTTATGGGTTCTGCTCCTCTGCCTTTAACCTCAGCCCAAGATGAAGAGTTTAAGCTGGTAAAACGTTCCCTGGCAGTTATCTCTCCATGTTAGAAAAAGCTTCAGCTGCATAATTTCTTATGTCAGGCTGCAGTTAAATGCAAATGAGCAGGACAGATCAGAAAAAAAGTGGTTATAGCCTAATTATAAGCCATTAGCAGGAGTATAAAAGGTGGAGAGGGAGGTGTGGCAGAATCAAGCAATGATTCATATTTTGTGGTCTAAATATACTGCCTATCGTTCATGCCCCACTTTCCAGAGCAGCAAGAGGTTCTAGAAGCCATGGTAATACTTAGGTTCTGGCTTCTCTTAGAGAAGAGAACCAGTGGTGTCACTATAGTTGATGTCACCCAGTGTGGTAAGTCATGGTGTCACTCCCATGAACCTCTTCCCATACCAACCATGGCCGGAAAAGTCTCTGGCTTCCTGACGCAAAGCCCAGGTCTACCTATCTGGTAGACCTGGCCTCATGAAGAGTGAAAGATGGATGCTTGGCTGAGGCAGGTACACCTGGGCTCCACCTCAGGAAGCCCAGTAGACTTGAGCTCTAGAAATGTTTCTGGCCATGGTTGGTACAGCAGAAGCTTTGGCCTTCCCATGGCCAGGTAGACCTGGGCTCCAGAGTGTTTGGTGTCAATACCCGCCCACCCTGCCATGGTGTCACCCAGTGCAGTCCGCACCCCCTAGTGACACCACTGGAGACAACAGTGAAGACTTAAATACTCAAATACCCAAACTATCTATCTGTAAATAAAACAAATATCACAATATTTGTTTTATTTACAGATAGATAGTTTGGGTATTTGGATGGTGTCCTGTAAGCAAGAACAGGTTGTTGAAAAGCGGTATATAAATACTGTTAATAATAATAATAATTAATAATAATAATGACAGTCACATCTTCAGCTGGTGGCTCTGCATCCCCAAAAGTCATAAGAACATAAGAACATAAGAAGAGCCCTGCTGGATCAGGCCAAAGGCCCATCTAGTCCAGCTTCCTGCATCCTGCAGTGGCCCCACCAGATGCCTCCGAGAGCACACAGACAACAAGATAACCTGGATGTAACAAGTCCCTTGGCTGACAACAAGTCCCTTGGCTGTAGGCTGCCTCTCTCCCTCAGCTTCTATATACAGTCTCTCAACTTATCACAGACCACAGTGTAGTCTCTCCCAGGACACACAGTGCCCCAGTCCACACTACCTTTGTACTCTCGTTGACCAAGAAAGGTGGGGAATGGGCCAATTTACACTCCAAACCTTAGCCCCTTCTCTCAGGTACATGTACAGTATGCAAATATCCTGAGGGTCCCATTGGAGGCCCCCACTCAATGAGCTTCTTGAGCTATTTTTGTTTAGCAAAAGCCTAGGACCCAGGTAGCATTAAGGAGAGTTAAGGACAATCAGCTGTCCTGCAGAATTATTTGCTTAACACAAAGAGGCTGAGCCCAAGGGAGGTGACCAGCTAGCATTCTATCACGTAGGAGCAAGGGATCTAATATTGAAATCATATGTTCAAAACCCATTTCTTAATTTCGGAACAATACTGCGGCCGTCGCAGAGCCATTCACATTGGTGCATACAGCCCTGCCTCCTTGCTGTGTCCTTGTAATCTGTCTTAAACAAGCTGTACAGCAGGACTGGCTTGGATGTAGCAAAAGCTGCACTGCCACGTGCCATACTTGGCATGCCACTGGGGCCCAGAATTTACCTTGATGAAAGAGCACAGAAGTCATAAACTCCAAGGGTAGCATACATTGCTGTTCTGAAGATTTGCTGGCTTACTCATGCATGTTCATCAAGGGATGGTTGCATCATCGAGCTGTGAGCTGCATGTGTGAATGAGCCATCATAGATGAAGCACCACTGACAAAACCTTCACATCACCTCCCATCACATTGAAGTCCACAATGCTTTTCAATGGCATCAGTTTGGCTACAAATCATAGAATGATGCACATGTAGGTGATGTACATGTAGGCCTTTCACGCGTGTATTGACATGGAAGCATGTTAAGGATTACAGTACCTTAAGTTATTAACATTATTCACAATAGGTTACAACCTTTCTTTTAAGAGGGGAAAATGGCACTTTCTCATCTGCATGTGTCTCTGGTTTTTTTTTATTTTTACGTTATCTAATTGCCAAAAGAATTCACACACACACACACACACACACACACACACACACACACACACACACACACACACACACACACACACACACACACACACACACGTTTATCTATATATAGGTTCAAGTGATGATCATTGTTACCTTTTTGTTTTCATATCTGACTGTATTGTCTTACGTCAAGCAGGCTTCAGGGTTGCAGCAGTCATAATTATGTGATGGGTCAGTTACATTAGAAATCTCTCTCTCTCTCTCTCTCTCTCTCTCTCTCTCTCTCTCTCTCTCTCTCTCTCTCTCTCTCAATAGGAACGTACAGTAAGACAATTTAGCAATTTGTGGCAATGTTACTGCCCAGGAGGACAGCAACAGTAATGTTTCACCAGTGATAAGTTCTGCAAAGATGGTCTGTCTGGGCATTAATATGTACCCCGCATTGGAACAATTGCTCACAGTTCTGCTATTATTGCTCACTTTGAAATTCAGTCAACAGCCTGCGATACCAAAAACAAGAAAAATATGTACACTTATCTTCAGGCCATTAAAATCTTACAGCTGTGTTTACTTTTGTTTCTGTGCACGGAATGAGTAAAATGGTTTCAGACACAGAGCCTTATTTGGGGGTGGGTACGAAAAAGGGAAGAAAGGAAAGTGGCCTAGGTATTTCACAGTGTCCAGGGGCTGTTTCAGCATGGTAATATCTCATCTCATTTTAGCTCCTCTTTGGAAAGAGCAGAGATCCCAGCACCCCAATACATAATGGGTAGGGACCCATGGGTACACTTCAGCAATCTAATCATTCCAGGTAATTTGCTGTATGGATGATTGCATTAAGGCACTGTGGTCTAGAGACTTCAATTCATTTCCACCCCCACTCACAGTCACAAGTGAACTGGAATGAGATTCATGCTTTAATCTCAGATTTTCAGCCACCATTTGCGCTAATGTTTTTAACCCTGCAGTTCAAAAGAAAATGTATGCATTTTATTGTCTTAGATTCACTTCCTCTGCTGAAGGCAGATGCTTGCATCTAGGCAATGAATAGAAAGAAGACAGAGGAACCAATCAAAGTGCTCCTTCGAATTAATGACAGCAGGCTCCCAAACAGTGTTACTCGACCAAGAAGGTTGTCTTTTTGAGAAAACTGCTGATTCTTCCCACAGCAGATGTGAGCAATTCCTCCCTGCTCACAAGAAGGTCCCCTGTGAAATAAAATTCCACTCATATAAATTTTGATTTTTTTTTCATTCGTCTAGATAGCTGTTTGAAAAAGCTTCTTTTGCCAGACAGCCAAATAAAGCAACAATCTACTTCCTTGTTCACACATGCATGCCCATTGTTTGAGTTCTCACCACTCAATAACTCACTATTAATCACATAATCCTATGCATTTCTACTCAAGTCCCATTGTGCTCAATAGGGCTTACTCCCAGGAAAGTGTGAACAAGCTTTCAGCCTAAGCGGTGATTTGCATGCCTGAATGAGTTGACAGTGTCGTCATCACAGTCAGGGATTCTCCCCACTTTCCACCATCCCGCCTCCATCCCTTCCTAGCCTCTATTAAGGGCTGGTACCAGCAGAGGCGAAACTAGGGCGGAGCGGGCGGAGCGAGCCGAGCACTCGCTCCGGGCGCCCCGCCCGGTGCCCCGCCCACGAGTCCGAGTTTGGTATCGCAGGCTGTTGACTGAATTTCAAAAAGGCTGCCCTTTTTCCCTCAGTAAGTCTGAGCATGCGCAAAAAGAACGGTATAAATACCGTTCTTGCACGCCTTCCTTAGAAGGCCCCGGGCAGCTGGCCGGGGAACACATCCCCGAGCTGGCTCTCCCGGTTGAGGGGGGGTCGCCGCCTCTTGGAGCGCGCAAGTCGGCTCCTCCCGGAGTGCGCCCCCCCTCCGGATCGCCCCCCCTCCGGATCGCGCCCCCCCCTCCGGATCATGCCGCGGCCTTATTAATTAATTATTAATTATAGGGGCACCACACCCCCGTTGCTCCGGGCGCCAACGGAGGTAGTGACGCCCCTGGGTACCAGCCCCACCCCTCCATCTACAGTGATCATGTAAGGATTTGGCAAGAGGATGTGGCACTGTGTGGGATGACTTAGCGATGGCTGACACCTGACTAGGAGATTGCCCACAAGAGGAAGGTTGACAGGAATTGGTCCAATTGATTTGCTAGGTTCATTATTTATGTCAGGGGTATTCTTTAGGCACAGCTGGCTAGGGCACCTGTGTTAGTTAAGGATCTCAACATACAGTAAGTCATAGGACATTCATCAGCAATGTAGACTTGAATCTATTGACTTGGACTCGAGACAGACTCAAGTCGCATCAATGACTTGACTCGGCGATTGTAAAAGACTCGAAAGACTCGACTCGAAACTTGGAGCCTTTTACGACAAGTTGAATTTTATTCAGGTTTAAACCCATTTCCCCCATTAAATAGATAGGAACTCGCAACTCACAACTAAAGACTTGGGACTTGGAGGCAGAGACTTGGGACTTGACTTGAGACTTGGAGTCAGATACTTGATTCACATCCCTGGCATTCATGGATTTTGCTGGAATGACTTGGTTGACGTACAGTTAATATGTTTGCATGAGACCTGCTCTTATGCCTTCCCTGGAATGGCACAAGCAGCAAATGGCTCCAAATAACGGATTAGCTAGGCATATTCAGATTGGACTGTGAGCATTTGTTTGTGTGTTCTCCAGGAATGAACAAATGATGCAGCAGTGCAAGGGGTCCAACCCCACCTTGTTGGTTGAGAGTATAAGGGAGGAAGTGCATGCAGCACTTTTGCCACTTCTATTTGTCTGCACCATGTTCAGAACCAGGCAGCCCTGCTCTGCACCTCCAGAGGATGGATGCGGAACCAAGGGCAGAAGAACCCTTCTGCAGAGAGCGACTGGTCTGGGACAGGCCATAACTGGGAAGCAGACATAGTCCAGTTACAAATGGAAGGCTTGGGGTTTCCCCTAGCCAGGGACAAAACCAAGGGACCAGCCGCCTGTTGTGTGTGTGTGTGTGTTTTCATTTCACGGATTCTTACAATAATATGTATCATTTGTATGCATCACATTCACATATATTCCTGATATAATTATTACAGCAACCCTGTAATGTAAGTAAGGGCCCAACCCTATTCAACTTTCCAGCACTAATGCAGCCGTGCCAATGGAGCATGCTCCTTATGGTGGGGGCTGTCACGGAGGCCTCCTCAAAGTAAGGAACCATTTGTTCCCTTACCTCAGGGCGGCATCGTGGCTCCATCAGTGCTGGAAAGTTGGATAGGGTTA
This sequence comes from Plestiodon gilberti rubricaudatus, assembly GCA_026170595.1. Lineage (NCBI taxonomy): Eukaryota > Metazoa > Chordata > Lepidosauria > Squamata > Scincidae > Plestiodon > Plestiodon gilberti. The sequence continues at coordinate 32,236,783 of JANXHW010000004.1, forward strand.
GACCCTAAGTATTATCCCAATATTGCAACTGAAGCTGAGAGGAAATGGTCACCTAGTGAGATCATGGCAGAGTGAGATTTGAACAAGGGAACCCCTGATTTGCAACTCAGTATCTTAGCCCCTCCACTGCAGTAGCGCTCAATTCAGTGTCCTTTTTAGTTGGTCACATTTACTTCATGGTAGAAAGGGCCAGCCCCATATACTTCACAGTGCCCCAGGGTTCTAGGGGCCCTAGGGCAAAGCACTGCACTGAGCTCCCCTATGGTGCCCCCTGCCAGCACATTGGGCACTACCACTGCCACTGGTACTGAAGGTTCAGGGATCGGTGGTGGAGCCTTTTGATGTGTGTGGGTCCAACCTTGGCCAAAACTCTCTACCTGGCCAATGTCTGCTCATAAACATGCAAAGTATATGTTCTACCATTGAACTATAGCATCTACTGTATTGGAACCAGGCCAGGGCCAGCCAATACAGAAGAATGACCACACAGACTTTTAATCAGGAGAGTGATACATATAGATACATGTGGCATAAAACAGCCACCCTTGTCTCTGGCTTTACACTCATGTACATATAACAGAACACTTGTTGGTCTTTTCCTATTTTTCTGGGGAAAAGGTTAACCATGGATTTGCATTGAACATACAAGGCTTAAATATATGGCTGTGGTTTCCCAAGAGTTCTCAGTGATCTGCAGGAGCCTGAACATCTCCTAAAAATATCACTGGCTCAAAATGGATCAGAGAGTCATGTTTATTCATGATGACTAAATCATCTGCAAAATCGGTTGGTGGATTGTTAACATTTAGGAATGCAAGTTCTGCATGTATGTGGCAGTAGATGTTTGGGACTTGAAAAGCTCACATAGTTTATTAAATAAGGCCATTGATCTGTTTTGGCGGGTTCAGTAATTCTATTTTATTGCTTGCTGATTGAAGCAAAACAGAAATTGTGTTTTAAATCCCAGTTTGAGGGGACGTTTCTGCATGAGATGCCTTTCCCCTGATTCTCTTAAGAAACATTTTGTTGTTGGACCTCCAGTGTTTGGAACTGCTTTAGGAAATTTAGGTGTATACTAGGATACAGTATTTCTATTGTTTTTATGTGACTGGGTGGTGTTAATGACAATAAAGTCCAACATTTGGAGCAGTTACCGGAGTTTTTCATCCCAGGTCATCCTTGGCTGTTGGTTAGTTTGCTCTTCAGAATCATTATTTATATTACATTTATATTCCACCTTTCCTCTAAGGATCTCAGGGAAGAATATATGGGTCTCACCACCCACTGTATTCTCATAACTTTCCTGTTAGACTGTGAGACTGTCAGTATCATAGAAACGGGGGTGGGTGGGGGGGTCGGGCCCCAGGCATAAGAACATAAGAACATAAGAAGAGCCCTGCTGGATCAGGCCAGAAGTCCATCTAGTCCAGCTTCCTGTGTCACACTGTGGCCCCACCAGATGCCTCAGGGAGCACACGAGACAACAAGATACCTGTGTCCAGTCGCCACTCCCTTGCACCTGGCACAGAGAAAACCCACTTCTAAAAAAAACCAGGAGGTTGCTTATGGCTTGTAACCTGTGATGGTCTTTTCCTCCATGAATTTGTCCAAACCCCTTTTAAAGGCATCTAGGCCAGGTGCCATCACCACATCCTGTGGCAAGGAGTTCCACAGATGAATTACACGCTGGGTAAAGAAATATTTTCTTTTGTCTGTTCTAACTCTCCCTCCACTCAATTTTAGTGCGTGTCCCCTGGTTCTGGTGTTGTGCGAGAGGGAGAAGAATTTCCCTCTATCCACTCTCTCCATCCCATGCATAATTTTATAAGTCTCAATCATGTCCCCCCTCAGGCACCTTTTTTCTAGGCTGAAAAGCCCCAGATGCTGTAGCCTTTCCTCGTAAGGGAGGTGCTCCAGCCCACAAATCATTCTGGTCGCTCTTTTCTGCACCTTTTCCAATTCAACTATATCCTTTTTGAGGTATGGTGACCAGAACTGGACACAATACTCCAGATGTGGCCTTACCATCGATTTGTACAAAGGCATAATGATATTGGCCATTTTATTCTCAATCCCCTTTTTAATGATCCCGAGCATGGAATTGGCCTTCTTCACAGCCGCCGCACACTGGGTCGACACTTTCATCGACCTGTCCACCAGGACCCCAAGATCTCTCTCTTCATCCGTCACAGACAACTCAGAACCCATTAGCGTATATGTGAAATTTTGGTTTCTTGCCCCAATGTGCATCACTTTGCACTTACTTACATTGAAGCGCATCTGCCATTTTGCTGCCCATTCTCCCAGTTTGGAGAGATCCTTCTGGAGCTCTTCACAATCCCTGCTGGTCTTTACCACCCGGAAAAGTTTAGTGTCATCCGCAAACTTGGCCACCTCACTGCCTATCCCCGACTCCAGGTCATTTATGAATAAGTTGAAAAGCACCGGTCCCAAGACCGATCCTTGGGGCACACCGCTTTTCACCTCTCGCCATTGTGAAAATTGCCCATTGACTCCCACTCGCTGTTTCCTGGTCTTCAACCAGTTCCTAATCCACAAGAGGACCTGCCCTCTTATTCCCTGACTGTGGAGTTTTCGCAGGAGCCTTTCATGAGGGACCGTGTCAAACGCCTTCTGAAAATCCAGATATATAATATCCACGGGTTTGCTCGCATCCACATGCCTGTTGACCTTTTCAAAAAATTCTAACAGGTTTGTGAGGCAAGACTTCCCCTTGCAGAAGCCATGCTGACTCTCCCTCAGCAGAGCTTGTTCTTCTATGTATTTTAAGATTTTATCCTTAATGAGATAAAAGGCAGCAGGCGGCAGGCGGGCGGGGGACATCAAAGTGGCCGTTTCGGCTGCGCCAATAAGGCCATTTTGGTGGTGTGAGCGGACGGTGGCGACGGGTTTGGCCCTCCCACCCACCCTGCGTCTCTGTGTTGTGAAAAACTGGCGACGGCGGTGACATCACTTCCAGCGCAGGGGGCGGTCATAGCTTTGCTACTGGAGACAGTGATTGGCCCAAGCTCACCCAGTGAGAGCCTGGCTCTCCCCTGTTCTAGTAGTCTGGCTAATTACACACTATTGTTTGCTTCTTTATCTTCTCCCCCATCATTTTCCAACAAGAGTTGCCTAGGTCTGAGATCCACAGGTCAGCATGGAGTCTGTGAAGGTATGGTAGAACAAGGGAACACAAAGGCAATATAATTCATTGGGGTCTTTTTTCCCTTTGTTGTTCAAGATCTTTCTCCAGCATACAATTGCCTATTTATTTTCTTTTGGATATAATATAATTCCATAAGAACATAAAAATGCTTTTGAGTATCTGACAAGAAATATGATTCAGCTTTAGTGCTTCTCCAACTTACAGTCATTTTTTCCCAGATAGGTGACATTCTAACATTGAATTTCATTTACACAAAGACTATGATATTAGGAAACAATTTAGTGTAATCACTTGTTTCATTGCAAGGAAGAATCCAAACATTATTCTCTGGAATGAATTTTTCCTGCAGTGTTGTAGATAATAATGATGGTTTCCTAGATGTTGTTGTGGAGATTTTTTTTTTAAACTTTATTTCGGTCTCACTTCTGCTGCTCTCTGAGTAAAGGGACTTGCTATTGTCACTAGGGTGTTAAATTAGAAAAGGCCCTGGTTTGCTTTGGAACCTAGGGGATATGTTTGAATCTCCCCCCCCCCCATATATCTCCCAGCATATACTGGGCAACAGCGGGCACAGTTTGCATGTCATCTCAGGTGATAGCCTCTCTAAATGTTTCACACCTGTGCTGTCTTTTGCCATGGGGTAGTTATTACCAAATTGAAGACATGTTAACTTTTTGGCCAGTGTAGCTCACAACATGTGGACAGACATCACATGGAATGTAGTCCTGTTCAAGCTTGTCACTTAAAATAGCAAGTTGTGAATCAGGGGCATAACTTCGGCGGAGCCTGAGCAGCAGCTGTTCCAGGTGCACGTCCAGGGGGGGCACAACCCTCAGGCTCCCACCTAATGGCAGCCTCCGTGCGCCCCTGTTCTCCTTAGAGAACAGAGCACGTGCTGCTGTTTCCCCGGGCTGCAGCATGGGCGGGAGGACTGCGGAGGACAGCGGCGTCGAGCTCTGCCAGATTGATAGAGCCCAAGCCCACGGAGCTGTTTCCCAGGTTGCAGAGCGGAAGGGAGAACCCACCCCGCAGCCCGGGAAACAGAGGCAGGCTCCGTGTGCTCGAGGGTACATCTAGTACCTTTACTGAAGTGTGCAACTAACAAAATCAACATAACAGTAATGCAAATTGAACTGGCTGAAATTTGAAGAAGTAGATTGATTTTCTGTGGAAATTTGGTGTTTTGGCCCAGGAGGAAGGGATTAAAAATGGGGTTCCACCAACAGGTTGCACACATATCTATAATTAGACATTTTTTTTAACCACAGCTTCCTGTCCCACCAGTATTAAAATTATGAGGGGAAAGGTAGGGGGGCCTTAATTAAATCCACAAGTCTCACCCAACTCTTCACAATATTTGCCAAACCACGGCTCTCTGTAGCTTCTGTAAAAGGTTGAGGTCCCAGGGCAATATGAGTATTCTGGATGGCATGCCTAGGAGGTGGCCATGCATGGAAGCTCCTACCACTAACATAGGTAGTAAGTACAGTGTCAACAAGTACAGTTGGAAAGTACAGTCCTTGTTAAAACAACAAAACAAGTGAGTTCTGAAAAACTGAATTGGAACTGACTGAATGGAAAGGGATGAACAGGAATGGACCCAAAATGAAACACAATGGAGCCCCCCCATAACCCCCCCGTGTGTGTGTGTGTGTGTGTGTGTGTGTGTGTGTGTGTGTGTGTGTGTGTGTGTGTGCACGCGTGCAGTTCTGCAGGGAATTATACTGAGTCAGACCATTAGTCCAGTACTGTCTACTCTGACTGCAACAGAAGATTCAAACAAAACTACCTGGAAGGAAGGGTGAAGAATTGACCCATGGTCCTCTTCTACATTCAAACCATGTGCTCAGCTTCTAGTCTCACTGGCTTCGATGATGCTGTCAAGACCATACCATCTTCCAGGAGTGGTGCCAGGGTGTGCCAGGTAGGGCACCCATGCCCATCAGAGGGCCCGCCTGATCGGGTGATCCGTACAGTGGCAGACTCAGTGCAGTGGCAGAGGTCTGCTCTAGCAAGGGGTAGACTGGGAGAGGGCAATGCATAGATTTGCCCCATGTCTCCCAGCAGCCTGGCACCACCACTACCCTCCATTTGGGATGTACTGACTGTGAGGAGCAGGGACCAGTCTGAGGACTGATCTGATGTTTGGAGCCAAGACGGAGTCACTCAGACACGGCAGTCAGTGAGGCACATTCTTTCTTCCTCACTGAGGGAAAGAAGAAGAACTCTATTCTGTTAGAGATTCCTTAAGCTAATTCATAAAGCTGTAGCCCTTAATTCAAACCATTCGCTGACTTATCTCATCTCTTCATTCCAGGGTATGGGGCAACTCTCTGCTGTGTTTCATACAGGGTAACACCCACCCTTCGCTCCTATTTAGACTGCTTTGCATGAAGCCAGTTCATCATTTACCCCAGAAACTCCCTTTTCCATTTTCTACATCTCCTTTCTTGAGTGGTATTTTTGTAGAGAATTATAGCAATATTATTTTAAACAATATTATTTTAACAGGATTATAAAAACCAGCTGCCCTTTTGTTCTCTCTTGACTGGTAATCTTTTATTTATACAGTACATCCTGCCAGAATAATACTGTGGGTGCGCAATTATAATGCGGATGATGTTAGAGCCCAGCCTATAAAATGGAGACAGCAAAAGGAATCATTTATAGAGAATGAAAAAAAAAAGAGCACCGTTCCTTTTATTTTATGCAGAGTAGGTCATGTATTTATTAAACATATTTATTAAATGTGTTTTGTTTGGGGTGTTTTTTTCTTTAGGGCATAAAGGGAAACCGCAGCTCTGTTCAACAGCATCAAGACTTGTGGTTTTGGTTTGAGGAAAATATTTTTCATATGATGTTTCCTTATTTTCCTGCATGTACTGCTTTTTACAACTTAGCATAGAGCGGGGAGGAAGGAATAAATTCTGTGGCTGATAATGGGCTCCATGTCCACTGAATCATGAAAAACTACCATTACTGCATTTTATTTTACCAGTGATTGGATTCCGCAGGACCTAATTTGTAAGCCACGGCATGGCTTATAACAGCTCTACTAACTCTCATATCCCAAGCAGAGAGAAGCCGGTCGCCAAACGTCTCATGAAACCTCAGGGCTTATGCACATAACTTCTGACCTAATTAGTCAAAAACATCATTATTAAAATTATTCTAACTTCTTTTATTGCCCTGTTATTATCTCCAGTCCCTTCTAGCTGCTCTGTTGTTAAAGTTTAATTAAGCTTCGCTGCCATCAAGTGGTGCATGCTATGAACGGCATTTCAAGAATGGCAAGTTGTTGGCCAATGCAGAGAAAGAAAGAAAAATCTCTGCAGAATGTGAACAACTCTGGAGGATAGATGATAGTACTGTATCCACAACTCAGCAACGACATACTCCATTCTGTCTTACAGGACCGTTTCTTACAGTTAAAAATTTGCATCTCGCATACAGGATGTGGGTCTTAGAAAAGTGACAGCATAGTGAGAGATCATTAGTCTGTTTTTGTTGAATGGCTTGTGTTAGCAAGCACACAGACAGGGCCGGCCCATTCATGAAGCAAACAGAAGCGGTCGCCTCAGGCAGCAGATTGGTGGGAGGGTACCCATCTCTGTCCACCTACTTGCCTCTGCTGTTCCTCCTTCTCCTTCTCCTGCCTGGATTGGAAAAGGAAGAGGGGGACAGAAAAGAAGAGGAAATGTGGAGGGGGGAAGAGAGGTGAGCTAGAACATCAGAGAGTGGGAGGAGTAGAGGCCGGCATATCATCAAGTAAGGGGGGGGGCAGCATTTGGCATTGTGCCTCAGGCATCAGGAGGTCTTGGGCCGGCCCTGCACTCAGGAGTTGGTTGAGTTTATATCTTGTGGGTGCTATTCACCAGCGGTGCAGCGACACCCTGCGTGAGGGGGGGCGGCATCAATAAATGTCACCTCCCATGACGTCACCACCAGAAGTGACATCACCCGGCGCCCCCCCGAAAACTTCTCCAGCACCCCAAAACGTGCCTGGGAGTGGGGGCATCCTTTCTCACCGCCTCCCTCTGCTCCCACCCTCCCACTCACCTTTCCTGCACCCGCTTTGCGGCGTTTGTCCCTTGCTGTTGCCGGATTGTCATGGCAGATTTTTCGCCCCCCGCCTGCCGCCTGGGAGCGGACCACACCAGGTATTCCTATGCCACTGCTATTCACAAATATAATTTATTGTTTAGAGATGTTGCAAGCATTCTAGTGGGGTGCTTGAAATATTGAAGTCCTCCACTTGAATGTTTGTGAGCAGAATCCAGACAAACACGAATGTGTCCGCAAGAGTTTGAATCTTGGAGAGCAAACTGACCACTCTTACCAAGATTATTTTTCGTGTGAACATTTGCAAGTGGTTGACGCTCCCAAAGGTTTGACCTCCCATGAATGCACATTAGAAAAGATCCAACTGATCTAATAGTTTGAGTTTCTGTGGACATTTGCTTAGAAGAACTCAACTCAAATTCATGTTGAACACTGGAATGTTCGTGCACACCTTTTTTTGGGGGGGGTCATCATGAATATGAAAGACATATGCTCTCTCTCTCTCTCTCTCTCTCTCTCTCTCTCTCTCTCTCTCTCTCTCTCTCTCTCTCTCTCTCTCTCTCTCATTCAGTCATTTTTGTAATGCCAGGCCTGTTTCCTGGCAGTCAAGACACAACAGGAATCTTGTAGCATACAGCTATATATTTTTCCCTGTTCCTGACTCTCAGCAGGGATCAAAGCTTCCGTGGATTACATCAGAGCTTTGTTCTAATATGAAATATAACTGAATGCATTTGACTGGTTTCACAAAACACCTAACCAATGAGATCACTAATTATACCTTAACTAGGAACATTTTTCCTGTGTAAAAAGCGGGTGGATTTTCCTCAAGAGGATTAGCAACTTGAACAATACTTGTTCAAATACCAGGTTTCAAATGCTCTGTCTTAGAAAAGCTTGTTTGAGGACTTAACTAGATGTTACATGCATACACTTGTATTCAAACTGGCGCAATGGCTGCTTTTGATGTGGAAATGCAGTTTTGGAAGGCTGCAATTTTGAACAGCAAAACGGTCGGGAGGGGTGCTTAACTATTTCCTCACTTGCTGTTCTTCCACTCTTATTCCCCCCCCTCCCCAGTAATTTTTCCTTATGGGGATTTCAGATTCATGTTTACCCTTCTAAACAGGTGTCTGGAAACCCAAGGAGGATAACAGCTTTGGGTGTGTGTGCAAATTTGGAGTAGAAAAGTGGCAGGCAGGCAGACAAATAGTTAAGTATGGGCTCTCCCCTCCCTCCGTCTCTCTGCTCAGAACTGCAGTGCCTTCAGCTGATTTTCCTTATTTGAAGCAGCCACCAGGGTTCAAATTACTGAGTCTGAGAAAGGGAAATGTTCTTTCGTGCACATTTTTGGTAGCTGTGAAAAGCACCACCCACTTTGGCAATCTCAGGAAATCACATCAAATGGGGGTGGAGGCAAAAGTGTTCACCCATTCAGACTGAAAACAGTGCAGTGCAGGAAGCATTGCCCTCAATCTCAATGAGCATCATTCGTCTTCAATGATGTCATCATGTAGCCAAACGGAACCTCTCTGGTTACATGGCAGTGTGAGCTCATTACAGTCTCTATGTGATGATCCCTGGGCCACTTGAGCTCCTAGGAGAAAGGGAGGGACCACGGTTTTCCACCCATGGATATGACTCAATGCGGGTGGCAAAACTGGAAGAAGGAGACCGACTGCACCGCATTACCTCATTTTTCAGCATTGTCAGGGGCCTGCCAGCTGCTTCCCGCGCACATCCAAACCGCTGAAAAAAGGAAACACACACACACACACACACACACACACACACACACACACACACACACACACACACAACTGGGAATCTGTCAGGGGCCTGCCAGCCGCTTCCTGGTGTGTTTAAACTGCTGGAAAAAAAGGAAAAATGCAACCAGGAGTCTCTGCAAAATGCGTCTGGTTGCGGTTTTTCGTTTTCTTGTTTTTTCAGTCAGTTTAAACAAACTCAAGAGGAGGGAAGCACCAAAGATGCTGGAAAAAGGTAATGTGGCACCACTCCCACCCCGCTTTTCATATAACACTGTTTTTTTTTAAAAATCCACTGGGGTGGAACAGAACCCCAGTGGATAAAAAGGACCGACTGTATGTATATCTTTTTTCCCTTTTGTTTAAGATTATGTGTTTTGCCCTGGGTTAAGTTGTGAAAAGCTCTGGCCTAAACCCACATAAGCCTCAATCCATTTGGTTTCTATGCTCTGCGGTTATAATATTCTTATAAAACTGGTTAGCCTGCTCCTGTTATTGTGTATTAACAGTCACTCCAGGGTCTGAGTGTGAGAAATGTGTTGGCTCAACTAGATGAGCCTCAGGATTCATGACAGTTACCAGCTAGGGCTGCTGCACATCAGTAAGTAAAGCTGTGTATATAAGGGAACTTTTGAAGTACTGTGAAGCTTAAAAGCTTGCGCACTGTAACCAACAGATGTGACTGCAATAAAAGGTATCTCATTACCTGCATTGTACCTCTCATTCTTCAGGACCATCACAGTAAAACCAGCCTGCTCGGTGAATGGTAATAATAGCAGTGACTTTTATAGTGCTACTATTGATAATTCAGATTTTCCAGGGCAGAAATGAATGCTGATTGCTGATTTTGTGATCATTTGTCATTCATTACTATGCTATCGATCTATCTGTGAAGTATACAGAATTACCAGATGTGGCTCCATCCTATTCACTGTGAATATATATGCCTGTGTTTGTAATATAATTGTGAGTTCGACTAAAGCCAACAGTGTCATTTTGTCTATCATATTCAAAATCCACAGTGGAGCCCAATGGGTTTGTACATTTTGCACGCTCTCTCTCTCTCTCTCTCTCTCTCTCTCTCTCTCTCTCTCTCTCTCTCTCTCTCTCTCTCTCTCTCACACACACACACACACACACACACACAGAGAGAGAGAGAGAGAGAGAGAGAGAGAGAGAGAGAGAGAGAGAGAGAGAGGAGATGTTTGATTTCCTGGGCATCTGAGCACAGTAGCATATTTTAAAGCACCAGCTGGAGTAAAAGAGAGAGCCACTATCCTTATTGATCCCAGCACGGTGTCCCCTCCCAATGGATCTTGGTGGTTTCTCTCTTGTGTTTCATTTTCGATTGAGAGCTCATTCGAGACAGGGAACCATCTTCCCATTTCTCTAAATAGTTGTGAGCTTGTTTTGTAAATAGTTGTCAGCTTGTTTTGTTGTTGAAAAGTGGTATATACATATTATTATTATTATTATTATTATTATTATTATTATTATTATTATTATTATTTCAACTAGCTTTTCTTGCACCTCCTGCTTCTTTTATAGACGGGATCTTCAGCTTGTTTTCAACATACACTTACATCATTTTCACATCTACTTAATTTAAGGAGGGGGTAGCAGGATTACATCTGCTATCCTCACTCTGCTCACTGCATGTTCTTTGTTTGTTTGTGAACAGGGCCTATGTGTGTATAACTTTCATGCCCATAGGCTATGTCTGTGCAATCTGGAACCCTGTACAAGGCAGGATCCCCAACTGTGCAGAAAGAACAGATAGGTGCCTGAGCAGTATGCATGTGGGTTCTGTTCACAAAGTAACAATGAGCATATGGGATTGGGATAGGATATGATCCCTTGATCGAGTGGACATGATCCCACTTTTTCCTCTGTTCATTCATTGCACACAGTTTAAAATTCAGGGGGAAGGAGCTCATGTAATGTAATGTAATTACAGGTCATGTAATGAGAATATTTCAGAAACCTTTCAAGGATCTTTTAACTATGTGCATGTAATGTATCATTGATAGTTCTTGTATTTTTCCTCTATTGGTCTTTTGATGTATCATATATAGAGACAGTGGCATCACTGCAGGGGGGCGGAGCGCTAAGTTCCGCTGCGATCGGAGCCTCCGTTACACGGAGGAACGAAGCGGCCCCGCCCCCTCACCTTTGGAGCCTTTCAGGGCAGCGAAAGCAACGCGCAGGGAGTCTCCGCCCCCCCCTGCAGTGACGCCACTGTATAGAGATCATATATGTTTCCCTTCTCTAATGTTTTAGGGCCCAAATCTTTGTTAAGAATGGTTAAGCACTGCCTGCTTCCTTAAGGAATGAGTGCAGGGGCGGCTGGACAAGATTTGGAACATATAGTATATTTTAATATTTGTTTATTTCAAAATATGGAAAATAGAGCTTTTTTTGGTAGCAACTGAGTCTTAAAAATAGGACCAGTGCAATTCCTCATCCTTCACCAGATTCCCAGCGCAGCATGGTGGACCTCTCCAAACACTTTCACTGCTTCCAGTTCAGGTCAATTTACAGTTCTCACTCTGCCCAATTTCATCTTGCTACAGACAGTTTCCTTCAGAGTCGTAGGAATGGGGGTGGCAAGGCGGTGGCATCATACCAACGGCAGGGGTGACAAAATGGTGGCAGGGAACGATGAAATGCCGACGGCAGAGAATGCGGTGGCGATCTAGGTGGTGATCTAGGCGGGAAAGGCAGTGGAATGGCTCAGAGGAGCCTGCAGAAGCCCCCTGCTGCCTCTGAGCCGTGTTTGTATGTGTGCCCTGCCCTCCCGCTCAGCTCCCGAGGGATGTTTGACTTCGGCTGATGTCACTCAGGGGCGGGGTGAGTGTCGTCAACATCATGAGGGGTGGTGGTGTTCCTACGCCACTGGTTTCTCTGCCCCTCCTTCTAACTGAAGAATGTCATCTTCTACAGGCAGAGAGATTTACAGCCCCAAATGGGCACTAATGTTTTTTTTCTGTTGACCCCCAACTAACCATTGTTGGGTACCAAGTGAAAGATCCACTGTAATCAAAATAGCCAAAATCTTGACAGTATTAACATTATTCTAAGAAGCCAGAGGCCAGAAGGATCAAATCAGGAATCTAGCAACCCAGCCCAGGCACTTTACTCCCACATAACGCGGTCAGCTCTCACACAGAGCGACCAATTGGCCTGGCTCTTAAAGCACTTCAGTGCTGCCAAAAGCGCTGCATTGGAGCGGGGTTCTGGTGGTCTGGCAGTCTGAGTACCACCAGCAGTCGGCCGAAGTACCACTGGTGGTGCTATGACTGGTTGAGAGCCCCTGATCTAGGCCATATATAAAATGTGATAATCCACAACTGAAGTCTGACCCTGAGAAAGACATTGGGGATAAGCAACCTCCTGGTTGTAGGAGTAGGTTTTCTTTGTGCCAGGTGCAAGGGAGTGGCGACAGGATACAGGTATCTTGTTGTCTTGTGCTCCCTGAGGCATCTGGTGGGGCCACTGTGTGATACAGGAAGCTGGACTAGATGGGCCTTTGGCCTGATCCAGCAGGGCTCTTCTTATGTTCTTATGAAAGCTCTCAGACCCAACCATTACACAGTTGAAGATGGTTTATAGTCAGCAAGACAGCGTCCTTTATCTTTATCTGCTCTGACCTACTGATACAAGAAGGCTTTCTTGGTTAGACTTCCTGCAATTCCCTCCTTTGGTCAGAGTTGGTTGCTGGTGCATAGTTTGAATTCCTGCCTGAAATTCCTAAAGTTACCAGTGGAAACGCCTGCTTTGGGCTCAAATTCTGACCGGAACCTCCAACACAACAACCAACCAACCAAGATGTCCAACCAATTGCACATCCATTGTGCTAAAACTGATCATTTAGTCAGTAAGGATGTGCAGATCCTCTCTTCCCCCCAAAATTTCACTTCTTATTGAAACTTGTTTGGTTTTCATTAAATATATATATAATGTTTCACCATGGAAGGTGAAATTTCACCTTGAAATTAGCTTCTCACTTCATTTTATGAAATATGTTCCTATTTTGGAGAGATTAAGTACAGTATATGCTTTATTGTCCTCAATTTTGGTCATTAACATTACTATTCAGCTTCGGCTGCAGCCCATGGTTGCTTGCTTATCCCTGCATGATCCCAGGGAAATTCTAAGCCTTAACAAGGCTTCCTGAAATGAACAGATTTGTGCACGTAAACCATCCACTACTGTTAAAACAAAGGGTTTCTGTTCAACCTTTTCCAAAGCTATTTCTTACCACATGCTTCATGTTGGATTATCATGAGCTCTTATTGCATACTACATATTTCCAGATAGGTAAGTTTCTACTTTGCTAGGATTTTATTACGCTCTACGTTCTCTTAGAATGCCATGATAACAAGGCCCTTTCTTGAGACTTTTTTCCCTAACATTGTCAATGTGACATCGATAACCCTCACACCTTCTCAATGTCAGCCTGCCTTTCAATGACAATTAAAGAACTTCAACTAAGCTGATCTCAGAGAGAGTAGTTCATGTCACACCAAAAAGCATGATTGGATCATCATACTCGTACTTTACCCTGGAGAGGCAGTCCATTGTATCTTGGAGAGCTCCCTTTTCACAAATTTTCTTTCTCTTTCAGAGCCAAGTCTACAAGGTGGTTTGCTGCATTTGAGGGCAGGACTGGGTAAAGTCCCTATTGTTAACATTTGTAATAATGTAGCCTTCGGTCCTGGGTATCTTTTCTTACCTAACAGGCCTTACATCTGTCTTTATCTTGTTTGTTATCTTCAGCCATTTTAAGTAGAAGTTCTTTGCCACCCTCTAGCTTAGCTTAAGCCTCCTATCAGCAACACCAGCTTTTTAGTAAACCTTACATCTCCATGTCATTTCTCCACATAAAATCTGTATCTGTTGAGTTTATTATAAGTTTGCAAGGTAAAAAAAAATGAAGAAGGAAAAACCAGAATGAATGGAATTCTTGGACTACCAAATTTGAGATGTTTCCTGTGTGAGGTCCTCCTGTTACAAGGAAGACAGTTTTATACATCCAGAAAATTAAGGTACAGAGAGGCCACAGAGAATTTACATTCCTAATATAAAGGAAATGGTTAAGAATGTAAAAATACTAGGAAGATCTGACGTTATTTGATAATGGGATTTTTGAATTCCAGTTCAGTCTTGTTTAAGAGGTTTTTACTAAGTATGGCAGTCGAAAAGTATTGTGTTTCAGGAATGCGACTGTAGAATTTAGCAATCAAGATACACAGAGCCAGATGCTGATGCTGAAGTAGTCTCTTTTTGTTTTCTTGTTGAGTGCTGCCAGTATGAGCTGCATAAGGGTATCAGGATTTAGCTTCTATAACCCTGTAATAAGAAGAGATATTAAAAGTGCAACACTGTGGAAAAGAATTGTGATTCCCAAGAGAAAACTTAAATTAAGACTCAACTCACTGCACAATGTAAGCAGAATAAGTAGGCAGCAAAATATATTTAGTTGGTTTATAAAAAAGAAAAAGAAAAAAGGAGACCACCCATGAGATTTCACAATAGACTGCTCACAGGTAAAACTGAACAAGAAAAATAGAACAGAATACACAAGGAATATACATTGTAAATTTAACTTTATGATGAAAAAGAAAGGGCATCTAAACATCAAAGAGAATTGACATTTGCCAAGGAACTATAAGGAACAATGGGACTTTTAGAATCTTCTAAGGGAATAAACTATGAAGAACAATAGGACTTTTGCTTTACTAGGTTATTATCATGGCATCATGAGAATGGGAAAGGAACCAGGTGACTGGATATAATCTTGAACTTCAAAGAGATGAAAAGAAATGATCTCACTAATTGTACATACCCCTCAGTCTGTAATCTCGTCTTTGCAAAATAATGGGCAAGACCCGAAGGGAACCAGCCTGGCGCACATAGTGACTGGTAGCAGGAAATAGGTATCTGATATCAGATAGTAGTTTTCTATATGGCAGAGTCAGGTTCTGCAGGACCTGGATCATGTCCTAGGTTTTGCTAATGTTGCTCCAATGAAACTCAAAAATAATCAAAGCCCTTGCCCAAGCAAGTCCAATACGACTGCATTCTTCCTTGGTGCAACTTATCAGAATAGCATCGTGGCTTGGACTGGTGCATTGTGATGCTGCTGGATAGACTCAACATTTCTTCTCCTCCAGTTGGGCCTTTGGAAGGAACAAACACTCTTAAATGGGAGACAGCATGATTCAGACACAAATATAACTCATGGGCTCATAGGCAACATGTAGACATCGACAGTGGCTTTCTCTTTAGGCTCTAAGTCCAGAAGACTTGACTTGTGGAAAACAATTCTGAGGTCTGAGGTCTTAAAATCCAAGAGGCTGGTCTAGCCAAGCTCTGCTTTCCCCAGGTCCAGAGGGAATAAGATATGCCATGTATGGAATAGGAACTGGGCAAACAAAAGCTCACAACAATGTCCCTTCAGCGTGTCCACTCAACAGCAGTGGACAGACTCCAGTGGAGCAAGTTCTGAGGCACACTTACGCAGTTCCTCATCCACTGGTGAGATCGAAAGGAACATTGGCATCTCTGGGGGTCATATGCAGTGGCGTCACTAGGGTGTGCGCTGCCCCAGAGCGGGGCGCGCGCATCACCTAGTGGCTCCTCCTCCGACCCCCCCTCGTTTTGGTGGGGAGGCGCCCGATGGGTCACCTCTCTGGGTGCCCGACAGGCGCCCCCTCAATCGGGAGAGCCGGCTCGAGGACGTCCTCCCCGGCCGGCTGCCCGGGGCCTTCTGAGGCCTGCTGCGAGAACGATATTTATACCGTTCTTTTTGCGCATGCTCAGACTGTTACTGATGGAAAAGGGCTGCCCTTTTCCCTCAGTAACAGTCTGAGCATGCGCAAAAAGAACGGTATAAATATCGTTCTCGCAGCGGGCCTCAGAAGGCCCTGGGCAGCCGGCCGGGGAGGACGTCCCCGAGCCGGCTCTCCCGATTGAGGGGCTCCCGGAGCCGGCCTGGCGAGGCGGGCGGGAGGCCCCCAGGCGACGCGCGATGCGCGCGTCACCTTTCTGCGCTTGCACGTGCGCGCGTCACCTGGGGCCCCCCGCACACCGCGCCACGCCACAGCGACGCCTCTGGTTATATGCCTATTCGCAGGAAAGATTCTAGGAACCGCTAAAGGCCTGCTTCTAATACAAAATGTCTTGAAGGATCTTATTTCAAACAGGTCTCTCCCCCCCCCCCATCTGGGTCTCACCTTATCTAAGGTATGTGGTGAGCTAACTAGGCACAGCCCTAAACAGCAGCTGTGAGTCTTCCATTCTCGATCCTTGCAAAATAAACAGACAGACAGACAAAATGTGAATGCAGCAACTTCCTAAGATGGCAGACAGACAGGCCAACTGCTGAAGTTCACCTGAACTCCAGGCGTCACTGAGAGGCCAATAGGACAAACAGCCCAATGCTAACTAAACTCCCCTTGCCTATGCAGCGGTGCCAGCACGGGCTACGCTGCATCCCGTGGGGGAAATAGGCAGGCTCAAGGTCTCCTAGGGATATGGGGACATTTGTCTCCTTGCCCTGGGGGAAGCCCCAGCCACCACTCTGGGGCAACGTAGACCTGCACGAGCTAAGTAGCTGGCTCAAGTCTGCGTTCTCCTGTGTTAGAAGATCACGCCTGGGAAGGGGGATAGGATACGGTGCACGCTGGCACCACTGATCCTGCCCCCTCCTTGGCCCAATCCACCTGCCCCATCACTGCCCTCCCCCATCCTGTTTTGCCCCTTCTCCACCCTCTTCCACCCTCCCTCTGCCCCATTTTGCTCCCATGCCACCTTACCTGCTCCGGCGGGTGTCGCTCCTTGCACTGGCACCAACAGAAAGAATACGGCCTTCCACCAGTGCTGCTTCCTGGTGTGCTGTCACAACGTGCTTTACAGCACGTTTCTGAAAGCATGTTCTGGTGGAGCACACACTCTGCTGGCATAGGCACAGCACAGGATTGTGCCAAAATTGTCTCACTAACTCCTTGTATTCACAATAGTCTTCCATTGTATACAACCATGACAGTCACCAACAGTGAGATTACTCTAAGAACGTTTTGGGGTCTGGGTCACAACATTAACACCCCATCATACACAGGGACTTCTTTCATGAAGGTTCCTCTGACCTGGGAGGAGGTATTGATTTAGCTAGAGGAACCTCCATATATATTGATAGGCGGAATGTACTTCATTCCGAGGTGATCATGCATTTGTATTGTGGGCTTGTTGAAGTCTCAGTATTTACTACAAGCCTCAAAACCCAGGTGTCATTTTCACAACTTATGCAGTCACAACTGTACACAAAAGACGACATGGACACAAATCTTATATAAATCATGGAAAAATTCAGAAACCAGTGGGAGAACAGTTCAGTCTTCCAGGACATTCTGCTGCTGACCTGAGAATCACCATTTGCAACAAAGGAATTACAAAGAGAGATTCTAGCAAGAAACTACTGAACTAGAATTGATCAGGAAATTTGACAGTGTTCTATTTGGCTTGAACAAAAAAGATTTTTCTTGGCTCACTACATTGCTAAATAAATAACTTCGTTCAGCCAGGAATCATGCATTCATCTTCACAGAAGAACAGTTACCCACTGCATTTCTCACATGCCATGGCCATTTGGTCCTTTCATTCACAAATTTAGACTCTGATACATAACCATTGTTCCTCCTCAATACTCTATTTAACTTGGCTTAGATAGGGTGACTACTTTGACATTTCCTACTGTAGTGAAGTGTTACTTCGCATAATAATGGTCACTGACATTACTTTTTCCATCCTATAGCCCTTTGACCCCACCTTTTACAACTTTTTTTTTACTATTTCTCAGTCCCCATGCATGTGTTGTGTGTGTATATATCTCATGCTCATCTGCCTATTGAGGATTTCACTTCATGCATCGGATGAAGTGGACTATCAGACACCAAAACTTCTACTGACATACATTTGGTAGTCTCCAGGGTGCTACAAGACTCTTTGTTGGTTTTGCTGCAACAGACGTACATGTGGCTACCCATCTGAAAGGTTTTCACAAGCAATATTGGTGATATTCAATATGCATTTTTTTGGTAATATTAAATCAACCCTGACTGTTCCCTGGAAGGACAGGTACTGAGGCTGAAACTCAAATATTTTGGCCACCTAATGCGAAGAGAGGACTCTCTGGAGAAGACTCTGATGCTGGGAAAGATTGAAGGCAAAAGGAGAAGGGGAAGGCAAAGGATGAGATGGTTAGACAGCATCACCGATGCAACGAACATGAAAATGAGCGAACTCAGGAAGACAGTGGAGGACAGGAAGGCCTGGCGGGATATGGTTCATGGGATCATGAAGGGTCGGACACGACTTAACGACTGAACAACAACAACACTAGAAATATGAAATGTTAGGTAAAACTTTGCTTCAGCTTCTTGACAATGGGGGCCCAGTCTTCTGCTAGTTCAGGCTCTAAAAGCAAGCATATTCAGCTTCCCAGTAGGGGGCTTCTCCAACCAAGTCAACAACACAGTCATAAAACTGTTATGGGGGCAGAAGCGTACCATGACTGAACGCGGCTGGAGGGTGCCCGGAGCAAGGCAGCATGTGCCCCCCCCCCACGCACCTAACCCAGAAGAGAGTGGTGTAACGAGGGTCTGTCTAAATCTTTGGTCTGTCTCCATTTTGGATTTCCTGTCTTGGTTTTTCTGCCTGCCTGCTTCTGTAGCCCAGTGATTGGCACATGGCCAGAGGCCTTGGGAGCTGTGATTTGAGCTACCCTGTTTATTCCTTATCTGCATGGGAACACTGATACCACAACTTCTCCCAGTTAACTTCCCACACCTGCGCTGGGCATCACATGCTTTTCAGATCTGGAAGGGGGAGCGAGGAGTGAGCTCATCTTCGAGAACTTTCCCTTACGTGTTACCCTTTGATTGGTCTGCTCCCCCCTGTCAATATCTTACCCCAAAAAGTCTACTTAAGCTACTATCTGGCATCCATCTTGGGTTCTTCTATTCATTCTCTAACTGGTCTTTGTTGGAGACAGTTCTCCCTATCTGCTGTTACTCCTATGGCTTGACTTTAGCCCTGGCCTTGGGCAGGTCAGCCCTGCACCATCCTGCTTGGGATGGCTACTCTCTCTCTCCTCATCTTTGGTGAGTGTTTAGGGACAATGTGTTTAGCTGAGGAGTTAGTTCTTTGTTATTTTAGTGCTGTATTCTAGTATTTGGAAGTTATGCCTTTTTGCAGCAACCTAGTTGCTTGTACCTTTTACCTGTATCACTATGCTTGGTTTTGCGTAGCCTAAAACTAAATAAACACCTATCTATTTTACCTGAGAGTGTTTCTTTGGAACCCTGGAGACTAAGTCCTGAAGCCTTGGTGCTTAGTCACGTACTACCTGTGTTGCACGTTGTATCCCTGGCTGGCTTGGTCAGTCAGACCAGGGACCAACGGTTCACTCTGCACCCCTTCCCAGTAGCCTGGGACTGGAAGGGCTAGGAGGTACCCAGTGCTGGTGGCAGATCTCTACCTGAACTATCCCCTTGGACAGGGGTAGTTGCTTTAACCCCCCTGTGGCTCAGGGGTGCCTTCTTCTCCTTGGTCAGGAGTGGACAAACAACCGATTGGGGAACAAACCTCCTCGTGCTAAGGTGGCATGGCCTTGGTTTGTGCCAGCATCGAAGCTAGAGGGGGTAGACCTCCCCATGACAAGTGGATCGGACTCCGATCCACTCACTTCCGAGTTAGGAGCGCGGGGGGTGGATGGGTCGACACATCCTTTTTCCCCCTGTGTAAGCACTTGTCGGGGACAGTTGCAGCATGCAAAAGCACATGCTCGGTAAAGCCTTCCTGCTCGCCTCCGCAGGCCCGACACGCCGAGCCTCCTTGGAGGCTTGCACGGGGGGAAATTGCGCACACTTCGGTGGAGCGCCCAGAGCTGCTGCTCCTCTCACTCTGCCATTGTTACAGCACTATATGGGGGTAATGCATCTTCTTCAACTGGATGGAACTCCCAAATATTTTTAGGAAATATATTGTTGGATAGGAAATCCCACAGCTGTGGAAAGTGTGTACGAAAGAAAGAAAGAAAGAAAGAAAGAAAGAACAATGTAGATAGTGTGATACAGGAAGAAGGAACATGGCATTGTCCCTCCAGCATGATCCAGTTGTTGCTTATGTTCCAGGGTGAAGCTATGTACAGTCTATGCTCATCCCATCAATATCTGGAAAGAGGGTGCATTACTTCTACACGATGTGGTTCATCATGCTGCTTTCTCTAAACCACTCTATTGGTAGCATGCCTGATTTTGAAAAGTTCAGTTATAGTCTTCCCAGGACATATCTGTTACCTATAAGACATATCTCTTAGTTATGAAGCCACTTCTAAGATTAGAAACAAATTTGCCCAATCAATAATAGTTTCTTGTCATGGCGACCATCTGGTATAATACACTATTGTTGACATAATTGCGATCATGTTCTCTAATTGTGCACCTGTCTGGTGCTGTGTAAAATAGAGAGTAATTTCATCTTTCTTAAGAGTGATTGTAGCTCTGACAGTGACAGTTACCGGTACTTTAGTTTGGAGGGGCAAGCATAAGGTTTATTCACCTTTAAATGTTGATATCAGTTTGGTGGATTATCTTTTTTATGATGAACTTTATAAACAAATAGACTAAACTGCAAGTAGTCTTGACGTTAGGTAGTGTAGAGCCCATGAGGGTAATTCCATCTTTCCAGAACTTCAGCTGAACCATTTGTAGAGTTAGGAACAGAAGGTGTGTTGATCTTAGAACTCAGTTGAGCCACCCTAGGGGAAGGGCGACATTGCAGGAAATGGGGATCTGTGATTCACTAGAAAGGGGGAACGGGTTCATAAGCTAAGTGTTCCCTGAAGGTACAGAGAAAGTGCAAAAAAAAGTGCATTCTTGAAAACAAAGAGGCTGCTAGCTTATGAAAATAGGAAACCCATTATAAAGTGCTGACTGTATCATTTATTTTGAGGCTGAAAAACACTGAGTGTAATTTTAAAAAATGTATAGAATAAGAAGCAGCTAATTTAAAAATAATTCAAAACACATGTATATGTGTGTGATAAATAATTGGGTTGTGTGAAATATGGAAAATATGTGCAATTGTAAGGAAATAACACTCATAACTCATGAGATTACAAGCAGCCAAAACAGTATTATAGAGCCAGCAAAACCACTTACAAGGGGGAATAAAGAAATTCCACCAGTAATGGTTAAATGGGGTGTTTTATTCATTTATAATTTTTAAAAAATATTTTAAAGACAAAAAAAAAAAGCCAAATGAGGCTATCTGCATCCCGGCAAAACTCATAACACTGACAAAAAAAGAGAAAATGAGCAAAGATGCAATATGCTGATTTGTTTTTTTAAAAGCCAAAATTACTTTTCTGTAACAGAAATAAAATAAGCTACAACAATCTCTCATACCACCCTCACACAAAGTAGTTATTTTTTTCCCCCATGGCATTTGGTTTTGAAGAATTTGTTCATCCCTCAAGAGAAAGTGGCATGATATTTTTGAAGCTATTCTGAATGTCAACATATCTAAAACATTCTGTGTGTGATACTGTGTGTGTGTCTAAATTATGCAAACAAAATTTCTCTACCATGCTTCATATTTGTTAAAAAGAACAGGAGGAAGAATCTGAGTTGAGTGAATCGGCAACCTCTGGTACTGTTGAGCAACAAGTATATTGGAGACCAAACGACAGGATGACTGTTCAGCATTAACTGATATTCTGTAGATATATCTAGACTGCTTAGCTTGAGCTTGGAGAATTTCAGTATTGGGCTGTCCAATCCTACATAACTATGCGCAGCCGGCCTAAAGGGCTAGCCGCTTCATCCAAGGCCCATTGCAGGCTGTGACAGAGCAGCCTGGGCACACCTTGAGGGAAGAAGACTTGTCCCCTTCCCCAGGTGTAAGTGGCACAGGCCACAATGGGCCTCCTCGGATGTGCGCCAGCTCTGGAGGCAGAACCGAGCTGTAACGGGGCTCAAGATATCGGTGAATCTCAGCGCTGATATCCCCTCCCCCTCCCTGCCCTTCCCATGGCCTTGCGCTGACCAGCGCAGGGTTTACCTGTGTCCATGGTGGGTGCAGATTGTGGACGATGGCCTAGTAAACGACACCGGCCTCGGCACCGCTTAAGCACGTTCACGACACCCCGCACAAGCAGAGCACACACTCTGCCGATGTTTATTTACGCTGGATTGCACCCTAAAGCAGGGAAAGGCATAAGGTTACTTTGGAACTATAATAGCTTTAGATATGTTGCAAGCAATCTACCAAAGGAGCTAGAAACATTGCACTTCCCTACCTGAACATTTGCAAGCAGAATCAAACTAAGCATGATGAATATACCCACAAAGTTAGGAATCCTTGTGCATAGCAAAGTTGCTTCAGCAATGAGCTGAAGAAGTCATTTCTGTCCACCCCTACCCTAGCCTTGAGTTTTTTTGTTTTGTCCTCCCCAGATCCCAGCCCAAGTTATTTCAGAATGTTGGTGGAGTATCGATTGAAGTGCATTACTGAGTTTTGAGCGTGTGTAAAAACAACCCCCAAATGTAAATTATTGTATAAGCTGCCATTTTGCAACATGCTTCACCTGCCCAAGCCACCATTTTATAGTGGGAGCTCCCTATGAAGTCTGAAGTCTGCCTACTCCTGCTCTACAATGTCCATGATGAAGTACCCCAACTTTAACTCTATCTTTTCTTTGATGAGGCCCAGACCTTCCAGACCTTAAGGCTAGGCTTACCAGATCTCCAACCGGGACAGAGTGCTAGACCTTTAGGAGAAGGAATGTGGGCAGGTGTAGCTTATTAAGTCCTAGAGCACAATCCTAGGCATGTCTACTCAGAAGCAAGCCCCATTGTGTTCAGTGGGGCTTGCTTCTGAGTAGACATGCCTAGGATTGTGTTCTAAGGTTTGTGTTCTAAGGTTCTCTGGTAAGACTACTTAAGGCAGATTTCAAATGTGAATGAATTAATTTGTTTTGCTTCCTTAAAAAAAACCCAACACTGTTGTTCATACGCCATTTTATAAGAATTTGTTGCCATGTCCCCATTCCTTTGCTGCCCAAACATTTCCCCTTTTTCCCATTATGCTAATCTATGCTTTTTAACATTGTTAACAAAAGTCTTAGTAGTTAGAGAGAAACTGAAACAAAGTTATTGGCCAATAATGAATTATGAATGATTGAAAATTAAGCAGCATATACAGTAGTTTAGGTCAACAAAGCCACAGAACATGCTAAGGAGTAGAAAGCAAATGTGGCTGCACTATGAATGAATAAATTTATTTCTTTCTCTTCCCAATTCATCTTTATATACAAATTAGAAAACACATGATGTGGGACATGAATGAGAGCATCCTACTATCCCTCCTAATATCTTTCAGTTTTAGTTAATTGTGGGGAAAGGCAGTTTGTGCGAAACACCCATTCATACACTTTCTTCAGTTGATTCATCTGGACCGCCCCAGCAATGACTAACAGTCCAATCCTGTCTATCAGGACGGCACACATATGGTGCCTGCCGCATCCTATGCAGAACTGGACCTGCCCTGGCACAGCTGGTAGCCTCCTCGGGGTAAAGGGATGTTTGTCCTTTTACCCCGATTAACGCGCCAGCCGGCCCAATGGGCCTCCGCGAATGCACATCAGCAATTTTGCTGGTGTACATTTGAGAGTCCTGTGTAAGGTCCAACAGGCCCGGGAAGGGGGGTAGGATATGGCGGAGGAGAATCTTCTCTGGGCCCGATCCTCCAATCCCCCCCGGAATGATGCCCTATTCTGACCTCCCCCCGCTCATCCATTGCATGGCGGGGACCCACCTTCTCCGCTGCAGCACTGCTGTTGCCTACAGCACTGGAGGAACAGTGTAAGCCTCTCCGCTGGTGCCAGTTACTCTCTGGGTGTAGAGCGGTTGCTCCGTCAGTCTGGACTTAGACAGGATTGTGCCATCAAATTCCTACATCACATGTGGGTAGGGTATACCAGATACGTTTTGTCTGAGCCAGCCCTAGACCTGGGGAGACCCGGTGTCAAATCCTCACCCATCCTTGAAACCTCAGTAGGTGACCCACGGCCAGTTGCTTATAATTGGACCCTTTCAGGAGCAAGGGAGAGCCATTCTCCCACCCTGGAATCAGCCTGAATGGCTTCCACAGACACTACAGCTGCAAAAGAAGCCACCAGGGCCACAAAAGCTGCCACCGCAACCACTCCTCACAAGGAGACCACGGTTGGCACCCAGGGCACAGCACCCCCCCGCCCCCCCCCCCCAGCAATGTTACTGAAAAGTGTTTAGCCTAAGTTTAAGCCTAGATCCAAACTATGCCTGCATGGATCTTGCTCTTATGGAATCACCACTTGCATCTGACCTGGCTTGTGTGCAAGTTTAACTTGTACCTGCAGAGGCTCATAACCTACTGACGTGCCCACCCAGATCCCCATCGATGCCTGGCAAGACTGTTCAATGAAAACCACTTTCTTACACTTCCTACTCACTTTGCTAAGTCCACTGTGTCTTTCAAGGCAGAGTAGAGTTTTACATTGTCAAGAGACTTGCAATAATCAGGATTCATGTGGGCTTGTGTGTTTCTCAAGTGCCAGTGGCCATGCCCATGTTCGGTACAGCTCCTATCCAATCTCCCTACTTTCCCCATCTGTAAATGCCTGAGGTGTGAGGGTACTTTGGCAGAATAACGCTTTGTTATGTCATAGATGTATCATAAATTTGGGACACAGTTGTCATAATTGAAGGCTTCTGCTGTGGAGCGATTCAAGCCAACCTAGCAGCAGAATTAATTATTGCCTCAGGAGAGAATCACCTGCCAGATCAAGATCAAGATCTTTAGGAAAGATAAATCCAGAGCCTTACTATATTACTATAGTTCATCGCTGTGTTCAGAATTCCAGCCTTGTTAAGCGTTTCATTTTGCTGTGATTTGAATATCACGCTTGAGGGCTTTTATATATCAGGGCTATGTAAATTGCCTTCTTCATGGAATTTACATGCATGTCGTATTCTTCTGTTCTGGAAACAGTATTTCCAAACAGATCCACTGGCACAGTGCAAGTGCACAAGTATGGAACATAAACACGGCATCAAGAGGTATCACAAAGGTTGCTAGAGTTAACATGAAAATGTTCACAGAAGGAGATGCGAAAAAATGATAGCTGACAAACAAAAAGGCAGGAGGTTCATTAGAAGAAAAAGGGCCGGTTCATAGGTGCATATTCATTGCTTGATTTCTCATCACTTGATTACACAACACCTGGGGTATATTTGCACATACATGTTCACCATTCAGCTAACACAACACAGCATTGAGTGGTGACTTGTCGTGAATGACTTGTGAACAGGCCATCTCAGATATACAACAACAGATATAATGTCATATCTCCTTACAAAACAAGAATGTAGGAAGAGCACTACTGGATCAGGTTACCTGCAGTCTAAGCCTTGCTGCTTAACACTAGTTTTGCCTCCAGTTCCCAGAGTGTCTCGTCTCAAGTTCTGATGCTAGCCAAACACTGCATGCTCTTCTCTTTTGCATTCACGCCTGTCACGTTCTGCAGCACATCTATGATTCATCGAAGGCACATTTCATTCACACAGAGCAACACCAAGAACAAATAAGCCTTATTCATGTCTGGGATGACCAGAGTTTGCGCCACAGCATATACCCCAGAATCCTTTGCACAGGTATAGGGTTTATGGACACCCAAGGACTGACCAGTAGACTGGTTACTGTGGAAAGAGTTTCTGTGGGAAGGGTAGAAATTTTCTGAAATCTTTTGCTTAAAATTGAAACCAGAGGTCTATATACATACGTTCTAGAACTCTGTTTCAAAGTTGGCAAAAAAGTTATTTACGACCAATCCTGATAGTACAGGATAGTACCCCCCTTCCCCGCCTCTGCAACTAGCATTCTGATGATGGGGCACACTTTATGGCCATCATGAATAGCCTTTCAAAAGTGTGTGGAGGCGTGTACTTTCGGGACGCTGGCGCAGGTGCCCGCTGATGAAGGTAGGTTGGTGAGGTGGGCAGAACGGGGAGCTGTGGGCATGATGGAGGCGGGAGGAGGTGGCACCTGATGTGGGTGACTTGTGTCGGATGCTATCCCCTCTGATAGCAGATGGCATGCCCCCTTTCTATGTTTGGACTTGCTAAAGAGCTGGCACAGGTTCCGAAGAGACCCATTGGGAGCGAGATGCAGTGCAAGTCTCCTTGGCATGGCTGCATTGGGCACAGAAGAATAGGATTGGGCTGTGATTGTCTTTAAGTAGCTAAATAAATATATAGTATTTCTTTTGTCTTTTTCAGCATAAACAGCCCAGTCCAGCCTAAGGCCTCAGCGGCACAATTCAGGCACAACTGCAGCCTAAGTGCCTTAGGCTCGAGTTGTGCCTGAATTGTGCCGCAGAAGCCGAATTTGTGCTGCAATTGTGACTGACATAGGACGAGTTAAGGAAAGTTGACCAATTCAGTCCTAAGTTCGGCATAAGAGCTATTCCGTCCTAAGTTTGGCCTAAAAGTGGGCGTGTTGGGGGCGTGTTGGGGGAGTGACGGGGGCGGTTACGAATTTGAGTCGGATTCCAGACACTGGCAAGCTCCGACACGCCCCCTCGAGCACAACTGCGGCACAAAATTTGGGTCGACAAAAAAGGTTGACTTAAATTTGAGGAGACCCATAGGAGCCATTTTACCTTACCCACTCCAGCCCTCTCCTGAAAAGTTCTAACACCCTACGCCTGAGTTGTGCCTGAGTTAGGACGGAATAGTTGTGGCATAACTCTGGACATGGACCCAAATAGTTACCCTATCAGCACCCAGCCCCACCCAGCCTCTTTCCCACAAAAGCCCAGCCCCAGACCTCCACTCTCTCTCTCTCTCTCTCTTTCTCTCTCTCTCTGAGCACGTGGCTTGGGGTCCTGTCCCCCAGCAGCCACAAAGTGGGACTTTGTCGGTGGAGGGCAAAATTCACAAACACCCCACTTCTCTCTTCTCCTCTCCTCTCCTCTCTCCTCTCTGCCCCCCTCTAGGGCAGAGAGGGCTGTTCTGGCTGTGGCCAAAGTGTTTGCTAACCCATGTCTTTCTCCCAGCCCCTCTCCCCCCCACACACAGGCAACAACACCAGCAGGTAAGTGCAGGTAAGAGCAGGGTTCGTGCTGACATGTGGTCTGACTTCTGCCTCTTTGCATATAGAAATATAGGTAGGATACATGACGCTTTACCAATGTCTTGTCTCATAGCTGCCTGCAATGCCTTCTCTGAAATGCCTCTCTACCAATGTCTTGTCTGATAGCTGCCTGCATAGCCTGCCATGATATGCCTCTCTACCAATGTCTTGTCTGATAGCTGCCTGCATAGCCTGCCATGATATGCCTCTCTACCAATGTCTTGTCTGATAGCTGCCTGCAATGCCTTCTCTGAAATGCCTCTCTACCAATGTCTTGTCTGATAGCTGCCTGCATAGCCTGCCATGATATGCCTCTCTACCAATGTCTTGTCTCATAGCTGCCTGTATTCATGTGAGCAGACAATGCCATGAGTGTGGAACTGTAAACCTTATGTAGACACCAGCTGTCCCCCCCCCCTTTTCCCCACAGGGTCAATGGACAGGTCAGTATTGCTAGGTTTGCCATGGTTGTGACCCACAAGTTGTGTTGTTGTCTCTCTCGTTGACCCTTTCCCCTTACAGGATCATGCTCACCTTACACCCAGGGAAGGAGCGCAGACCATGCTATGTGTCTCACACCTCTCAGCTGTGTTTAATTTCTTTCCCTGCAGGCCTTTGCAACCAGCACACTGGCATTTCTTCAATGGTGATTGCTACCACACACCAGCTGCCATGGAACACCCCCTTGTTTCTGTCTCCCCAGGAATGTCCACTACCACCTACCTTCCTGGGAGCACCCCTGGGCCTGCAGTCTGGTTGCCCCACTGGCGTCTGCCTCGATGCTGCCAGAGGTCCGGGAGCCTGCCCTGCAACCCCCCTCAGATGCCGGCGCTGCTGCTGCTCCACCTCCCTGGCTGTCGTACTTACTGTCCCTCCCCTTTCTATGGAGCAGGCTGTGGTTTCACAGGGGAAGAGCCTGCATCTCCAGGTCCATGGGGCACGCCTGCTGCTGCTGCTGCTACGTTCTGAGTGGCTACTGTGGCTACCCTTGGCAGCCTCGCCTGGCCATCTCTGCCAATGTTCCAGAAAATGTTCCAGAACAATAAAGATGCCCCTTGGGCAGAGGCCCCTTGAAATACATGTCCCCAATGTTACACAAGCACTGCCCCACACACAGAGACAGTGCCCAGCACACAAGCCCATGCATGAGTCCCATCCAGGGACTGCCACTTCCTTCCCAGGGAGACCACAGCAGGGGGGCTGCCAGACCCTCAGGGCTCAGAGGGGAGGGGGGAGTTGGGGGGCCTCTCAGGCAGGCAAACAATGACAGGCGACACGGCGCCCATACTGGATCCGCTCGTGTCCGCCACGTCCGTGAAGAGCCCTTTCGGCAACCAGGGCTCTCACCCGCCCACGGTCCGCTTGTCAACGGCGTACGGTCCACCCGTCAACGTGATTCACCAGCGTGTGATTCATCTGTGGAACTCCTTGCCACAGGATGTGGTGATGGCACCTGGCCTAGATGCCTTTAAAAGGGGTTTGGACAAATTCATGGAGGAAAAGACCATCACAGGTTACAAGCCATAAGCAACCTCCTGGTTTTTAGAAGTGGGTTTTCTCTGTGCCAGGTGCAAGGGAGTGGCGACTGGACACAGGTATCTTGTTGTCTCGTGTGCTCCCTGAGGCATCTGGTGGGGCCACTGTGTGACACAGGAAGCTGGACTAGATGGGCTTTTGGCCTGATCCAGCAGGGCTCTTCTTATGTTCTTATGTTCTTATGTCAACGTCGTCCGTTCCGCCCACGGTCCGCCCGTCAGTGGTGTCCATTCCGCCCAAGGTCCGTCTGCATAAGAGGCGCCCGTTCCTGCATTGCCTTCATCTGCGAAGTGGCCCCTGTGTCCCTATTGGTCTCTGCAGACCCCTCCCCCTGTATCCCTCTCCCACCAGCCTTGTTGTCTGTCTGTCTCTGACCCACCCGTGCCCCTCCCCAGCACCCCCTGTCTGCCTGCCTGTGTGTCTGCCTCCCCTCCCACTCCCTGATGATGGCAGCTGGCAACCCCCCACCCCGCCAGAGCGCCTGCCGCGAGGCGCCAACGTCGCCCCATCTGGGGGCGTTATGAGCTGCATGAGCCCTTCTCGCTCGCAGCAGACAAGGCCAAGGCATCTCTCGGTCATGGCCGGGGCACAGAGCATGAAGCACGCCGGGATGCCTTCTTTGTGGGCATTGCCCCGGCCCTGGAGGCCCAGGGCTTCAGGCAGCACATGGGCGAGTCATGTCAGAGGCGGTTCCAGACATCCTGAGACCCCCCCTTGTGTGTGATGTTCCCACCCCTTCCTTCCCTTCTCTCCCCCGCTCCCCCCACATGAATCCCACGTGGAGCCTCAACATGGCTTGGGGTTGGCTACCCCTTCTGCAGCAGGGAGGGGACGGCCACTCTCCCCTGCAGCAGGCGGCTACTGCACAGGGTGCCCTGTGACGGCTGGCTCACCGGTCACCTGCCCTGCGCCCACCACATGACTGGCACAACCCCCATGCCTGCGGCTGGCCCCTTTGCGACCGGGCTGCGGCAGACACTGCGGCAGCTGCCATGGATGGACGCTGGCACATGCAGACAGAGGCCTGCCCATGCCCAAGCCAGACACCGAGCCTGGAGAGCCTGCCTGCCTGGGAGGTAAGTGTTGCCTGGATCCTGGGGTGGTGTTGGCCCACTGCTCTTGCCTCCTGCCTAACTCAGGCATAGTTGCAGCCTAACTCAGCCCTATCTTAGGCCACAGTTACGCCACAATTGGGCATCAGTTGTGCCTCACTTGTGCTGAGTTCGGCTGGACTGAGGTCTTAGTCCTCAGTCCAGCCGACTGGACTGGATTAAGTACTGGATTAAAGGAATTCTTTTTACAAATGATCATACTGGCTACAGAGCACTTTCTGCCTCCTCAGGTATCATAGATGTCATCCTTCCTGTCTTCTAATGTTACTCCAGAAAAAAAGGGAAAAGATTGTTCTGTATTATCAGCAAAAGAAAAATGAAAAGTATTTTTTGTGAGATTTTTCCCTATCAAGGGGATCTTATGAGAGGTTAAGCTCATTAGGAAAGCAGAATAAAATTCAGCAGCACTTTTAAGTTTTTGAAGGAACTTTTAGAAAAGTGAAAAGGGGCTTAGCATGTTGAGACACCAGCGAGAAAGCTGGAGAGGGTAAAGAAAGATGAGATCTTATGATTTCATTTGCTAACAGTTTGTACCATTCAAGCTGAGAGAGTTAAGAGCTGCCAGCAATTCCTTGTGAAACCAGGTATTTTAAAGATTAATTTATTTTAGTCTTCTTATATCGAACATCATACAAGGCTTTATTATTGGGGAGGGAAATACTCTGAAGGTTTGGAACATGGGTAACAAATCTATCCAAATATCTTTCCCTCAGGCAAACCTCTATGTACAGTATATGCCAGGGGTGGCCAAACTGTGGCTCCTGAGTCTGATACATGTGACTCTTTGACGTATAATATGTAGCTCTCGGAAATCTGAAGTTTACTGTATGTGGCTCTTATTTAAGCAAGTTTGACCACCCCTGGTATATGCAATACTCCTTTCCATACTATATGTAGACTCAAGGCTGACGTCAGGTTGTGCCAGACCTTGGGGCAAGGCAAGGATCTGGGCCTCTGTCTGTGTGGGCCTCCCTGGTCCCCAGTTCACCTAGAGCAGCGTTTCTCAAAGTTCTCCCTGTTAGGCGGGGAGAACTTTGAGTGTGTGTGGGGGCGGAGCCAGCAGTGGCGGCGATCCAAGGGATCGCCACTGCTGCCGCCAAAACCGCCCTCAAACCACCCCCAAAATGGCCCCTCACACTTACCGGGGCTTGGGGAAGCTTTGGGGAGCCCTGCATGATGAAGATCGCTGCAAAACGGCGATCTGAAGATCGGGGATGCCTGCAGAGGGTCAAGCAGGCCTCCCCAAAGCTCCCCCAAGCCCCGGTAAGTGCAGGGGGTGTGTTTTGGGCACTTTCGCAGCCACCATGCTGTCCCTGCCCCTTAAGGGGGCAGGGGAAAGCAAAAGTTCTCAGTGGTGGGTCACGACCCACCACTTTGAGAACCACTGACAAAGAGGCTTCTTCTCCCTCCCACCTTTAGACAATGGAAGAGGAGGAGCTGCTACTGCCCTGCCTTGCTCCAAGGGCTCCCTGGGATAACACAGGGGCTGTTACTAGAAGGAAAGTCCAATTGGTTGGTGGGGAGGAAGAAGTGCCTGTTTGAGATTCATGTGGGCACTTCCTTTTCACCTTCTCATGTGTCAACTGAACTGGAAGTAGTGTCCGATTGCTTCCGTTTGGCTCCAATTTCGAACCAAACAGAGGCAAGGGTGGGCGGAAGGGAGGGCCCAACTGGCGAACCACCTCTGCCTCAAGTCACGACCCACAGATTGAGAAACCCTGCTGTAGGTTATAATCTGGTGTAGTTTGGGGTCAGAAGGATGGATGGCATTGAATGGAAGCAGTTGAAGTGAAAGAGAGCTTTATGCAAGGGAGTGATTAACATATGTTTACCCATCACTTTGCTGGAGTTCCACAGTGAAATATTGTGAAAAACAGAAGATTAAGCAGTAAGTGCAATTAATCAACCAGAATGGTGGAAGAATAGGAGATGACAGACAAATACAAGCAACCAAGTCAACCATGAGATGATGAAAGAAATTAGCATAAACCACAATCTTTCATTTTTCTTCAATATTTTTATCAGTTCACTTCACAGGAATAGCAAAAGAGTCACACACAGCTTCAATTAATATGTTGAAAACTGACATTGGCCATTGTGCTCTATAGACAATAAAAATCCTATGTACTCCTACCTGGGAGTAAGGGCCACTGGACACAATGGGACTTACTTCTGAGCAGTGATGTAGACTTGAGTCTATTGACTCGGACTCGAGTCGGATTCAAGTTACGTCAATGACTTGACTTGAACTTGACTCAGCGATTGTAAAAGACTCGAAAGACTCGACTTGAGACTTGGAGCCTTTTACAAGTGGAATTTTATTCAGGCTTGAACCCATTTTCCCTATTAAATAGATAGGGAATCGCAACTTGCAACCAAAGACTCAGGACTTGGACCCAGAGACTTGGGACTTGACTCGAGACTTGGAGTCAGAGACTTGATCCACATCCCTGCTTCTGAGTAGTAATAACAGCATATGAAGTTTGTGTTTTCATCATTTCCCATAATTTCTGTATTTCAGCTTGGGTTTATTACATCCTGACTTAAAGAGTTAATGTACTTCTTTCAGTTTCCCCAGGGATGGTGTCAGCAGCACTTAGTACATTTGGGCAACTGCCAGGGCCCAAACCACTGCTGCAGACACTGCCTTAGTCTTCTTGGAGGACTGGACCCCCCCAAGTAACCAAGGGTCACAGGCTGGGTGGGTGCCTGTGCCCCCTTCCTGTACCTTGGCAAATGTTTTTCTTTTCAGATCTCATGTGATGTGGAACATTCTCATGGAACAAAGATGGCAGGCTACAGCCAACTTGGTTGCTGCGGTCATTGTTGCTATTAGCTTGACACCATTACAGACAGCAGTGAGAAAAAAGAAACAAAACAGATCTACCACAATATTTGTTGCCAGTCAAGCTATGGGGAGGGGACCAACAGTAGTAGAGGGGGCTGTGCCCATGAACAAGGCGGCATTAGGGATCAGCCAGGCAGCGCACCGGCCAAGGGCACATGACTACCAGAGGGCCCCCGACCCAGGCTGACCCCTTGAAAATTCCCATTTTTTGATGGGAATGATGGGAGGACCTGCCATCACTACCCAATTGCCTGCTGCTGGTATATGGGAAGGCAAGTCAAGACTTTGTCCCAGGGTCTCTAGCAGCCTGGCTCTGGCACTGCCCATGAAGGTAGAAGGGAGCCCATTAGAGGACACCTCGTTGAGGACCCCCTCAGATCTGGGACTGGTTCTAAATGTGCCTTCTGTTTGTGTATTGTACTCTGCACTCTGAATTCTCTCTGTTTATAATAATGAGACGAACACACTGTACATGGTGCAGTCTGTACAGATCCAGCTCGACTTCTATACCAAATGCAATTTAGGAATGGAAAAGTTAAAATGTACAGTCTCCTGGGCAGTGAAACCACAAAGTGGTTTATTTTTACAGAAAGTATTTTTGGAAAATGCTGCCCCTCCCATTGACATTCCTCATGCTAATGTTCGTTAAACACCCATGGCTGGATTAAACATTATGCTAAGTACAACTACAGTGGAGGATCTCAGCCAAATTTGGGGCCCTGCTGGAAGTTGTGCCCATTTTGAAAATGGGGCTTTGTTTAAAAGTAATAAAAAGCCTGTCAAAAATGAATTGGGTCAGGAGGAAGGAGTGTAGGTGTGGGAGGAGAAACAAATGAATGAGCAAGACACACCAGTGAGGGGAAGACCCCTTTATACCCATCTCAGGAGAACGGGTGGCCAGACTCAAAAAGGAAGGCTCTGTTTCCACCCACTAACTATCCCCCAAGCTAGCAATGCTATGGAGCAAGTACAGACCAGTCCCTCATTACTGTAGGAAAATAAGACACATGGCACCTCCATGTTTAGGCTGAAAATGGGGGTGGGAGCTGGAGTATGCTAGCCAGCCATGCCCTTACGTGCTGATGATGTGCTCTGCTATCACTATCCCAGCTCTCCCTGTGGACTTGTCTGCAAAGGCAACATGGGGAGTTTCTTCCAGCATTCTGGAACCCCAGCCAGTCAAGATTCTAGTCCATGAGAAAAACGCTGCTCGCACCCACACCATTTTAGTCATTTTATTTTAGCCAAACCATTTTATTAAAACAAGCTTCTAGTGCCTGTTACCACAACTGAAGCTTGAAAATGTATGGGTAGCACCTGGTGAAATCTCAAAAGTTAAACTGGAACATGGGCAGGATTTTCAGGAGTCAGAGGGCAGGGCTTCAAGACTTTTCCAGGCTGATGATTTGACCCCTTCCACGTCAGCAGAAGCAGCATCGATTATGGAAAACGTTCCCAAATTCCATCATATATTCATATCACAGAATTTGGCTTGTTGGCATGATGCAGAATGTGTATGAACCTGATGCTGGATGTAGTTTACACAGCTGTTGTAGTAGCAAGGGCAATGAAAATGTTTCTATGTACAACATTTGATGGTGAAGACAAAATGATTTGCAAGTCAGAGATTGGCGGATAGGAAAGACAAAATGCAGGTCTCCAGCCTTTTAACCTGGACCCATAACCCCCCTCAACTATTTGCTCTCTTATTTAATTAAACAAAGTCCTTCAGTACCCTTATAACAAATAACATCTACAACTTCACTTGAAAGAGTACTGGGGAGCCGTGTGTGTGTTTGTGTGTGTGTGTGTGTGTGTGTGTGTGTGTGTGTGTGTGTTCCCCATTCCAGGATTAGCCAGTATTGCTGCAACCATCTATTTATTTCATCACATGATTGTTTTAGTGTTATTTGAAGCACTGTTTTGGAGCCAGACACAATCACATTATACAGTTCCCCACCTTATTAACTGGCAGAGAACCATTCCCCATTAGACAATTGATCCTGGGTAGATGAAGCCATTAAAAACAGCACTAATTAGCTGAAGAGAGGAGACAGAAATGCGGGCTCTGTGCCTTCCTTTCATGCTCTGGGAAGTTCATGTTCCAGACAAATAATAATTGATATGTAGTCTTCCTTAATTGTGGATGTTAACAGCCAGCAGTCTAATGACAGGCTGACAATCTCTGCCTGGCTTATTGTACATTTAATTCTGAATCCATGAACTGCTGAGTAATTTCTGGTTAAAAAACTTGGATTTCAGGGAATGCACTTATAATGTCATTGTAATCCAAGTTGGGGCTCTAGCCTTCGTTTGTGAGTTATGCGCTATATATGTGTCCAGGTGTTGGGTGTTTGTTTGCCTTGGAAGACTGAATGTCTATTGCTATTGGGTGGTGAATTAGAACGAGAAAGCAGATGGGATGAAAGGAAATCGGAAAGACACAATATTAGGGCCACATCAGACAGACAGGCAAATGTTCTTCCAGATGAAGCTCTTTTTTATAAAGCCAGCTGATGGTGGTGGGGGTGACCTTGGCTGGGACTGGGATGAATGGGACATGAATGGGAAAGAGTGGGACAGGGCCACTCTTCTCCTCCCCTCAGTGTTTTAAAGGCAAAACATATCTCCCTGGAGTATCCGTGGAGAGAGTCAGTAAGCTAGATGAGCTGATTCGTATAAAGCAGCTTCACGTGTCCATATAAGCAGTAGAAGCACCACTGTGAGTAAGGGAACATCATCGGAGTACATTCATCCACACTTGCAGAACAGAGATAAACACAGACTGGACATTATAGTCACAGCACAGTCCAGTACACATGAGCAGAAGTGATATCAGTATCAGGGACCCCTTTCCCACATTGCTCTTGGACCTAAGGGACAGGACCAAGACCTCTCCATACATCTTGTACTAGAAACCAAATTAAGAGCTGTCTTATATCTGTGGACATTTCCTGAGTGGGTATTTCAATTAATCATTTTGAGTGTCTATACTTCCTTTCTATAGTGCAGCTACTACTATCACATTGTGAGATTTATCAGCAATGCTTAGGTGCAATACAAAACATAGAAGTGTTGGGTCCCTTGCCGGAGGCCTTACATCAACACTACCTATAGGATTGATCATTTGGCACCAAGTAGAACTCTTTTAAATCTTGTGGCTACATCAACACAAGAATTTTTCTCCTCAGTCTAGTTTGAAATCTTCAGCAATAAATGAGGAAGTGTGAGAAGACTCTGAAACAAGAAGGCAGTGGCGTCATTGGGGAGGGCGACACCCAGTGTGGTGCCTACCCGGAAGAGGGAGGTCAGGGGTGACACTATGGTGTATTGTATCCCAACCAAAGAAGCCCGACCTACTGAGGTTTCCGCATTGCTTATACGTGGAAAGCCTGCCTCTGCTCGGTGGGCTTTGGCCCACCCCAGAACTCTTCGGCATTTTGTGTTCTCGTAGGCAGCGGCAAAAACATGCTCACCAGCGAGAGCGCAAGGCACGACTGGGCCC
Source organism: Plestiodon gilberti rubricaudatus (assembly GCA_026170595.1). Lineage (NCBI taxonomy): Eukaryota > Metazoa > Chordata > Lepidosauria > Squamata > Scincidae > Plestiodon > Plestiodon gilberti. The sequence continues at coordinate 32,273,018 of JANXHW010000004.1, forward strand.
AAAGCGGGTTGACAGTTGACTTTGTTGTTAACCCACCCACCTCAAGGTGCAGACTACACCAGTCACACCCCTTTTGTGACTCCACTGTAAGAAGGTACAGTCTGGTGCAGACTTACCTGCAGAGGGCGATTTGAATGTTTTTAGTCTAAGCACAGAAGCTAGTGGAGGTAGACATTTCAGCTAGTGCAAAATGCTGGGTCTCTTACTGGATGTGGGAAGATAGTGCACATTTTCCATCTATTTGATTTCAATTACACGAGCTACCATTCTCCTTCTGAGCTCAGTTCAAGGTGATGATTATCACATTGGAAGCCCCGGGCTCCATATATCTCAGAGACTGTCTCTGCTTCCACTGTTTTCTCCAATCAGCAACTCAAGCTCTGCTTCAGGTTGTTCTGGGGCTATGGAATGATCTCCCCTCTAAGTGCCCAATCTTATTCCCCACTACTGGTGCCAATGCAGCTGACGGAGCATGTGCTGCATTCAATGGTGGAAGTGTGGGTGTGATTGGATAGCCAGCAGGAGGTAAGTACAAATGTGTTTTACTTACCCCCCTCCCCGTAGGTTGCTCAATTGCCTATGGGTCTCCTTGAACCTATGCCAGCCATTTTGCTGGTATATGTCTGAGAGAAAAGAGGTGGGGTAGCCTGAGAAAGAGGGGATATGATGTGGCACTGCCACAGAGATCCACCCCTCCCTCCCCCCTGCCCTCTTCCTCCCCACCCACAATATGCCTCCACCGCCAACTTACTGGCACAGATGGATACTCCAGGAGCTGTTGCTGCCACATCATTTCACGCCCCATTTGCAACAGTGGTCTGGAAGTGCACAATGGCGGCCTGGCATTCGCTTCACTGTAAAGTACCTTGCCAAGCAGAATGCCCTGGAACAATTGGTACCTAAGGCTTGCAATCCACTCTCTGTAGGAGGTTTTCAGGAGAGGTGTAGGAGTCACCTTTAGGTTAGAATTTGGGACAGCAGATTAGTGTTCTTATCCGTTTCCTTTGCACAATTGTTTCGGTTGCATGTTAAATGTTTTAAATAGATTTCACTTTGTTTTATTCATATATGTAAGCTGCCTTGAATGGTGGCTAATAAGTGGTGCTAATAAATAAATAAAATCAAGATGTGTTGAGTGAGCCAATCAATCCCCCAAATTGTTTAAAACAGATGCACCTAAATATGCAATTTAAAGAGTGGGGGAATGGAAGGAACTGGTGCATGTGGCAGTGAGATGTTTTGTGGGATAAATGGAGAGTTGTATATCTGAACTGGCATTAGGATAATTCCTCTGTTTTATTTATGCTATGTTACTTTAAAGTATTCATTATCACAGAAAACAGCACACAACAGATACTCTGCTTGACTGATGGCACCTTTGAAGACGCATCAGATTAATACAACCTGCATAAGGGCCAAGGCACAAGGACATTACGATTCAAAGAAATGGGAGATAATTGGAATCTGTCCTGATGTACGTCCAAATCTGAAACGTCTGATAGCTATTAACGAAACAGGAAATTTAACGTCAAATATCAGCATCCAGCAAACTCTTCAGGACTAATGAGTTAAGCTGCTAAAATAGGATGCTTCTCCGTTTATAAAAGGGTAAGAAATAAAACCACCAATGAAAACATGTTCAGTGAAATAAGAGGAAGAAGCCAAAGATGGTGCAGTGGAGGCGAGTTGTCTCTTTTAATGGCGATCGTCTTTAATGGCTATTTTGTCATGAAGTGGAAACTTTTGACCATGCAAAAGTAGAACAAGAATACGTTATCTCGAGAGTCCCAAGACATTTTTCATCACTAAAGTTCATATGAAGTTCAAGGCCAGGTTCTTTTCCCAGCAGGAACAGAACAGAGGGGGATTTCAACTTTGAATTAAACTGAGAACACCTAATGCTGTAGCTGGTGCATGAATGCTTGAAAAGGAGCCCACAGGTGACCCCACGTAACTTGCCACCCTGAACTTTCTAAAGGGACAGCAGGATTTGAAGTACAATAAAAATAAAACAATTTGAAAGCTCATGATAGGTTAATGGAAAATCTCACTCTTACAAAAAGAGTTGAGTGATGAGGCAGACGTGTACTGTATGCTGCCTCCAAAGCATATATAAAAACTAAACTGTACATGTGCAGAGGGATCCCTAAAGGACTCATAAGAACCCTGTTTTGTCCTTTGGCATGTGCACATGGATGTCATGCAGGCAGCATAACAGACTCTTTTAGGGCTTGGAAAGGGGGGGAGGTGCCTCTCATATAGCCTACCAGCCCTCCCCTTCTCTTCTTACATAAGCTAAGCTTGAAGGGCTGTGTGAGGGTATGGAATATGCACAGATCTCCCCTTTCCCCAACTTCCCTGGCACATTCTATAGGGAAGGAGTGCACCCAGTATGTGGAGAGGTTTTACTCTTTAGAATGACAAGAAAAACAAGATTCTGTAAAATGAAGTCAAGAGACAAGATAGCATGCAAAAGTGGACATTCAGGGGGGGGAGAGCGAGAACGAGAGCGAGAGCGAGAGAGAGAGAGAGAGAGAGAGAGAGAGAGAGAGAGAGAGAGAGAGAGAGAGAGAGAGATTTCTACCATTTTTTTCCTTGGGTGTCCACTTTTGCATGCTGTCTCTCAGCTTCCATTTACAGAGCTTATTTCTCTTACTTGTCATTCAAATACACCCACTAAGAGAACGAATACATGCCATGAAAACTAGCAAGATGACATAATGAATGAGTTACTGTAAATGCCTCCAGCATAAAACAATTATGTACCTGCTATTGTCAAAAACATTCAACATTTTCTTTTGTTGAAAGGGAAGCAGCTATAAATTATTCACAGGGGCACTGAAAGTACTTCTTTTTTTTTTCTTTTTGGTTGCTACCAATTAATTCTTCCCTGAACATCCCTAGATATTTAGTTAAGAACAGAAAATTTACATGCAGAGATTTGATTTTGCATGAGGTTATCTAAATGAACATCCGTGCGCGTGCGTGCACGCGCACACACATATGAAAATGACATATACAATATGATATACCAACTTTGCAATGATGAACTGAGATCTTTTATATGGGGTAATTTAGGTTCTATTTGGAAACTGCAATGCAAAGCAGGCACGAAAGGCATTGCATCGTAATGTCTTGTGATATCCACGTTGTCACCCATCATGTTAAAATTAAGAAAAACTAGATAAATTAAACGAAGCTATGTTGGTTTGAGTTATAGTTATATGCCTACTTCCCCATTAAAAGGGTCCCAATTCATTACAGTTTACATTTGAAAGGGGCCAAGAAATATGGAAAAATCTCTGCCGCAATTCCATATGCTTCTAGATAGGTTGTCTACCTATATTGTGAAAATACTAAATATGTGCTATTTTATCTGAATAGTCCTTGACATAAGTTTGGTCTGGAACAAAATGCTTGTGAAAGCAATTTGTTTGGATCAGAGTTAACAACCCCCATATACTGTAAGGTGCTTATCAGAGAGCTTTTACTTAAACTTCTTCCATCAGAACATACAAGAATCCACATTCCACATCTATTATAGGAACCATAGTTACTTGTGCAGACTGTACAGATGAAAGGCGTACAGACTGTACAGAAAGATTTGGGAGATCAGATTGGCTTGACAATGGCCAGATACCCAGTATCCCTAGCCTAATCCAAGCCCTCTGCTTCCTGTGTCCATCGTCTCCTAGAAGACATGTTACTACTGCAGACTTGCTCAACTAAAGGCTTCTCAGTGACATCTGGTAGGTTATGGTGAAAAACAAGATGCTGGATTAGGCCAGCCTTTGGCATGATCCAGCTCAGTTCTTCTTATGTTCTTAAGACATTCTGTTGGCACTGTAACTGTAGGCATTAACATTAAAGGACTGGGGTATAATTCATTTTGATATTTGTTAGCTTTGGTTATCCTTTATCTCCTTGTGCAGTGGCTCAAGAAGATATACTATCTCAAATGTTGGCAACTGGGAAGCCCATAGCACATCATGAAGACAACAGCCCTCCCCTGCAGTTTCCTTTTCCAGTAACTAGAATTCATAGGAACACCATTTCTGAACAAGGAGATTCAATTTACTATCATGAGTAATACCTATTGATAGACCTGTCTGCCATCCTTTCCTAAAGATATCGAAGCCTGTGGCCATCTTGTGTCGGAGACTTCCATAAATGAATCATGCATTGTGTAAAGAAGTACCTTCTTTTGCTCAACCTGAATCTACTATCATTCAGTTTCCTGGGGTGACCCTGAGTCCTTGTACTATGGGAGAGGGACTGAAGTTTTCTCCATTTCCAATTCATGCCTCTCCTTGGTTTTTTTTCCATAGGCTAAGCAGTCCCCAAAACGTTAGCTCCAACCTCTTGATATTTTTGGTTGGCCCTCTCTGCACCTTATCTTCTAGTTCTTTTCAGATTGGGCAACCTTGTTACTTCCTTCTCTTTCTCTTGGATTCGCTTGTTGCCACCTTAGGACAAGAAGGAGCCTTGTCTGTGTTTTTGTCTCCATGACACATGGGAGAGCTCAATTGCTTTGGAAAGGCTCTGACAAAACTCTGCCTTAGACATAATTTTAGTCATTCATGTAACGGATGAACTTGGTATATAAATTAATAACAATTTAAGCTGAAATGCTGTTTAAAATATACTTCTGGAAATGTGCTTAATTATTAGGTACTAAAGCCAATGCCCACAGCTCTCAATATGACACCATAATGACTTCCCAGCAAACAATAGTGAGAATGAACACTTCATCAGCAGAGGCTATTTAGCAGAGTCTGTCTAATATTAGTCTATGACTATTTAGCAAAACGAGAAAAAAAAACTGTAAAATCCTAACAGGAGAAACCGACTTCCTTTCTGAGTCTCAAGAGAGAGGGTTGGGTTGTAATAAAGCTTTGTTGTCAATTAAGCATATTTTTCATACCCTCATTAGCACACACTTCTTTTAAAAGGAAAGGTTTCTTGTCAGTGTTCAGCTTTAATGTTTAGGCTTATGTTGGCTCCCAGACTCTTTGCTTAAAAAAAATCAGAAAGAAAAAGAAAAGAAAAGAAAAACTCTTCCTTGGGACGTGTGCGTGTGAGTCCTGTAACTGTTAAGTGTAATTAATAGCAGCACATTGGTAGAAAGTCAGACATAATAATTGATTTCTTCTTTTTACTGTGCTAAAGATCAAGGGAACATATCCTTCATCCTCCATTATGCACGCACAGCAATAGCAGAATAGATCCTTTGGGAGAGTTTGAATATCCGGTGCTTTGCTGCCCACAAGATCCTTATTATAAAAGGTGTTGTAAGCCAGCCAAGATGGAGAAAAGCTGCTGCTGCTAGAATTACTGAAAAATGCTTAGCTCTTATTCTTTGTTACACAAGGAAGGAAGTGGGGGAAAAACAGCACCCCAATAAATGAAGTTCTGAATACATGGGAAGAAAATGAAGCCCTTCCTCTGGACAGCCAGGGGGGAGCATAATGAGTCTTGAAAACTCCAGCCTGTGCCTCTTTTTCAACAATGTTGTCACTCTAATGTGTCACCTAATTCCAGCTCTATTTGCACAGGACTAAATACCATTGCTTTCAGTGGGACCTCCAAGTAAGTAGGCTGAGAAGGATTTCCTGGTGCTTGAAGAGACGGACCAAATGTTGCCCCTCTCACCTGGCACTATACCGCAGAGGCGAGGCTAGCGGTTATGCTGCCCAGAGCTAGGGGGTGTTTGCCACCGTGAGGGTGGCCAACACCCCCCTAGCTCCGGGCAGCATAACCACCCTGAAGGATTTTTCCGCCCGCCCCCGGGTGCCCCCCGCCCGCCCGCTGCCTCCCTCCTAGCTTACTGCTCCCTCCGGGTCCGCGCAACTCCGGAGGCCGGGAGAGAGCGTCCACCCGTCATGCGGCTCGGCCCCTGCTGCCCAGGCCTTAGTCGGCGATTTCGCACATGCGTACAACGCCAATGCATTGTACACATGTGCGAAATCGCCGGCTAAGGCCTGGGCAGTAGGGGCCGAGCCAGCATGACGGGCGGACGCTCTCTCCCGGCCTCCGGAGCCGCGCGGACCCGGCGGAGCCTCTGGGGGCCGGTTGGGCGGACTTCCGCTGCCCTGTATCGCCCGCCGTGTAGCTGGAATCACAGTTTGAAAGCATGTTAATGTGAGTAGATAAACAGGGCGGGCGGGAGGAGGGTGGACGGCAACTCAGGGCAGCGCGGCGTTCCGCCCCAGCCTGAGTTGCCGCCTGGAGCCATTGCTCCATCCGCTCCGCCCTAGATACAGCACTGCTACAGCTGTACGGTTGAATATGTGGCTGAAGATCTGGTAACCTGCTTGCTGGTATGATTCAGGCTGGAGAAGATCTCCAAGGACCGGGCATTCCACATTTGAAAGGCAGCCACTGATAAGGCCATCCCATCCATGAGGTGGACTGAGGTGATCACCTCAGGTAGTGGCTTGGTGAGGGCCACCCATCTCCACTGGCCTGCCTCCACTGCTCCTCCTCCTCCTTTTCCCACTCCTTGGTTTTGAAAAGAAAGAGGGGGATGGAGCAGAAGAGGAAGTGTGGAGGAGAGAGAGGAAAGCGGTGGGCTAGAGTGTTGGAAGAGGAGGAGGAATGGCGGTGATGTGTGCTCAAACTCTCCTTACTATTTAACTAGGTGATAAAGATGACTAAGGTTTCCTGGCTTGAGAGAGCTCACACTAGGGGTGGCGCAGTGGGTTAAACCACTGAACCATGAGCTGTTAATCGAAAGGTCGACAGTTCGAATCCGTTTGATGTGGTGAACTCTCGCTGCTAGGCCCAGCTCCTGCCAACCTAGCAGTTTGAAAGCATGTTAATGTGAGTAGATAAATAGGTCCCGCTTGCGGGAAGGTAACAGCGTTCTGTGTCCAGCCGCATGCTACGTGCTGCGGCAAAGAGAGTCATGCTGCCCACTCTCCAGGTCAGGACCAGCGGAACAATACGCCAGGTGACACAAACAATACGGAACAATACGCCAGGTGCGGTAAGGTGCCCAGAGAGTAAGTGGCACCGGCACAAAGGCTGGCACTGCTCACTCTACCACGGATGCAGGTGGCCACCGGATGCAGGTAAGGACAATGCTGGGTGGCGGGGGGAGGGCAGAATAGGGTGAAACAGGAGGGGGGATTAGGTGACTGGACCTGGGAAGGGAGAGGGATAATCAACAATGTGCTCTGCCGAATTCTATTCCCCTTCCTGGGTCTGGCCAGCATCACATGGGCCTCCTGGATTTGTGCCAGCCATTTTGCCAGTGCACATTCAAGGAGACCCATTGAGGTGGCTGGGCCATTACTCAGGGTAAAGGGATGAATGTCCCTTTACCCTGAGGAGGCCTCCACCTGAGCTGACACTGGCCCAATCCTGGATAGGATGCGGCGCATCGTGCTTTTGCATACTGCAGCGGTCCTAGACAGGATTGGACTGTCAGCTATGTATTTAGTAAGTAGAATCACCTTCACTGTTGAAACTGTTGTTTTTCTCTGGGTTTGTTTTGGGTTTTTGTTTTGCTGACCACATGTAGTCGAATATGCACAAGTCAACTGCACATAAAATGATGGGTGACCGTACGTACTTTATATACTGTATTCTACAACCGCTACCTGTTGAATACAGCCTCAGCTGAAAAACATTTCCATTTTTCTGGACAGCTCCCTGAAAATCACAAACGTTTGGGCAAAGAGGGTTTCCATTTGCACAGGTATGCCCTTTATGAAAGCTCAGAGAACAGCTAGCAGGGGCATTGCCAGCAGGTATGTTAAAATGATGGAGTGAGGCCGGAGGGCACAACACCACTCCCCTGCATTAATGAAATGCATGGGTTCGGCGCGAAGAGGGCATCAACATCAAGGCAAGCTTGTGTGGCAATCCAAGTACAGTGCTATGCCCTATCTGGAGCACTGAAATGTTTAAGACTATCCTTGCAACATACACACCCACACTTGCCTATATCCAAAGAGCACTGAAACATTTGAAGACTATTCCTGCTGAAATCAAGTGCGTGTGTACGTGTGTGGGTAGATAGAATTAAACAACATGGAGACCTCTTCACAACAAGGTCTACCAAAGAATCCGAAATACATGCAGCATATCTGTCACAATGGAGTGTTTATGATTCCAGTAATTAATAAAGAGAACTGCTGGGCGGTGAAAAATGTAAACTTGTGTGAGTGAAAGAAGGATACTGTTTAATATATTCATTTTATAAGACAAAATGATGCCATTTCCTATAAAAAAGGCTACTTTTTGAATGCTAAATGTATGAGTTAGCTAAGACTTGCATTGCAGAACTAGTTCAGACAATACAATTCTTGTCCTGCCAGGTCATCAGGAAACGTATCTATAGTATATTGGCAATCGTCAAGGGCTATTACCGCACTTTTGTTAAAATGGCCAAACTCACAACACAATTAACTATTCCCGTGTACTTTAATAACAATATACCTCTTAGTTCACTCAATATACAGGGGATGTTTCAAACTTTTACATTTTCTGAGTACCTCAACAGAGATAAGTGCTGACAGAACATCATTAAGTTGTGCAATTTTCGTGGTTTTGCAGCTACTTATGATAAATCTGACCTAACAGATAATGCAAAGCAGGATATATCTATCTGTATAGCAGATATAATGAGGCTAAACAGCTGAGCTAGTGGTTGATTATTTCTACCACCCTCGTTTCACGTTGAGTACTGGTCCTCAATATTGTGGTTACTTTCAGTGACATTTATCAAGGAAGGATACAAAATTTACCAGAAGAAGCAGTATCTAAGGATATAGTGCTACAAAACCCATTTCCTCTCCCCATTCTTCTTTGAGGCTACGCTGAAATGGACACAAGCAAACAGATACGTAGGACTTACTCAGATATGTGGATTTTTCACCCATTTTAAAGAATATATTCCACTCCCCCCCCCCACAATGATCATATTCCAAAAAGTCATGCAGGATATCCCAGATTCTTACAGATTCCTATGGATTCTTCCTATGTAGAAGTGAAAAAGTGATATGGGGAGAAGTCAGTGGCTCCCTAATCCTGCAATGTTCTATAAACAAAGGACGGATTTGAACAATGTGTCTGTGTCAGCCCACCTACTGCACAATTAGGGGTAAGATCATGTACATCCTGCTGCCATTATTTTATTTATTTATTTAAAAAAATTATATCCCGCCTTATCCTATGCCGAGGCAAATGCCCAAGGCGGCTTACAACAAAAATTAAAAACAGTTTAAAATACAGAAAGTTTAAATACATAATTTAAAAACAATAAAAACAATAATATCAATAAAAACCACTGGGGGGGGCAACAGTAGGGAGCACAAAAGCAGCATGGCAGAGCATCTTGAGACACAGGAGGCAGGCTACAACCCATCACCCAAACGCTAGACGAAACAAAAACGCTTTGAGCCCTCGCCGAAAAGTCATGAGGGAGGGGGTAGTTCTCAGATCCCCTGGCAGGGAGTTCCACAGTTGTGGCGCCACAGCAGAGAAGGCTCGCCCACGTGTTGCCACTCCCCTAACTTGCGACAGAGGTGGTACACGCAGGAGAGCCCCCTCAGATGACCTAAGAGAGCGGGCCGGAATGTATGGGAGAAGGCGGTCCCTCAGATATCCTGGACCCAAACCGTGAAGGGCTTTAAAGGTCATTACCAGCACCTTGAATTGGGCTCGGAAACGAATGGGCAGCCAGTGCAGCCGCTGAAGCAGCGAATCAACAGAGTCAAACCGCCTAGCTCCAGCGACCACCCGGGCCGCCACATTCTGCACTAATTGCAGCTTCCGAACCGCCTTCAAGGGCAGCCCCATGTAGAGCGCGTTACAGTAATCCAGTCTTGAAGTCACTAAGGCATGGACCACCGTGGTCAGGTCTGATCGACTCAAGTACGGCCGCAGCTGGCGCACCAGCCGAACCTGGGCAAACACACCCCTGGCCACAGCCACCACCTGGCTTTCCAGGGAGAGCTGTGAATCCAGAAGTACTCCCAAGCTGCGCACCCGTTCCTGCAGGGGGAGTGCAACCCCATTCAGAATGGGCAGGTGACGCAGTACCTGCATCGAAGCTTTCCTGACCAGTAGGACCTCTGTCTTTTCTGGATTCAATCTCAACCTATTTGCCCTCATCCAGACCCCAACGGTCTCCAGGCAGCGCTCCAGGACTTCCACAGCCTCCCTGGAGTGAGATGGCAAGGAGAGATAGAGTTGGGTGTCATCAGCATATTGGTGACACCCAACACCAAATCCCCGGATGATCTCTCCCAACGGTTTCATGTAGATGTTGAAAAACATGGGAGACAGAATAGAACCCTGTGGCACCTCACACTGTAAAGGGCAGGGCGCCGAACTGGCATCTCCCAGCATCACCATCTGGGACCTGTCAGCCAAGTAGGAACGGAACCACTGCAACGCAGTGCCCCTAGTCCCAACTCAGCCAGCCGGCCCAGAAGGATACCATGGTCGATGGTATCGAAAGCCACCGAGAGGTCCAAAAGGACCAGCAGGGATGCACTCCCCCTGTCCAGTCCTCGGCGAAGATCATCCAGCAGGGCGACCAAGGCTGTCTCCATCCCAAAGCCCCGCCTGAAGCCAGACTGAAAAGGGTCCAGATACTCCGTTTCATCTAGTATCCCCTGGAGCTGAGACGCCACCACCCGCTCAATCACCTTACCCAAAAAAGGCAAATTGGAAACTGGCCGATAGTTATTTAAATTGGAGGAATCCAAAGATGGTTTTTTCAGGAGGGGACGCACAATTGCAGTCTTCAAGATGCTAGGCATCACTCCCTCTCGCAAAGATGAATTTACAATAGGTTCCACCCAGTAGAATAGGTTCCCACCCATTATACGTTGGTGGCAGGGGTGGAATGGAGCAGGGGGAAGGGCAGAATGGAGGGAGGGCAGGAGGCATGTTAGAGGTGGGAGGGGGCACCAGATGCTATCCCTTTGCTATCCCTACAGTCTTCCAACACGCCCTCTTTCTCTCCTTGGACATGCGCCACGTAAAAAGCTGGCGCAGGTGCGAGGAGACCCATTGGCGATCAGGAGGCTTATAGAGGGGTAAGGGAAAACAAGTTATCTTTCCCCTACCAAGCCTCCCAATTGCTCCCCCCCATAGCATGTAGCACAGCGCTCTGTGCCAGGTGCAGGGGAGTGGCAGCAGGAAACAGGTTATCTTGTTGGCTGTGTGCCCCCTGAGGCATCTGGTGGGGCCACTGTGCGATACAGGAAGCTGGACTAGATGGGCTTTTGGCCTGATCCAGCAGGGCTCTTCTTATGTTCTTGTGTCTCATTAAAATATACTAAGTAGTTGTGATCCCACACTTGTCAAATTGACAGATTACGTTTTTAGGTGTACACTTAAAATGTCAGAGATGTACACCTAATATTTGTAAGGCCGGAAGTGGTTTCATTTCAGACTGAGCAATATTACGTATGTCTGAGAATATTGGATTTCAGAAGTCATTTCAGGAGAGACAGTAAAATAGTAAATATTTGCTCATTTCTCCTGCATTTACTACATGGACCTTGGCAGAGTGATAGTGTGGAAGAATTTGGCCCATTCCATTCTATCAGAGATTCTATGAGATGCTGTATGAAGAATATATGGATGGGAACAAGACATGAATAATAAAATTGATGCCATCTGTGTGTGTTTTATTTTAAAAAAACAACCCTTGATGATCCCTCTTTAAATGCAGGGAACAACATGCAGCTCTATGCAGTCTTTTTCCTCCAACACAACACAGCTAAATATCCACAGGGAGCTGCCTGCTAGTGGATATATAATACTGTGTCAAGTTTTTCATTTTAATGCACTTCATGCACATAACACACAAAATACCAAAAATCAAGTATTTTCCTGAGAACATAAAATATTATGGTATTTACGACGTGTTGTCTAATGAGCCTTAGCCTTCATAGTGTAGTTTGTATGGTTGATAATGATGATGTCAAACCATATAGGCCATACAAAATGGAGCTTATAATCTTCTCTTTCTTTTTGTGGGATAAGAATTTCATCAGTGGAAAGTTGTGTATTTTGAGATTGTGAGCTTTGCAAAGCAATTATGTGTTTTACTAGAGGGTCAGCCATCTTGTCAATGCAGGCTAAGCATTGTGCGTTATCAGACTTTGATAAGTACAAATGGGTTTTTTCCAAATATAAGCAATTAAGTTGCTGTCTCACTGCATCACAAAAAGTAAGCTTAAGAGGTTTACAAAATGGAAAACGTCATAAAAACATCACATCAAATCTTTTATTTGTTTATTTATTTAAAATATGTACGGTATATCCCGCCTTCCCTCCCATACAAGTGGGGCACCCAAGAACGTGGGCAGAACAGGGAGATTGAGGCCTCCGAGGGTGAGTGTCAAGGGTGGATGGCGGCTGGGTATCAGCAGCAATGACTCCGCCGATACCCTGTTCTCGATTTAGCCCCTGTCACACCTCCTTCCCTTTACTTGAACTTGCGCCAGCTAAAGAGCCATTGAAGACCATGTGGGCATGGAGAAGAGTAAGTAAAAGAAATTTTTACTTACCTCTCTGCCCCACATTGTCTCCAGTGGCCTGCAGGGTGCAGTGAAGCCTATTCTGGTGCTGTTGCGAACTGCAGGCAGCATTTAGTTAGGATTGGGCTTAGTGGCATCACTGTAGGTGGGGTGGAATGCTACATTCTGCACCATGCTGACCCTCCGTTACTCTCCTGCATGAGGCAGTCCCACCCCCTCGCCATCGGAGCCATTCAGTGAGGTGAAGGCAACGCTCAGGGAGTCTCCTGTGCATTGCCTTCGCCCCACTGAATGGCTCTGAAGGCGAGGGGGCGGGGCTGCCTCATGCAGGAGAGTAATGAAGGGTCAGCATGGTGTGGAATTTTAGCGTTCCATCCCACCTACAGCGACACCACTGATTAGGCTGTCCATAGTTAGTTATGCTGAATCTGCTGCTCTGCTGCGGTCTACTAATTTTACAAAGTGTCTTTTTACCCAATAGAATGTTTAGTTGTGAACATAGCTTTTTGTCAGCGCAATCCTGTGTAACCTTGCAGCGGTGTAACAGTAGAGGAACCCGTGTAAGTGTACTTATGCCAGTGTAAATGCACTTACACCGGTGCATCTGCTGTTACGCCGGTGCAAGGTTACACAGGATTGCGCTGTGTGTCTGTCTATCTTGAGTTGCTTGTATGAATACCAGCAAATATGGGGCCATGACCGAGAAATACCTGCTGTGCCTAGCCACCAATTTTCCATGAAGTAAGATGAAAACTTTGAACAAGGCCCTCTCCTGTTATTAAAATATGAACGATTTTACAGTTTAACAGCAGTTCATGGCATTTTCTGTTGAGTTCCATCCTGTCCCCCAGGATTTTACTAATGGTGGCTTAAAATGCAATGGTCAAACTATATCCATCACAAACAGTATGAAGGAAACACTTCAAATAGTCCTAGCTATTCAGGGTAGGACACACTGATAAATGGGAGTAACTCTAGGGGACATTTCGCCAATGGAGCCGTGTTGGCTGAAATGGAGGATTTTGACAGAAATCAGGTGGATCTGGAAAAAGGGAGCTTGCTACTGAAAGCTGAGTATTAGCAAAGCTTGGTTTTCTCTTGGCCTTAGCACAGCCTAGACTAATGACCATCTCCACATTATCCTTTCTCCGTATGTAAATGTGTAAATAAACACATTTTTAAACAAAACCTCCTCTTTTATCCAGCAGACATTGACCTCACAAATACCTTCTTGGACATTCCATCACTCAGAGGCATAGCAAAACAGCCTGGACAGCACAGTTGTGAAGTGTCTGGTTCACCACTGTTGGAAAACAAACTCAGTGTTAAGTGGACATTTGTTTTGTCCCAGCTGGCAATTCCTTCATGCATATCCTTTTCCTCTTCCTTATCCCTCTGGGTTCAGGAAAAAAAAAAGTTCTGTGACTGTGAAAATGCATCATATTTGGAATTAAAATGTGTTCTGAGAAAAATGATGCGAGTCGTGCATGCAAGAAAAAAAAAGCCTCTGATCAAAGATAATTCCATAATATTAATTTACTGGATAACCCCTCTTAGGTCTTTTATGAATAGCTGGCTCACAGAACATACTTTCTGTCCAACCCGATGCCTGGTATCTGATCTTTGATAATGTGTATTACCCTTTGAAATATAGCTATTATTCTGTGTTATCATATTTATATGGGGGTCATGTTGTATGCTGATGTAATACAGTCTAATATACACGACCACACATTGTATGTGAGAACATATATTTTTGGTTCTGACCTTGAGATAATAGCAGTTTGATAGCAATTATCTGATCTAAATTGCTGTTTCCATTTTAGAGGACTACAATGTCTGGGAAGGTTTTTTTTTTTTTTTTTTAAATTTCCACTAATAGTTCACAAACACAAGCATCATAATGAACACACAGCTCTGTATAAAATGATCTACAAGAAATTGGCAAGGGTATTTAAGGAGTCACCATTTTTTTTATGTCATGGCTTTTGCACAAGCCATTGTTCCTGCATAGTGGAAGTGGATCCCATTTTACCTATACTATTGAAAAAGAGAGAATCTAAGTAACTAAAAGTGGTTGTGCGCAGACCGCAACACCCCCGCCCATGCTGCAGTCGTTATGGACCACACCAAGGTGCAGGGCGTGCGGGAGGGCCAAATCCGCCGCAGCCGCTCCTCGCTCGCGCCGATGATCAGCACAATTCGCGCTGCCACGACACCCCCCCTTCCTGCCTGCTGCCTGGGGCCCAATTCCACCCCGCCCCCCCCTGATGATGCCTCTAGAAACTAAGAGGTTGTGAACATGACAAAAATGCATCATTATTTAGGGGTGACACTGCATCAGCTAGGTTGGGCATTGCAGGGGCAACAGGGCCCAACACACTCGGGCACTGTCAAGCTTGCCATATGCAATGAAGTTTTTTTTTTTTTAATTTAGGCGACTGTTCAGTCATGTGAACTCCAATCTGTCACCTAAAGTGGTACCTCCCAGGTACAGGAATTCAGCCCCAAAGAGGAACTGAGAATAGCAAAGATGCAGAGATCAGATGAAGCCTTCTGCAGCCCTCCCCTCTGTTCTACCAAACAGCAAACAATTTGCTTGATTGTGAACACATTCTATGATACCATGTAATGTGTAGCCCAAGCCCAGCTCTGAGATTAACAGCCCGATCCTGCCTAAGATGTGGCGGCTGGCCAAAATTCATCCCCATCCCCCGGTGTAAGCGTCGGAGGCCCCAAATGGAGGCCCCAGCTCTTTAGCTGGTGCGCATCTGGGAAGCCCAAGACACTTACTTGGAAGCACTGAGGAGTAATTTGCAAAAGCTTTCGAAATCTGTTGCAGCAGCGTAGCGTGAGGGTGGCACTGCCCCTTCTCGCAGCAGCAGAGTGGCTGTTTTCTGGTGTCTCCATCAATGGGGGGGGTGCTTGGCGAGGCAGCAACATGTGAGCTGGGCCCTCCCACCCACCGTCACCTCCGTACGGCTCCAAATGGATCCATTCTGGAGGCAAGGGTGATGCACAGGGAAGGGGGGGGGTGTCACAAGGCATCGTGATGTCACCATGGCCCCACCCCAGGTAGTGGCCAGGCTAGTAACACCGCTGATCTGTTGCTTTATTTTAAGACAAGATTCCTAGAGATTTTGCAAATCCAATGACCAGCATGGTTTGTGCAATGGTAGTGGTTTTCCCCACTACCTAAGCTCCTGGCCAATACAAAATTGCCAGAAGTATCTTGGCAGGCCCTTAGCCTGCAATTCTGAAGGAGTTACTTCCAAGAAAAATCATTTAGTATTTTGTCTTCTTATACTCCCTTTTAATAATGAAAAAAGAGCATGTGTCATAATATATGGTTCAGATTTTGATCCATATAACACAAGAATAAACGTAAGAGAAGTCAATAATTACATCTCAGATTTAAGGAGTATATAAATTGAGATTTATAGAACTAATTTTGTAAAATAAAATATTATGCCAGCTCCCACATATACACCGAGAAAGACAACCTCTCTCTAGTTGGCTTTCCAGTTTCCTCTTTGCTATATATAGTGTGCATAATGCACACTCCTATGGAATTTTCATGCACAAATAATTGATCAGTATACAGAGGAATAGATGCTCTTAATATCTCTGATTAAAAACAGCTGGAGAATGAAATTAAGAATGAGTACATCTAACCATTTTAGTTCATTCAAGGGTTATCGCAATTAGATTAAACCCCAGATTTATAAATCCCTACTGAACAAAACGCTGCTCTGAGCACATCGTTCCCCCGAGGAAAGGACAGGAACAAGAATGAAGTACATATATCAGATGCTTTTCATGTTCTTCAAGGGCTTGTTATTGAAAGATATTTGAAAACAACAGCAATGAGTGTCACAGAAGGATCTTCCATAAAATAGCAGCTTTTAGAAAGAAATCCAGGAAATTCAGACTGGCAGTCTAGTCCTGTATATACTTACTTAGAAATTTCATTAATTTCAATAGACTTTACAAGTAAAGGTGATCAGTGTTATGATCTAAGGAAAGTTTTCCCAAAAGCATATTTTTGAAAATGCATCACTTGTGAATGCTGTTAATCTGGGCCAGAAAATGGAAGGGGGATTAAATCAAAGATATGCAATGCAATCGTATCCAATTTACACTACTGGTGTACACAGCGGTGCAGTGAGAACGGGAGGCCCCAGAATGGAAAGGGGATTCAAATCCCCTCCAACGGGGGATTCAAAGAGGATTTAAATCTCCCCTCCCCTTCAAAACCTCCCGCCTTGCCCTCCCCTGCTGTTACACCGGTGTTGTAAATTGGATAGGATTGCGCTGGTAGTCTAGTCTAGTCAATGTAGAATTTCGTTATGTCTGCGGGTGCGGAAAATGAAACAAAAAGAAAAGGGTTGCTTGAGGTCTAGTAGTTCTATTGAGGGAATTAAAGCACATTAAGTTGTGGCAATATCAATGTTTCAGAACTTGTAGGCCATGGCGCCATGCCCAGGGCCTGCTAGGTCAAAATGATACGAATGATATCATACAATAATCCCACCAGCGCAGGATGTCTGTGCACGTCTAGTGTGGCCTACAACAGTGGGGAAATCTTCAGTGCTGCTGCTAGAACCTGTTAGAAACATTTGCAAGAACATCTAGAATCAGTAAGTGACTCTAGGTAGGAGGTGGAAGCATATCTGCGTTGGCTGAACCCTTTCTGGAATATGGCCAGGTGGTGTCACTTATCTCTAATATTGTCTTTCCAATATATCTGGACATCAGTCCCAAATCTGCTTCACTATGGGCCATTTTCTAGGGCAAATACTTTGAGATTGAACTACAATATGGCAATAATATGGCAATAAGTACATGGCAATAAACGGAAATAGGATGCGCGCTGGGAAATTATAAACCCTTTACTTGTGACAGCTGGTGCCTGGTGGAACTGGCCTGTGACAGAAATGAGCACCAAAAATACTTCATGTAATAGGCAAACTAAAATACAGTTACTTAAAAGTAGGCCATGGATGTTGGCAGCTGCAAGCTTGTGCTGCCACCCCCCACGCCCTTGATAGAATCATTCCAAGGAGGTTTCTGGTGGATGCCAGTCAGTGGTGCAGGTCAAGAACTGACACCACCAGTAATTCCCCCCCCAAAAAATATTAGAAACATCCCCCCTTATCTCCACCAATGGGGAGATAAAATGAGAGGGTTGTTTCATTTCAAATTGGCCAAACTTAAATCAATCAAATTTACTAATAATTCTTTCCAAAGTCAATATCCAACAGTCTTGTCCCAGGAAAACATTTTTGTGTTTGCTTGTTTTTCTGTTTTATACCTGGGGAAAAGAACGGTGGGTCTTTGTCCAATATCAAAATATTTCCCAGCCTACTTTAGGATACCCAAAGGTAAAAAGCCTTCATATCCAATACAAAGCCTTTTATTAGAGATGGACAAATTTCTCTTGGCTCTTAATTTCTACTAGAAGTTTACAATCCCTCTTTGTGAGTGATGGAAAAAAACCAAAACCCCTAACCTTTCTGGGCTTTTGCAAGGGATTGAAAAAAAATAAGTGGATCAGGCAATTGCTTTGCCCCAGCTTCTGCAAGTGCCGCTAGAACCTCTAGACCAGGGGTTCTGAACCCCTTTCTTGCCAAGTACCACCTCTGGTGCCATTCTCCTGCTGTGGAAGTGACTGGTGATGACATCATTGCCAGTTATATCTGGTTTTTCAGGTTTCCGGAGGCCTGAAAACGCAGGTGGGAGGCTCTAGGTGGGTAGGAGGGCCAGTGGCGTTCCTACGGTAGGGGCTCGACAGTAGGTCGCACCCCGACCAACTATGGTGTTCACGAACCGGAGCGAGTAGGCCCCGCCCCCTCGCCGTCGGAGCCATTCCGCACAGTGAAGCCGAACGGGCAGGAGACCCTGCCCGTTTGGCTTCACTGCGCGGAATGGCTCCGACAGCGAGGGGCAGGGCTTCCTTGCTCCGGTTCGTGAACACGGTAGTTGGTCGGGGCGCGACTTACTTTCGAGCCCCTACCACAGGAACGCCACTGAGGAGGGCCCTTCTCAGCATTCCTGACAGGCTCAGCCAAAGGCAGGAGCCTCTTGGGAGGGAGTGAAAATGTTCCACCAAAAGCTTCACATCGGAGTGGAGTTCCGGTGGTCCAGCAAACCGAGATCCACCAGCAGTTGGCCGAAGTACCACTGGTGGTACTAGTACAACTGGTTGAGAACCCCTGCTCTAGACCTATTCCCAGTCCTCCCCAAACCTTATCCTAAATTTACTGGGCAATGAAGGGCAGTGGAGGCAGCAGGCAAGGCCTCTTTCAGTCTCTGTTGGCCGGCCTGCTGGCCTCCTTCTAGGGACTTAGGCTGCAATTCTATATGCATTTTCTTGGGAGTAAGCCCTATTGAACACAATGGGATATACTTCTGAGTCTGAGTAGACATGCATAGGCTTGTGCTGTTAGACAACAAGCAGGCCACAAACAAATTATTGCAGGTACAGGGCAATATCTACCCTGTTTGTGAAATGTTTGCTAATCTTTCCAAATACCCAAACCCTAACTCTTTAAGAACATTAACTTCTTCTATGCAGTTTAAAAGTCTGACTTCTATTCCTCTACTGAAGAGCATCCCTCTCTGGACTGATTTTATCCCATGGATACGTGAAATGGACATTAAAATCAGAGAGAAGATTTCTAAATTGGATATGTGAGTAATTTCACAGCCCTTTTGCCTCTCCATTTGCATTCTCAGCAATGGTTTGCAGGTGTTTTATATGACCCTATCATGTCTAGAAATAAAATGTAGCTGCACTATGTTGATAATATTCCAAAGTCATTTGTTTCATCCTTTGCAAGATTATAAAAAGTGAAACGATCATTCCAAACAATTTACTTCCTCCCACCTCACACCCTCACTGCAAATTGTAATTAAAATGATACATCAGGGCCTGGGATTAAGCATTGCAAAAATGATCCAAGGATTTTCAACTTCCCCAATTCACTTCCTCCTTGTATTGCTAGCTCAAGCCTTATCCATCCAGGACAATCACGTGAGAAAGTATGAGTCGGTTACATTGCTCATGAACCTGGAAGATGATTTATTAAAAGATCAGCCCCAGCTACTTGCTGCTGTACAATTCCCTGCAAACATAACCTGGGCCAGCAACAGTGACTCAGATGTTTGCTTTTTACTAAGTCCCAGTAGCAATCTGTTGCCCCACAGAGGAATTATGAATGATGATTGTTTTCCGTTTAATCCTGTGCATGTCGATTTGGAAGTAAGCCCCACTGAGTTGAATGGGAGTTTCTCCCAGGTAAGTGTATATAGGATTGCAGTCTTTGAGAATTCAACTACAGGGCCTAGAAGGTGTCAGTCTCACTCAATAACAGTGGTCTCTGGGTAGGCTTACCAGATCTCCAACCAGGACAGAGTGCTAGACCTTTAGGAGCAGGAATGTGGGCAGGTGTAGCTTGTTAAATCTTAGAGCACAATCCTAGGCATGCCTACTCAGAAGCAAGCCCCACTGAACACAATGGGGCTTGCTTTTGAGTAGACATGCCTAGGATTGTGCTCTAAGGTTTAACAAGCTAAAACTGCCCACATTCCTTCTCCTAAAGGTCTAGCACTCTGTCCCGGTTGGAGATCTGGTAAGTCTATCTCTGGGGATATGACCATTTATTGAGTTCCTTGCAGCCCTATGACTCAATTGCCAGACCCCACAGGGCTGTGCACAACATTCTTCATGCACCACATGGCTTCTCAGTCTTCATTCCCCCCACGACTGCTCGTGCCTAATGAAAAACCATTCCGGAACACTGGTGGCTCAAGGGGCTGTGGTCGGTTGGCAAAATTAGTGAATGATCTCAATCCTCGTCTAGCTGTGTGCATGTGGTTTTCTGGATCTTGACCATTGTTTATAAGGCTATCCTGATGAAGGGAGAGAGATTCAGATAAATATGGCAATAATATTGCCAACTTGATAGTGATAGAAAAGTCACTCCTGGCAAGGGAGTTTACTCATATAGCCATTTCATTTTCAGCACATGGTGCTAAAGAGAAGGGAAAAGCTTCAAAACCTTTAGGGGTTCCAAGCCATCACAGCTCCCTGCAAACTTGTCACATGCATGCACTGCCACACAAAGAATTTAGCAGAAAATAAACCTGGGTAGCTCAATCCTCTCTAACTGTGTTGCTCTGCCGGTCTTGGGTGTCGTAAGGCATGTTCGCATCACCCGGCGAGGAGGCTGCACTGGCTAAGAGGCTGGCACCACTCTCCCCGCTCCAGATCCCTAGGAACACCCACCGGGGAAGGTAGGTTCCCTGCTGGGGGGGGCAGAACGAGGCATTTTGGGGAGCTGGGATTGGTCAGCCGGGTCCAGGAAGGGGGAGGAATTGTCGGCAAAGGATCCACCAGAATCCTGTCCCCCTTCCCAGGCCTGGCCGCCGCTACATGGACTGCTCGAATGTGCGCCAGCAAAATAACTGGCTCACGTCCGAGTAGCCCCATCTGAGCAGCTGGGGTTTTACCTGGGGGAAGGGAACAAACGTAAGTGAGCAAATACAGTTTTTAATAGTCCTGCGATGGGGTGAGCTCTCGTTGCTTGGCCAGCTCCTGCCAACCTAGCAGTTCCAAAGCATGTCAATGTGAGTAGATAAATAGGTACCGCTTGCGGGAAGGTAAACAGCGCTCCATATTCCAGCTGCATGCTATGCGCTGCGGCAAGGAGAGTCATGCCGGCCACATGACCACGGAGGCGTCTTCGGACAATGCTGGCTCTTCGGCTTTGAAATGGGGATGAGCACCACACCCTAGAGTCGGACACGACTGGACTTAATTGTCAGGGGTCACCTTTACCTTTACCTTTTTACCAAGTCCCAACATGTTTTGATATGGGTTGCTCTTCACTGGGGGCATTATGACCACTTTTCAATACAGTTCTCTGGTGGAGAAGATGAAGGTTGGTCTCCTCAAAACAGAGCCTTCATATATTACTAGGCAGGGTAGCCTGAATCAGATTTTATATTTGTACTTGACTCCTTTATAATGGAGAAAGATGGTTTTTAACACAGTTCTAAGGTAGTGTGATGAAAGGGTTTTTTTTTTCCATCTAACGTCAGGATTTTTCAAGGCTAGGGGGCATCCTCTCTCTCCAGCCCCTGTCCCTCAAGCCATCTGGCCAAATATGAAGATAACACTCAGGAATTTTTAACTAATAATATTGATCTGGAGACCAATTTATCATTGCTCAGGGACATGATGACACCTGACTCGAGGAAGTTCATAATTACATTTCCTGATACTTTGTAGCCTGTTTGCCTATGAATTGGGGCTATGTGGAGCTTGTCTAGTTTAACTCGAAACTAGACCAGGAGAAAAAACCATGAGGCTGATATGGCCATGTTCTTAAAAGCAGTTGCAACAAAACGTTTCAGGGTTGGCCAATATACATGATTCCTGACATATAGCTAGGTACTTATATTCCAGTTTATGCCCAACTGCTCAGTTTCTGTCACACAAGCACAAATCATGACCCAGTACATTTATTTAAATATAAAGTGTATTAATTAGCTTGCTGCCACCAGGTGCCCAAGGCAACATACAAAGTTAAAAATGAACAAGAAAACCAACAACTGTAAAACAAGCAAATGTCCACTTTAACAATTCAGTTTTAAACAACCTGAAGAAATAAATATTTTTCTAGCTGCACCTGATTATTGGCGCAATCCTGTGTAGCATGGGCGACAGGGCAGCACGTGCTGCCCCAGTGCAGGGTGTCACAAAAGTGCCATAAGGCACTTACGCGACACCCTGAGAGCAAGCAGCACCATCTCCCTGACCCTGCGCCGGCCTCTGCAGGTACGCCCTATGCTGGTTGGGGCAGGGGTGGGGGGAGAGCGGCCCGGATGTCAAGGCCAAGATCCCCGGTATCCAACGCTCCCTCCCTCCCATACGGCCCCTCCCACATGATCTTTGTCTTCTAACATTGTCAGAGTGATGCAAGAAGTGATTGCAAGGGCGAGGCTGCTGTGTTACTCCTTTAAAGCAGACACTATCTGTTGCCTGTGACATGTGAGCACATTCACACGAACCATCAATCCTTGGTGGCATTATCATCCCCGGTGTTTGTCTGAATCCATCCCTCATTTCGCACCCATTTGTTTTAAATTATCACAAGCTCTAATGCCCTTGAAACTGAACATTTCTATGGGAATGTGAACCCTGTGCAGTATATACGACAGTTCGTGCAGAAACAGAAGACAAGACACTCCGAAAATAATTTGTTTCCTGGAGTTGGGGTATATGCAAATGAGACAAGTGTGAGTATATTCATGCATGTCATGAGCAGCTGCACTTCTAACCAATGACATCAGTGCTACTTCCACTGGCTCTGCATTTGGTCCAGCACATCCACATGCATGTCACCAAAATGAGATTATATGTGCAGACGCTTGAAGTAAGGTACGGCATTCACAGTTCATCAGCTTCTGCCATTTGTGTTAGACAGTATCAATTGCTAGATTCCACCAAACCCTAAGCTCATTTCTGTAATATTTATATTGTCAATTTGTCCACAACGCTGGGGCACTAGAGCAGAACTCCCTGCACTAGATGCTACTATATACTGAAAATTGCATATTTTTTTATTCTGCACTTAACTGGCAATACTATTATACCCAAAAGGAAGAACATTTTAGTAAACAAGGGCTCTAAAATAAATGCTCTGCTAAAACAAGAAAAAAAAACTTGGACAAAATTTGTCATTGGAAAACATTCTCAATCATTACTTTTTAGAGAACTCACTTCAGTATTAAGGCAAGGCATTATTATTTGGTTATAATTTATTTTTTAAAAGGGCCAGCCACAAGACAGCCTTGCAATGTGGCTCAAGAAATTCAAGAAAATATTATAGGTCAAATTTGTACAGTATATTGTTTGGCCTGAGGCATTAGAAAAAGACCTATATAGAAGCAGATTTTGCAATTTTTAATATTTAGTTCTTGTTTAGTATAGGTCATTTTTTTCATTTAGCGAAAACTATACTTTACTCAAAAAATTTGTGTGATTAATGCATTGATTTAGTTTCCCAATGTGCACTGCTGCTAGGCAGATTCCAATATTATTTATTTTTATTAGTTTATAATATGTCAATTTTTCTTGCTTATCTGTCAGCTCCCACTAAAATACATAAATCAAAAATATCGCAATGTGGACACTAACAAGGCATAATTATTGTAGGGTCTGTCCCCTTTAAAGAAAAATACAATTACGTACCAGTATGTTGCTTAGATTAGGTCAGGATTTGCATAATACTGACTCATATTTCCTTAACAATTTTAACATCAGACAATAGGTTTTGCAAATCTATATTCTTTCCCCCCCCTCTTTTTCCAGTTTTATTTTTCAGGTTGAAATAATAAGAAGCTCAGTCAAAACAAGATAATTGTTGTGGTCTATCCCTACTGAAAACTTTAATTATTCCTTGGCGCAGTTCTGGGATTAGGTCACTTTTATAAGACTGAATCATTTTTTTTTCTTTTTAAATAACAATAGCCAATTAAGTCGGCCAAACTATTATTTATTAAAGTGAAATGTATTCAGTTTTTCCACAGATAAATATTTAATAGAAAATAACTCTATCACTGCAGGAGATTAAAGGAGAATTCTGCTCCAATGTAACCTTTATAAAAACAGGGTCTTCTTTTTTTTCCTTTTTTTTTGGGGGGGGTTTCTTGGCTTGCCTGACCAAATAGCAGACGATGAGATGAAAACAGTGGAAAGTTTTTCACTCCAGCACAATAATAGGCATGTAAAGCAGGAGCCTTATGAAACCCCAAGTAGCTGAATATGTAATGAATGATCCTCCCTTGAAATGAGGCAAAAACCAGGCCTGGGATCTAGGGTTAAATAACTGTGATATATTTATAGAGGGCAAGGGATCATCATAAAATAAAGCAGCAAATAGTAAAGAAGTCAATGTAAAAGAGAGGCCAGGGATTTAGGGTATAGAGATCATAAATTTTCATCGATATAAACAGTCCATGTACCTCAGGAGCTGAGGTTTAGCTATAATTTCAGGGCTGACCTATAGGCTTTTGGTGCTCAGAGTGCATGCACGATCAAGATGCCATCTGAGAAGGTGGGGGGGGGGAGAAAATGTTGCAGATCTGTGTGATTTACTCATTTAATCATCTCCAAATCCACCCCAAACACAACAGTGCCGTGCTGAATATCAGTACTTGAGAGGATTTTATTGTCCCAGTAAATTACATTTAATTCTTACTACAGCATCACGTATAAACAAGAATAGTGAAGGATTTCTTCCCCTGAGTGCTCCGATGCAGGAAAAGAGGAAGAAACGGTTACAAAGGATGCACAGATCTGTCATGTCGCCCACCAGCTCTGCATCCTTCAGATCATCCAAATATACCCAGCCGGCTTTTAGTGAAAATGGATGGTGTGCGTTTCCCCTTCCACTGCCTTCTCCACACTCACCCACACCCATACACATATACATGTACAGCCTGCTTCTTCCAGATGCTGTTTTCATATTAATAATAATTAATAGCAATAATGATAATAAAGGATGATGGCATCCACAGGAACCACTGATGCTTTTAGCTTGGTCCTAATTGCCCTTAAAGAGAATTTTAAATGCTTTCCAAATGACTCCAATGATCTGGCTAAACAGCTTGCTTGCTTCTTTCTATTAGTTTGAGTTGGAAAACATTGTGTCAGCACTAAGTGAGCTTTTTGTTCTCATCTCCATCCTAATGGACAATCAGATTGTGGAAGACACCTCACCCATACACTTATCTAAGATGGGATAGTTGATAGTCAGGGATATGGGTGCATATGTGCATGTGAGAGAGTGTGTGTGTCCTCGCTGAAAGCAAAGCAACATTTTGAAGGAACGGGTTGCATCGGATCTTATAATGGACAAGAAATGATAAAAAAACAGGGTAACACAACCTATGTGTACTCCTCATTGTCTGCAGCCTTACATGATATTTTAGCGTTTAAAAACACATTGCTGTGTGTTTTTGTTGTGGCATTGTGGCATCTTACTAGCCACAAATAGCATCATGCAATAGAGAAATGCTTGTTGAGGATTTTGAGGGCCTGGCGTTATAACCCTTGTCCAAGAGAGTAATTCTTGCTCATATTAGTCCTATTGATTTCACCAAGCTCACTCAAGTAAATAAGAACTGGCCTCCTGAGAAGAACCTGTAGGGAAATAATTTAAGCCAGCACCCACCAGTGATAACAGTTCCCCAAGCCATGCTTATCATTCCGGAAGCTTTTCTGAACAGTTCCAGTTAATGCAAAAATACACGTGTGATATTCTACAAATTCCAATGAGATAATTGATTAAAGGGAGGGGGAGCATTTGTACAGGTGCTTGTTTTCAAATGAAATATCTGGGTAATGTAGCAAAAGCCTGCTGCCCATGAGTCTGTCGGAAAGGGCTTCAATTCCGGAGCCACTAGGTTGTGCTATTGTATAGAGAACGGGTCTGCTTTTTTTTTTGGCAGGCTGCATAAGAATGGTTTCCTGCTGTGCAGGATCTTGTAAATACTGTTTTACAGTTTTCACTAACAACAGAAGTATACAAGATCAAGAGAGAGACTGTCATTTGCTTTCTCCTCAAAGCCAGGTCCAAGACCTGGTTTTAGTTAGTCACTTTTGTGTTCTTTGTAAGATGCCCTGAAGATACCTATGCTGTCAGAGAGAGAGAGAGAGAGAGAGAGAGAGAGAGAGAGAGAGAGAGAGAGAGAGAGAGAGAGAGAGAGAGAGAGAGAGAGGAGTTTTATGTGCCTCTAAGACCAAGTACTTCCTCTTACCCAAGCCTCACCTTGACATACAAGTTCCAAGAAGCCTTTCCAAAGTTCTTGTGAGTCATCAAAAGTCAATTTTGAAATTCACCCATTGCCTGCCTTCCCTGGTTTGACATTGTCCTCTAGCCTATCCACTAGATGTTGTTATTGACCATGACATGCACAAAAACTGCTTTACATTTCTTACTTCATTTATGACAACAACTCTTCAGGCAGTTCATGGTAAGAAGCAATGACTTGTCCAACCCCACCTAGTGAGTTTTGTGGCTTAGCAGATAGTTCTGGGCATCCCACCTCCAAACCAAACCTGACACCTGTACCACCACTGCACCCTGTGGGCATGCTTAGGATAAAATACTGGCACTGTTGTTATCATTAATCACAGCAATTGCTTGTCTACATGTGCAACAGATTTGGTGCACTGACAAATACTTTCTATTGCTTACGTGTAAAAACTTAATTGCTTTTCTTCTTGCTCATATTTTTTTCCATTCCCACTGTCCAAAGAAAAAAATTCCTTACAAACTAATATGGTTTCAATTTGGGCTTCATGGCTTTTGAACCTATTTGACATCATGCAAACTCTTCTAACAAAGATTTCATTCTGTCTCTTTCCACTTGGTGCGTTCACATAGTTCTCCTCCCAATCTAAGCCATGTTTTATCAAGCAAATGACTTTGCAGGGTATCTTGGTCGTGTGTGTTTTAAAAAGGCTGAGGATTCATTTCTTTCCATATATTTACTCAGCTTTGGTGTAAATCTTTCTGTATTTTGCTCCATGGATTAACACCTTTCTCATCCTTCCTACTCCTCTCTTTAGAATGGTAAGCTGAGACAGTCATAATGAGGAGCAGAGCTAGTGGCTCTCTCCATTCCAAAGCTCTAGGAGAGAATAAGGTCATCCCCAAAGACCTAAGTCTGCAATTGGTTAGCTTAGTTGGCCTGGTACAAGCTTTACATTTGGGAACTATCAGCTTCAGGTTTTGAATCTTTCAGTAACAATTCTCTGCCTGTTAATTAATTTCTGACGGCTGCTGTGCTGTAGAAGGCAAGGAACCTTTTTTCCCCCAAAGGGTACACAGACAAAAACAAATGCCACTGATCACATGGATACAACTGCATACAGTTAACGGAACAGATTCCAACAGAAATACAATCAAAGAAAAGAGGTAAACGTGAGGAAGAGCAGGGTTTTATTACTCTGTTACATCAAACTTTTGATATGGACTTTGTTGAACCATAAACTACTGAACCCCAGTTGTTTTTTCTACTAACATTCAGAGAGGGCTATTGAGCAGAGGCGTCGCTACGGTGGGGGCGGTACTGTAAGTTTTGCACCGTCCTGGTCGGCAGTTTGATTCCCGCGATGGGGTGAGCGCTCGTTGCTTGGCCAGCTCCTGCCAACCTAGCAGTTCCAAAGCATGTCAATGTGAGTAGATAAATAGGTACCGCTTGCGGGAAGGTAAACAGCGCTCCGTGTTCCAGCTGCATGCTACGCGCTGCGGCAAGGAGAGTCATGCCGGCCACATGACCACGGAGGCGTCTTTGGACAACGCTGGCTCTTCGGCTTTGAAATGGAGATGAGCACCACAACCTAGAGTCGGACACGACTGGACTTAATTGTCAGGGAATACCTTTACCTTTACCTTTACCTTAGTCCCCGTTTACAACCCGGTATGAGGTGGCCCCGCCCCCTTGCCGTTGGAGCCATTCAGTGCGGCGAAGGCAACGGCAGGGAGTCTCCTGCCCATTGCCTTCGCCGCACGGAATGGCTCCAACGGCGAGGGGGCGGGGCCACCTCATACCGGGTTGTAAACAGGGACTAGGATGGTGCAAAACGTACAGTACCGCCCCCACCGTAGCGACGCCTCTGCTATTGAGTTGCCTTCCTGTCTCAGGCACTGAAATCCCAGTTGGGGATTTTTGTATGTGAAAAAATATATTTTGTATATGAATGGAGCAAGAGCTCAAGTCCCTACCCAGGGCACTAACAGTACACTCCTATGCATGCCTACACAGAAGTAAGCCCCACAGAGTTCAATGGGACATTTCCTAGAAAGTGTGTATAGGAGTGGAGCCTTATAACCCAAACTTATCCTCGGCTGGTTTGCAGGGTGCAGCTACTGCAGCATCCCGCAGGCTGGCTGGGGACTAGGTCACCAGGGAGAGGTAAGTAAAGAACACTTTTGCTTACCTCCTCCACCACTGCCTGTACCCCTATGGGTCTACTCAGATCTGCGGCAGCCATTTTGCTCGCATAATTCTGTTAGGTCCAAGTGAGCATGTTGGGCCCAGGACGGGAGCATCAGATCTGGTGGATGTTGCTGCAGATGAGATCTACCCTGTCCCACCCCATGCGGACCTGATTCTCACCCTCATCCACCCCCTATCTGCCCCTGATGCCAACGTACCTGGCTCGTGCACACTGGTGGCAGCTCTCCGCAGAACAGCGGAGCGGCGGTTGCACCAGTGGTCCTCAGGATGTTCTGGTGGATCGCATCATCCACCAGTGTATTCCACAGATAGGACTGAACCTTTAGTGTGTTGTCCCCATCCAGCAATCAGAACAGGTAATGCAGTCCCAGGTGCTTGTTGCAGATCATGGTACTAGATGCCCAGCACCCTTTTGCATGCATAGTTCTCAATCCTTGCTGTATTGGGCATGTTTCTGATAAACAGAATGTTGACATGGAAGTATATTGACGTGTATTTCCAGCAGTGGCTCATGAACCTAGCAGCTGCCTGAAACTAGCAGCATCCGCCATTGAGTACCATGGACGATGGAGGGGTCTCCATGACCTTACCAGAGAGCAATGCAAGTTTTGGAATAAAGCGTGTGAGTCTTTAATTTAGATCGTGAAAATATGCAGTAATGGCAGTGCAATGAGAATAAAGGATTTGGAGGGAATGACTCCAAAATGGGGTCCCAGATGAGTTAGCTAGAGAGAAGTGCCCAGTGCTGGTTGTTGATGTCCTTGACCCTTGCCAGACACTACTAGCCACTTAGCAGCCATGTGCCTGAAAACTGCTGAGCTAACAACGCCCACATCTCTGCTATTGCCTCATTGTACCTTCTAGTAAGGCTCTGGGACTCCTTCCCCAACCAGCAGTACTCCAGGGCAGATGGTGATATTCTTTGTCATATTGTTTCACAACCTGCTGATTCATCTAGATAGGGACCTCATATGTTCTAAATGGCCTGGGTTTACCTATCAGATGTTTGGCTGCCATGTTTTTTATATGCTGCATCATTTTCTTACAAGCGGTAAGGGTACAAAGCAAGAGATTTTAGTTACCTAGGGTTTCAAAAATGGGATTGCTAGTAGAGCTGACCTAGTTTAGCTTTCAGTAGCAATTTTATCGGTAATTTAAATCAATGGCAATATTGGCAGAGGCAGTGCAATGAGAACCATGGGTTCAAAGGGGATGACTCCAAAATGGGGTTCCAGGTGAGTTACATTCACTGCCACTCCCCCCCCCAAAGACCTGCCCTAAATTCTACAGAATACAAATCACATACATAGCAACTTCCAGAGGGGCAGCCGTGTTAAGCTGGGCTGACCTAAGACCTCCTGGTGCTCGAGGCAGCATGCCAACTGCCGCCCCCTTAACCAGGTGATGTGCCAGCTTCTGCTCCTTACCTTCCTTTCCCAATCCAGGAAAAACTCCTCCTCCTTTTTGGGAGGAGGAGAAACAGCAGAGGTGAATGAGTGGAAGGAATTCACCTGCCAATCTGCTGCCTGAGGGGACCTTCCCAGTCAGCCTCATGGGTGGGCCGGCTTTGGTGTTAAGTCTGTTGCAGCAAAACCAATACTCTTCTCATGCCTAAAGACTAACACATTTATTTCAGCACTAGTCCATTTCATTGGGTGGACTTCAGTCCATGAAAACTGAGTGGAGTGGAGAGAGAGTTGAGTGGAGGGAGAGTTAGAATAGACAAAATAAAATATTTCTTCACCCAACGAGTAATTTATCTGTGGAACTCCTTGCCACAGGGTGTGGTGATGGCACCTGGCCTAGATGCCTTTAAAAGGGGTTTGGACAGATTCATGGAGGAAAAGACAATCACAGGTTACAAGCCATAAGCAACCTCCTGGTTTTAGAAGTAGGTTTTCTCTGTATGCCAGGTGCAAGGGAGTGACAGCAGGAAACAGGTATCTTGTTGTCTGCGTGCTCCCTGAGGCACCTGGTGGGGCCACTGTGAGATACAGGAAGCTGGACTAGATGGGCCCTGATCCAGCAGGGCTGTTCTTATGTTCTTATGTTTTGATGCTGAAATACATTTGTTTGGCTTTAAAGGTATCACACAATGCAAATAATTTAATATAATGTAAGCAAATATGAGGATATGTATAAAACTAGCCTCTTGTTCGTCGAAAGTCACAAATGCGAAGGAAAACTGGTTCACTCCACGTCCACTAAAGCATCATCCTTATTGACCTTTAAAGGCAAACGTATTACTAACAATGTCTGAGAAAAACATCCGTGCTACACATATAATTGCTATTAGTTTGGATAACAACTAGTATGTTTAGTGCCAAATCTTTCTTTCTCCTTAAGTGTATAAGTTGAGAGAGAGAGAGAGAGAGAGAGAGAGAGAGAGAGAGAGAGAGAGAGAGAGAGAGAGTATTTGTGCAAAGTGGACAACAGATAGACATAACTAATTATGGTGCAATTATCAAAAGAGATAATCTGTCTCCCAGTCTTCACCGCAGCCTTTACATAATTCCCCCCCCCCCCGGCTGAAATGAGTCGGGATTATAATAATAACGCTCACTTTCTCAATTTCTATTTAGTAGGGACAATAAGCAAACAGAAGGATAGAAAATTAGCCCAGGGAACTTTCTATTTCAAATGCACTCACATATGTATTACTTGTTAGACAGCTCAGGAAATTTAACCTGTGACTTTGCCTCACACACATCCTTCGACGAGCTTATTTCAGTCTCATTTTTAGTCTGCGTTCCTCGTCAGAGGCGGCAACCGTTTCTCATTAGAATTCAAGGAGGGACGAAGCTGTATAGAGACTGGTGTGTACATTATGCATACAAAGTCATTGTTCAAAAAAGATTTCTACCGCCTATTCCCTTGTAACACCTCTGTACTTGAAATGTAGTGCTGTAGTTGCCGGTACCAATCAGAAAATGGAGTGATCATAACCTCTTTGCTTACGCTGAAGGATTAAAAAAAATCTCAACTGTCGCATCAGTAGCCTACAAAAACACACACACCCTTTATTGAGTAGACTTCAAATGTAAAAAAAAGGAGAAATAAATACTAACAATTAGATGTGAGTTCTGTATGCTTTGCAAAGCTTGAAAGGTTGTTTGAGGTGGGTGGGGGGGCCCTTTGGCAACTTGGGCTACCAAGTCAAACAAAAGAATGGCTGGAACAAGTACGTGGCCAGGTTCATATCTTTTTAAAATGCTAGATTATGCCACTGGTATCCTAATAATACATACAGAGGCCACAGTGCTTAGAATACAGGTGGGTCCCCATATCTACGGATTTGCTATCCACGGTTTCAGTTATCCATGGATTGTGGAGACCCCCCCCCAGCCTTTTACTTTTTTCCCAGTAAGCTTCGTTTCTTCCTTAAACAAACAGGAGAAGCAGCCTCTGGCTGCTTATTGCAGGCAAGTAGAACGAGACTAAGTACTAGAGAGGCTCTGCATGTTTAACAGAAACCTTGCAGTGCCTCTCTAGGACTTAGTCTCGTTCTGCTTGCCTGCAATGGAGGCTGCTTCTCTGCACTGGCGTCACTGGAGCGTGGCGGGGGGGGCGGGCCACCAGGGGGTGACGCGCGTCATGGGGTGACGCGCGCACCCCCTCGCGCAAAAAGCCCTCAAAACGGGTCTGCGCATGCGCGAAAATCCGGAAAATACCCGGATTGACGCGCTGCCTGGGCCTTCTTTCAGAAGGCCCTGGAGCGCCGAAGGGTTCGGACGCTCCGAGGCCGGCTCCCGGGCCGGCCTCAGAGCGTCCGGAGGGGGCGACGCGATGCGGGGGGGGGAGCCGGGTGGCCCCCTCCCCCCGCGCCTATAACGTCGCGCCCCTAGGGAGGGTGACGCGCGTCCCCGCACTAGGGTGACGCGCGTCTAGTGACGCCCCTGCTTCTCTGTTTGTTTTAAGGAAGAAACAAAGCTTGCTGAAAGAAAAATAAGAGCTGGGGGGGGCAGGCGCACACCTGCCCACAAGGGAGGCAGGGCGGGTTCAGGAAACCATGGAGGGGGTGTTCGCTCCTATCCATGGCTTCAAGTATCCATGGAGGGGCCTGGAACATATCCCCAGCGGATATGGGGGGAGTACTGTATATATTAAGGGTACTACTACTGGCACAAAGGGACAGATGACGCATTCCTTTCCACTGGCGATGGACGCTAAATCTACCACTGTGCCAATAGCTATTGGCACTGCGGCGCCCACCCAATTCCGATGCCGCTAGCACTTTTACAATTTGCATACTGTAATCGATATTGTCAGTCATCCAAATGGCAACCCCCAAAGCAGCCTTTTGAGACATGGTACAAGGAATCCCCTTATAAAAGTGGTCAATGCAGGCCAAGGAAGTATGCCTCAGCTGAAATTTTTCATCGGCATGAGCATATTCATGTATGTAGTGTGGTGGTTGTGTGCATGCCAACATGTGGGAACATGTTTCAGTACAAGCACAGCTGGTGAGTCAGAGTCTGAAGAGTTGCCTGAAGTGACTCTGAGAAAACATTTTGATGCTGACTTATTGAACAACGAGATGCACAGATAACTCACGGGATTTCCTTGTAGGACACATTTTCACTCCATCCATGAGCACAAGTTCTGTTGGAACATCAAAAGTAGCAAGTCACACCTTGTAGCTTGTGTGCATTGCTACTAGGGACGTGAATTCATTTTGGAATGAATGGAACTGTGTGTGAGTGGGAAGCAACCCGGAACAAATGGAACAATTGTGGTGGAGATGGTTCATTTTCATGGCCATTTGTTTTTGGTGTTTTTAAATAAAAAAAATGCATGTATCTTATTTTTACTTGCAAGTTCTGACAGGAGCTTTACCATACAGCTGCCTCATTACCCACATGCCCAGGAAGGCAGTGTTGTTGCAGGACAGTGTGGGTAACTCAGATCGCAACTTCAGGG
Source organism: Plestiodon gilberti rubricaudatus (assembly GCA_026170595.1). Taxonomy (NCBI): domain Eukaryota; kingdom Metazoa; phylum Chordata; class Lepidosauria; order Squamata; family Scincidae; genus Plestiodon; species Plestiodon gilberti. The sequence continues at coordinate 32,306,482 of JANXHW010000004.1, forward strand.
AAGTTGCTGAGCGATATATAGCTCCTTTCCAGAGTTAGAAGTAAAATGGGATACACCATTTCTTTTTCATTACCCTGCCAATAAACAAATAATAAATTTGGAAAATGCAATTGAAAAAAGAATGAAACAAACAAACAGGTTGGAAAATGAAACAAATGGAAATGAAAAAACTGAAAACAAAAATAGAAAGAAAAAGTATATACCAGTATATATCTCACACACCTAAGTTGCTACTTTGAACTTTATGCTGGAAGGGGGACAGCATATGCAACCAAGATCACTTTAACTTCTTAGCATACTAAAATCATTGTGCAAACAAATTATTAGGGAAAAAATGGAACAAGCTAAAGGGCTAAATATTTAGTAAAGTGACTGTACAGCAGCTTTCTTGGCTCACTCTTCAGGTTCAGGTTTCTGGGTTTGCTCTTGGAGAAAGTGAAAACTTTCCAGTCTTAGCTTCATTGAAAGCTTCAGGCTTCATTGCCTGTTATTTTGAAGACGTCCAAGGCACAAGGACACAATTCAAAGCACATTTGGACATAGACCATTTTTTCAGTGTCATAACTGACAGCTCAGTTCTAGAAGGGCCAAAAGGATCACGTAGAATAGTGATTTTGCGGATTTACAGAATAACTGAGTTGATGTGAAGTAGCCAGGGCTATGTCTAAAATAGGCTGCTAGTTGGAGACATTGTTTCCTGTATCAGACTAGTTGATTTGTTAGTTCATTAGAGTTATCTAAATTTGCCTTTTAAAATACATTCAAAATAGAGTACCTTTTTGAATGCACTGTAGGAAGGGACGTGTGTGTGTGTGTGTGTGTGTGTGTGTGTGTGTGTGTGTGTGTGTGTGTGTGTGTGTGTGTGAGTGAGTGAACAGAGAACTTACCATCTAACAACTAAACTACAACTTCTTGTTTGAAGTAAAGGCCATCTTTAACATTTTATTTGTCATCATTTCTCGAATCTGGAATATTACAATAAGACAACAGCCTAGACAGTCAGTATCAGTTACCAGTAATTCTTATAGGTTGAAAGCAATCCATATTGGTTTTATCACCCAAAATCTAATGTTTCTGCCTTTGGATATATACTGGAAAGAAAAACCATATTTCAGCCATTTCATCAAGTTTAGCACAAGTCGAAGAGAGTAAGGGCTCAATCCATCCCAACTTCCCTGGCTATTCTGGCCTAAGCTAGGCCATAGTTAGGCTGCTGCTATTCCTGAGTTAGGTAGTCCAGAATATCTGTGGCCCAGCACCAGCCCAGGATCAAGGCAAAACGTACCTCCGAAGCAGGCAGGCTCCCGCGGCTCGGCATCCGTCTCGCGCATGCGCCACACCCTTCCCGCGCTTGTCAGTGCTGATCGACTGCAGCTGCTGCCGCGTCCTTGGCAGCCCGGTCGGCAAGGGCCCAGGCGCCGGCAGTCGCCCCGCATCCATAGCAACCCGGTTGCTAGGGGCCTGGGCGCAGGCGCCAGCACTCTGTTCACACCCGTCATGGGAAGGTCGCAGGACAGTCGCCGGAGGGTTGCGAAGACTGTGCCAACCGCCACAGGGCACCCTGTGCCTCAGCCACCTGCTGGAGGGGAGAGTTCTCACCCCCGCACCTGCAGCAGGCGTTGTCAACCCCATGGTCTAGCTGCCCTCCTGCTGCAATCTCCCTGGGAAGGTATTGGAAGCGCCTGGCTGGGATTCGTGCAGGGGCTTGACTGGTGGGGGCTGTCTGTGTGTGTGGGGGCAATGCTTGTGTAACGTTTGGCACATGTGTTTCAAGGGGACTCTGCCTGAGGGCCGTCTTTATTGTTCTGGAACCAGAGCAGAGTTGACCAGGCGAGGTTGGCATGGTCACAGGCCCAGCAGCCGATCTCAAAGCAGCAGCAGCAGCAGCCCAGGGACCTGGAGGCATGGGCTCTTCCCCTGTGGAACTGCAGCCTGCAGAACAAAAGGGGAGGGGAAACAAGTACGACAGCCAGGGGGTGGTGCAGCAGCAGCTGATCCTGAGGAACGTTGCAGGGCTGGCTCCTTGGCATGTGGCTGCATCGAGGCAGGCAAACAAGGGGGAGTTTAAAGTCCGCTTGGTGTCTGGTTGCAATAGCCTTTGAGATCACACCAGCGTGTCAGTGGCCGGGCAAAAGCCTGCAGGGAGAGAAAAAAAACACAGCTGCTAAGGGTTACACTCATGGCCTGGTTTGAGGTGCTTACCTGGACATAAGGAGAGCATAATCCTGTAAGGGACAAAGGTCAGAGAGAGAGAACACAACACAACTGTGGAGCATTGAACATGGCACGGCAATACACAAACACTCACCTGTCAGTAGACCCTGTGGGGGCAAGGGGGAGAGAGAGTGAGACAGCTGTTGTCTACAGGCAAGTAACATTTCCACAAACATGGAGGGTTCTGTTACCATGGCAAACAGGCAGATATCAGAGAACACAGTGGCTACAGGCAGAAATCCTATCACGCAGTTGCTAACAGGCAGATATCCTATCACACATTTGCTTGCAGGCAGATATCAGATAACACATTTGCTTACAGGCAGACATCAGATAACATTTCAGCACAGACCCCCCTGCTCTTACCTGCTGGTGTTGTGGCCATAGCCAGGGGTTGCCTGTGGGGGGGGGGGAGAAGCTGGGAGAGAGACATTGGTTAGCAAGAGCTTGCATGGAGACAGCTGCCCAGGCACAGCTGTTAACAGTTTGTCCGCAGCCAGAGAAGCTCTCTCTGCCCTTAAGGGGAGCAGAGAAGAGAAGTCCAGAGAAAACAGAGAAGTGAGGTGTTTGTGAATTTTGGAGCCAAGTGCTCCCCTCCACCACCAAAGTCCCACTTTGTGGCTGTGGGGGCAGAGCCCCACGCCATGTGCTCTAAGAGAGAGGGAGAATGGAGGCCTGGGGCTGGGCTTTTGTGGGGAAGAGGCTGGGTGCTGCTCGGTGCTGATTGGGTGCCTATCTTCGGCCGTATCCAGACATTGCTGCTGCTATTCCGGCCTAACTGTGGCCCAACTCAGGAGTGGGGTGTTTGAAATTTTCAGGAGAGGGTTGGAGTGTGTAAGGTAAAATGGCACCTATGGGTCTCCTCAAATTTAGGACCACCTTTTTGGTCAACCTAAATTTTAGGTCCGTTTCGGAGCTCGAGGGGACGTGTCAGAGCTCGCCAATGTCTGGATATGGACCTAAAATCAGGAAGCCCACTCTTAGGCCGAACTTAGGACGGAATAGCTCGTGGCGCCCGTTGTGCGCATGCGTGGCGTTTTTGGTCCACCCATCCTAAACTCGTCCTACGTCCGTCACAAACTCGGCATAAATTTGGCCTAAACAGTGCTATTCCTTCCTAAATCACCTAGGCTGATTTTAGGACAGAATAGCGCCGTTTAGGCTGGAATAAGACTTAGGTTGGATTGGGCTGCCCGTGCACTTGTATCAACTGCCTGGCTTCCACCTCAATGTCAGGGGTTAACTGAATGGGAGATTTTAATAATGGTGTCACCAAATACCAGTTTTGATTTTCATGGCAAAAACTGCCAGGTGCTGGAAAAAGGTAAAAAAAGAAATAGTCCCCCAAATGTCTGGATTTCAGATGTCCGGATAAGGAGTAATCAACCTGTATTTACATAGAAAAAAATTACGCTGAAATTGACAAGGCTGGTTTCTAAATGAATATGTTTAGGATAGAGTTGTTAGGAAATTACGTGCTGTTCTTGGAGGGGAAGAGAGTGAGGATGTGAAAAGTATGGAAGGCCATTGTGTGAGCTCAAAAGTAAGAGAACTTGATGTAGTCCTGTATTTTCACTTCCCAGTGATGATAGACACTTCTTTTATTAATAGTTACATGTGAGTTAACAGCATCCCCCTCGCAGATGCCCCTTACCCACTCTAACATTCTCTACCAATGAATATAAATGACTAATCTAATCAGTTTCCCTTAACCACCTCACCATCTCTTATCCTGAAATTGAAATGCCTCCAGCAAAATTTATTTCAGTGCTGACCCCCTACCCATTCTGACATACCTTATTTTGAATTCTAATACCACTTCTCTCATGGCGCTTATTTATAGGCTTTTTTCCCTATTGTGCTTATCACCATAATGTCTCCGCACTTCACATAACTTAATGAACTTACTCTCAAAATCAGTATAGGGGAGAGAAGCACCACTAGTCTGATTTTATAGTTGGGTTTCTAAGGCACACACCAGACATGGTGAGTTGGTCAGTTTTACAGAGGAAGTCTTCGGCAAAGCCACCCAGTCATATTCGGGGCTCCACCGCTCTGTCTGTGAATTAGCATGCATGGTGTTTCAGGATCTGTTAAGGAGTGGTTTCCTCAGTAGAAAACTTACTGGAGAAATATGCATGATGAGCAACCTGATTGCAAGTTCCAGAGTTATTTGGAGTCTGTTCAGTGCAAGGGAAGTTCAGTATCAGACAGCGTGTCACAATCATCTAGACTGCGGCAGACGGCCTGCAATTATGCTGGACCCCCCCCCAAGAAAACCCCCAGAAATGACAAAAATCAAACAGCTTTACTATACTTTCTGTAAAGAATATATACTGCTGCTAACTGGGCAAAGACGCACCTTTTAAAGTCATGCTCGTCTTCTATTTATCAAGGGGAGCACAACTGTTCCTATTGACCCCCAGCATGATGTCTGCTCTAGTGGCATTTTACTGGTGTTTCTCCAGAATCTTTTTTATTATTATTATTGTGATCCCTCTCAGGATAGAGAACCATTTATTTGTTTCACTACGTAAACCAGTTGGTGAACTTTTCTGTTGAAACAGTATAAAAATATTCTTAGTAAGAATAACATACAAAAAAGGAGGATCGTATGCAAAAAAAGACCCTCAGAAAATCATGTCTAGACTATTGTTATGATCTTGACAGTACCTGAAGTTAAGTTCACTCCATTTGTTTTTCTCATTTCAGCAACCTTAAGCATTATGTACATTCAGATGGCTGAGAACATTTAAGAAGCTGATAATTATTCATGCCAAATAAAGATCAAAACAAACAAGGGAGTGGCTCATTAAAAACAAAATAAAGACAAACAGCCCAATCCTGTCTAGGATTGGATAATCCTGTCTAGAATGCAGCAGCAGCACACCTAAGGCGGCTGCTACATCTTGGGCAGGATTGGGCCTGTGCCGGTGGAGCTGGAGTGCTCCCTTGGGGCAGAGGCGTTCCTACGATGGGGGCGGTACTGTAAGTTGCGCCCCGTCCTAGTCCCCATTTACAAGCCGGCACGAGGCAGCCCCACCCCTTTGCCATCAGAGCCATTCCGTGCGGAGGAGGCAACGGGCAGGGAGTCTCCTGCCCATTGCCTTCTCCGCACGGAATGGCTCCGACAGCAAAGGGGTGGGGCCACCTTGTGCCGGCTTGTAAACTGGGACTAGGACGGGGCACAACTTACAGTACCGCCCCCACTGTAGGAACGCCTCTGCCCTAAGGAGCGCTCCAGCTCCATTTGTCTCTTTCCCCCAGGTAGAGCCCCAGCAGGCCCAATGGGTCTCCTTGGATGTGCGCCGGCAAAATGGCCAGCGCAAATCCAAGGAGCCGGTGTAAGGCCAGCCAGGTCCAGTACAGGGGATAGGATTTGGCGGAGCATGCCACCAATGATCCCTCCCCCATCCCTGACCTGGCTGGCCAGTCGCCCCTCCCTTTCCACCCTGGTCCACCCTCCCCATGCCTCCCACCACTTGGCGCAGGACCTACCTGTGTCCGCCAGAGATGGATGCACCCCCAGATAGAGCGAGCATTGCTGGCCTCTCTGCCGGTGCCGCTTACTCGCCAGATGTCAAATATGTGCCTTAGGGCACATTTACCACACCTGGTACCAGTGGAGCCGTCGTTCCACCAGTGGAAGTATAGATAGGATTGCGTTGTTAAAAGCATAAATGACTGAATGTTTTCAAAAATAGCCCAGTGATCAATGCACACAACAACTTCTATCAGAAAATGGAGGGAAATTTCTCAGTTGGGGGAGGAAGAAATATCACTCATATTATATGACTCTTGCATTGGTTACCAATGCTTTCCTATTAATGAAAATCCCACTTCTAATGAACTGGATGACAAAAATACAAAAGAGCCACTACATGGCTTTTCAGCATACAGCCATCTTTTCATTCACATATTCAGAACACTCTTTCAGGAAGAATGTATTTATAACATCATTGTGGTGAGGCCTTGGCAATAACAACAACATCTCAATAGCCAGAATCACTTACAAAGGGTGGGGAGAGAGGTGGCTTTGGCCCTGAACACTCAATTAAGTGGATTTTTTTTCCCTTAACACACTCCTCGTGGTACATTAAATTTTACTGATGTCTAATAGCTTCAAAATCCCTGGCCTTGGTTTTATTAACCTAAAGGACTAAAGAACAAAAGACATATATTGCTGACAGGTTAAAAATTCCTTAACAAAGGTATCATTAATGGCTCCTCAGAATATGCAGTGAAGCGACCTACAGCACTCATTCTAGCATACACTTATTATTTTGGATTCAGTAATTTTCCATGAAGGATGTTTTGATGGCTTTTATGCCTTTATGTGAAAAGCTTTAAGAAAGTTGTTGCTTTCATTAAAGGCCTGCTTGCTTTCTTCCTCTAAGGATGAAGTAACATATAGTGATATATATGGGAGAACCAGCAACTTTGGCCTAAATGCTCATCTTCTTCTGATATCAAATGCTATCTGATCATCAGTAACTTGCTTTGGACTCATGTAATTGTCTGTAGAAAAGGGCTCTGCTTTCTGAACAACTTCTCATCTCCAATCCCTCATCTTCCTCTGCTACCATGCAGTCTACTGCTTTTGAGGCTTCAGAGACTCTAGAATTACATAGATGCTGAGTTGGCCCAAGATCTCCCAGCATCGGAGGTGACATGCCAAATGCTGCTCTTCCCCAGAAGCCACCACTTTCCCTCATCCTCCTGCTCTGATTCAAAAACAGATAAGAAATAGAATGGAAGAGGAAGTGTGGAGGAGAGGAAAATGCTGGGCTAGAGTGTTGGGGTTCGGTGCAAGCAAACCTGCTAATCAAGTCAGCTGCTAGCAAAGTGCTGGCTAACCACACCCCTCTCCTTATGGTCAACAGTTGTCTGCAGAGGCAAATGCTGTGTTTATGGGGAGAGTTTCTTATGTGACTGGAACCATGACACATTTTCAGGGTTCTCAATCATTGGGAGAAAGTCTCCCCACATTCAGGACTGACTGTGCACAGAAACACTGAATGCAGAAGATGGGGCGTGGTTAGCTGGCGCTGCACCATTGAGGCCATCATATGCTTGCTCTCCATGGAGAGCATAATTCTGAAGAGGGCTGGAATCATCAAGTGATTAACATGCAGGCAGGAACTCATCTTTAGATACCTTGTCCAAAAGTCATCACTACAAAAGGCAAGACCAGGGGCAGAGCTTCTTAGGGCCCTGTGACATCTTCAGAGTGAACCTGTAATATGTCCAATTGTTGTAACAACATATTCAGGGTTGTTGTAACATGATTAGTATTGAAGTAGCCATTTATACTGACCTCTGCCAGCTCTCCACATATAAATGATACATTCAAAGGCCATCCTAACTCAAGCAGGTCCTTCGCTTTCCTGAGTTATTACCTAACCTTCAGCAACCTGCTACAATGATCGTCTGGGTAAAAATGGTGTCACACCATGGCACAGTCCACTGGATTCCAGAATGTTGTCAAAAGATGAAGGTTACCATAAAATGCAGACTCTCATTCTTACAATTCTAGCTGTTTATTCACCTGCCCTATATCTTCTCAGAGCATGTGGTATAATGATCACTTGATTGCTGTCACTGGTGTCTGCAAAAGGGAATCATCGTGGTCACTACTCTGCTAGTTAGCAGGAGACTTAGAGAGATCTCTGAGACCTTTTGTACTGAGAGAAAAATAGTACGCTCCAGCAGTCAAGTCTGGATTCTCCATACCAGGGTTTTGCAACCTCTTTTTTATTTTTTTGCAAGTACCCACTTTGCCAACTACCACCTTTTCCAGATGCCACCACCAGAGACAGCAGTTATGTACAGAAGTGGTTGGCTTGCCTCCCAGTTGCGGCTTTGCTCTGTACCCTCTTTCCCTAAACTGTGCCTCATTTGAAGGCCCAGGAAGCTGCACAGTCACATATTGCCCGCTGGTGCACCGCTACCCTAACCATCTCTACTTCCACTGGAGTTGGGCCAGGCAGGGCACACCACGTGGGCACCATGGCAATGGGACAGCGTACCACCTGCCATACGGCGAAGTACTACTAGTGGTACTAACAGCCACGGTACCTGGCGTCCATCCCCTGATTGCACTTTGGGTGCTACCATGGCAACAAAGGGATCACATTGTTTGGCTTGGTCAAGTGGGCTTGACCAGTGCCCACCAGGCTGGCACTTGAAGCCACCCTGTTCCAAAATGCATAATGATATATAATGCAGTAAACCACTCATATAGGCACAGCCTAGGTCCCTGTGGCTCTCAACACATACAGTGGTATGTGTGTGGCAAGGTGGGTATAATGATATAAATATCAATGGTGAACCGAGAGTCAGATCAGTGACCTGTAGTCCAAATTAATAGGCATTGCCCTCACCCAGGAATAATTTTTGGGGACGCCTTTGATTGCACTGTCTTGCATCAGATCAATGTTCAACATGTGAGTTGGAAAAAAATATGATGTGCATGTAAATAGAATATGAACCATCTTCATGAAAAGGAGATTGGTCTGGCTCTGAGGTGGCGCAATTAGATGACTATTGTGCCATGCATCCAAACTGCAGCATGTTTTAAATTCACGACAAGCCCAGTAGGCTTCTCAATGCCATGCCATGAGCTGGAAATGCACCAATATATCAGATGGGCATATGTTGACCATCTTGTCCTAAGGATCCAGAGAGTTCAGGACTGCCTTTTTGCTTTATTCCAGAAAGATTCATTGTAAATAAATCAATGTCGGGACACACTAATGCCTGTGATTAGTGTGGTCTTTAAACACCGACCTCTATTTAGTTCTTAGCTTGACATTCCCATCTTTAGTGAGACGTGCAAGTTAATTTTAGAATCAACTCATTAACCTGTATATTTTAATTCACTTTATCTGCTTTTACTGAACTTGATCTGACTGCAGCTAATGTTAATTTTGTCATTGATTTGTGCAAACAGGGTTGCATCCACTTTAAATATCCTGTGCACTTTCAACAGTGTAATCGGTTGAAAGAGCATTTCAGCAGGGGATTGCGGCACGCTTGCACAGCTAGTTGGTACTAAAGAGGTAACTGTTGTCATGCTCAGCAAAGGTGGCCAGACAATGGCCTGCAGGCTGGATGTGACCCCCAAAGCAAATCTATCGGAAAGGGATACAATTCTGCCCACTCCTTCACTCATAGAGGAAAAAAAAACATTGTTTCTAGTCTGTGAGAGACAGAGGTATTGCACAATGTAATGTCACCTTTCCCTTTGGGTTTTGTATGAAATGCCAAGACCAGCTGTGTAACTGCAGGGAACTGTGTAGCAAAGTATACTTCTGGCCTCCTGGGAAATTTTCAAGACATTTCTACCATGAGGGGCCAATTGAGACACAGGACATTAACTGCAGGACTGCAGTTAATATCCATATTTGGACACTGGTGTCTGGAGAACAGAATGGCCTGCTATGATGCCGAGAACAGAATGGCCACCCTGGTCTGTAGCATGACTAACCTCAACCCCTTCCCATTGCATTGCATTCTCACAAACAAATGTGGTTCCTTTGTGTGATAGTCTCCTGTGATAGTCCCCTTCAAGCCTTCTTTACGTTTTCCAGGGATTCTTGGCTTAGTAGCAATACATAGTCCCATCTCTTTCTCACACAAGGGGAAAGAACCCCAATATCATGCAGTTCCAGTGAGATGCCACTGAAATAACATGTCTTTAAGGATAAGGCGATAGGGTGGGGTGAGTAGTATAGTTCTGGATCCTATGCACTGCTCTGTGAGGAAGACATGAAAACCCAACTCAAACACTGTGTTCAGCATCAGTGACCGGTGCCAGCACTTTCTCTCACCCAGGCCCAGCAAAGCTTTGCAGCAGAGAGAGAGAGAGAGAGAGAGAGAGAGAGAGAGAGAGAGAGAGAGAGAGAGAGAGAGAGAGAGAGAGAGAGTTGCCAATATGTTGGTCCCGGCTTTAAACAAAACCATGCCGTGGGCAGTGAACTGGCATCACAGCTGAAGACACTTCAGCAATTCTTGGTGCTCCGTAAGAGTTGGGGTGCTGGATCAGACTCAGTCTTGGGTTTGGTGGGGCATTTTCAGCCTTCCAAGTCAGTGGTGCAAGATGCAGTCATCCACCATCTCTGCCTTATCTCTCTTCCACTTCTCCATTCAGAACTGGGTGCACCTGGCTGACGTGCCACTTTACTTTCTCCAGTTGACCTAAAAGGAGGCAAAGAGAGACCTAAAAGGGGGGGGGGAGGGAAGTCAATCAATTATAGGCAACTATGTTGCCCTGCTTATTGAGGTTTGCAGAGACCTCAGCATTGGACACCAACCAGCTTGGACACCATTTTGGCAGTCAACAACCAGCTTGGACACCATTTTGGGGGTAAAAACGTGAGCCATAAATACCTTAAGTTGTATGTAAATAGTAGTGTTGTGTTTCTTAAGGCAAATGGAACAGAGGGGGGGGGGGAATCCACCTGACTTTAAGTATGGTTTTGGTTTCTGTAGCTAAACTGTAATTTGGACTGCAGTAGCTAAAGATAACTCAGTGATTTGGACTGCTGAAAGACTGAATGGATAAATAATGCTACATGAATTTTATATATAACTTTTCTAGGAACATATTACAGTCAGTTCTTGCTTGCTACCCGCAGGGGTTAAGTTCCTAGAAATCCCTGCAGGTTGCAAATTCATGGACATGGAACCATTGATCCTATAGGATCAATGGGGTTCCATGTGGGGGGTTGCAGAGGCGTCGCTCTGGTGGGGGCCCTACCGTAAGTTGCACCCCGTCCTAGTCCCGTTTACAAGCCGACAGGAGGCAGCCCCGCCCCCTCGCCATCAAAGCCATTCACGTGCGGAGAAAGCAATGGGCAGGGAGTCTCCTGCCTGCTGCCTTCTCCGCACGGAATGGCTCCGATGGCGAGGGGACGGGGCCGCCTCCTGCCGGCTTGTAAACAAGACTAGGACGAGGCGCAACCTACGGTAGGGCCCCCACCAAGTGATGCCTCAGGGGGGTTGGGGTTACCTGCTGCCTGCAAGGGGTCTCTGCTGATTGCAGGCGCCGTTTTGAATTCCCTGCACAAAGTTGAATGCTGCAAGGACATTCAAAATGGCACCCGCGATCAGCATGGAGCACTTTGAGGTGGCTGGGGGAAGCCTCAGACGCTCCCCCCCCACCATTTCTAAACGCTCTGCGCTGATTGCAGGCACATTTTGACGATCCCTGCTGCCTAAGGAAATTTTCTGCAGGCTTCCTTAGGCAGCAGAGATTGCGGAAAGTGAGACACACCTGGCGAATGGAAAGTGGTCTCACTTTTGCTGCTTGCGGATATGTGAATTTGCGTATGGCGAGAATTGACTGTACATGCCTAACATTTAACACACCGCTAATACTGAATCAGACCATTGGTCGTTCTAGCCCCAGATGGTCTACTCTGGCTCTCCTTGGTCTCCAGCAGACTTCTTTCCCAGCCCTGTTACCTGAAATACTGAAACTAGAGTCGCAGGGATTGAACATGGGACCTTCTGAATGATGGTTCCTCTCTACAAACTAATAGTTAGGCAATGAAGCATTTCTGCACTGAGGAATTCCATATAATATATTGAAAGCCTAGAGAAAATACACCATGCTCCCTTTATTGTTTTTGTAAAAGGTTTTAGAGAAACCTGAAACCTTCTGTGTGTATTGTTCCCCTGCCACTTTACCATGAAATTATGCAATATTATGTTATGTTTGAAAGAAAGGACCGGAGAAAAACTCTGGTTTCCTCACTTATTGGTGAGCACTTACAAGTGCTGGGTGAAGGCTGCAGTGAAATTTAGTCTGACCTGGCAAAACAAACGCATCCTTAATGTGAACTAATAACTTTGCTCAGTGTTGACTTAAGATGGTATTGAGGCCTTGGAAAATGTGTCTTTCAGCCTTCCGATCAATCAAAAAGGCAAATGCAGCACAAGTCAAGCCAAATCTAATTTTCCACACTGAGTCACAACAGGGCCTGGGTAATATTTTTTAACTTTTTAAAACTTTTTTTAAATTGGTCTTAAGGTGTGCTCGACTTGGAAAATTCAGGCTAGCACAATGATCTGGCTGAAACAAAACCAACAAATTCTCAGGGCACAAATCACAGAAGAAAATTAAATTTGGCTTCATCGTTACAAAGGAAAAGCTCTGGCATTCCACTGATTTAAAGCAGAGGGGGCCTGAAAGCAGAGTAGGTCATTAGCAACCGTTCCTAGAATTGCCAGACTTAGCACAGAAGGTGAATCCTTCTATGTTCGGTCTTTGATGAAGCATTGCAGCAAGTGGTGAATGTGTTCCGATTCGCCTCCCCATTTCCCCCAGAGAGGATTCTGTCAACCCAACTTGGCACTGACAATTCTTCTTTGGGACACTAAACTGTTTCTAATTGTTTTCTTTTCCTGCCACATGCCTCTTCCTGCTATTGCTCATTTCTGATATTGATACCTTGCTTCCCTTCTCCTGTCTAATGATGTACATGTCAAAGCAGTCCACCTTTCAAAGCTACCCATGAATGAACTGGGGGAGGGTACAAGCCAGCAGCAGTCAGTCTTTGAAAAATGGAAATCAAGAATTCCTGTGCAAAAGGCATATTGGCAATTGTCCAATTAACGCTGGAGCCAGGAAAGGGGGGGGGGGGAAACAGACTCTGTGCATAGTGACAAAAGGAGTCAAAGCCTCATGGTTTGCTAACCACGTTCTGCCACTGTTTTAGCTTCTGCTCCTACTCTCACCTCTCCTGTAAAGAATCAGTCATTGCATCTTATAAGCAAGCTTGCACCAAACCCTCCTTCCAAAGGATGCTCACAGCCATGAATGTGGGACAATACCCTACAGAAGACTTGTCTGTCTATAGCAGAGGTGGCCAACTTTTCACTATGAGGACCTCTGCATTCTGAAGAGTTGTGTAGAAGACAGAATTGTGTCAGCTGCAAGTGCCGATGGTGCTGCTAAAGCAGCTGCACCTGCTGAAATGCCCTCACCTATGCAACCCTTAAAGGGCCAGGAGCATTCATGTTGAAGGGTTGACCACCCCTGGTCTTCAGTGTCCAAAGTGAAGAGAGCTGAATGAGTGAAACACCCTTTAAAACAAGCATTTTCACTATGCAATAAAAGCCCAGAAACATCTACTGTACTCAGGGATGGTGCCATTTAGCTCAGTGGTGCAGTGCATGATTTGCATGCAAAAGATCCCAGCGTCAATCCCTGTCATCTGCAGATTGGGCTGCAAAAGACACTGGGTTGAAATCCAGGAGAGCTGCTGCCAGTCAGTGTACACAAGAGAGAGCTAGCTAGATCAATGGTTTGACTCTGGCAAAGGCAGCTTCATATGGGTTTGGTTCTCAGTTACAGTTCATAGACTCCTTTTTTGTCAATTGATATCCAGGTTTAAAGAGTCAACGTAGAGATAAAACATGGAATACAAATAGACGTTGGGGAAGCTGGGGGTGGCGACGGCCGACAGGAAGTTCTTGCGTGAGCTGGTCCATGAAGTCAAGAAGAGTCGAAAGCAACTGAACGAATAAACAACAACAGAAAATATGTATATACTGTAATCACAATAGTTCTTCCCTAGGCCCAAATGGACCACAGCATTTTGAGCCAACAGTTTCTCAAAAGCATGATATCTAGCATACGATATGTTGGAGCCCTTCATTAGGGATGGGGCTAGTGTTTAAAAAAGCGAGCTCCATCAACTTGAATTATTCGTCCAAGGTAAGGATCTGTTCTCCTATCTAGCATATAAACTGCTTCTGAATCTCCTGCATCACACACTACCCCAGTGTGATAGTAAACAATCATGGCACCAGGAAAATCAGTCATCTGTACAGTAGCAGTTGGGTTGTTGCAAACGTAGCATGAAAATGACTTCACAGGTACAAATATGGAAGTATTGATTTTATTTTGTTTCAGGAGTTTAAAAAAATATATATATTTAGTAATGTCCATGTGGATCAGTTGTATAGTTAAAGTGTGTGTGTTTCCTGTTGCGGCAGGCTCCAGATGTTTGACATGACAGTGCAATGCAAAACAACCCACTGAAGACCATTTGCAAGAACAATGGGGAAGGTCAATGGATAGAAAACTATTATTTATTGGTGTCTGCTTCCTGGCTCTTACTTATTTGTCCCTGCTGCCCTCGATTTTTTCCAAGATGCCTTTTTCTTGTATATTTTCTTTCTTGTGTTTTTCTTTCTTCAGGCAACCCCCAGGCCTCTGACACTTTGGGATCTTATGTCTCTCTCCCCCTCATACAAGTGTCTTCATTCATTTCTCTTTTTTCCTTTTTTTGTTTTTATTTATTCACCTTTCCAGTTTACCTTGGTCTTTCTGTCCTGATTGACACCTAAATAGCTGGCAGAAGAGGCCGTGTAGTAGTGTAGCTGGCCAGGCAGGGATGGGGATATGGCCGACACCATCCCCTGCCCCCTCCCGGGCTGGCTAGGCCAATGGCCCCCCTCACTCGCCCAGCCGGACCACCCACATGGCCGGTGATGGAGCTTTTACCTTCCGCTGCTGTCTGGGTCCTGGTCTGGCGCCGGAGTGAGGGAGGCCGGCCTTGCGCCGGCCTCCCTTACTCACGAGGCATCGCAAACGTGCTTTACGGCATGTTCGCAACGTCATCCGGCGACAGAACGCTTGTTCTGTCTCCGGCTTTATTTACAGGATTGTGCTGACAGGATCATATCCACTCCTTTTTGTGAGGGCCAACTATTTTGGTTTCTGCCTTTCATCTTTTCGTAGTGTTCTTATATTTGTTTGACACCTCTCTCTCTCTCTCTCTCTCTCTCTCTCTCTCTCTCTCTCTCTCTCTCTCTCTCTCTCTCTCCTTTTCTTTGTATCTTCCCCTTGAATGGCATTCCTTTAAAGAACAACACCACAATATAAACTTGCGATGCCATTTTTTGAATAGTCACCATGTAAAACAAGCAGACCAATAACTCTGTGAATAAAACACAAACACAAAAAAAATCTAGCCTAGAAAGGACAATGTTTCTAACCCAGTCAGTGGTGTGCTAATTTTCTATTTACAGGAAGCCTTTCACTGACAGGGCTAGTCCCAAATAGCAGCTGCAGTGCTATTCCACCTGCAGTGATACAGGCCATTAGACCACCTCAAATGTCTAGCCACGTTCTGCCAGGCCAGGTCTACACATTAACAGAACAAGGTGATAGAATGAACAGTACCACTTCAGGGCATCAGGCAGGGTACCCAGGATTGCCGTATTACCCTAATTGGCAGGATTTCCAGGAATCCCACACAATGCCTGATTTGCTCATTAGCTGGTCTGCATGGCAAGATTTCATTTAACACACAAATAAAAACACACAAACAAACATCCAGTTTCTCTGGAGGCCATGATATGTGCCCAAACATGCAGACACTATTTTGTGTGATCACTCAGGGCAAAAAGGCAGCTTCACCTTCCAGTCTTCTAACCAACGAAAGAAGGCAGAGATGGGATGGGCACATAAGAGAAGCAGTGATAATGTGCTTTCTTTCACACAAATGTGATCCACAGAGCTTGGAAACGATTGTAGTCATTGCTCAGTTGTGTGAAAAGTAAAGGTAAAGGTGACCCCTGACAATTATGTCCAGTCGTGTCCGACTCTAGGGTGTGGTGCTCATCCCCATTTCAAAGCCAAAGAGCCAGCATTGTCTGAAGACGCCTCCGTGGTCATGTGGCCGGCATGACTCTCCTTGCCGCAGCGCGTAGCATGCAGCTGGAACACAGAGCGCTGTTTACCTTCCCGCAAGCGGTACCTATATCTACTCGCATTAACATGCTTTGGAACTGCTAGGTTGGCAGGAGCTGGCCAAGCAACGAGAGCTCACCCCGTCGCGGATTCGAACTGCCGACCTTTCGATCGACAGCTCATGGTTCAGCGGTTTAACCCACTGCGCCACCCGCTGTTCCAAATTATTAAGCTGTTACTGGTTCCAAATTATTAAGCTGTTGAAGGTTTTGTCCTTCCCTGGATTAGACATGAGGACTGTCCATTGAATTCAGTTGAGAAATCCAGGATTTTAGCATAGCTATGATTGGACAGCAGTGTCTGCCCCCCCCCCCCCGCCCCCCAAGGAAGCAGCAAAGACAGAAGCGTATGCTCGTTCCAATTCAGGTCTCATTTCTTGTTTTAAAACATGATTTATTTTTTTAAAATAAAAGTATGATATGTCTGTCTGTGAGTCAGTGTGGAGCATAAGGTTTCTGCACACAGGAAAGTGTTAGATTTATGGCCTAATACTAATGAGAGTCTGCACTGTTGCAATAGCGCCATAAAAAGGCCCAGAAGGCTCAAGGCCCAGTTGTACCAGCGGGAGGGCTGGATCCTTCCTGCTGGCACTGGTGGAACAACAGAGGCCCACCAGAACAGGTACGTCCAGTGAGGGGAGGGCGAGGGGAGCACAGGGAGAAGCTTGAGCGGGGCAAGGGAGGATGGAACGGGGCAGTGACAATTATCCCCCCCCCCATGTGCTCATGTTACATGTGTTTTGAAAAGTACTGCTGGTAACAGGTATGATGACCTATCAGAACCCACCTTCTTACTCACCAGAGTTCTATTTGGACACTCTTGAAGATCTTACCTAAAGGGAAGCAGCAATAGGATTGATTGTGCTAAGTTGTACTTTGCCTTGATGCTTCCTTGACTTTAATGAGCTTCTAGAACAAAGTTGTTTTGAAGACAAATAAAGCATAATCTCTTATGAATCTCCAACAGTCCAATCCTATGCTTTTCACTGCTGTAGCATGCAGCTGCGCCAAAACTACATGCTGGGGGGGGGGGGCTGATCAGGAAGCTTGGGAAGGGAAAGGGAAATTATTTTCCCTTATCCCTTAGTAAGTCCTGCAACCACAAATGGGTCTCCTCAGACCTGCTCCAGCTCTTTAGCTGGCAGAAATCTGAGAAGACAAAGGGGGCGTGTTAACTCGCTCTAGAGAGGATAGCATCTGGTGCAAGTCATCCCTGCCGGGTGCCACCCCCTCCCGCCTCTGACACAACCAGCCATCCCCATTCCACCCCATTATGCCCACCCCACCGAGTTACCAAAGTTGACGGGCCTTCTTCATCCCGCCACCACACATGGGACTTCCAGAGGTGGGCATCTCCACACATGGGCATCTCCACACATGGACTTCCACACATGGGCATCTCCAGAGGTGGTCCAGAAGCGCACGGCTACACGAACTTCTGGATCACTGTTTGTGATGACCGTAAAGCAGGGATGTATCTAAGTAACTAGGTCACGAGTGTGAGTGCGAGTACGAGTCATTTCTGCAAGAGTGCAAGTCCGAGTGCGAGTCAGTGTCAAAATTTTTGGGCAAGTACGAGTCAAGTGCGAGTCATTTTTGCACGAGTGCGAGTCGAGTACGAGTAAGGCCAGAAACCAAGAGTCACAAGTCACAAGTCGAGTCACTTTGGGGAAAATGGCTTTTTCCCCTGAAAATGGGGTGGGTGAGTGTCTGTGGGTGGGGTGTGTGTGGGGACCTCTGAGACTTTTAAAGCACCCACTTGTCTCCCCCTATGCCCTTTCCCTCACCTCTCAGTCTTGTCACCACCCATCTGGTTTGGGAAAAACAAGCGTGTCTACATTCAAACCATTTATTATTCCCTCCCTGCACCTTCCCCTTGCTGAGCCGAGCATCCCTTGGGCTCGGAGTTTTGGTCAATGAGGAGGAACTGCTGCGTCAGCTTCGCCTTCCCTCACTCCTCCCCACCCCTCGCGCTTGGAGTTGTGGCCAATGCCAAACAGACAGCAACAAAAGGGGGGGGACTCAGAGCCAGGCTTGCTTTCCTACCCCCTTGAAAGCCCTTCCTCCCTGCTGCCCTCCTCCTCCGTCTCCACTGCGCCTGCCTGCCTGCCTGCCTGTGTTGATTCCGGCCATTAAAGGAAAATGACTTGGAAATGGCAAGTCGTTACCCCCACGAGTGCAAGTCAAGTACGAGTCCCTTGGGTCACGAGTGCGAGTGCGAGTCAATAGGTCACGAGTACAAGTACGAGTACGAGTCAGGGAAAAAGTGGCTAAGTCACACTTGCAAGTCGAGTCATTTGACTCGAGTCCCCATCACTGCTGTAAAGCATGTACCACCCTTGGAATGCTAGTTCTGGCAGTGGTAACACTGCATAGGATTGCAGCCCAAGTTAGTGTTGTATTTTAGTTCCCAGACTGTGGATACAAATCCTAAACTTTTCCCCAGCCTTCTAACCCCAGATTTTAATGCTTGCCATCATGCTGACCACAAACCCATTCTTTCCCATTGCCCCAGTCCCAAAGTACAATGAATGAGGAAGAATAAATATTTATGTTCTATAATTGGTTTTAGAGAGTTTGCATGAAGTTTAGTAACTTAGAGCTAATGGGGGTGTTTGTTTTATTTACAAGGATATCAGAGCATACATCCAATTGTTGTTATTTACCAGGAACAGCCTCTGTTTTCTAGCTCCTCTCCCTGGAAAATCACCTTACCTCTTTTGTCCCTGTTCCTGCCTCTTGAGGATGCCTTGTTAATGTAGTAGAGTGCCAGGAACTCTAAAAAATGACACTATGTAGACAGAATTGGTGTTAAATGGCAGAGTTTACTGCGATTTTCTTTCTCTGCGGATGGCCACAGTGAGACTGTTTAGAATCATCTCTGCCCCTTCATCTCAATATTAATCCTGAAATTGATTGCTGTTCTGTAACCGACCCAGGGCACTTCAGATACTGGCCTGGATCAAGGAATGGCTCAATCACAAATGCCAACACTTACAACATTCTTTCTCTTTTGCTGTTGGTGGCAGTGTTATGTAGGGCTCAGCTCCCAACTCCAGGACTTTAAAGTTAAAACTCTGACAGTGCAAGCTATGCATGTTTAATCGCAAGTTGGTGACAATGGGATTTACTCCCATGCGGGAAGGTAAACAGCGCTCCGTGTTCCAGCTGCACGCTACGCGCTGCGGCAAGGAGAGTCATGCCGGCCACATGACCACGGAAGCGTCTTCGGACAACGCTGGCTCTTCGGCTTTGAAATGGGGATGAGCACCACACCCTAGAGTCGGACACAACTGGACTTAATTGTCAGGGGTCACCTTTACCTTTTAAGTGTGCACAAGATGACACCATGAGTGTTCTGTCTAGAGCAGCAGTCCCCAACCTTTTTTGCACCAGGCCCCGGTTAAGTGTTAAAAAAAATCCACGGACTGGGGGGTAGTGGGGGGGCTTGCTTGCCAAATGAAGTCTGGTGCGGCCGTTAGGCCGCTTTGCAAATTTTTTGGGGGTGGTGGTGGAAAAATTTCCGAGGTTTTTTAACCATTTTCGGGGTTTTTAAAAAATTTTTAAGGCAGCTGGGGGCATGCTCGGAGGGGCGCGGGGGTACTTAGCTGGCCGGCAGTTTCCTCTGGGGCATCGTTGGTGGTCCGGGGGGCGTCCTGTGTAGCCAGAAGTCCTGTGTAGCCGGGGGAGAGTCTCCCCTCCCGTCCTGTGTTGCCGGAAGCCGTGCGCACACTGAAACAAGCCACGGCGCTCCTTCGGGCTACACAGGATGGGAGAGGAGACTCTCACCCGCCCGTCCTGTGTAGCCGGAAGGAGCGCCGCAGCTTGTTTTAGCGTGCACACACTGAAACAAGCTGCGGTGCTCCTTCCGGCTACACAGTGTCCCCTCAGTTGCGGCGGCAGGGGGGGGCAGACAAAAGCTCACGGCCCTTTTAGTACCGGCCCGCAGCCCGGTAATGGACCGCAGCCTGGTGGTTGGGGACCCCTGGTCTAGAGCACATGCAGGTAAATGCAAGGCGTGTAACCAGCAAGCTACACTCTGGTGTGCAGCGTGCTATTTCATACATTGCAGCTGCTACTAAAGTAACTTTTTGAATGATTGATAACACACTATTTATAGGACAACGATGATTTTTTCCTAGGATTTCTCCAAGCAAAAGGATCATTGCCCTTCGGTTCAAAATCAGTAAAGGACAGACTATTGCAGAGTCAATGAACAGCCAGGAAGGTCTGCAAAAATATCTACCAGTGGAACGAGTAGGGCTCACAAAGTGGTCTTTGGCTTAAGAACAAGGTTGTTACAAGCATGTCCTTATTTTCATATGTGCAATGATGAAAAGGAGATCAAAGTGCCCCCTAAGACCAAGCTCCAGACAGTGAAGAATATCATAAGGCATGCATAAGAAGATGCCTCTTCTTTAAACATTTTACAGGGAACTGCAGCAGCAATTTATAAAGGTTAATTGCTAGACTTACAGCACAATCCCTATGCACACGTAACTGGGAGTAGCCGTCAGTTACGTCCAAGTAAACATGCATAGGATTGCACTGGGACTATTTTATTTTTTTATATAGCCTTTGGCTAAATGCCTTGAGGCCATTTTATGGCAAAAGACAGGGCCGAAATGTTCTAATAAATAAAAACATGCATGTTACATGCCACCGCATGCAGAAAACATCTAATCAAGGATCATTGACTTGTTGCAAAGCAACATTGGGAGGGGGCAATTTGGAATGGATATACTACAGTGAGGCTTAACTGCTCCAGCCATCACTCAATGTGCATACATAGCAAATGATGTGCATAATATGCAGATTAGACTGTGGAACATGGCAACCCTAAGCATCTCACCTTTGCATGTTCCCTCATTACGTTTGACAGCTCTGACTGAAGCAATTCCTATCTATCTATCTATCTATCTATCTATCTATCTATCTATCTATCTATCTATCTATCTATCTATCGATATCGATATCGATATCGATATCGATATCGATATCGATATCGATATCGATATCGATATATATTGCTTTCAGTAGTCACCTGGAGGTTAGTGCTGATTCCAGGAGACTCCAAGTCAGTTCAGGCTTGGCAACCCTACCCCCATGTACAAACTCCCTGAAAATAGAAAACTAGTCCACAAATACAAGAAAACCATCTTTTGCCTGCTATGCCAGGTTTTCATGCGGAGGGAGATTTTGATGTAAGGAAACATTCAAAAATGCAATCGTCTGCTGTCTGCGGTCTGAAGTGATACAATCCATTCTGCCACCTTAGTATGCTTCATGCATTGACCAGACCAGGCAACATGCACGTTATGAATTACTGATGCATAAACATTCGAGATGGAAACATCCCCTGAGCCAGTTAGCTGCTGAGGGGTCATTGAACACTCTTTATTTCAGCATTAAACCTTTGCTCTTTTGTCTCTCAAAGCACTTGCATCGAACAAGGGTTGATACCCAAGTGAGGTTATGTTGTTGTAAAGGGCACATTGGTATGTGGTTGTACATTGATTTAATTAATTGAGCTGAAAACTGTTTTGGTTAATTTGACACTGCTCTTCTGCCATGCAAAATGACTTGCCCATTGCTTTTTACTGCCACAGAAAAGTAGCCGTGTTACCATGCGGCAGCAACAAGTGAAAGGGTCTTGTGGTCCCCCAAAGACTGCCAAGTTCATGAGAAATATATAAATGGATAGTACATAAGGCTTAGATGCACTCTATAATTTGGCTTTTTTGCTCCAAGCATCATTTGAGGCAGGGCTCAACAAGCCTTAGGGCGCAATCCTATCCAACTTACGCCACCATTGTAAACAGCGGCGCAGTGAGAATGGGAGGCCCCAGAACGGGGATTTGAATCCCCTTTCAGTTCTGGGGCCTCCCGTTCTCACTGCGCCGCTGGTTACAATGGTGGCATAAGTTGGACAGGATTGCGCCCTGAGCCTCATAAGCTTCAAAACTGCTTGAGACTTGAAATGGCAAGCTGCCACACTTACAAACAGAGCACTCTGGATGAAGCATCCAGGCTACAGTCACAAGCAGCAGGCTGCCTCAAGTGTTTTCTTGCAAGCAGGTCACTTATGGTGAAGTTTCCTAGCTCAGGGATGGGCATGTTTCAGGGTTGCAGGATTCAATTTCTGTCATACTACAACCCCAGAATTCACCAAGTAGAGCCAGGTGAAAAACAAAAGTTTATTGTGGGACAATCCAGGATCAGCAATGGAATAAGCTGCATATACATGAGTGTATGAGGGCCCAATCCTCATGTATGAGGGGCTCTGACTCCTCCGTAGAATCACTGTGGGTTAGATTACCAGGCTCAAAGAGTGATGCAATAGTAGGGGCATGCTACCGTCCTCCAGATCAAAAACCTGAAGGGGATCTTGAAATGAGGAAGCAAATCAGGGAGGTGTCAACGAGAGACAGGGTTGTAGTCATGGGGGACTTCAATTATCCTCACATCGACTGGGTCAATTCATGCTCAGGTCATGAAAGAGAGACTGGATTTCTGGATATGTTAAATGACTGTGCCTTAGAGCAGCTTGTCACGGAACCGACCAGAGGACAGGTGACTCTGGACTTGATATTGTGTGGCACTCAAGATCTGGTCAGGGAGGTAAATGTTACCGAACCGTTGGGGAACAGTGACCATGCTGCGATCTGTTTCGCCATGCATGTCGGAGGGAGAGTGCCAAGCAAATCTGACACGAAAACCCTTGACTTCCGAAGGGCAGACTTCCCCAAAATGAGGAGACTAGTTAAAAAAAAGCTGAAAGGGAAGGTAAAAAGAGTCCAATCGCTCCAGAGTGCATGGAGGCTGTTTAAAACAACAGTCATAGAGGCCCAGCGGGAGTGTATCCCACAAAGGAGGAAGGGCTCAACCAAGTCCAGGAGGGTGCCGGCATGGCTAACAAGCACAGTTAAGGAGGCTATAAAAGGCAAGGAAGCTTCCTTCCGTAAATGGAAGTCTTGCCCTAGTGAGGAAAATAAACAGGAGCACAAACTGTGGCAAAAGAAATGTAAAAAGATGATACGGGAGGCCAAGCAAGACTTTGAGGAACGTATGGCAGGCAACATAAAAGGGAATAATAAAAGCTTCTTCAAATATGTTAGAAGCAGGAAACCTGCCAGGGAAAAGGTGGGTCCGCTGGATGGTGAGGGAGAGAAAGGGGTGATAAAAGGGGACTTGGAGACTGCAGAGAAATTAAATGAGTTCTTTGCATCTGTCTTCACAGCAGAAGACCTCGGGCAAATACCGCTGCCGGAATGGTCTCCCCTGATTAAAGAATTAAGTCAAATAGAGGTTAAAAGAGAAGACGTCTCAGACTTAATTGACAAAATAAAGATCAATAAATCACCAGGCCCGGATGGCATCCACCCAAGAGTTCTGAAGGAACTCAAGAATGAAGTTGCTGACCTCTTGACCCAAATATGCAACTTGTCCCTTAAAACGGCCACTGTGCCAGAGGATTGGAGGATAGCTAATGTCACGCCAATCTTTAAAAAAGGAATGAGGGGGGACCCGGGAAACTACAGGCCGGTCAGCCTAACATCTGTTCCAGGGAAGATGGTGGAAAGTCTCATTAAGGATAAAATCTTAAAATACATAGAAGAACAAGCTCTGCTGAGGGAGAGTCAGCATGGCTTCTGTAAGGGGAAGTCTTGCCTCACAAACCTGTTAGAATTTTTTGAAAAGTTCAACAGGCATGTGGATGCGAGCGAACCCGTGGATATTATATATCTGGATTTTCAGAAGGCGTTTGACACGGTCCCTCATGAAAGGCTCCTGAGAAAACTCCACAGTCAGGGAATAAGAGGGCAGGTCCTCTTGTGGATTAGAAACTGGTTGAAGACCAGGAAACAGCGAGTGGGAGTCAATGGGCAATTTTCACAATGGCGAGAGGTGAAAAGCGGTGTACCCCAAGGATCGGTCTTGGGACCGGTGCTTTTCAACTTATTCATAAATGACCTGGAGTCAGGGATAGGCAGTGAGGTGGCCAAGTTTGCGGATGACACTAAACTTTTCCGGGTGGTGAAGACCAGCAGGGATTGTGAAGAGCTCCAGAAGGATCTCTCCAAACTGGGAGAATGGGCAGCAAAATGGCAGATGCGCTTCAATGTAAGTAAGTGCAAAGTGATGCACATTGGGGCAAGAAACCAAAATTTCACATATAAGCTAATGGGTTCTGAGTTGTCTGTGACGGATGAAGAGAGAGATCTTGGGGTGCTGGTGGACAGGTCGATGAAAGTGTCGACCCAGTGTGCGGCGGCTGTGAAGAAGGCCAATTCCATGCTCGGGATCATTAAAAAAGGGATTGAGAATAAAACGGCCAATATCATTCTGCCTTTGTACAAATCGATGGTAAGGCCACATCTGGAGTATTGTGTCCAGTTCTGGTCACCACACCTCAAAAAGGATATAGTTGAATTGGAAAAGGTGCAGAAAAGAGCGACCAGAATGATTCGTGGGCTGGAGCACCTCCCTTATGAGGAAAGGCTACAGCGTCTGGGGCTTTTCAGCCTAGAAAAAAGGTGCCTGAGGGGGGACATGATTGAGACTTATAAAATTATGCATGGGATGGAGAGAGTGGATAGAGGGAAATTCTTCTCCCTCTCGCACAACACCAGAACCAGGGGACATGTACTAAAATTGAGTGGAGGGAGAGTTAGAACAGACAAAAGAAAATATTTCTTTACCCAGCGTGTAATTCATCTGTGGAACTCCTTGCCACAGGATGTGGTGATGGCATCTGTCCTAGATGCCTTTAAAAGGGGTTTGGACAGATTCATGGAGGAAAAGACCATCACAGGTTACAAGCCATAAGCAACCTCCTGGTTTTTAGAAGTGGGTTTTCTCTGTGCCAGGTGCAAGGGAGTGTCAACAGGAAACATGTTATCTTGTTGTCTTGTGCTCCCTGAGGCATCTGGTGGGGCCACTGTGTGACACAGGAAGCTGGACTAGATGGGCTTTTGGCCTGATCCAGCACGGCTCTTCTTATGTTCTTATGTTCTTAATCCTCTCCTCCCCCCACCCATTGGTGCAGCAACACCAAAAAGGAGTGTACAGGAAGTCCTCACTTAACGTCACAGACAGGTTCCGTGAAGTAAAAACAACATATAATAAAACAAATGCTTACCGGCATCTTAGTGATGCTCCGGGGGGCTCTGACAGGCTGAAGAAGCCACTTCTGGGACTGTGACTCACTTCCTAGGTCAGTAATGGCGAACCATTTGGGCTTGGTGTGTCAAAATTTTTGAAAATGCCTAATTTGACTCTGAGGGTGTGTCGCCCCCCCCCCCCATAACTTTTAATAGTACTTTGACTATTGCTACTTTTATTAGTAATTTTGAATTGAACTGAACTAAAAACAACTATAGAACACATTGTATTTTATTTAACATCAATTAGTGACTTTTTTGTTGCTGAGTTTTACTAGAGAATGATTTGAAAGAGGTCTGCCAAAATCCCTGCCCTAAATGTTCAAGACAAGCCTGTAAAACCTTTGCGAAAATGTAAGGTGTCGGGGCCCTGGGGGAAACGCTGGTGTGTCACCCAAAATGACCTCGCGTGTCACCTGTGAGGTGACACGCGTGTCATAGGTTCGCCATCACGGTCCTAGGTTTTCTTCTCACCTCAGAATGCCTTGCAAGGCATTCTGGGGTGAGAATAAGATCAGAAAGTGGGTCGTGACCCAGAACTAGCTGCAGCTTCAGTGATGACATTAAAATGAAACGACGGATACTGATATGATGGTAAGTGAGAACTACCTGTACTGTATCCGGTGAAGGGTGGGGGGGATTGGGAGGCTTTGGAGGGGAAAAGAGATTTACAGCCCGGTCCAGCCCAAGGCAACTGCGGTACAATTCAGGCACAATTGCAGCCCAAGTGCTTTAGGCCCGAGTTGTGCCTGAATTGTGCCTGAGTTGGGCTGCAATTGTGACTGAATTGCAGCCCGGTCCAGCCCAAGGCAACTGCGGTACAATTCAGGCACAATTGCACAATTCAGGCACAATTGCAGCCTAAAAGTGGGTGTGTTGGGGGCGTGTCGGGGGTGTGACGGGGGCGGTTACGAATTTTGGTCCGGTTCCAGACACTGGAGAGCCACTGACACGCTCCCTCGAGCCCAACTCAGGCCCAAAATTTGGGCCAGCAGAAAGGGTGGACCCAAATGTGAGGAGACCCATAGGAGCCATTTTACCTTACCCACACCAGCCCTCTCCTGAAAAGTTCTAACACCCTGGGCCCGAGTTGGGCCTGAGTTAGGACCGAACAGGTGTGGCCTAACTCTGGACATGGACCCAAATAGTTACCCTATCAGCACCCAGCCCCACCCAGCCTCTTTCCCACAAAAGCCCAGCCCCAGCCCTCCACTCTCTCTCTCTCTCTCTCTCTCTGAGCACGTGGCGTGGGGTTCTGTCCCCCAGCAGCCACAAAGTGGGACTTTGAAAACTTTTCTAACACCCCACTTCTCTCTTCTCCTCTCTCCTCTCTGCCCCCCTCTAGGGCAGAGAGGGCTGTTCTGCCTGTGGCCAAACTGTTTACTGCTGTGCCTGGGCAGCTGTCTCCATGCAAGTGTTTGCTAACCCATGTCTTTCTCCCAGCCCCTCTCTCCCCCCCCCATACAGGCAACAACACCAGCAGGTAAGTGCAGGTAAGAGCAGGGTTTGTGCTGACATGTGGTCTGACTTCTGCCTCTTTGCATAGAGAAATATAGGTAGGATACATGCTTCTATACCAATGTCTTGTCTCATAGCTGCCTGCATAGCCTGCCATGATATGCCTCTATACCAATGTCTTGTCTCATAGCTGCCTGCATAGCCTGCCATGATATGCCTCTATACCAATGTCTTGTCTCATAGCTGCCTGCATAGCCTGCCATGATATGCCTCTATACCAATGTCTTGTCTCATAGCTGCCTGTATTAATGTGAGCACACAATGCCATGAGTGTGGAACTGTAACCCATATGTAGACACCAGCTGTTCCCCCCCCTCTTTTCTCCACAGGGTCTACCGACAGGTCAGTATTGCTAGGATTGCCATGGTTGTGACCCCCAAGTTGTGTTGTTGTCTCTCTCTTTGACCCCTTTCCCTTACAGGATCATGCTCACCGTACACCCAGGGAAGGAGCGCAGACCAGGCTATGTGTCTCACACCACTCAGCTGTGTTTGATTTCTCTCCCTGCAGACCTTTGCAACTGGCACACTGGCTCCTCTTCAATGGCGATTGCTACCACGCAGCAGCTGCCATGGAACACCCCCCATGTTGTTCGTCCCCCCAGGAATGCCCACTACCACAAACCGTCCGGGGAGCACCCCTGGGCCTGCAGTCTGGTTGCCCCACGGTCACCTGCCTTGATGCTGCCAGAGAGGTCTGGGAGCCTGCCCTGCAACCCACCTCAGCTGCTGCTGCTGCCCCACCGCCCTGGCTGCCTACTTGCTGTCCCTCCCCTTTCTATGGAGCAGGCCATGGTTCCACAGGGGAAGAGCCCGCATCTCCAGGTCCATGGGGCTCGCCTGATGCTGCTGCTGTGGTCCTAGAGGCTGCTGTGCCTACCCCTGGCAGCCACGCCCGGCCATCTCTGCCACTGTTCCAGAACAATAAAGATTACCCTGGAAACACATGTCCCCAATGTTGCACAAGCACAGCCCCACACACCCAAACAGGCAGGCCCCAGCACACAAGCCTCTGCATGAATCCCAGCCAGGGTCCGCCACAGCCATCCCTGGGAGAACACAGCAGGGGGGCTGCCGGACCCTCTGGGACCAGAGGGGAGGGGGGAGTTGGGGGGGCCTGTCAGGCAGGCAAACACTGACGGGCACTGTGGCGCACGTCCGCCACGTCCGTGAAGAGCCCTTTCAGCAACCGGGGCTCTCACCCACCCTCGGTCCGCCCATCACCGGCGTCCGTGTCCGCCCGTCACCGGCGTCCGTTTCCGCCCTCTGTCCACCCGTCACCGGCGTCCGTTTCCGCCCATCAACGGCGTCCGTGTCCGCCCTCGGTCCGTCTGCATGAGAGGCGCCCGTTCCTGCATTGCCTCCATCTGCGAAGTGCCCCCTGTGCCCCTATCGGTCTCTGCAGACCCCTCTCCCTGTATCCCTCTCCCACCAGCCGTGTTGTCTGTCTGTTTCTGACCCACCCGTGCCCCTCCCCAGCACCCCCTGTCAGTGTGCCTGCCTCCCCTCCCACTCCCTGATGATGGACGCTGGCACCCCCCATGCCGCCAGAGCGCCTGCCGCAAGGTGCCGACGTTGCCCCATCTGGGGGTGTGATTAGCTGCGTGAGCCCTTCCCGCTCGCAGCAGACAAGCCCACGGCATCTCTCGGTCTTGGCCGGGGCACGGAGCAGAAGGCATGCTGGGATGCCTTCTTTGTGGGCATTGCCACGGCCCTTGAGGCCCAGGGCTTCAGGCAGCGCACGGGCATGGCTAGGCGGAGGCGGTTCCAGACCCCCCCCTTGTGCGTGCCATTCCCACCCCCTCCTTCCCTTCTCTCCCCCGCTCACCCCCCCATGACTCCCACGTGCAGCCTCACCGTGGCTTGGGGGTGGCATCGCAGTCTGCAGGAGGGAGGGCAGTCGCACTCCCCCCTGCGGCAGGTGGCTGATGCCCAGGGTGCCCTGGGGCAGCTGGCACTGGCACAACCTCTGCCCTTCAGCTGACTGTCAAACGCGCAGTGCCTGCAGGCCTGCCTGTGGCTGCCCATCTGCTGCGACCGCTGCAGCAGCTGTGGTAGGTGCACGCAGACGGGCTGAGGAGGGGGCTCTTCGCTTCCACAAGACTGACAGCTCCCCACAGGAGCCTGCCTGCCTCTGCGGTAAGTTTTGCCGCGATCCTGGCCCAATGCTGTTGCCTCCAGCCTAACTCAGGCACAGTTGCAGCCTAACTCGGTCCTAGTTTGGGCCACAATTGGGCCACAATTGGGCCTCAACTGTGCCTGAGTTAGGCTGGACTGAGCCCTTAAACTCCTTACCCCTCCATAAACCTCCCTCTCCGCAATGGGTGTCATTGGACCTGCACTAGCTCTTTAGCTGGTGCAAGTCCAAGGAAAGAAAGGGGGTGGGGAGGCTGCAAAAAGTGGGGTCAGGATCTGGTCAACGCCATCGCTGCCAGATCCTCCCACAGCCTCCCTACCCCTGTTCCTCTTCCTGCACCAAACCTGCTCTGAGGGCCGCAGTGGGGTTTGACGACAGATGGGAAGCGCTGCCGCCATTTGCAGCAGTGCTCCCAAAATGACCACCAACAGAGCGCACTGGCGATTTTGAAACAGCAGAACTCTGTTGTGCTGTCGCAAAGCAATCCAGCCAGCAGCCTGATCTTGCATAGGATTGTGCTGTGAGTTTACCGTACCTACATTGTATGGATTTCAACTCAGATTGCCAATTTCCCCTAAAATGATCCTGCTACTCCAGGTTTTTTCCATGGCGGGCAGCTGACAAAGGTTTATCTTAGGCCATTGTGGGACTGCGGCAGGTCTCTGTCTCTTTTCTCCTGCACTCTGCCCTGGTACCCCCCCCCCCCATTTTCATCAATGGTTGGCAGTCTTGTGACATCTTCAGACCCCAACTCTGAAAACTTGGATTTTTGGATGCACCCAACCTGCCAATCCTTCTTGCTACAGATCTGTGTTTTACTTGCACGATACAATGAGGCTGGGAAATAAATGAGTAACGCAAGGCTAGCCATGATGGATTTTATTTACTGGTAATTTTACTGTAGGGGGTCAATCTACTGCAAATTGTCCAAAGAGCTACCAGAGATCCAGATCTACTCTCTGCCCTAGCCTACTGTATGTACCTACCATATTTGTCCCTTTCATCTTTCAATTCCTTGTTTCTTTGTCTGTGCTGGATATGTGCAAAGTGGAACAAATAGGGGACCATAAGGGACCAATCAAAATAAAACGGAGTGAATTGGACTGGTAAGAAATATGAATGCACCTCATCTTTTTTTTTTTTTTTGTAGGAGTGCTTCTACTATGATATTTGTGCAGGATGGGAAACAAAAGGTTGAGGGACTATTTCCCTTTTTTCTCGACGACCTTCTATTGGTGAGAAAGAATGCAGCCTTCTTTGTAACTTCAGGCAAATACTCTTTCCCTAAGAAACTCTTAGCACATCAAACAATTATCAGCACTGTAACCCACAAAGAGGAATAGATCGTTTTTGAGTCACTTACAAAATGAGCTCCCTGCAAACTGTTGCTTTAAAAATCTAGCATATTTATAGATTCCTAAACATACAATTTTTGAAAGTTGGGGACTTGCTCCCTTTCAAGACAAAGACTTAAAGATGCTTGGTTGTAAAGAGGGGGTGTATTCTCACTCACATCATAATCATATGTCTTGCATTAAACACTCTCTGTGTTTGAACCACCTGGATATAATCAAATGGTATGTATATAGGCATACTTACGAGGGAGGCAAGGAGAAAGCTGCTAACAGAGTTGCATTTCAAAACTATATTGTTTCATTGATACTATTCAAAATCATTCCATCCATTTACAATAATTGTCTATGTCTCTCTGCTCCAAGAAGCTTCCTTTATCAACTTTATCCTGGTCCTTCCTGAGTACTTTAATGATTCTATAAAGATAGCTTGCGCATGCATTTAGCTGCTGTTTTTTCTCTGCTTGTATGGTGTTCTGCACCACACAGGGAGAGGAATGGGCAAGATGTTTTACCACAAGTTACCATAGTAACACACTTATGCATACTACTATGCCAAAAATAGTGACACTGGCATATTACTGCATATGCCATATGTATATTACTGCATGTGCAAAATTGACCTCTGAAAGTGGCTAATATTTCTCACATGGGTTTTATATATGACCGCCCAATCCTATCCACTGTCATATACAGTGGGGTCTCGTTATCCATGGGTTTGCCATCCGTGGATTTGAGTACAGTATACGCAGATGGCACCCCAAAATTTGGAGCCCCAGTGAGGGCAGGGTTGCGGTGCCACAACACCTTATTTTGAAGCCAAGCCGGGCCCACAGCCCACTACTCAGGTTCCCCACACCTCAGAACTCCTCCAAAATTCCTCAGAACTCTTCAAAAACGCGACCGGAAAAACTTCCGGTCACGTAGTCTGGGAGGTGCTCTGAGGCGCGGGGAGGCCCACTCCCCCGTGCCTCTGAACACTTCTCAAAAGTGACTGGAAGTCGCAAACACGAACCAGAAGTAGCTTCCGGTCACGTTTTTGAAGAGTTCTGAGGCAATTTGGAGTTCTGAGGTGCGGGGGAGCCCGAAAAGTGGGCTGTGGGCCTGACACGGCTTCAAAATAAGGTATTGTGGCATGGTGACCCTATCCCCCACCACACTGTATGCCCAAAATGGCTACTGCTGCATCCTAAGGTGGGGGTTGGCAGTTTCAGAGGTTTCCTCTGGGTAAGGAAACACTCATTCCCTTGAGGTAAGCCTCCGCGGTGCAGGGGGTCTACTCGGACCTAGCTAAATAGCTGGCACAGGTCCATGTGGACCTGTGCCACGGGATTAGGTTCTGGAAGGGGGCTAGGATTTGGCAGCCACCATTGTCACCAAATCTGCCTTCTACCTGGACCAAATCTGCCCATCCTCACCCCGTAACCACCCCATTCCACCCTTCCCTGCCCCTATCACTGCCTTGTTCTGTCCTCCCCCACACCTGTTCTGCCCTCCCACCACCCCTCCCGCTTTCCCCACCATCTTTCCTGCTCCTGCAAGCAGCAGGGGAAGAGAAGACGTGAACAGGAAGGCATCGGCCTTCCTGCCAGTGTTCCCAACAGCATGCTGAGTAGCATGCTGTCCGAGCGCATTTTACGACTGGAGCTGACTGCTTTATGGCAGTCAGCGCTAGAGGGAGGATCCCCACCAATGATGGTCGGTAAGTATAGGAGTGGGCCACTGGCGTCACTGGAGCGTGGCGGGGGGGGGCGGGCCGCCAGGGGGTGACGCGCGCACCCCCTCGCGCGTCACCTCCGTGACGCGCGTCGCCCTCCGGACGCTCCGAGGCCGGCCCGGGAGCTGGCCTCGGAGCGTCCGACCCCGTCGACGCTCCAGGGCCTTCTGAAGGCCCAGGCAGCGCGTCAATCCGGGTATTTCCCGGATTTTCGCACATGCCCAGACCCGTTTTGAGGGCAAAAAGCCCTCAAAACGGGTCTGCGCATGCGCGAAAATCCGGAAAATACCCGGATTGACGCGCTGCCTGGGCCTTCTTTCCTATAACGTCGCGCCCCTAGGGGGGGTGACGCGCGTCCCCGCACTAGGGTGATGCGCGTCTAGTGACGCCCCTGGAGTGGGCTCTGAATTAAACAATTCACTCTCCTTAGAATCTCCCACTTCTGAACTATGTTGCAAATAACTGAGTCATTAGTGGAGTTTCCACTTCACTATGTGAGGGACCTACAATCTGTACCACTGATTTAAAAAATTGCTGTAATGTGCATAAGCAATAGCACATTTTATTTCATATTTATTTAATTTTTTTTATAATACTCTTCAGAAGAGTGAGCAAGTGGGCAGTGGTGGTGAGGCAATTGCTACAGAACTAATTGGGCTTGGACCAATCTGAAATCTGAAATCATGAGTGTTTGGGCAGCCTTCTGCAAACAGCAATTTCAAGAACATGGCAGTCAGTAGCAGAATATTCTGATGCATCCCTGTTGCGTAGCTAAGCCAAGGCCAGTGGGGTACAGGGCCCTGGGTGCCGCCCGCCACTGGTGTCGCTCGAGGTGGGGCGGAATGGTAAGTGCTGTGCTAACCTCTGTTTACTCACCGGCACGAGGCAGCCACGCCCCCTCGCCCTCAGAGCAGAGGCGTCGTCTGATGTGGGGCAGTGGGGCGGTGGGCCCCAGGGCGTAGGGGCGGAAGGGCTCCGGGGGGGGCGGGAGGCTCCTTAAGTTTCGTTTTTGTTTTGGTCTTTTTTCAGGTTTTAAAAAGCTTTTTATGGGTTTTTTAGCACTAGCGCGGAGCTTGTAATCTTTAGTGTTTCCAATCGTGTTTCCAAAAGATACACGATGTTTCCAATCATCGTCCTGCGCATGCGTGGACTCTGTAAAGTGCTACTGGGCGCTTTACAGAGTTCGCGCCAGGGGCAGAGCAGAGGAACGATCTGCGCCCCGGAAGAGATCGTCGCGCTGGAGTAGGTCGTCGCTGGAGGCTCCTAGAATACAGATAACTGACGCAAAGCATACACTAAAGATTACAAGCCCCGTGCTAGTGCTAAAAAACCCCTAAAAAGCTTTTTTAAACCTGAAAAAAGACTTCCCTTCCCTTTCAGTTTCTCTCTCTCTCTGTTCCAGGATCTTCTGCCCCCCTATCCCTTCCAGAGCTCCCTTTGTTCTCTTCTCCCTCAGCTGGCCTCCTCCTTCTCTGGTTCTTCTCTACTTCTCAAGGTTGTCCTTACTCCTCTAGAATCTTTGCATAGGCTCCTTTATGATTCTTTGGTGGGGGTCCTGGTGGGCTTCTGGAGGGTGCAGGGAGTTTGAGAGGGTGGGAAAGCAGGCTCCAGAGTACGTGGGGGGGGAGGACATTGTTGCAGGGTGGGTGAGGACTTTGGTGGGCTTCCAAATTTTTGCGGCGCCACGCCGTGGGGCGTCAAGGGTTACGGCCGCGCATTTTTATGGGGGGGCGTCAAGGGTTTGGGCCACGGTTGAAAAATTGTCTGGCTACTCCTCTGCGTCAGAGCCATTCAGTGTGGCGAAGGCAATGTGCTGTAGACTCCCTGTGCGTTGCCTTCGCCGCACTGAATGGCTCCGACAGCGAGGGGGCAGGTTCGCCTCGTGCCGGTGAGTAAACAGAGGTTAGTACAGTGCGGATCTTACCGATCCGCCCCACCTTGAGCGATGCCAGTGCCGCCCGCAATCTCCTCATGAGGAGCGGCTGCTGCTTTCACAGCCGCTGCGCCAGTTGCTTTCACAGCCACAGCCGCAATGGCTGTGGCAGCTGTTTGGGCCAATTTCAGGGCGGGAGAAGTGCCCTCTCCCATTGGCCTTGCCCCAGTAAGGTGCCAAATAGAGCCTTTCTGGGAGCACTGTAACAAAGCAGGGGCAAGGCGATAACACGGAAACGCAACATCACCCCGCCCACACACCCCGTCAGCAACGCCACTGGTGCATCCAATCATTTGTAAGTCACTTGCTCAACTGTGATCCCAAGAGATGCCCAACCATGATCAGATGCCACAAATAGCTGTACAGTAGTGGGTTAAACCACTGAACCATGAGCTGTCGATCGAAAGGTCAGCAGTTCGATTCCGCGCGACGGCTCCTGCCAACCTAGCAGTTCGAAAGCAAGAAATTGCAAGTAGATTAATAGGTACCACGTCAGTGGGACGGTAACAGCGTTCCATGCGCCTCGGTGTTGAGTCATGCCGGCCACATGACCATGGAAACGTCTTTGGACAGCGCTGGCTCTTCGGCTTTGAAACGGAGATGAGCACCGCTCCCTAGAGTTGGACACGACTGGACTTAATTGTCAAGGGATACCTTTACCTTTACCTATAGACGAGGCAAGCCAAATGGGAATGAGCACCACACCCTAGAGTTGGACACGACTGGACTTGTCAGGGGTCACCTTTACCTTTACTTACTATAGACGAGGCATTTGAGCAGGTGCCACAGTATTACAGGGATGTGAAAGGATGATACTCTGAACATGTCCTCTTCTACACCGCAATGAATGATACAGGTCCACTGTTATTTCTTGATTGTGGTAGCATAGTGGCTGAGAGCCCAACTGAAAATGGTCATGAACTCACAAGGTGGTTGTAGGCAAAACTCTCCTGCTCAGCCTCCGGCCCCCATATTCAATATGGAAATAATACTTACCTTGCAGGGTTGTTGTAAGGACAACATCAAGGAAATACATGTGATGTGTTTTGCACACTCAGATAGTGCTGAGGCATTATTATCGGCAAAGCCAGTAGTTTCTCTTCAAACTCAGGCACACATTCCCGCCCACCTTCATTTGGGCAACTATTTGGGTGGGTAGGTGGATGAGTTGGTGTAGGGGTTCAGCACAGGGGTTCAGCTCAGTATCCTCTGAGACCCTTATTTTAGCATAATAATAGCAGCACCAGCCACGCCGGAGGTGGTATTTTTTAAAAAGGAAGCCACCACCCCTATTTCAGGGCTTGCATCTTGCAAACACCCACTCCAGTTTCAAAGGGAACCAACCTCATAGCTGCTATCTAGTTATTAGTGGGCCTTATTTTTCCGCTGCACTGTAAAAGCAAACAATAAAGGGAAGCTGTATAGGGATCCTAAAAACGAAACTCTGTGATATAGGGAGGTAAAAGTAAAGCCTTGTACTTATTAGGCATGTTCCCTATGGATTTCTTTTTTTAAAAATGTCTTTGTTGTCACAAGTGGAAATCAACTACTTGAACATTTTATCTAAGAATTTTAAAATACATATCTAGATATCTTTAAGTAGGTTACCTGTGAACTAAAATCAAAAAAATACATTATCAATAGAACTGCGACATTAAAAATATGGACTAGAGTTCAGATCTCGCAGGTCTGAGCTGCAGTCTTGTTATGAGTGCAGGGAAAAAAGGATCACGGATGAAAGAAATTGAGCAATGATTAAGAGAATGCATGGATCCTAAAAGTGTAGTATTTTGAAAAGTAAAAAGGTGCTCATTTGATCAAAGAGGTTAGGCTAGGCAAATGAAACTATCTCAAAGATTACATTTTGACATTAAAACTCTGTAACCTCTAGAAACAGAAAATAATGAGGACTTGCCGTTCAGGGTATCAGAAGTGGAATCTGCAAACATTTGTTTAAAGAGAAAGAGAGAAAGAGAGAGAGAGAGGATTGATAGGATATGACATTCATTTGGATTACAATGTTCAGCATTATCTAGTTTGTAGAAAAATACATTTTTAAAAGTTTCTTTATGGAATAACTTTGGATTGGAGGGGAATGGCCTTTTTGACTTGCAGGATGCTGTTTGAATGCAATTAAAATCTCTGTTCGCGACTGCATGGTGGATCCCTGTCAGCTCTCTAGATATCACTCTGACAGTTCAGATATCTCTTTATGGTCACACTGTATGAAAGATCATCAAAAAACAATTATTTTGTATCCATGGTTGGGAACAAGAAATCATTGGAAATAAAATGTCGTAGATAGGAATGTTTTGCTTGCTGTGCCATAATAATTTACCCCTTGATGCGTATCTTGAACCCACCCATCCCCATGAAATTACCTGTTCAATAGAAGATATTGGAGGGGTCATCAAAACAGCAAGGTAAACTTAAGCCGTGTTTGAAATGGGAACAAAAAAAATGTAACTGGACTGTCAGAAGTATGATATGCTGTGCAGAAGCCATTTCAAAGCTGGTGTTATCTGGTTTGGCAGGGGGTGGGTGGGTTGTGTTACCTTACCTGCTACCACCAAATTAGCCATCCTTTTGCCATTGATTCCTGTAAAAAAGAAATGAGCTGCCTTTGTAATGTCATAAAATTGCAGATTTCGAATTATTTGTGATGTTCTGGTTTCCTTCCTAATTACCTCCGATAGATTTTGCCATCAAATAGAGGTGTTCTCTTCAGTGAAGAGTTCATCATCACTGAAACATGTGTTGTGTGAAGAAGTACTTTATTTTGTACTTTATCTATGGCCAATCATTGGATGTGGTATATTTTAAAAAAATGAATCGACATGACATGGTGTTAGGATCCTGCAGGGTCAGGCTTGCAGGCAGTCAGATGGAAGGGCCAGGGGCCAGTCACAATCCAAGTCAGACTGACGTCAAGCTCCAGAGCAGTGAACAGGGATGAATTAAGCCTGAGGCAGGGACACCATCAAGGTGATATAACCAGATCATCTCCACAAAAGGTGGGGAGGCTTTGTCTGCATAGCTACACTGGAAAGAAATTGGTCTGATTGAGGACCTACCGGTCTGAAGCAACAGTTATATAGGAACAGTCAAGCCTGTATTGGCTCCCAACGTCACCTGTATTGGTTGGGCAGAGGAGCTGCTGTACCCGCTCTGGGTGACAGTGTAGTTCAGCAAAGATCAGGTCAGTAGCTTCCTTTGTCTGAGAGCTGTCCTGGGAGTAAGTACAGGGAGTAAGACATCTGGATCTCCTGCTATCTGTTTTCCTGGTTTGCTCCCCCTGGCACCTTTCACTGGGCCCTAACACTTCATTAGTCCCCTGCTTCATTACTAGAGGGTGGATAAAATGACTTCCCAGGGACAGTTTTAAGCTCTTTGATGGTTGCCCTCCATATCAGAATAGAAAATTTAAATATTTTGCCATGTTATAAATTCCAACACAAATGTATGTGGAGCCCCACTGAACCCACAGCTTTCAATGCATATACAGTATGTATCTGCTGAATCCAGAGTTGGCCCATCTATAAGGCCAACTGAAGTGGTTGCCTCAGGCAGAAGATTGGTGGGGGAGCACCTTCCTCTATCTGCCTAGTTGTCTTCATTGCTGGTCTTTCTTCTTCCATCTCTGGATTGGCAAAGGAAGAGTGGGACAGAGAGGAAGAGGAAATGTGGAGGGGAGGGGAGTGCTGAGCAAGGGTGGGAGGACCAGAGGACCAGTGGGAGGACTAGAGAGTGGGAGGACCAGAGGCTGGCATATCCTCGGGTAAGAGGAGCAGCATTGGGCATGCCGCCTCAGGTGTCAGGAGGTCTTGGGCTGGTCCTGGCAGAATCAAACACTGTTCACTTTGGCTCTACTCCCATCAGAGCTCCGATAAAGCATCCATCATATATGTGAAAATGAAAACGTCATGGCTTTTAGTTTCTTCCCAATAGCACTTCACACTGATATAGCAACTGTAATGCAGAGACCATTAGAACGCAAACATCCCAAGGCTTAGTTTCATGTGTTCATTCTTCTCTTAAATAAAGATTTTTTTTCAGAAAAAAGTAAATGAAGGAAAGTGCTACTGCATCAAGAGGAAGAATAGACCATAAAATTAGAATTTAAAAATGATCAAGAGCAAGGATTAAATTTCTTTCACTCCTCCTCCTCCCCCCCTTCTCTTTTTGCTGTAATCTTTGTCACTGAAATACAAATGTCACGAATGTGAGAATAAAGCATCTCGGGCATTAGGCTTCAATGATAGCTCATTCACATGACAATGGCTGTGCTGAGAACAGAACATTTCACAGAATGGAGCTATTCTTGTGGCAAAGATTATAATGACAGGGAGAAACGGTGCAAAATTAACCAATTCTTGCATCTTCAGAGAGTAATCTTACAAGCCTCCTTGTGTGCCATATAATGAGAGGAGATGGAATACGGCACGCCTTCTGTAAGAATGAACGTTAGCAGCTCAGCCAAGCCTGTGGGATGCCTGCAGTTGATGGAACCGCCACCAGTAGGGGCCACTGTAATCAACCAAAGATGCTCAAGAGGTCTGAGAGAGAGAGAGAGAGAGAGAGAGAGAGAGAGAGAGAGAGAGAGAGAGAGAGAGAGAGAGAGAGAGAGTTGTGCTGCAAGAATGGAACAGAAATTAAGAAAAGGAGAGATGTTCTTATACACCATTTCAAGTACAGTATGTGCTTTTTTACATTGGGCATATCACATATCCACAGCATTGGACGTATTCAGAAGCTTGTTTCCCCACTCAAGGCTGGAATAAGAGCCTTGGGATGAAGGCTTTGTTGAGCCATATTCTAGATGTCTGCTGATGTGTTG
Source organism: Plestiodon gilberti rubricaudatus (assembly GCA_026170595.1). Lineage (NCBI taxonomy): Eukaryota > Metazoa > Chordata > Lepidosauria > Squamata > Scincidae > Plestiodon > Plestiodon gilberti. Next base: position 32,345,120 of record JANXHW010000004.1, read on the forward strand.
AGGGGCACAACCCCAATGGCAACATCTGTCACAATGTTTTGTCAATTACATAATATGGGACCCTTGGAAGACACTGGGTAAAAAGTCATTACCCTCTGACGTGGGAGGCTGCAATCCAACAGAAAGGTAAATGCACATGATCCCATTGATTTCAGTGGATAGAATTACACATTCTGTGCTGGGTTGTGGCTAAAACGTGTTGGCAAATATGAGATAGCAAAAGGCGGGTCAGTTCACAAATGTGTCAGTTCACAAACGAATGTATAGCTGGTGTGAGTTCCTCCAGCACAATGGTCAGAAAGAGCGTTGCACTTTCAAAAATCACTGTGGCAGCGCAATCTGGCTGGTGGCACAGGGCTGCCCGCCGGATCCGGATCCCGGCTGCCTGTCCGATGACGGGTCGGAGGTCTACTCGGGAAGGGGACGTTTGTCCCCTTCCCTGGCCCAATAGGCCTCCTCAGATTTCCACCAGCTAAATAGCTGGCAGAAGTCGGAGGAGGCCATGTAATGGCCTAGCTGCCCGGCGGGGACAGGGATATGGCGGGATATGGCGCAGGCCGGCTAGGCCAATGGCCTCCCTCATTCGCCTGCCGTACTGCCCACATGTCTGCCGGCGGGAGCTCTTACCTTCCGCTGGCGGCCGCATTCTGTTCTGGCATCGGATTGAGGGAGGCCGGCCATGCACCGGTCTCCCTTACTCTGAAGTAGTCACAAACATGCTTTACGGCACGTTTGCGACACTTTAGAACGGCAGAGCGCGTGCTCCGCTGTTCTAAAGTTCCCCAGGATTGTGCCCTGAGTCAGATACAGAAGATCCTACACTGTGTAATCAGATCCCACATTTTCACTGGTCTTCAAACTAATTTTTAGTTTGTGTCTCCTGAAATCTAATAGGATCAATGGCATTACCCCTGTGTTGCTCCTTGTTTTCCTTAGACTGGACTACAGGCAATCTAACCTTCATGGAAACTCTTCTGGAACTCCATGTATCTTCCAGCATCCTAGAACCTAGGCATGCTGTTTGCAGTTCATTTTGCAGTTGCCTCTCTTTCTCTGGTTCCTGGACAACCCAATTCTATATACAAAAATAGCCATTGTCAGTCTTTGGTGCTATCTTTGAACATATGAAGTTGTCATGTATTGTGTTAGGCTATTGGTCTGACTAGGTCAATATTGCATAATGTGACTTGCAACATCTTTCAAAGGCCACAGGCAGGAGTCTTTCCTAGACCTGAGACTCTTTGGACACATAAGGATTAAATCTTGGACCATCCTCAAAGAAACAGTGGCATAGCTAGGTCATCCGGTACCCGGGACGTAAAATGTTTGACACCCCCCCCATTGTGACGAGATAATTAATTAATTAAGTAAAATTAAGTAAGCAATTAAAATTAAGTAAGGAAGTAGAGCGTACATGGAGCCTGATGAAGGGGGAAAGAGCAGTTGGTATGAACGGAGGTTCAGCATGGGGCGTTTATGTCGTGCAGCAACTATTAAAAAAACTATTAAAGGTAAAGAAAATGAAGGGTGCGTGGCACGTGTGTCCCCCCCCCCTGAGGCAAGTTTGTCTTAGCACCCAGGGCACCCACCCCACTGGCTCCTTCTTAACTACGCCACTGCATAGAAAGCATGTGCTCTATCATTGCCTATAGTCCCTCTGAAAAACAGTAACATACCAGGACACATCATATGAAAATTACTACTACCCTGGTTTTATAGTTCCTTACCATGAGGACTGAGAGGTATGCAGATGATCTCCCTACTTGTTCCTATAGGGGCTCAAGAAATACAGTACTCTTCCTCGTGTAAACAAAATCTTTAAAAAAGTATTACAGTGTATACATACAGTATATAGCCTTCTTTTCAAATCTAGTGCACAGTTCGGCTGAGTTACTAGGTATGTGGTCAGATTGTTTTTCAAGCATAAACCTGGAAAAGTCTATATTGCTTTTGATTGGCTTTTATCTGAGGGTTATCATCATCATGTTTCCTCTATCATCATGTTTCCTCGCATTAGAAGTTGCCAATCTAAAGGAAACCCTGATCCCAGGGAAGAAAACTCTAGGGCTTTCTTGTTTCTCATCTGTCTGTTCAGAACAATGTACATATAAATATTGTTCTGCTATGTTGTCCATGGAGGCAGCTTAAATAAGTCATGTCCACCTTCTCAGGTTAGTTCTGTTATTTCTGGCTCTTAATGGCATGTGTGTTCAGACAACAGTTAATTCTCTTCTAATAGGACAAATTCTTCAGCACCGTCAGAATGTGCAAAATTGTGTCATGCATCTTCTAGGCATAGTTGGGCTTGATCATTACGTTTCCCTGAACTCCTATTAGTTCTCCATAAAATGTCATATTGATTTTTAAATATACCACTTCTACAGTTAGCGCTGTCCATAGCTTGGCCTCCAGTGACTTTGGATCTACTGATGACTTCTATCCCTTTTCAGTTGCTTCCTAGTACACAAAGAAACTTTCCTGAAGCTACATAACACTTAATCAAAAGAACACGACAGTCCAAGGGGGTGCAGGTTTGGATTACTGTAATTTGTGTTTGTTATCGATGGGTTTTGTCCGATGGAACTGCGGCAACAAATTCTTGGTGAAAATGCTGATGCAGAGCACATTCCAATGGCCTTTTGGTGCATATGAAGCTGGGGCAGAGCTAGCTTGGAATACAACAACAACAACAAAATGTTGGGAACAAAGGGAGTGTGTGTGTGTGTGGGGGGGTCACATGAAGCCACTTGCTTACATTCATGTGCTGTTTGCTGGCTCTTCACAGCTGCTTCTTTCTCCACTTTTTAAAAAATACATGATGTGGCAAAACCCTTGATTTCCCTCTTGTTGCTTAATTTCCGTCTATTTTGTTTCTAGTCCCCCCCCCCCCCAAGTTTCTGTAATAGCATCCAGGCTGGAGCATCTCCCAGCATGAGCTTTGTCTTTATTATTATTATTTTTAAATGCAACCACCTAATAGAAAGGTTTTATGGCCTTACAGACAAGTCTTATGTGGATTCTTTGTCTTCATGTCTAAGTTCCCCAGAGACAAAGGATACCGACTATTCCTCCTGCTGAGATTGGCGTGTGTGCACCGATTGGACAACAAAGCCCACCTGGGTAGGTAGAGTGATGGGACTGAATGCCCCACTTCCCCAATCAAATGGCACTTCCCCTATGCCATCAGCAAACCTAAGCTCCAGCACAGAGATGCTTGGGGTTATTGCCACGGTCTGACATTGAAAACACCTGGTGTTTTGCAAAAAGGACACCCATACACCTTGACCTTGCTGCATTATCCATGTAAGGTCTGGATTCTCGGAAGAGTGCAAGTAGAAGGAGTAGGGCAAAGTTCTCAGAAATTAGTGTCAGGATGTTATATTTCTTTTGCTCGCCTTTAACTTCTGTGCCAAGCCTTTTGGAGCAGCCACCCCCTTACCTGTCTTTCATTTCCTGAGTGCAGTTTGAACTGCACCTGTTTGGGTGTCCCCCCTATTGCTTTTTCTCTGCCATTGTTGCATTCCTACAGTCCTTTTAATAAACTCATATTAAAAGTTTGACAAAAAATATTCATTTGATAGATACTGGTTAATCAAGAGTCTCAATATCCTATGCCAAATGTAAGAAGTCCTTGCGAATGGCAGAAGTCTACTAAGAGGTCTTTTTTCTACACTGACTGTTTCTCAGCCCCCATAATGTCCCCCATATAGCCAACAGACTCAGAGCCAATTTAAATATGATACCCTTGGGCAGTGGTGTTGCTAGAGGTGGGGCGGAATGAATGGTAAGTGTTGCACAGCGGTAACCGCTCCGTTCCATGGTGGCCCCGCCCACTCGCCATCGGAATCAGTCGAGCGGCTTCCAAGATTAAAAATGTTTTTTGGCGCATGTCCACAGGCCTATCATCTGGAGGATTCACATACCAATGGCACATCCTATCAAGCCACTGATAGGTGTGCTGCATGTGCTGCATGCAACTGACCTGATGCACAAGTGGGACGCACATTTTAAATTAGATGGCAGCCATGCGAAACGGTTATACAGGAAAGTGTTTTTCTCCACACAGCCTCTTCATGTTTACATTAGGTCATAGCTAGAACCATTTGACAAGCTAGATTTTTTATATCCATGGACTATTTTATAGGACCCTCCTACAATAACAAATAACAGATGAAATAGCCAACATGTCTTGACTGTACCACTTCAGTCTGCAGGTAGACAGTTCATCAGAGTGAATGCAGCCATAAAAAAGTTCCTTGCACATAGAGACCCTGCTGCCAGAGAGAAGAGTTCTGTCCAGTCTTCTCCCTGGTAATCATTTTCCTATGTGTGAAACTATTTAGAAAAAAGGCAAAACAACTGGAGAGCCCTCATCTGCTATATCTGAAATGGTAAAATCCAGATATAGGCTTGCTACCTCATGGGCTGTTTGAGAGAACTAGCCCAAGTCTATTATTAGACACTTGCTAATAAAACTGTGGTTCTAAACTCTACTGTTAGATTTATTTCCAGACAGGTAACCATATTAAGGATCAGGCTGCAAAGGGGAGACCAATTAAAGAAGCCTATTCTTTTCAGAAGCAAATCTCACAGTCAGGGTAGAGGTAATGGCAGTCGTATACCTGGTCTTCATCCTTGGAGGTCTGTATGATTTAGGAGGATGCATGGGGTTAAACCTGGGAACAAGTTGTGTTTCTTTTTTCCCTGGCACAGTACCAGTTTTCTGTCATTCCCTGTCTGTAAATAAAAACAGTAGAGGAACTTGGTGATAACAGCTCTGAGTTGAAAATGTAATGCTGGCATTACTTGAAATAAGAACAGACTCTGGAAGTAAATACTCTGACATTGCAAATGTTAAAATTAATTCCCACTTCAAACAGAGCTCTTTAATTAGGAAGCATCTCGAGCACAAAGACTTTACATCCCAACTAACACAACTATGATGTTAATTGCCATGGCCCCCTTACAAGTCTTGGGTGGATCTGAAGTCAGTAGTTTGTTATTCTGGCCTCTTTTTCCAACCACACTCATTTTGCTAAATTGCATTTCTTTAAGTGAGTGGGCTGATATGCTGCGAGTGTTACTAATTCCATTGAATTTCTTTTTTTCCCCTCCTTTGAAACAGAAGATCAAAACCTCAAGCCACTTTTTTATTTTTAAATGATGTGTTTCCATAAACAAAACGAGACATTTGAAATAACCACTTTATTAAGATTAGGTGTCCCTGAAAGGAAGCCCTGTTTTTCTACCGACTGCAATACAAAATTCTATGCAAATCTTTGAAGTATGTTTTTTTTAAAGGCTACATGCGAGCTTGAAACAGGACAATTGGGAGGACATCTTGACTATAAAGCTTTTGTTTAGTGCTTCCCCTCCCCCACCTACATTTTACCAAAAGACTGCAATCCCTGAACAGCTTGGTCCTGAGAAGCGCAGAGAAGTGAATGGGACTGTTTTGGAGAAAGTGGAGGGGAAACCCGAATGTTATGCTGTAGGGTAAGGGAATCGTTCAGTTATATCAAGGACACTTTGAGCACATGGACAGCTTCCCAGTATGAAGGTTAAGAACACAATGAAGGAGATGCTGTTCTGCTATACCTTTAAATTAGATTACTGAACCAGTTTTTTTAATGAGGCTTTAAACTGCTGTTGCACAGAAACCATATGTGAATTAGCATCACAGATCTTCAGAAATCAGATGTACAAAGCAACAACACTTTTCTAGATTTTTCTGCATGCTGTTGGTTATATTCTGACTTTATAACATCTACTTTCACCTGCGTCAACCCAGCCCATCTAGCTATCAAATCAACGTTTCTTTCTCCAAATGTGTTGCCCTCCTTAAATTTCTCAATTCAACTGTACTGGCCTCTAAAACCAGCACTGATAACAACAAATTAGAATAAGTCCATACACCCTTTATACAGCCTAGACGTGGATTTAGTAGGTGATTAATTTTTTTTCTTCTTTTTCAGGATCAAATTGGTTTATATATTCCAATGTAGTAAGGGACAAATGAATGATTTCCATGATTCAGTACCTTGTGATCTTACCGTGTTGGAGGGGTGGAACTAAGAACAACACTTCATCATGTGAAAATATAGAGGAGGGAAATCCTAAGAACATAAGAACATAAGAAGAGCCCTGCTGGATCAGGCCAAAAGCCCATCTAGTCCAGCTTCCTGTGTCACACAGTGGCCCCACCAGATGCCTCAGAATGTAAAGAATGTAAAGCTCAAATGTTTGGACACAGCATACAGAAGGAAGAGAGGCATCCATCCAATGATCCATCCAAATGAGAATTATTGTAAGATTCTAATCAGATCTACAGTTACCTGATAGCAAGTCTCATTATAGTATATGGGATTATTTTGTGAATAAACATGAGCAGGACCAGGGCCCAGGGGATACATCCTACTGATTTCAAAGAACTGGTGGAGAAGAGCCATAGCTTAGTCGAAGAGAACATTCTTTGGTGGCACAAGGTTCAAGGTTCAATCCCTGGCATATCCAAATAAGAGAAGGAAGACTCCTATGTGGAAAGTTCCTGCCAGTGTAGACAATGCTGAGTTTGAAGGACCAAGAATCTGACTCAGAATACGGCAGATTTTTGAACATAAGTTTGCAAAATTCCCATTTTCCAAATTTTATGTTTTTGGAAGCCATATCATGTTCCCTGTCACTTGGCTAGAAAGCTGCGTGTGCTGGCAGTAGTAGTCTGGGAGCCTTTGAGTGTATTCCCCAATCTAATGGACCAATGCTATGCTCCTACAATGCTGGTGTACCACGAGGTTTACCGTTAGGTATGCCAGCGCAAAGACAGCCCTGCCATCATGGAAGTCCCTCCATCAGGGGTTGCTGCATGGATGCTGGCGCAGCAACCAGAAAGTGGCATGCCACTGGCACTAGTGCACAGACCGGCATCCATGCAGCACAACCCCACCAATAGAGAGGCAGGAAAGGGGCAGGGAGTGGGACGGTATGGGGCTGAGATGTGAAGACTGTGGGCACCCTAGGCTTGGCACAACCCAGCTGCTCCTCAGAGCTACACCAGCAAAAGGGAGGCTCATAGGGGACTGTGTGACAGCTGGGATGTTTAGTTATTTCTCTTTCTACTCCTCTCAACCGGCCTCTCCACTAGGACAGCACATTCGATGCAGCGGACATCATGCTGGTGACCCTGCATCCAACATGCCATCCCCACATAGGATCGAGCTGTTATTCTCAGAGCCTGATATCATTTGGGGATATAACTTTGGAATGCGTATGACAAGAAAACTTCCATACGTGGTAAACAAGTACAGTGTTCCCATCAAACTAAAATTAAATTAGCAGGATATTTCAGGATTAGGGTCATGAGAGGACGAACAGTCATTTATTTAACAAGTGGCCCAAAACATTTTGTACGTATCAATCTAAAAGAGTGCCCCAGTGATATTATACTCCTGCAAGGGACAGAAATAGTTCCACAGAATGTTGACGATGTTACAAATATGTTTGTTAGAGCTCAAAAAGGTTGTGCATATTGATGAAAGCAATGGTCTTCAGCTTGTGAAGTGCTGGGAGCCACCTTAAACCCATGCCCGCAAGATGGCACCCACCTTCAAGAGCCCAGCTGGTGAATATGCAAGTGATGTCTTAGCTCCTCTTCTTTGGCAGCCAAACAGCATGTGCCACCCCTGCTTCATCATTCTGCCTCTTCTTTCCTTTCAGGTTCACTGAGAGAAGAGGAATCACCAAGAGTAACATGGCAACAGTGTGCACTCAAGTTTTGAAAGGCAAAAGAAGAGAAAGAGGGAGGGGGAGGGAGGGAGGTGAGGCAAGGCAGAGAGCAGAAGGAGTGCCATAGTGGGGAAAGCAGGCAGAAGGGTAGGAGACTGAGGGGGCCCACTGAAGACTCAGGGGCGTAGCCAGAGCAACCACTTCAAAGCCTGATTTATCTTCTCTAGGAACTGTAGCCCTAGCTACTGTTCAAATTGTGAGGCCTGCACTTCAAAACAGCAGCACTGTTGTAACCTACCTGAGGTCAAGTCATGACTGACTTTGTGGTCCAGACCCACTTGTTGAAGAACTCTGGATGAAAGGGCTGAATGGCCAGACAGAAGAGGTCTAGAATTAGATTTTCCTGGGATCCATAGTTATATTGTTGCTTATTTGTATTTCATTACGTTTACACCCCCCACCCCATTCTTCCATGGTGGAAGCCAAGGTGGTTTCCAGGGGGGTCCCAGATTATCTCCCATCCAGGCCTTGACTAGATCCAGACCTGCTTAGCTTCAACGCTGCAGCAAAGATTGTCGTAGTAAAGAAATGACATACAATGACAGAAATCTCTGGATGGTTACATAAAGTGTGGGAAAGTACAGGAGTTTATGAATTTGTGTAAACTAACCTATTATGTCAATTGGAGAGAAGGTGGAATACATTGCAGATCTTCTCTCAACAAATGGAAGCATTCTATTGAATTTTAGAATGCATGTTGCATCGATTGCACTGTGGAAGGAAATATTTTGTCATTACTTTGAATTTCATATTTGCAACTGCAGTTGTTACTGTTATGGATTTTCTGATATTCGCGATAAAATAAAGCTTTTACAAGAGTTTAGAGTACAGATGAAGTCACGGCGATGCAACCTGCCAGCTCAGGTCCACTGCCCTTCTGCTAAAAATAACTGAGAACTCTTATTGCACTCCTTGTGTGCACGGCTTTGCTGAAACTTTTGGGTTTCAAGGCAGCGTCAGCGAGAAGCATGGTAAGTACAGGAATGATTTGTTTCATGTTCAAAGAAGTGCAGATCTGCTTCACACATATTCCAGCCCAAAGCAAATCATTCTTAGATTGAGGGAGGTGGTGGGGGTGGCGGCAGACTCAGGGTGAAAGGCACCCAGGGTCCACCGCCCCCCTGGACCCCTTAGAATCTGCCCCTCGATGCAGTGCCTTCTAGTCACTGCATGGACAGGCCAGCCCTGGAAGAAATTAAGAACTGGGTGTCCTGCACCAAATGTAGCCAAAGTGGGATGCACTGTGCCTTCTGCAAAAAGCACCAGATTCTATCAAGACAGGGGATGTCTATCCTTTACAGCCCAATCCTAACTAAACTCTTCTCGCCGATGCAGCAGTGCCAAGAGTGAGCACTATTGGGGGGGGGGGTCTCAGACATCTCCTCATGGTATGGGAACTTTTGTTCCCTTACCCTGAGGACAAGCTTCCACTGCCTGAATGGGTCTCTTTGGATCCGAGTCACCCATTTTGCTGGCACAGAACTGAGAAGAATAAGGGAGAAGGAAGAGGAGAGGGAACAGGGATAGGATCCTGGTGTAAGCTGGTGCTGCCGGGATCCACCTCCTCTACCCCAGTTTCACCTCCTGCCCACCCCCTCCCCACCGTTCCTCCATTGTGTGCCCCCCGCTCCGCCTTACCTGTATTTCTGTGGTATACAGGATTGCAGCAGCCTTAAGGGAAATATTCTAATGTTCATGATTTGCAACGCCATTCCTCTCGTCAGTGGTCTATAATGATGTGTTAACTAGATGCAGGAACAGGTTCTTCGCTTTCTCTCCAGTGTTTCAGCCTACAGTAGGCCATAATGATCAACTTAACAGAGTAGTCCATTGAGACTGGTCATTGTGTGTGAAGGAGCAGTTCCTAAAGTGGGATTGTATACACTACTGGCTCCATGGCAGTGAGAGGCAGCAGTAGTGCACATTTCATTTTCAACATGTCACATCCACTTACGCAACCAAACAATGTGCATTCCAGGCTTGTATGCCCCTGACTGATACACTTTTGGTCCAATCAATAACACACGTACAACAAAAAAAGTTCTGCACACATTGAAGTGATTATGTGATCACTCAAGGGCATTGCAGCTACTGAACACATACATTCTACTATGATCGTATACTTGCACCCTCAGAAAAGTAAGAATCTGCTGAGCCGATCAGAGCAAAAAAGACTTCTTTATGATCTATTTTAGAGAGAGCCTCATCACACTAATGAAGTTGGTGCTGGTTTCATAATTTCATAATATTTCATAATTTCATAATATTGCTGGTTTCAGGACTTTCATAATAAGTCTCAGAGTGCAATGAAGACGTTTCATCACAATCTGCCCAAATTTTGTATGTTTTCTTACATGTGCTCTTTGTTCCTCTTATGCTGTTTCTTGGTTTCTTATCAATAATAAAAATGCATACTTTTTTTTGAATATTCCACTTCCTCGGGAACATGTTTAAGGATGCTTGACAGTTGGAAACTATAGGATTTCCTTCATTAGCTTCAGCCTAACACCTTGTTGCCCATATAATGAGATTTCAGTTTTATTGCTTGTTGCTCGAAACATTTATCACTCATTTTTTTCACCATAAAGTCTCCAGAGCAACTATCTTCCAGACGATGCCTATACAGCTCATGAACTACAAAGCTCACCACAGTCCAGACATGCATTGTGACCTGCTAAGGGTTTGACACACCTCTGTTTTTGCAGTCAGATTTATCAAGCCCGCAGTGGGCCAAAATATGTACCTAGTGCAGCAGTTCTCAATGTTCTGCCCCTGAGTAGGGGTGAACTTTGAGTACTTGCGGGGGTGGGGCGATGGCGACAATCCCAGGATCGCGCTGCCTCCAGGGACAAAAGCGTTTCTTACTTATCAGGGGTCATACTGCCCTCCGGCATACTGCCCTAGTGTTCCAGTAGCACCAGGTCTTTTACAGTAACGTGAAAGCTGGGCCACTGTTGCATGCTGCCGTGCTGCTGCCGCAAATGGCAAGCGATGCAGCACGCACAACAGCAATTCCAGGAGGCTCCACAGCTGCTGGTAAGATGGGGGTGGGCATGGGCGGGAAGGGGGAGTAGTGGGGCATGTTGGGGGAGGAACCAGGGGTGTGTTGGGGAGAGAGGGGGTGGATTCAGTGGCAGTCATGCGTGCCAGAATGTATTCCCCATTTTTCTGTCTGCCTCGCCCCCTGACTCCTTGAACCTGCTCCAGCTACAGCTGGCGCAAGTCTAAGAAGACTCATAGGTTATCAGGCAACCTACCAGGGGTTAAGTAAAAAACTTCCTGCAGGTTGTCAAACACTCCCCCCATCATAACATGCAGAGTTCCACCCTCTCCCTGCACTGTCCTGCCTCCCCCGCCAATGTACCTGGATCAGCGGATGCTCTGTCTTCTGCCTCTGTGCATGGGGCTGCTCCAGCCTCACCGCCAGTGTTCCAGAAGCATGTGGCTCTGCACACTTTTGGAAATCCATTTGTGATGGCCGGAAAGCACGCCCCGCTGCTGGAATGCTAGTTTCAATGGCGGGGGTGGGGGTTAGGATTGGGCTGTCATTTATATAATTTATACCTCATATCTTTAAAATAAAATGAACCTGGGATTATGGTATGATCAGTTACAAACGACTTCAGCAATAAAACAGCAACCAGTTAACAACGAGAAAAAATAAAACAGTGGAGCAAGATGTGATATAGCAGCATAACAAGAGCAACTGAAACAGGAGCAGCAGCCAGTGAAGGCTCTCTAGGGCCATATCATTGGCGCTCCCCCTATACACACAGATACAGAAACATTCTTGCCTGCCCTTTCATACTCACACTCAGACACTAGCATCCTTTCTTACTCTCGAATACACAGAACCTCTTTCTCTTTCTCCCACTCACTCATTCCTGGGGTGCTGCCCCATCTTTGACTTGATCACTGCCACCTGCAATGCATCTTACTCTTCTCTTGCTAGCGAGCCTGAGCTGCGTGGATGGAAGCTGCGTGGATACTGCACTGCATGCACACTGTGGCAGTATCCAGAGGTGTTGCCAGGGGCGGGAGGCCCACAGCCCCCGGGTGTCAAGCGGGTGTGTGTGTGTGTCAAAGCTGCCACATCAGCAACAATTTGGTGGCAAGGTTTTTGCACCACTTTGGAGGCTCCTGAAAGACTCCTGCAGTGCGCTGAAGCATTCTTGCGGGTGGGCGGCGGTGTGAAAGGTCTCACCCACTCACCGCCCACCCACCCCCAGGTACCATTTTGCACCACTGCCGCCGTTTCCAGGGGCAGGCCAGTGACGTCACTTCTGGTTTGTGGCATCATGGGGGGGTCATTTTGCGCTGCAGCCCCTCCTCCTGCAGGGCGTTCGTACACCACTGGCAGTATCAGAGTTTAGGGAGTGGAGTGATCCTCAGGCAGACACCCATTTGGTTGCGGTTGTCCTTCAACAGGATTGCCATTCCAGCTATTTCCTCCACTGGGCTGTTTAAGGGCAAGAATAAGTGTGGGAAGCAGCCAAACACATCGCTCTCTTGCTCCACATCGCTCACAATGGGGAGTCCCAGGCCAGCCAGGAGGCAATGGCAGGTCACCAATGTAATTTCTCATGGCCTCAAGTGCGCGTGCGCGCGCGCGCACGCGCACACACACACACACACACACACACACACACACACACACACACACACACACACACACACACAGAGAGAGTTTACATGTGACAAAATAAGCAGCATTTTACAAGGAAAGCAAGATGAGAGCAGGGAAAACTAGGCTTCCTTCCTCTTTCTGGAACTGGGGGAGGCACGCCCAAGCCATCCACATTTGCTGTTTTCCAGTCAGTTGGCCACCCTACAAGTTATGCAGGCCTGCCTTAGAGAAAGAGGAGGTTGTTCATTATTTCCATCTCACCACATGACCTCTTACATTTCCTCTTAGAATGCAGCAGATTTTATGAGGCGTGTTGCAGAAGGCTGTGGCTCTTCCATTTGTGGCGGAAAGCTTTTGTTGCCCTTTCAGTTTGAGCTGATTGCTTCAGAACGGGGTGGCTTGTTTTTGAAGGCACTCCTCAGAGTTCAACAAGTCTTCCGCCAAGCCAGTTGCAGCACCTTAATTTTGTGGTGATGGTGGTGAGCCAGATAATACCTCTTCAAGACATTTGTTGCATTCTTCCAAATTACTCATATTTCAGGAAGCTTGCTTCTCACTTTTGGGCTTTTTCATCTTGTATAATAAGAAAAAAAACAGTTCTGACAGACTTCTCTGCCCTGGTTTTCTGACAGACAAAAAGACCAGGCCGCAGCTTAAAGTGACAGCTGCAGCCAGAAACCTTGAAATGCTTTATTATGCCGAATGTCCATGTCATGTTCTTAGCCCCTGCAGTTTGCAAGATATGTTTTTATAGTTCCTTGTTTGGAAGGGTACGCATGACAACAAAGACTCTGTTTATATATGTGAATGTTGCTGTGCACCTTTGCCCTTGGAGGTTGTGAGACAACTCTAATTTCTGGAGGCAAACTGTGGGTTTTCTTCGGACGGCTTTCATGTTTCCAATGGAGCTATGCAGTGTTTGTTTTCATTGCCTCTGTAGTTTTCAATGTAGCCACAAGTCAGAGCCACACAGTGTGCTTGAGGTTAACCTAGACAAGTGGGATGGGACAAAGGACAGCCACACAAACAGCTTTGCATATCTTATCAATAACAGGCCTGCATATGATCCAGGCGTAGGTTTTCCCAAAGTGTACAATGTATAACTAGCACCAGAAAAAGGAAGTAGCAGTTTACAAGGTTCAGCTACTTCAGGCTGAAGTTCAAGTGGCCTAGGATGAAGGTAGGTGGTCAGACCTCCTTGCTCCCGATGCCAAATGCTGCCCCCCCAAACCTGGTGATGCGCCAGCTTCTGTTCCTTCTGCTCCCTATAGTGGCAAAGGTTGGAAGAGGGGGAGTGTTGGACACACTATAGCTCACCAGCTCCCTCCAGATTTCCTCTTCTGCTCAGACCCGCTCTTCTTTTCCATTCCAGGGAACAGGAAGAGTGGAGGTGAGTGGGAAGAGGTGGCAGCCCCTCCACCAACATGCTACCTGAGACAACCCTTTCAGTAGGCCTTATGTATGTACCAGCCTTGGCCTAATCATATAACCATTTCAAGGTGTGATGACTACTGAGAGAGCCTTTTAGAATTTACCCTCCAGCCACATAGGTCTGTAGTGAGCTTGTTCATGTATACTACTATATTGGTTGGTAATGAGAAGGAACGTTAACACACTAACCCTTTCATTCCTTATCATGTTAGAAATGCATTTACTTGGGCATCTTTCCTAAGAGTCCCTTAAGGCAGCTTACATTTGGTTAAAAACACAGTTCACATAGTTCAACTTCAAAAGCACTGCTGGTGGTGGCGGCAAATAGTACCGCAGGCTGCCACCTTCAGACTCACCTACTCTATTTTGAATTGAAGGTGCTTGGTTATGAGATTGACAGCCCAATCCTATCTGGGCCTTGCACGGATGGAATGTGCATTCCATCAGTGCTAGACCCAAGCCGCTGGCACAGCAGCTGCCGCGATGGTGCCCGGGGCCAAGGCCACCAGCACAATTGGCTGGTGGCAGCATTCATGTGCCAATACCCTCTGGAACCCTTGCTGGAACAGGTAAGTTAGCAGAGGGGAGTCTTCCATGAGGATGGGGGCAGGAATTGAGACCGGCTGGGGGTATTTTGAAGGAGGGCTGGGAGCAGACATCAGTGGCAGTGGTGGTGCCAATAACCTATGCCCCTGGCCTGGGTTCAACATGCCCCCTTGGACCCACTCAGATTTATGCCAGCCAAAGAGCTGGCACAGATCCAAGCAGGCCCATTAGGGACAAGGCAGCGGTGGAGTAGTTGAGATAAACAGTTTTTTACTTACCTCTCCGTTGCTGCCTGGTCCCCGGCCAGCCCAAAGCATGCAGCGGGGTCAATAATACAGTGGAAGACAGTATTGGGCTGTGATTCTTGCCTCTATCAGTTCTGTAATTTTGCCTTTGTTATGAACCATTTCTTTACTTTGCTCTGTAAACCACTTTGTGAATGCTTTCTTGTCGAAAAACAGCATAGAAATACTCCTTTGCATTGTCACCGTCATCATTATCATCATCATCGTCGTTGTCGTCCATTTCACCTTCACTGAAGTTAGTAAACAACCTTGTTGGCAAAGACGTTTCAGAGCTGAGCTGGCTCTGCAGAACACTTGGCAACATAAATCTGCATTTGTGCACATGGCACGTTCATCAAAAGTTCAGTTCCGGAAGCTCGGAGGTGAGGGGGAATGAATCGGTTCAGATACGCACATTAGTTCATTGAAGAAGGGGGCTTGGATCATATTTATTGAAGCTAATCAGAAGGATTTAAAGTGAATGTCCAGTTTTCGAGACCTGACTCCTAGCAAAAAAAAGTGCCTTCAAATTTCCTAGGGAGACTTGGTTTACGTCATGCCCAGTGACACACTATTGGCATATGGCAGACAGTGCTCTGCCTAGAATGGGATGAAGCAAGTCAAAAGCATGGTAATATCCGCCCACATCTCTTGCTGCTTGCTGCTCGAGGAATGTGGTAGAAGGGGAGGCACATGTAGTTTACAGTAACAGAATGTATTCCAGATGTTAACCATGCAACCAAGATTTGTATATAGAGAAAGTGTTTTCCCATTGCCTATATTTAATTTCCACATGAAAATGGGGGCTTTCTAAAAGCATTCCCACATGTGTCAGCACAAATCAGATGTTTTTCATCAAGAATCACATGTCTAGAAAATGAGCTCCACCCACATATGCTTGCATTCATCTCTAAATGTTTATTTGTTAAGGTGGAAGGAAGCACTAGCTAGGGCTGTGTGAGCTCAGGCAGCTCCTCCACCTTTAGCTCAAGCTGATTCATGCGATGGCAACAATATGCTTGCCTCGACAGGGTGGCGGCGAATGCGTTTGCTTTGTGTTCTGTTCTGTTACTAGTTTTGACTGTATCCTTCAGAAGGTAAAGTCTGTGAGGCTGCAGGAAAGCTAAAAAGAGGGGTGATCAGTGGTAGACAAGGTTTTTGGCCAGTGTGCCCCAAATCAAGACCTAACTATGAGACTTCCGTATTCATGCAGGCTCACCTTCCATAAGCCTTGATATTGTTTTCCTCTATAGTCAAGTGAGCTGGGAAGCAGGCAGTGGCGTTACGGCAACTGCATGCAGGGGGGGGCAGCATACGCAATGCAGCCCCCATGACATCACCGTCGGATGTGATGTCACCGTCGGATGTGACATCACCGCCGCCGCAAAAAAGGTATTCCCAAGTGCAGGGCCAACTTGGGTGGGACCAACTGCAAACTGCCACCTGTCCGCTGTTTGCGCCACCACCACTACTGATCCTGCCGCCGCAAAAAAGGTATTCCCAAGTGCAGGGCCAACTTGGGTGGGACCAACTGCAAACTGCCACCCGTCCGCTGTTTGCGCCACCACCACTACTGATCCTGCCGCCCATGTTGTCACACACCCCGCTTGTTGCCTGGGGGCGGACCGCCCCCCCCCAGCCCCAGGCAGCCCGACACTTCTGGAAGCAGGCAGCAACTCAGCACAAGAGAGGCAGACAATCCTGGAGGCCTGAATCTGGGCTGTAGCCATATCTGGTAGAGCTTCCTGTTCCCGTTATGCCACCCCCCCCCCCACTGCTAGTTCTACAGATTGGTCACCCTGCAGTTTGGGAAGGAGTTTAGCTCAGTGGGAGAGTACATGCTTAGCATGCAGAAGTCCCAGGCTCAATCCCTGGCATCTCCAGGTAGGCTTGGGAACAACCTTGCCTGAAACCCAGGAGACCTGCTGCCAGCCAGTGTAGACAATACTGACCCAGATGGACCTATATAGTCTGACTCAGAAGAAGGTAGGTTCCTAGGTTCGGAGAATGAATTAAATGAGGATGCTCCCTTGCCAGCCTGCTCTCCTGCTAGACTGGTGAAGAACTGGTTGCACAGTGAATTGTGTGGTTCCCTCCACTCTCCTTGAGGTGACTCTGTCTCCTTGAGTCTACAGGACAGCTTTGAAAGCAACTTGGGAACAATGCCAAAATGGTCAAGCAAGCCTCCTTCCTGCACTACTACCTCCAGCACTTAGGTGGCTATTTGAAGGTATTTAAAAAAAAATCTGAGCAATTGCTCGTTCAAAGTACGGTATGCAAGCCCTACAGCATTTCTATCAAAGCTCGCCAAGGAAAAACTTTTAAAACGAAAGAGAAGATAAGAGTTTGAAGCGTGTTTTAAAACAGAAAGAAAAAAAAGAATTATAGCCCTTCTGATTCTTTACTAGCAAGGAGGCAAGAAACTAAAAAAAAAACCACCCTGGGCAGCAAAGGCTTTCGCTTTAAAAGCAGGAGTTGACCGGGAGACCAGCAGGGTAGGACTTGGGGGAATGACTAAACAAACAGTTAGATAGGAGGTCCATGCGTTAAGCAGGGCTATGTAACTGAAGCATGGCTTTGAAGGTCAGCAATGCAATTTCATATGTAATTCTAGATTTAATGGGTATCCACGGCAGAAACCAAAGTGCGGGAGTGATGTGGTCAGAAAACCAAATGCTGATACGATGGAGAGCCCTTGCTGCAGCACTCTGCCCTGCGAGCAATTGATACAGAAACCTGTCTGAGGAGCTGCTCCACCAAATTAGATTCTGTGGGGTAATATCCTGCTGGTAAACACAGACAGCTGGCAACGCCAGTTTTGGAAGACCAGGAGCATTTCATAATGAACAGGGCCTTCTCAGCAATTACAGTGTATCTATGCATCTTCTCTATAGGTGACTGCATCAGATAACTGGTCTTCAGCTCCTGATTTCCAATTGAAAAAGGTGACCAGGGTTTTTCACTGTAGCACCTAAATTAGGAACAGGATTTCAGATGTGCTCCATTCAACAATATGCAGTATTAGGATACTGTCTCATCAAACACAGTCGGTGAGTCGAATTTGTGACTTCCTGTGCTTTGCAATAATTACTCTTTCAAAGGCAAATTTCTTTGTTATTTCTATTATTCTTTTTAAACACCAAGAAACTGACCTGCATTTGGAAACCATCATGTACTCCATAGACTATGCATAAAACATCTGACCCAATTTAATGGTGACGAAGTCCTGGTTTTGTCCTATCTGAATAAGTGTGGTAGTTAAAACCAGAATTACTATCTGTTCCTATCCCAAAGGCTTTCTTTCCTATGTCAGCTTTTTTCCCTTCTGATGAGCTTATTTTGCGTCTAGATATAAATAAATACATCTGCTTGAGATCCCATCTTTCCTTTCATTAACATCACTGATAATAATGTATTTGTCCTTCAAAGCCGTGCAAATAGGATCATCAGATATTAAATGCTGGCTACTCTGATTATTTTCTTTCAATCATAAATGAAATTACTCCCAGTCCTTTCTATCTTCACACCCTTTGTAAAATTCCTGGCAGTGAAAGAGATGATAGATTAAGAGATACTTGAATCACTCTCATACCCTGTAATTAGCACATGCAGCAAAGAACTTACGGAAAACAATAATTCCTTGGTCATTTGTCTTTATTTTTGCTTTCAAGCCAACATAGTTTCCTTATGATTTCATTAGCTGTCTCTCTGTAAATGAGCTTGGGGCTTGTCAGAACCAGGTTCAAGTATTTGAGCAAATTACTTATTCTCTGATTTGTTACAGTTTCTTAAAACAAAGGGGTCTTTTGTTGGAAATAGAAACCTCTCACTCTCAAAAGGAAAACCTCTCATAGCTCATTCACTTGAGCTTGTGGGTTAGATTATCTATGGGAGATTACAGGGGTAGGAATTATCTTCCCCATTGCAAAGTGAGATGGGTTCAAGCCCACTGGGTATCCTAACCTAGATTTTGCATGAATGGAAGACGCTTCTATCCATGCAAGAGGGGTAGAGAGATGATGGCTCCCTTGGCAGCCTTCATTTCACAAGCCATCTCTCTCTAAAGGGTCTTCCATCCATTAAAAGTGGGTTTTCAGTGGCCAGATGGAACTGTTGTAGGGAAGATGAGGGTGAGACATGTAAATTTGGTAATTTCCTTCTATGCATGGTGGGGTTATGACACAATTCATTGATTTCAATGGACACAGAAGTATCTGATTCAACCTAGAGTGGTTGGGCAGTCTATTCCATGTTCATGAAAATGATGCTCCACAAGGTTCATAAATTGCATTATTTTGGCGCAATCCAAGCTTTTGCTGGCGCTGTGGCCTTGCCACCGACTTAGAGTGTCGCAAACATTCCATAAAGCATGTTTGCAGCACTTGATGAGTAGGCGGTGCCAGCGCCAAGGCCTGCACTGCCCTCCCACCAAAAAAACCAGAGAACAGCACCGTGGAGAGGGTAAGTCCCACTCCAAGCAGCGCTGGGACTGGGCGAGGTCTGAGAGGGGATGTATTGGGGTGGGGGGAGGGCAGAGAGGGCCTAGGAGGGGGTGGGATCAGCATGCTCAGTGGGTGTCATATCCTATCCACCCTCTCTGGTCTCCAACCCCGACACGGGGCTTCATGGTTCAGCGCAGCTGAATTAGGTGGTGCTGACCCAAGTAGCCCCATAGCGGAGACTGGGGCATTACTACTCAGGGTAAGGACACACACACACACACAAACACACACACACACACACACACACACACACACACACACACACACACACACACACACCACCGAATGGCACTATACTGCTATGTTGCTCATAAGTAAAGGTAAAGGTGACCCCTGACAATTAAGTCCAGTTGTATCCGACTCTAGTGTGGTGCTCATCCCCATTTCAAAGCCGAAGAGCCAGCGTTATCCAAAGACGCCTCCGTGGTCATGTGGCCGGCATGACTCTCCTTGCCGCAGCGCGTAGCATGCGGCTGGAACACGGAGCGCTGTTTACCTTCCTGCAAGCGATACCTATTTATCTACTCACATTAACATGCTTTGGAACTGCTAGGTTGGCAGGAGATGTTGCTCATATCCAGGGCCATTTAGAGGAATTTTATCAGGGGGTACAAAGTTTCTTTTGGGCCCCTTCCCTACGTATGAATTTGGCTCCTGGGCCCCCTTTTTTACTCCAGGGCCCCCTTTTTGACCCCTTTTTCACCCTGGGCCCGGGTACAAATTACCCCCTTAACCCCCCCCCCTTCTCAGAGGCCCTGCTCATATATAAGATATAGCTGTGGACAGCCTGCACTGGCAGGGATGGACTTGATGATCTTGAAAATCCCTTCCAACTCTATGATTCTATGATTCCAAGAGCAGGCTTTTGGACTTGCTGAAATCTTGCCCTCCTTTACTGAAATCAGAAATGGTGTCATCTGAATAGAAGCTGAGTCATCAGACTTATGCAGCAATGGCTTAAATGTACCTATTAAAATCTATGGTCCAGAAAGTCAAAATCAGGAACCTCTTCAGTTGTTCAGCTCAGATACTAAAGTTTTGCTGGAGTAGAAAACACAAAAGCAAGCAGGAAAAAAAGGGGTTAAAGTGTAAAGTGTTCCAAGTTAAATATTTTGCAAAATTAAATACAACTAGGAACTATCTTCATGTATTAGGCTACCTCTTTTCCTTGCACATCGGATTTTCTGGAAAGGTGCAGATAGACTGTGGCACTGACATTGAAATAACGTTTTGGGTTATGTGACATTGCTGGTCTCACCATTTGGAGCCCTGGAGCCCATGAACAATAAAAATCCACATTATGCTGATATGTGTGTTACACCCATGACTGAGCGTAGGTGTAAGCGTGACCATCAATAAAGAACTTAATGAATGCTTGTTATTTTTAAACATAATTGAGTACAAGAAAACAATTTGGCATGACCATAAAATCATAATTGGCCCATTACTTGGAAACCTATCAATCTTTTTCAATTATCAGGGATTAATTGGGGAATGGCTAGAACTGCTGAGAATACGGCCCTGTATACAAAAGTATGCTGAGTGCAATGATATCCTCTGTATTTGTGTTCGTGCTTTAACATTAATAAGGTTTCGGAGTGACTAGAACAGAGAAAAACTCTAATGAATCGTCTCGGAGGCAGACAAGCTTTAAAAAAGAAAAATGATGGACAAGTGATACAAGATGCTGGTTGCAATAGGACGATTTCAAACTTGTGAGATCGGTAGCTTTAAAGACTGAATCTAATGCACAGAGGAAAAAAGAATAAAACAACGTACATGGTACCATTTGTGTTTTATTCCAGTTTATTTCTGACTGAGGTATTTCTGACTAATGTCTGTTATTGGCACCTCTTCTTGCAAAAAAGGCAAAGTCCCTCAGATGTAATGGGAAGACCTTTACAGAACGTCACGTAGCTTCACACAACATTTTTCAAACCCTTATCTTTAAAGTTTTTACCATTTCCTGGAAGACTGATGAAGAGGATTGTTTCACAGAAAGCTGCCTAGTTTGTACTTCGTCAAACTTGGCCTCTTCACAAGGTTACAGCATTCGATGAAAAAGATTTCATAAACCTCGGTGGTGTGGAAACAAATTCCATTGTTGGTCCATTGATTCTATCTCAGTTTTCTATGACAGTTATAGGAAAAAAGGTAGATCATACTGAAAACTGTTTAAACTTTTAAGAAACAAGTTTCAGAGGCAGTAACCTAACCCAGATGGTAGAAGAAGGAGACCAGGAGTAGTGGTTATCTACCTTCACCTCAGTATTTCTCATGAGGTCCTTTCATTACGTTTCCTTAACGTAACCTCTTTCTCCCTAACACTGGGCTGTTTCACACATCACCTCTTCATACATAGTTGTATGTTGTGGTAATAAAGCATGTACTTTATCTATGTACACTGTCATCTGAAAATTGCATGAATGTCTGTTGTGCCACATGCACATGTATTTGAAAGCTCAGGGAACCAATGGAATGCCATGCTCATTATAGTATGTAAATGGGTTTCACTACATCCATGAAGCGACTGCAGCAAATGGACCCAAAACGTCTGCGCCTATTTCTATTAGGCGAACAAGATTTGAGCTCTGCAGTACGGGTTGGGGATCTGAAACATACTTGCAGCATTTTTAGAAGGGTTTTCCACCATGAAGTGAAACTATGTTCCTTTCTGCTTGGTGCTGTGCAACAACATTGGGGTGTGTGTGTGTGTTGGGGGGGGTGCAGCTTAGACTGTCTGAGGCTGAGCCCAAGGAGAGAGGGATTTTGCAGTGGGTAAGGATGGAGCGAACACACACAGTACACACCTCCTTTCTTTCTCGCCTGGCTTTGCTGCCGCCAGCATGCTCTTTTGCAGTGCGAGTCTCCAGTCCAGCAAGTGTCTGCAAGTGGCACAGCCACGCATTCTAGAACTCGTGCTCCTACTCACACACACACACACTTTGCAATGCTGGCCTCTGAAGCAAGCAGCTGCAGCACACGGCTCCAGAGGGTCTTGTGGAGCCGAGCTGTGGCTGGAGAACTAGGAGGCAGTGCCAGCGCAACCCGGAAGTGCATGGTTTTGCCGAGCAAAGGTAGCAAAGGCGAACTGTTAAAACGTGTGGGGTTTTTTTTACATTTAAACCTGCAACTCACGAGTCGTGTCAGTGGGGCATCATTGACGAGTCGAGTGCAAGTCAAGTCCTTGACATGTCTTGAGTCCGACTCTAGTCTGAGTCAATAGACTTGAGTCTACATCACTGGGAATTTCTGACTCTGTGCTAGAGTGAGCATCTGCCACAGGCAGCCTTCCCAGTTTTACAAAAGTCCTGAAGTGTACTGTGGATTGCTGTGCTGCTCTTTGATCTCTTTATTCCCATCATTCCTAAGGAGTCCCTATATGTATGTATGCATGTATATCTCCTTGTCCTAATACTTGTATATACATTTGTTTTAAAAAAAGGGCAGTTTGTCAACTGCAGTTGTCTGACGGATGGCTCAGATTGTTGCAATGCAGGTAAACGCTGCTGTGAGTGACACTGACTTTGTCACAATGTGTAGCATTAGTTTGAGAATTTGAAATGACAGCTTCATGAAAAAAATATGAATGTTGTCAGACACCCCTGCATTTTTTATTATTAAAAAATCTTGAGTGAATTTAATGCTTATGAAAGTGAAGGACAGCTCCTCCACACATCCCTTTCAATATGTCTCAGATCTTGACCCGCAGAGCCTCTTTTCTGTCGGTTATGGGTGTTCAGACACCCCATTTTAAATGGGGGTAGCATTGAAAAATGGACATCTGACAGCTAACATAAGACAGAAAAACTCATTTTTCAGTTGTGCCCAAGATGCAATTTAATCGCAGGTCCTTGGAGACTACACGTTTGTTCCAATATTGTGCCGGAAAGGTCAGGGGAATTTTGCCTAGCTTGCAATTCAAGGTAAATCCTACTGCTTCATCTCTCATGAATGACCCCTCAAAAAGAGTTGGCAGAAAATGTGACCCATTCTCAGGTAACCATAGCATGCACGGAATGTTCAAAAGTGAACAACATCAGTGTGAAAGTACTGTAATGCACTGCAAGAATGTTCTCCAAACAAGACCCATTTGCAGGGAGCGCAAGCTGTATCCTGTGGGTGAGTCACTTCCGTTCTCTTACCTTGAGGTAAGCCTCCACTACCCTAATGGGTCTCCTCAGATCTACGCCAAACATTTTGCTGGCATTCTCCCACCACTGCTGTGACTGATAGTATGGGGTGGAGGGCTGATGGGAAGGCTGGCAGAGAATTGGGAAGAAAACTGATGACCTTCTTAGAGTTCAACTTGGGACTCCGGAAGTTTATCCTTCTTTTAGGGAGAGCGTTTCAAGTCCCAAGCATTCTTCTTTGAGCCCAATCTCAGAGAAATTTGCTGACACCATTAGTTTTCCATGATTTATAATTATAACCTTGCAAACAGGACACTACCAGATTTAGCCCATGAATTCTCCCTCTAAAGCAGAAACAAGGAAACCAATTCTGAATATTTCTCAATGGGCCTATGTGCTGCCTTCTTCTCCTATGGTGTGACACACTTATTAGCCCAGATGAGGGAGAGAGTGGAAAACTGACCACAGAGATAATGGGGTGGTGGGAGAAACCCTGGAAGTCCAATCATTAGTGGGAGGTTTAAAGATCTGTACCCTATTTGTAAGGTCTGTTTGGTTTGATCTGTTCGGTTTGTAAGGAAGCAATTTTACATCCTTCAGAATGTTTTGATTTGTTACATGGTCTGTCCTGTAATATTCTAGAAATGTACCACTGGGGCATTTAATTTGTTTGCCAAGCAAGGAAGTTACTCCAAGTAAGAATAAAAGTTCATTTCTGTTGACTTTTGGAGGGGTAATCCAAGAATTTAATATTGGTTACTTTTGACATAAGTACCAATATTTATAAGAATTTCTGTAAAGCACATCCATTGCATGGAGTGGGTCCTAGTTTCAGTTCCTAGGATCTCCAGATAGGGCTGGGAAACACCTGCCTGAAAGCACTGGCGTCACTGCAGGGGGGGGTGGAGCTCTAGGTTCCGCCGCGGTCAGACCTTCCGTTACACGGGAGCACGAAAAGCCCCGCCCCCTCGCCTTTGGAGCCATTAAAGTCAGTGAAAGCACCGACTTGAATGGCTCCAAAGGCGAGGGGGTAGGGGCGCTTCGTGCTCCCGTGTAACGGAGGGTCTGACCGTGGCGGAACTTAGAGCTCCGCCCTCTGCAGTGATGCCAGTGCCTGAAAGCATGGAACACCATTACTAGCCATTGTAGACTAAATGGGCTGAATGATGCGACTAGGTATAAGGCAGCTTCATATGCAATAATACAAATGAAGTACAAACAACTGATGCTACCCTTTCATATTCCCATGGTCAATTATTTCTAGGGCCATCTCCAACAGTGTCCACAAAATGGCTAGCAGCCCGATCTAGCACATAGATCTAGGGGTACAGGAGGTGCGGCCAGAGTCGTAGCAACGTGCACCTCCGTGACGGCTGACGTCCCTCGTCCCGCCCCCGTGTGACATCAGTCGGAGCCTAACTAAGGCGGCAGGAGCCTTCTCCTGGCTCCTCCGAGCTGTTCTGCTGCCGCCTCAATCATCATGTTCATCACGGCCGCCCCCAGCTGCCCATAAGATGCCCCCCGTGTGCTGCCAGGGGGCCCACCGTCCACCGCTCCCGCCGTTGCTACGGCACTGGGTTTGGCTAGGTTGGTAGAGCGGCCATCTCATATGCCTGAAGATCTCAGTTTGGGATGGCCGGATGTATCCGTGTCTGTCGGAGAGCTGTCAGCACGCCACTGATGAGCTGCGGAGTCTCTGTGAAGGAGAGAAGCTGCTGCTGCACTTTGAGTGGGAGTCAAGGTTGCCCGTCAGCTGAAGCGTGGTGAGGCGAATGCCAGAGAGAGGCTGGACTGTGAAGGAAACCACCTAGAATGGAAGGTTCTATGCAAGACTAGCAGAGCAATTCTGCCTAAGGATCCGGTGGGTGGCCCAGGCCCCCCGCCAGATCCTGTGCTCTGCCGCGGCCAGGCTCCTGCTCGGCCGGAGGTATACTCGGGGAAGGGGATCAGCCTCCTCGGATTTCCACCAGTGAAATTCCTCCTCGGATTTCCACCAGGAAGGCTATGTAACAGCCCAGCCAAACGGTGGGGGACGGGATATGACCGAAGTAATCGCTCGCCCCCTCCCGGACCGGCTGGGCTAAAGGCCCCCTCCCTTTACCTCCGATCCCCCCCCGCTGACAGAATCCTTACCTGGGTCCGGCGGTGGTCCTTCGGGTGCTCTGTCGGCAGAGCAGGGGAGGCCAGCCTTGCGCCGGCCTTCCCTGCTCTCGAGTCATCGCAAACGTGCCTTACAGCACATTTGTGACGGCTTTGGATGGCGGAACGCTCGTTCCTCCACCCGTGAATTCACTAGGATTGCACTGTAGAACATACTGTATTTTTTTAAAAAACCCTTAGGGTTTAAAAAGCCTGTCTATGTAAACCACCTTTGAACTAAAGTCAGAGGATAAATCTGATGACCAAAGAAAAGGCGGTATATAAATACTGGTTGTTGTTGTTTTTGTTGTTGTTGTTGTTGTTGTTGTTAGGATCCAGCAAATTCCAGTCACAGGCCATAGCTTGCTTATTCACACAAGTCCCATTGGCATCGACAGTACTTTGGTTAACTCTGCCGTCATGGGTGGAAGTTATTTATGTGCCATCAATGGAAGTTCTTTATGGAAACTCACCAGTGACTTTCAATATGTTCTTGCACTACCACCACCTGCTATGTGCACGATGTAGCTAACAGGCAGGAGACACAGATTAGGATTATATTACTTTAAATCGCACCAACTATCCAAAGCTATCTATCGTGGAAATGTCTTGTACTAATGGATAACACAACACGATCAATTGTAGTCTTTCTTTCCTTCTGATTTTATGAAACTACTAAACATGGACACATTTAAATCCTGCCACTGTCTGTAATACATGATGTAAGGTACATAATGAAAGCCTTGTTGCCTAGCCATTTCGAGAGGAGTGTGCACGAGGCTTTTAAATGAAAGAAACCAATTGTCCTTGTAAGTCTCCCATTGCTTGGCCGGAGTCCACCATTTGCAGGAGGTGCTGCTCTTAGCACCTGATTTATTATTAGTTTGAGTGGAGTTGCGCTGCTTTGCAATTCTGATACCTCCATTAGAAAATTGGGATGTGGCATTAAAATTTTATTGGGAAATGCTCTGTTTGCATTTTGCCCCACTTAGCATCAAATCGCCTTACACTGACAAAGAAAGTTTATTAAATTTTCATTAAAACACTTTCAGGATAGTTAACATTCAGAAAATTAGAAGACGGAGAAGAAAAATCCAGAACAATCAATTGGTTAAAATGAAGCACAGTTTGGGGTGTTTACTTTGAGCAAGCAGCTACATTGAATGTTGGTCCTCCAAAGGGTCTCCTCTCCCTTCTCCACCCAGCTTCTCTGCTCTTGTTAAGGTTGACCCCGTCAACACAGAGAAGCCCTAAAAAGGTCCAATTTTGTGTGATGTTGTACGTTTAAATGTAATCAAATTCTCCAAAAGAACCCCTATAAACTGTCATTTATGCCTTGCTATTGACCACTGTTGTGCATTCGTTACACTGTTTTCCAGTCTGTCAAAATGTCTAGGGACGAATAGCCCTTTTTTATTTGATTATTTTGGCCTTCCCAATACTGTTTAGAATATGCAGTATAGTATAATATCCTTTTTCCACTCAGACTCTATGTGTTCAAATTTAATATCTGGGGGGGGGGGAGTATTTAACGCATTATCTGGATTCATAAAGCGAATGCAAAACAAATATATGTTTACAAAATGACAGCAAAGGATTAAACACACACAAACACACACACACACACTGTGGATTTTTTTTTTTTTTTTTTGCTCTGGGGGTTGAGCAGACTGACTTTGAAACTTGCTTTTTTTGTTCAGTGAAAACCCTGAGGACAAAATAAACAGTATTATTCTATGTCTAAACACACACACACACACACACACACACACACACACACACACACACACACACACGAGGCGATAAAATTATAATGTGAGAAGAAAGCTGTGCATATCAACGAGGTGTGTGCTAGTATGTTTTTATTTTGTAAGTCTGGCCACCCTAAAATGCATGTTTAAATGATTGCATTTGACAAAGGAAAGACAAGGAAAAATGGTGCTGCATCTTTAATTTATTAGTTTACATGAGATGCAGGCAATTGCCTGTGGGTACCAGATTGTGATTTTTCTACTCAAGTAGATTCTCATGTTTTACTGATGAGCTGTATGCCAGACCCTTGTGTTCTTTATAGGAAGAGTTTCATGGAACATCTGCTTCAATTGCTCTACCCCTCATTTTTGTTTTGTCACTAAACTCACTTATACCACAGAGGCGTTGACTATGAAAGCAGCTGCTTTAATTCAATCGACTATCAAGGAGGCGCTTCTGCTAATACTTGTAATACAGCTGTTTATGTGTAACGCATTCCGTAACACACAAAGTGGTTTGACAATTGACACAGCAGTCTGTCATACTTCATGGGATTCACAGCTTGCTAAAAGAGGGCTCTACATTGCCGACAACGAAAGGTGTATGGACACACATGTACACTGATGCCATGGGCACACACATGCACAAAGGCAGGATGAGCACTGATGTGTTTCCCTCGTCCAAAGACATTAATTCAGTGGATATAATGACGACAAAGGACACCTCAATTGGATACAAGCAGCTCGATTATTGGAATTGGAATTCCACCTTTTCTAAAGTGAGAGAGATGGAATCAGTGGTAATACTGTATGCGAGACCTGATCAATCCATTGCCAAATACTGTACACAGAAGATTACATTTTGTAACCTGCCTTGGGATAGGGTAAAAAAGTATACATACATACAGATGTAAGTTCATTGCTCTTGGTATCAACAAATCAGTCAAATCTACATTGTTGTGTGGTTTTTGCCTATAATTGGTTTAGGGCCAAACACATGAATCTAACTGAATGAAAAGAAGTTTCAGGAGGGGATGATTGAGAGTGGAGAAAGGGGACACCTAAACTGTTATCCACCATGTTTCTATCTTAGAAAGTGTGTGTGTGTGCGTGTGCACGCACGCGCGCACGCACACACACACACACACACACACACACACACTAGTCCTTGGAGAGAAAGATTTCTGAGGCAGGGGTTTTGAAATGGAGAAATGGCAAGCAAAGGGTTAAGCATCCACCCCTTATTCCTTCTTGGTTCTCAATCAACCCTTACTGAAGCAGTTTTTAATCTAAAATGAAAGTCTGTTGGGTTATCATTACACATATATTGCATAGAACATGTAAGAGAAAAGAGCATGCCCGCAGGGGGTGGATGGGGTGGGGAAGCTGGCACCATCAACCCCCACTTGCCAAAGACATCTCCTGCCCCGGGTTTGGGGAGAACTTGAGTCTGTTCTCCCTGCTTGTTCCTTTCTTCCTGCTCCGGCCATCTTACTCTCTTGTCTTCCCCCTTCTCCTGGGTGTCTACTCTTCCTTCCCTGCCTTGAGATTGGTATGTGCAAGCTGATTGGGCATCTGACCAGGTCAGAAGCCAGGTAGGGATGCTCAAGTGGTGGTGAAACAGCCAATAAGACAAAATGATGACACCTACTCTTCCCTTCCTTGCTGCTCAGCTCTCCTTTCCCCCAGTCCCTTCGAAGTACCTCTTCTCTCCCCTCTTCTTGTTTGTTCTGCATCCTGGATACTTTGCTCCAGCACTCTGTTTTTCCCCTTGCTCCTCCTTGCACTGTTTGCCCCCCTGTCTTTTCTTCTTCTGCTTCACTCAACGTCCCCTGGCTCTCCTCCCTGCTGCCTTTAATGTCCCAGCCCCTCAAAATTCCATCCCTCCCACAGTCCCACTTAGCTTCCCCAGCCAGCTGCTTCTGTCTGTGATTGGGTCTGAGGTGCCCGGGCTGGATCATCCCTGGGTGTTCCGGGGCCACTCAGTCAGCCTGGCCACGCCCACACACAGACCATGCAGCAGTGCCAGAACCCCACAGTCCTATATATTTAACAAACAGAAGTCACCAAGGGAAACCGGGATGTTAAAGAATGGCATGTGTTGGACCCCTAAACTGCAGCTCAACTCTCTGGTAAGAATTTTTGGTGTGCATAAAGTTGGACTCCATCAAGTCTTTTTAATGACTAGGTTCTGACTTTTCCTTATTTTAATTTCATCCACACTGACACATGCCCAGAGGGGAAAAAAAGAGAATTGCTGTTGGGAACAAAGAAACTCAACCAAGTCTGAAATCCTCTTTAGTTGGAGTGTCATTATCATTGGGAGATTTAAAAATAAGAGAAATATGGTTTATCATTATATAAGAATTGCCATTGACAAGGCTGGTAATTAGCCTCATATTATTTTCAGCATAGTTCACATCTACACATCACAAGACAGAGAATGGGTGACTTAGACAAACAGAATCCTTGTAGAAGATCATTAAGAATCCTACTGTGACATGCCACTAGCAACCTCGTTGATACAACTTAAGTCATATGCATGATTGTATGCTTTAGACGGTAGGAGGTAGCAACTTATTTCACAAAACCACAATGGTTTATACATTGATGATCACAGTAAAATCTAACAATGCTTGCTTTGTTAATGTCAAAGAAGACAGTTTAATATATGCTCATTAGAATTGTGTTTGCAGCTTGGTTTAGGGTTACTTCTATGTTTTCTAAGAGAGTGTTGTTTTTTCTTGGAGTTTACTATGGTGTGATAATTGAGCTGCCCTTGCTCCCTTCTTCCCCCCCCCTTATCTTTCCCTTTAGGAAAAGTTCAACAGAAAAGAAGCTACCCTGTGACCCTTTGAAATCCTCACCATTGCAAAAAGACTGACAGGTAGACTTGCAAATGCGTTGCCTTCTTCATTTGGTTTTTCCCAGCACAATAGGTCCTAGCCAGAGCATTTGCTGAGATTGGTATGCGCAAGCTGATCGGGCATCTGACCAGGTCAGAAGCCAGGTAGGGATGTTCAAGTGGTGGCGAAACAGCCAATAAGTCAAAATAATGACACCAACAAATGTTTCCTTAAGGTCAAGCTCAAGGATCTTTGAGTGTGTTCTGGTCTACCTTCCTCAGAGAACGCAACTGTGTGTGGTCAAGTTCGCAGCCATGGGGATCAGAGAGGCATAATGGATCTTTCAAGATGATACTGGAGTAAGGACTCAATCCTATTGGGCTGCTGTGCTCCCAGAATTCACATCCCGGTGGCACAGCATGTTGTATGGCTGTCGCAAACATGTTTTATGGCTGTCTATACACCATAGAGCACAGCTGGGCTGCTGCCACAAGCAGCAAGGACCTACTGTGTACCAGCAGCCCACCAAGGAGACCCAGCACCAGTAAGACAGCACGGGGACAGGAGGAAAGTGAGGAGTAGGCGGAACGGGGTGGGGAGGGGGAGGAACGGGGCAGATACTGGAGCAGGGAGGGGGCTGATCAAGGCTGGGAAGCGTGTGGTAGCGGCAATAGTAGTGCCACCGATATCCTATGGCGTGGCTGCATCAGCAGGGGGGATTTAGTTAAGATTGGGCTGTAAGTACAGTTAGAGAACACTGAGATTTAGACACTCATTAGAGAACTATTTTCCATTAAAGTTTTCCTGCCGTTGCCTATGTGTTTTTGCTAAGATTTGCACCTAGGTACGTCCAATGGCCACATCATTTTTCAATCCTGCTTGTTCTATTCTTTTCTCCAGGTATTATTCAACCACCCCACCCCGTTATTTTTAATATTTTTTATGTTTTAACTAACATATTTTTTATGTTTTAACTCAGTCAGACAGGCATATAAATTATCTTATAAACTCAGTCAGAACCTTGTCCCAGCCCTCTTTGACCCTTGGCTATACGCTCTTGGATAGGTTGGGGGGGGGGATTTCTCCACATGTGGGAATTCTCCACATTCTCTCAGCCTGGCTTTGTCCTTGTGGTGGCAGCAACCCATTTTGATCTTGGCATAGTGGCAGATCTGGGGAAAGGAGGGAGACACATCCCCACCAAGACCCCCCCTCCAATTGCCACATGTGGAATGATAAACAAGCACTCCTATACATTGAATAATGATTGAAAGTTCAGCAGTAAAAACAGTGTTTATGTTTGATGCTCTCTCCTTCTTTAGGGAAAAAACCTCATAGAATGCTTGTGTGTGTGTGTGTGTGTGTGTGTGTGTGTGTGTGTGTGTGTGTGTGTGTGTGTGTGTGTGTGTGTGTTTGTGTGTGTGTGTGTGTGTGTGTGTGTGTAGGGGTGAATAGTATGTTTTTCTCTTCTTTGTTTTGTGCACAAAGGTTTAAATGTTAATCTTCCCATTGTGGGCTGTATGGTAAATTTTCTTCTTTCCGGATAGAAAACAGGAATAACAAACATGCACTTTGACTTATTTACAAGGCAGAAAGTAAATATTCCTTTGTTTTGTAAATGAATTCCTCAGCCTGTATTTGTCTCTATTGTCTTGACAGTGGTCTTTGCTCATATGGGGTTTGTCAATTTGCAGAAGATCTGCAATTTGCCTCTTCCTGAGCTGCACTTGATCCTCTGAGTGAAGAGTGCTTCCCCTAAAGCCCGCAGGAGCACATCCAAGAAAGGGGACCCTTCTGGACCTCTGTTCTACCAGGGGGAGAAATCCAAAATTCAATCCAATCTTCTGGAACTCCTTCTTGAGCACCTGAGGCAAATTCTTCACCTCTGTCTCTGGAGCTAAAAGCGGAGAGGAGGTGTACCCATTGAATACAATGGGCGGTAGACCTTGCCTCCATGAGAGACCTGGTTTATTATACACACATACACACACGCATTTTTATCAAAATAAAATAAAATAATGTTATGAATATTTGTGTTGTTTTCTATTAACCTAACATAAGGAAAATATTAAACTGAGACAAGACAATAACAACTAGGTAAGCTGGGCCTACCTTAGCCTACCCTGAATTCTATCCCTGATAGAAAGCATCACTTTCATTCTGGATAGACTTTGTTTGCCCTTGGTGACATCATCACAATGATTGACTCTGATTGACTATGAAGTATCATGACATCATTATTGTCAGCACATGGTTCCTGGTTTGTTGGGATTAGTATGGGCAAACCTCCCATTTCAATTTGGAATTGGGATAGGAAAACTATGCTATTTTCCAAAAACATTGAAAAATAGCTCAGGCTGAAATCTTAAGCACACTTTCCTGGGAGTAAGCTTCATTGAACAAAATGGGACTTAATTCTGAGTAAACATGAATAGGATTCTGCTGTCAGTTATTTCTGAGCACAATTCCCAAGCCAGTTTGAATGCCATCGCTTATCCCTGTGATGTATCTGGAAGGACACTTGGGTCAGAAGAATCCCACACGGGCCCCCAACGTTCTCACCTGGCACTGACATCTTCTTCTGCAGCTGTTGTGGACAGGACCACAGCAACAGAGGTGGCAGGGGCGGAGGTCTCTCTTTTTGTCCATGCTCCTTTGTCCTTCCAGGATAGATCACGAACAATGATGGCATCAGCTAAGAGGGTGTGAAAAAAGATGTCTTCTGCCCAACCCCTCTCTGGCACTTGTACGCTGATGCTGCTACACCAGTGTTTTAAGGAACCTGACAAAAGGAGGGAGGAATTCTTCTCTGGCTCAGATTACAATCTTTTCACACATGTGTCAAATTAATATTCCAACATTGCAACTGGGTAATTGCAAGGTTTGGCGATATCACTATTTGGGATTATAAGTCCCAACCTAGTTACTTTACATAGTAAAAAAGCCCAAACGGAGGGAACAAAATGGCATCCAGCGTAACAACAGATCAGCTTTGATCAGGCTTGAAACAGGATGAACATTTGGAGTAGGTGGGAGGCATCTGGAGTGACATTCAGTCCCACAAAGCAAACCTTTCATACCAGAATATTGCCATGGGAATATTCGCTGCAACTGTAACTGCACTTTACAGCATTCTTTGCAGATAAGCCATTCCTCAGAGCACACCCCATTCACAATAATGATAATGAAATGTTATTAGTTTAACAGGAACAATAGCAAATACATAGTTTTGATAAAGAACATTTTAGCCAAAGGCCAACAAAGTGATAAGTGCACTTAGCCATTGGTGGCAATTCGGATTTCATTTTGTAGTGGACTGTGACCTTTAAGCATAAATTGCTTCACAAGCATTACTGAAGATACAATGACAAGAACCCTATAAGGTAGTCCGGTGGCAGCACTGGATGGGGTGCAGAGCTGTATGTGGCGCATGGCGCTGCAATGCACTATGTATGTAACCCGTCCCACCCGCTGTCGGAGCCATTTAGGCCAGACGATGACAATGTGCAGGAGCTCAACAGAGTCTCCTGCATGTTGCCATTGCTACCCCAAATGTCTCCAATGGTGTTTGGGAGGGGCTACTTACACAGCGCATTACAGCATCATGCACCACTTACAGCTCCGCACCCTCTCCAACAATGCCACTGAAGTAGTCTAGTATTTGTCTTCTCGGGGCTGCAAATGGAGGGAAAGCTTAGAGCAGCTCATGGACTCATGATGACTGAGAAGAGATTAGAACCTGGAAAATTTCCACCATGTATCTTATACTTTCTGCACCACTGGCTCACTGGTGTCCAAGTTTGGACTCATGTTCAAATTCACCACTTTCCCCACTAGATACAGCACTGATCTTGTTCTGGGGCATGATATTCTGGGGCCATCTTACTTTCTGTTTTCAAAAACATTCTTTTAGTTGAACTTTTTCCATTTATCTTCTAAAGATAACACTTACCGTACTTAACAGAAGGATAAGATTGAAATAAACAGGAATATAAACATTCAGAGCAAGCAAGAACACAATTACATCTCGCTTATGTTTCAAATCTGAGTGAATAAGGATTGCATTTCAGAGATCTGATCCCCTGTCTCGTCCCATCTTCCCACTCGCTGTATTCTGTCATCTGATCTCTTAAGGTCTGCAACAATCTTTTCCAACCATCTTCGTGTTGTGAATGAAGCAAAGTGAATTTTCCGCTCCTGTTCTCCCCAGTATAGCCAAATAGCTTCTCACTATGTATTGTTTTATATATATATATATATATATATATATATATATATATATATATATATATATATATATATATATATATATATATATATATATGGATGCATGAGTCAGTTCCCAACATCCTGCCACACTTGAGTGTGACCAACCAACAGAATCCAGGATAAGGCTCTGCTGATGAAGAAGGGACAGGTTTGATTCTCATGCTGGGGTCATTAGATCATCAGGAGCAGGAAGCAGGTTTCATCCCACAACCCAGTGGTACCCACAGCTGTGTATCCATTTCATTTTGCCCATATAAATGAATTGTTTCCATTCACTCCCCAAACTCTCTCTCCTTCCACCACCTCCTTCATTAACTCCACGGGAGAGCAGGGAAGCAGAGAAAGCAAAATAGTTGTCAAGGGAGGAGCAGTAGTTGCAGAGGCTTCTAGGATGCATCACATGCCCAAGGCCATTATTGGGCTTGCAAAGAGGTGTTTACGCAAACGTTGAAACTAGCCTAAAAGAAACATACGGTGGGAAAAAATTGTCCTATCAAGTGACTTGTAATGGCTCACAGCTTTGCAAGGGCCTTTCTAGAGGGCCGGCATTGTTCTACCTTCTAGTTTTAGGAAAACAGGGACAGGTTCCACCATTGTGTGGGTCTACAGCCCAATAAGTCCTCACTTAAAAGTCATTTCATTTAAAGTTGTTTTGTTTAAAGTTGATGGGAAAATGTCATGGGAACTTTTACATTTCTCAATTAGCCTATGGTAAATTGGTTTCATTATAAGTCGCTTCGCTTAAAGTTGCAATTTCCAAGAAGAACCTATTGACAACTTTAAGTGAGGACTTGCTATACACACATTCCTGGGAGTAAGTCCCATTGAACACACACACACACACACACACACACACACACACACACACACACACACACACACATATATATATATGTCGATCGCAAGGTCAGCAGTTCGATTCCTGCGACGGGGTGAGCGCTCATTGCTTGGCCAGCTCCTGCCAACCTAGCAGTTCCAAAGCATGTTAATGCGAGTAGATAAATAGGTTTGTACCGCTTGCAGGAAGGTAAACAGCGCTCTGTGTTCCAGCTGCACGCTACGCGCTGCGGCAAGTAGAGTCATGCCGGCCACATGACCGCGGAGGCGTCTTCGGACAACGCTGGCTCTTCGGCTTTGAAATGGAGATGAGCACCACACCCTAGAGTCGGACACGACTGCACCACTGGACCATATATATAGTCCAGCTTCCTGTATCTTACAGTGGCCATACAGATGCCTCTAGGATGACACAACAAGATACCTTTTGTCCTGTCATTACTTTGCATCTGGTATTCAGAGATAGGCTACCTCTAAAAGCTGAAATTTGCACACAGTCATCATGACTTTTAACCTGTGATGGACTTTTCCTCCAAAAATCTGTCCAATACCCTTTTAAATGCATCTAAGCCAGGTGCCATCACCACATCCTGTGGCAAGGAGTTCCACATATTAATTATGCGCTGAGTAAAGACATATTTCCATTTATCTGTTCTAACTCTCCCGCCAGTCAGCTTTGGTGGATATCCCCTGGTTCTGGTGTAAATGATTGAAAAGATGCTCTGCCAACCCACTACTCAGAGCAAGTTTGGTTTAGTTTAATCAATTGGCTGGGAGAGGGCTTCTGACTGACACTGGCTCTGATTTGGGCTTATGACTGACACTGGCCCTAATTTTGACTGCGGTCTTGCTTTATAGTGTTGTTAGCATCATGGATAATCCAGTCCTCACTAGAGTGCCTTAGGTTTCCTACTTTTTGCCTGGAGATATCCAGGAAGCAACACAAAGCCTTTAATAGGACTTAATAACAGCCTTTGTGTTCTATCACACCCTAGGTCAAAACCCCTAGAACTTCAACTTATGTGGCTGATCATGTGGGTGACTGCAGCATTTAATCAGAAAGGAAAGAAAAAACCAAATCCCACTAAAACTGAACATTTTTATGTATGTGGATCATCTAGTCAGGAACAAAGTTTTTTTTTGTGTGTATGTGTTTTAATGTGGTATTTATGGACTCTCCCAAGGACAACCACACTGTAAAGGGAATAGTGTCTCCATATAATAAACACAAATCAATGTGCTTAAGGCACTAACTGGCAATTTTGATTATGGGCATTAACATTTCCACAGAGGAAATATAATTACAAGGAAAGTAACATTTTTAATGCTTACTTTGTGCTTTTTGACCTGGGTTTCAATGTAGGCGAGATCCAGGAAATTTTGATCAGCATATATGAGTGTGTGTGTGTGTGTGTGTGTGTGTGTGTGTGTGTGTGTGTATTACATTTCTGGCGAGCAACAGCAGTTACATAGATACTAATTACTAGTTGGTAAAGTCAGTGGAGGAGAAGTAAATTCAAAGAGAAAAAAAATCTAGCATATATTTTTTTTCCTGACTTCACATAATATGAGCCATTACGATTATGCAGTTATGCACAGCTCACCGGTTGTGTGCATAATTTATCCAAATGGCCTGGGTGACATCCAGAGTATCCAAATCATTAGACATTCTTTATAAAATGGGAGTATTGTTGACTTACAAAGGTGTTTCAGGGACGGAGGACAAACAGTGGATTTAGACCTTTGCCTTTGATTCTACTCCATTATTTCCAAGGCAAGATGGTAATCTCTGTTATAATGAGATGCCACAGGTCTCACTCCTAATTCTAGGTTTATCATACTCCTGCACCACTCGCAACAAGGTGAACATGGAGATCATCAGGGAGAGAAGCTGATAAGCTGAACATACCGTGTAGCACTGTCAGCTTGGTCAAACTCAGCTTGTCCACATCTTATGTTCTTGAACCAATAGATGCAAAGCTGGGAAAGAAGACCTGGAAGGTATGTAGAAATTGAGCCTGAAAAGGAGGAAAAGTGAGCCTCTCAACTTCAGAAAGGCCAATTGTGCTGAGCGGGGAGAAAAAATGAGAAAATATGGGATGGAAGAACCAGGAACTAAGGAGCTCAGCCCTCTCTCGACAACTGAAATGCAAGAGACAGATTACTAGGAAGGAATGATGCTGATGATGTTCTCAAATAAAGAGCTTGTAGTAAGAATTTTCACTTCTTGTAATACTTTTTATTACAAATTGGGCACCCTCCCCTTGAAACTTTTGCTCCATTTGAAATTAATAATAATAAGTATTTCAATACTTCTCTCATTAACTACTGGAAGGAACATACTTTCACAAATGATGCATTCTAGACAAAGAAACAGAGACACGTGGGAAAACACTCTGTAACTGAAATGTCTATGACAGTCTGGTTTGATCAGATGGGCAGCACAATAGGATTCCAATCCTCACTGCCTCACTGCCTCACTGGCGGAACTAGTATTCTGCCAGCATTAACTACCTTGCGGAACCATGTACTGATGTACTGATCTAGCTAAGATGATGGGGGAGGTGGGATGGGACAGGGTGGTGGTGGAACGGGGGAAGGGGTGGGAGGAACGGGGAGGCGATGGGGTGGATCAGGTTTGGGAAAGGAGTGGGTTTGGTAGCTGCGGTGCCTGCAATATCCAAGCACCCTTCACGGACCCAATTCCCCAACCCAGGCCCAGATGGACTTGCACCAGCGAAATCGCTGGCACAGATCCGAGTAGTCCTGGCCAGGCCTTGGAGGCTTACCCTTATCTAAAAGAGACCTTTGTGACCCCCCCCCCCCGCAGGATGCAGCACAAGCTGTTTTGGCATGGCTGCATTGGTGGGGGGAAGGGTAGGATTGGGCCCCTGGTCAGTTACTGGATGCAGAAAATCAGTGATAAAGACTTGATGAGAATGCGAAAAGGTTTTCCTTAGACCAAAGATGAATGAATTAAATTGTTATAAGCTGCCTCAGAAAAAGAAAACAGAACGTCAAAACACAGTAGTAAAGGGGGAAGTAAAACCCATCAAGAGTTTTACTTTTGACATGCTTAAAAAACTTGTTATGATTTAGAGCTAGTTCTAAGTAAGATTTGCAAACCATGGGAGAATCCTCCTGTAGTGATTCCCATGGCTGCATTTACATGCAATGGAGCAGCCTCTTAGCTTGCTTACGGTTGATCTTTCGAACTGCAATTGTCCAAAAATCCAGTCTACAAAAATGGATGAGGTGTGAATTGGCTATTTATATGAAGCATATTTCATACAAATAAATCAATCCAAGACCCACCCCAGGGCTGCAAATGGTTACATCGGAAAAGGCTCATAGCCAGGTCAATGGACCAACAGTGTCCATGTGATGCATTGCTTCCAACACATGCGCGCGCGCACACACACACACACACACACACACACACACACTGCACAATTCTGTGCAGAATTAGGTGCACTTTTGGCACTTTTGTGGCACCAGGAGAGCAAGTAGCATTGGTGTTGCGGCTGGCACCGCTTACTGGGCCATCCCACATGACCTGCACCACCGGACACAGGTAGTTACTGTGCTGGGCAGTGGGAAGGGCGGGCCAGAGTGCACGGGAGGGGGCAATTGGCCGAGCCAGCCCAGGAGGTGGGCATGGATATCGGCGGCGTGCTCCTCCATATCCCCATCCCCTTCCTGGGTCGGCCTTACACGGCCTTCCCAGATGCGCACCAGCTAAAGAGCTAGCGCGAATCAAAGGAGGCCCATTGGAGCCTCCGGTGCTTACACTGGTGGAAGGAATGTCCCCTACGAATGTCCCCTAACGAATGTCCCCTACCATGAAGCTGTGCCCTGGCCATGCTAGCACGGGCCGCATCCTGCCTAGGATGTAGCGGCCGGCCATTTTGGCTGGCCACCACATCTTAGGCAGGATCAGGCTGACACACACAGAACCTATACAATAAACCCACCATTTGGACTCAAAAACATTGTGGTCGTGTACTGTTTTTTATATATGGGAAAATTCCTACTTTGAAAGGATGTTTTTCTTTTCTTTTTTCAAGTTCCTTAGAATCTATCATTTGCAGATCTTAAAGTACATCACCAATTGCATTGCTCCTTTGTACTGATATGCCAGGCAAAAGAATGCCTGGTTTTTTTATTATTTATTTTGACTTTATTTTGTCTTATTTTCACTTGGGAATGATCAAACCATTTATTTCTTGACTTTGCGAGAGTCATTGTGATCAGGATCTGAATATTCTTAATCATAAGCCTAGAACCAGGAGTCCTTTGTAATATTTTAAGCCCAACTGAAGTTATAATGAAGAACTAAATCCTACACAAATATAAATAATTAGAATGGCAGCACAGAATATTTCATAACATGCAGCAGTTATGCACTACCCTGTAAATGTTGTGTGATTTTAATACTACATGTCAGATCTTCTAATTTATTAACTAGTACATTAAAAAAACTCCATTCCCTTTCCCACTGTTTTATATTAACATTTACTCATTTGATTCTTCTCATCTTTTACTTAACAATATTCATGTTTTTCTCCCTCTTTTTATTACTCCCACTATTCTGTCTATCTTTCCATACTTTTTCTCATCACTCCCAAGGTGAATGGTCCCACCAAAATTCATATTAATTAATACCAAATGTTCTCTTTCCTTTATGTCTGTGCAGTACACTAGAGTAGAGTCTTGCAAAAATTCACAGATGTGTTTTTTATTTGCAGTTTGTTCCATTCCCCGTTCCCTCTTACACACACATGTGGACTAGTCACATGATGCCTCATTCATCTATCACCCTCTCATACACATGTCCATTCACACTGCCTCTTAATTACCAATAGTGCTACCTCTTTCCTTCTTTGCACCTTTTTCAACAGTCTATCTGTCCCAGATGAACAGAGACTAGTCTGAAAAGATGGGTTTGGAAACTAGTAAAGGCATTGCAAAGTCTAGTGGTTTATATCCCTTCCATTCTTCAATCCTTCTTTTACATATGATCCTTTGAGCCCCCACTTGGGTTCACATTAACATTTTTTCCCACCTAAGCACCCTAGTCCTAAACATATCCACTTAGAATTAAGCCCTACATAGTTCCAAACAAGTGTGCTTATGACTGCGGGCTCAAAACATGACTGTAATAACACTGTGATGAAAATGATGGGCACTGATGCACCTCCAATCTGATGCACCATATGCATTCGACAAACCAGTGTTGCTTTGTATTCTTTCACTAGTGTCTGCACCATCCATGAACAATGACCATGGGCAGGAGGTGTGGCCTGGAAATTGAGCCGGGGCCCTGCCTGAAGAAGCTAAGAAGGGTCAACCTTGGTTTCTCACGTGAATGGGAGATAGAAGCTGCTGATGGACCTTGTGAAGACACTGAGAAGGCACCGTGAAAGGGTGGAATGCGGAGTCAGCTAGAGAGATAATAACTTGACAACCATATGAGAGCAAACTGCGGTGAACTGTGAAGCTGGGAAGTGCAGAGCACAAGCCAGAAGGAGGGCTGCACTTGGAAGGGAAACATCTGGGGTATGGAAGGTTCTATACATGAATAGAACAATATTGTAAAAACCCTTATCAGGTCTAGGATAGCTTGCCTATGTAAACCATCTTGACTACTCTGATGAGAAATCTGATGATGAGAAAGGCAGTATATAAACAAACAAACAAACAAACAAATAAAATGACCTACACAGGATTAGGAGTGGTGCCAGTACACGGGTGTACCATGCTATACTATACCTTTTAAAAACAGGTAGAAATGTTATTACCAAATGCACCAAATGGAAGTGCTTGACTACTAGAAACTGATGTGTGCTCCTCCTTATGGACATGAATTAATAAGTAATGCTTTTAAAGTAAAATTATAATCTATATTTTTGTACACCTTTCTCTGTTTTGAACAATAGAAGCCCTGAATAATGTTCATTTGTAAGTGACGTATATCAGAGCAGCCGTGTGTCAAGCTATTGGTGACAGTTTTTTTTAAGTTGGTTCAGATTGAGCCTTTAAAAAAAGGTGCTTTAAAAATAAAAAACACACAGGCTACGTAACATAAGTAGGAGCTTACAGCACAATCCTATGCATGTCTATCAGAAGTATGTTCCGGCTTACACCCAGGACAGCATGTCTAGGATTGTAGCTGTAATTATCTGAGGCCAATCAAGTCCTCCTAGTAATCAAAGAGGACTGAGTTCATCAGTGACCCCATCCAATGGAAAGGTAAAAGGAGAGATGATTCCGGAAACCTAGGCAATCAACTGGAAACATTATGTTGACAAAATGCAATGTGACTGAGGTTGGCGACTGCTGATTAGGTCTCTACTAGGAGAAGAGCAGGACAGGCAAACCCTGTCACTCCCACCACAACCAAATCTCTGGATAGCAATAGAGACAGTTCCACAGCTGCTTGTAGGGCTTCCAGCCAAAGGGGAAACTATCGTGCTGTCAAGAGATCCAGATGCTGCCGCCGCCGCTGTG
Organism: Plestiodon gilberti rubricaudatus; assembly: GCA_026170595.1. Taxonomy (NCBI): domain Eukaryota; kingdom Metazoa; phylum Chordata; class Lepidosauria; order Squamata; family Scincidae; genus Plestiodon; species Plestiodon gilberti. The sequence continues at coordinate 32,386,777 of JANXHW010000004.1, forward strand.
GAAGAAAGCGGTGCCAGAGGTTGTCATGTGGGTACTACAGTTGCCAAACTGGAGTGCTTTGGGCCACAGCTGTTGCCTTTGTTGCTGGAAAAGCATGGAGCACAAGATGCATAATAACAGTGCCAGCACGGTGGGAGGTAGTTCCCAAGTTAACACTCAAGTGGTATGGAGGGCAGCTCTTGATTAACTGTGTAGCTGTCATGCTCAATTAGAAGAAACAGTTGCACCAATAAAACTTAAATTTGCAACTGTGTCACTCTCAAGACAACCCAGTTGACGTGCTGTTCTTAGATTTCGAATGAGTGGGGACCGGATGTCTGGATCTCGGTTTCAGAGCAGTCGACACAAGAAGAACAAATGCAACACAAATCATCATTCATTTGCTTTTTGTTTAAAGGAACAAAAGGTTGGGTATATTCAGTAATGAAAATCCGGAATCCATCCTTTTAATACAACAAAGAGCTTATCATAAGGAACAAAGCCAAGCAAAATATTCTTCTCTGGGTTTGGATAGCTTATCGCCAGTAAGTTACCTTTTTTTCCCCATTCAATTGAAATATGCTGCGCCAAGGAATGTGCTATATAACCAAATCAGGAGCAAGGGTACCATCTCTGATGTTGTGGAGGGAACAAAATCCTTTCAAGAGGCCAAGATTTGCTCTTGAATACATGCATGCAAACACACACACACACACACACACACACACACACACAGAGAGAGAGAGAGAGAGAGAGAGAGAGAGAGAGAGAGAGAGAGAGAGAGAGAGAGAGAGAGAGAGAGAGAGAGAGAGAACACATTTTAAGATAATTTTATGTGGTTACTTTTGTATACCTCATAGTAGCCAGAAAAGAACAATCACATGTCGTCTGTAACACAGTGAGTAGGAAGGAGAGAGTGCCTGGGCCACAATCTGGCCCTAACAATGTTAAGTGGATAAACATTTGTCTTGATTTTTTTTTTCACTGTATGTTTGAAGATTAGCACTGCAATTCTATGTACACTTTCCCTTGAGGAAATCCCACTGAATTCAGCGGGACCTACTTCTGAATAAGCATGCTTAGGATTGCACTACTAATCTTGCAATGTCACTATAAGAACAAAACACAAAAAGCCAACATCTTTCTCATTGGAGTTATTTATCATTGCCTTTCTTCAGCCACACTTCCCAGCTTTCTGCGTTTACCAGCCTTCTCATGCCAACCTTCATTCATTTGTTTCATGTACATCATCCCTGCTTCCCTATATCATGAAGACAGAACCAGCAGTGTGAGCATATCCATATCCTCTGGCTACTGACTCCCTATACCCAATGGGAAAAGACTTATTTGCATATGCATATGCATATGCATGCATGACTCAACATTTCATCTCATCACTTGAAGCTATCACTCCATAGGTGGTGCCAGAGGAGGGATGAAGGGGGGGAAAGCACCCCCCCCAGACAAGCAGCTAATGCCTGCCATCCCCCATTCCTGGACCCTGTACTAACTTAAAGGAAAGATACTTTTCACATGCTCAGAGTGCATTTCTTTCATCCCATCAATCATATTGTATATACAATAGCATCCATATGCATGAAGAGCAGCTCCCCAGTGGGCTCAGTTCCATTTATGTTTAGGATGGGGGCATTAATATGAAAGATTTCTAGAAGAAGTATAACATGTGGGACAACATTTCCCCTTCCCCGAAATGCACTTTGCTTTGCCCCTTCTGAGCCCCCACTTTTATCCTGGTGCTGCCACTGCATCACTCTGGACTGGTTGGCACAGTCAAGTTTCTCTGTAGATGCATGTTGACCCGTCACGATCACAAGCATGATATGTTTCCCCAGTAAACACATCCTCCTTCCTAATCACATGGGAGATTTATCTGCCAGGACCAGCTCCCTCCAGGAAGTTTATACAGGCATGAAGATACCCACAAAACGATGAAGTTGGATATATGCATTCTTGTCTACATATTATGGTAGCAGCAGGAACAGATCTTCATGTAGATGCATTTTTTGTTTTGTTTTTGGGCATCACATGTAATGTAAGAAGCAGCCTGTATACAGCTCATTTTCTCTGAACTGAAAAGCCACAGCTATGTAACCTCTGATTATCTGACAACGAACGTTTAGCTTGATTCAAAACGGAGTGATCGTTTAGCCAAATAAAATAATGAGCAAATTCCTGCACACAATTTAGAACTGACCATGAAAGATTATTCATAGGCTAGCAGAAGATTGCACTGAGGTTCTCCTCCCCTGTTACGTTTGGAGGGAAGAAAAAAAGTTTTCCCATGTTACACAGAAAGGAAAGGGGTGGGGGAGAAGATAGATGTGGCTAAGAATTTCACTTTTCACAAACCTTGGCAATGATATGCAGGAGTTCTGTGCTGCATCGGTGCATGATAAGTTGTGAACTCTAATGCTTTGAAAGATGAGAGCAGGATGTACCTTTTTGTGCTTACGCTGGAAATCTGAAACCCTCATTATTTCTGCATTTGTTAAAATATGGCTCCCTGTTCAACATACAGACAAAGCACGGGGCTTTGATAAAACCTGATCTACATTCAGAGATCTGCTGTGATCTAAGCTTTTCTCAAATAGCACATTGCAGGAAGCAGAGGAATTGCAGGAAGCACTACAAGAGGATCACATCTTTTAACAGGCCCTTTTTACTCCGTTTTCCTTCACATCTTTCAATTGTGCAGTTGTTGTGTTTGCTTTAGGAGTGTCTTGGCGGCACCTTGGTGGCTTATTGCCTCTTTTGTAAATAGTTTGCACTGTACATCTTCTGTGCTGATTTCCTGAATTAATATTCATGATCCTTTTTTTCCCAAGCTGCAGTTCCACTGTCGATGTTTGTTTTGCTGTCGTTCTCTCAGATTTATTTTAACAAAAATAACAGAGCATTCTCCTCGCTTGGCTAGGGCTGAAGATATCACAAGCACATGGTAGCAAATATTATCCCTGACTCAGCAGCCATATGTTTCTTGCCATGCCATTGTTTGCTATCTGTATTTTAAAGCAATACTGCCTCTTTCTTCTCCCCTTATTCTGAACTGAAACAAAGGTGGAACCATACAGGTCCAGATATACCACATTTCTACACAGACTGCAATGCAAAATGTTAACTTTTACAGTGGCATTAGTTCAATTTCCTCTATTTGGACTGGGAAATGCCTCAAATAGCGTGGTGAATTTTTAAATGCTATGAATGGAAAACGTGCATTTTTTTTAAGTTTCCCACCATGAACTGTTAACTGTAACTAAATACGAACCCATATCCCTTCTGGGCTTAGCTACAACTCTCCACGCCACCACTTCATTCAGACAAATAATTGTATGCATAGCGGTTGTGTAGCTACCCAAAGCATGTTTCTTTCTCTTCCGTTAGAGCTACATCAAAGGACATGAGGGCCCACTGGCATTGCTAGAGGTGGGGCGGAACGGTGAGTCTTGTACAACGGTATCCGCTCCGTTCCATAGTGGCCCCGCCCACTCACCGTTGGAACCAGTCGAGCGACGAAGGCAACATGCAGGAGACTCCCTGTGCATTGCCTTCGACGCTCGGACTGGTTCCGACGGCGAGTGGGCGAGGCCACCATGGAACGGAGCGGTTACCACTGTGCAAGACTTACCATTCTGCCCCACCTCTAGCAATGCCAGTGTGGGGGCCCCATACAGTAGAACATTGTAGAGCCTGAAATTGGTTACCTTGGCAACAAGCCCAACCAGAAAACGTTGGGCAAATATTGAAAGTAATCTAAAGCAAATATCAAAAGATCGCTTTGGTTCCAGATTGCTATGGTTCCAGAACAAGCAAAGGGCCTAAAGACCAACTTATTCCAGGTTACACAACCCTTCCTTTGGGTTACTGTTTAATACCAATTGCAGCTATATGTAGAAAAATGTTCAAATCGATAGATAGGACAGGGATGCCACCACTGGCAGCTCTGACTGAAGCTATTCCTGGAGACTTGAACCCAATCCTGGAGGTTTGGCAACCCTGCCAGTGAGTGGGGATTGAGAGAAGGCTGGTCCTATCTTTATCAGTGAGAGATCCAAAGCAGCAGTAGCTTCGGGCTCTAGAAATGCACAGCTGCTGTTTTGCTAGGACACCCTGGCTAGCATGTGCACACTGCCCTCTCTTTCCATTGTCACCCACATCTCTTGTTGGAAGGAGTATCAGGTCCACCACTTGTTCTTTCACTGCTTGGTGGTGGAGACCTCTATTTGCCTCTTACCTTCCAGTGAACCATCTCACCAGTCACTGATGAACAGGTTGGAGGGGGTGGATATCAGTGGTAATGGTGCATGCTGGACAGTGGCGTAGCTAAGGGCCCCCCTGAGGGCCCAGGCCTCTGGGGGGGGTGTTCCACAGGGGGGGTGCCATTTAATAATAATAAATAAATTTATTATTTATTGAATTATTTATTGAATTTATATCCCACCTTTCTCCCTCATAGGGGGACCCATTTTTATTAGGGTGTGTACTGTACTGTAAGGGTCTGGGGGGATGAAATGCTACATTTCTGTGAATGTTTTTGGATTATTAATTAATTATTATCATAGTTAATATTATACTTAATGAGTTTGTTGGGACTCGAGGGGGGGTGCAAAAATTTCATGGGCACCAGGTGTACCGGACCCTAGCTCCTCCTCTGATGCCAGATCTTATCTCTGATTTTCTAGCTCACCCTGCCCCCTTCCTCTCCTTGGATGTATGCCAACAAAATAGCTGGTCTGGGTCTGAGACCCATAGGCAGCTATAAGGCCTACCCAGAGTTTTTTATTTACCTCTTGTTGATTTTCTGGTCCTCCCCCCCCCCATAGCATAGCAGCATGTACTCTGTATGCTATAGTGTGGCGAGGCATAGGATTGGACTGTGGGTATAATTAATATCATCCTCTTTTGCAGCTGCAATACTTCCCTTATCTGAGTCTATTCCATGGTGTCCTGGGTTCAGCAGTCCTTTTTTTGTAAGAGTAATCTATTTTTTTTCTACCTTACTAAGGAGGCGCATTTTAAAAGATCCTGGGAGGGGGGTGCTGGTGGTGGAGGGGAAAGATAGACCCTTTGTTCACATTGGAAAATCCAAATAATTACACAACAGCACTTTAGCTGATTACAAGCAAGGAGTAAAATTAATTGCTTTATGTATGGTGCTCACAAACACTCTCCTCAGCTTCCAGCAAAGCTCTCAAGCACTTAAAATATTTATGCCCTCATCCTAAGACTTGCTGTACCAGCAATTAAGTGTTTAGGATGGGATATTCCAAGCTGCTATGTAAATAACAATGTCACATAATGTGTGATATCAGCAGTACATGGGACGTTAGGCTGATGTTGCAAGCAGATATAGATGTGCAAACAAACATTTGGATTAGAGGGTCAGCCGCATATTAGCTCAGTATCTTTTAATTGATTAATCAATCAAAAACAATCAATGGTCATTACAGAATCATAATACAATTCACAAGCATAGAAGTTGGGGGGCAAGGAACCAGGAGGCTGTTAGAAGCTGTGTCATACTGTAAGATGGGGCAGCAGCGGTGGTAAGGAAGCAAAAAAGGATGAGGCTGAGTGAGACTTTCTTTTCAGATGATGTTAAATCAAAATAGAGGCTCCGTTGGCAGCTTCCTTTTTATAGCACATACTAGCCACAGGAGGATTTTAGCTGTGACTGTGTTATGAAGAGAAAGGGTTAAATATCTCCTCCCCATGCACCACAGCCCTGATCCTGAATGCCCCCAACTGCTACTTAAAACATACACCAAACTATGTCTTAAGTAACTTAATAACAAGGTCGGGGGGACAGAATGGGGAGGCAATGGGCGCGGATTGGGTCTGGGAACGGGTGAGTTTGGGAATGCCCCCCCCTGCAGGATGCAGACATAGCCTTTTTGGCATTGCTGCATCAGTGGGGAGGGGGAGGATAACTGATGATTATCAATGATGAACCTCAATCATTAATTGATTATTTCATCTAATTATTCCATTGCCTTCTGAAGTCTATGGCTCTGATTGGCGTTCTGTAATCAGAGGCAGAGATAATTTTAGGAAACGGTTTCAAAAGGGCAGCTTTTCATTGGTGATAATGCTTAAAATGTACAAAAAGAAGAGAGATGTGGTGCATCAGGCAGACAAGCACAGACATCTGCATAAGATTCCTTTGGTCACGTTTGCAACCTGTGGCTCTGTATATCGGACATGGCAGGAAGTGGGAGAAATGGTCAAGGTGCACATTGTAAATCAGGGAGAGTGCTGCCTGAAATAATATGATGCTGATGTTGCTCCTGATTCTGTACAGACTCTGACCCAGTGATTGCATTAGCAATCACACCTGTTCATGTTGCAGACTGTACGGCTCAGCAGCACATCTATGCACATTTCATGCACACACAGCTAACCTAATGCACAGAACAGATCACACAGATGGATGTCATCAGCAAATATCCAATGTCAAACCAACGCCTAGTTTTACCCTGTGTATTCAGATCCTTAATCTTTTGCTGGGTCTCACATGTTAGTATTTCTCCAGGTATAGAAGTAACGATTAGTAAGTTGGTTTGTTGTTTCCAAGTATCATCAGCCAAAACAACAATATCTGATCCGCTGTGTTTTGCTAGTTGGTTTCAGAGGATCGTCTGGTAACAATTAATACTACCATAAAAAGAAAATAACAGGGAAAAACATGCACACAAATTGAAAGCAGATATCTGAATGTTGTTGTCCCACAAATTTAGATCAACCACACGTCTGCCTGGAAACTTGTAACCAGCATTCATGAGCGATGTTATAATCTAAAGTGTGGTAGAGGAACGACAGCAGCGTCTGTTTGTGCTTTCTGGAATTAATACATATGTGCAGATAATTAAAAGAACAATAAAAATACACAAAATGAACATACACAGAGGGAAAGTTTAAACATCATCCAAATGTGTCATATGGCAAAGCTGTGTGGAAATAAAATCTTCCAAGTTACTGGCAAACTGTCTTTCTGCTAGTCCCAGAATGCTGCGATTTCTGCTTATGTAGGAATCTTTTTTAGCTAAACTGTCTGTGTACAGCTATGTTTTCTGTGTAAAACTTCTTTTGGGGTCAAATGTAGATGTCTATGGCACTATGCACTCTACTTCATTGGGTTCCTAAAAATATCTCCCACACAATATACATAAAATATGTATTACAAATATTTTCTAAGCCATCTTGATGAAAATTTATCAAGTGGCATCAGATATTTCGAATGTTAGAGGGAAGGAAAGGGTTTTTTTTACGTCCCGAGGCCAATCCAATGTTAAGTATTTTTAAATCCCATTGATTTCAGTGGGAGAGTAAAGCACATATTCTCCCATTGAAATCAATGAGACTTTTATTATGTTCATAGTTTGTCCAATGATGCAAGAAGTGAACTAATCATACAACAGTCAATTGTAGTTATTCCGATATTTTCCCAAGGGGAGGAGATAAAGACAAGAATGGCTTATGACAATCCTTAAATGTAGCCCTCTATTATTACCGGCTGCAAATCAAGTGAAGTCATGGCAGAGATCTAAAAACAAAAGAGCTTATCCAGAAACGGACAGAGAATGAGACCCACAAATGCAGGGACTACAGATGCAAAAGCAGATGCAGAGGGATCACAATGACACAAATGCAGAGAGAGCCAAACAGAGAGATTCGCAGACTCAAAGAGACATTCACAGTTGCAGAGAAAAAGCCACAAACACAAAGAAAGAACTACAGGCACAAAGAAAGACAGAGAGACCCACAAATGCAGAAAAACCCTACTTGGCAGGTGTTGTTGCAATACTTGCCAATAAATCACTTTGTAATTTCAACCAAACCCTCATAACTTAGGGATACACAAGATTTTCACTGAACTAGCTAGGAGAGCAACCCCTCCCCCCCAAAAAAATTGTAAACTGGCAAGAGAGAAAATGAGGGTATATTTTGAATGGGCAGAAATATGGTCAGAAGCAGAGAAAATAAGCCCTGTAAAGCAAAGTCTTTAAATTCCTCTGATTCAGCCATTATTGACGACGTAATCCTGCCTAACTATAAACCAGCAGACCTAGCGCTCTGCCGGTCTAGGGTGTTGCAAAGGTGCCATAAGGCATGTTTTTGACACCCAGAGAGTAAGCTGCATTGGCACGGAGGCCAGCACCGCTTACCAGGCCGCGGAACTTACCCATCTTCGGCTGCCACAGGTAAATCCCACACCGGTCGGTGGGAGGGCAGGATGGGGTGCTGAGGGAGGGGGGCCATTGGGGTCAGGAATATCAGCGGCGATAACCTAGGTCCCTTCTCGACCCACGCCGCCCTGCCACCGCCTCCACAAATGTACGCCAGTTCTGGACCTGGCGTGCATTCGAGGAGGCCCATAGGCCCCGGGCTCACTTACACCCAGGAGATGAATGTCCCCTTCTCCCGAGGTGTGGCCTAGAAGCCCCAGGTCAGGCCGCAATCCTGATAGGGTACAGCGGCTGGCCCTTTAGGCCTGCCAAGTATATGTACACAGGATTGCGCTGCCCATTGTATATTTCTAAAATGTATGTATTTCATTTATCTATTCCTATATTCCACTATTCTTCCATCATGGAGCTCAGTTTTCAATGTGGTTTACGCAGATGAGAAAATGAGTTCCCAAAGGGACTCACAGTCTAAAACAAAACACAATGGAGACACCAGCAACAGCCACTGGGAGGGACACTGAATAAAACAGTTGCTCTTTCCCTGATAAAATAGGTGCTTTAAAAGGTGCTTCTCTACCCAGTTAGTAGGAGGTCATATCCCCTTATAACTCTTTGTTGTTCAGTCGATAAGTCGTGTCCGACCCTTCGTGATCCCATGAACCATATCCCTCCAGGCAGTGGCGTTTTAAGCCCTCCTGCCGCCTGGGGCTAGGAGGGCGGGGGCTGGCCAAGCGCCCCCCCGGACGTCACGTGACGTGTGATGTCACGTGACGTCCAAGGACGCTGTCGCTCGAAAGCTGGAGCGCAGCGCCCGGCCGCAGCCATAACGGGCAGGCGGCGCTCCAGCCTTTGACTCCGAGAGCGTCCTCATCGTCTAGGCAACGCGCACAGCGCGCGCCCGCAGACACAGGGTCTGAGAGCATGCTGCGCGTTGCCTAGACGACGATGCTGTTGCTCACCTCGGACTCGAGCTTTCGAGTCCGAGGTGAGCAACAGCGTCGTCTAGGCAATGCGCAGCGCGCTCTCAGACCCTGTGTCTGCGGGCGCACGCTGTGCACGTTGCCTAGACGACGAGGACGCTCTCCTCGAGCGCCCCCCAGTCAGCTAGGCGCCTGGGGCCCTGTATATCAGGGCCCCAAGCGTTTCTACGCTACTGCCTCCAGGCCTTCCTGTCCTCCACTATCTTCCTGAGTTCGCTCATTTTCATGTTCGTTGCATGCTGTCTAACCATCTCATCCTTTGCCTTCCCCTTCTCCTTTTGCCTTCAATCTTTCCCAGCATCAGAGTCTTCTCCAGAGAGTCCTCTCTTCGCATTAGGTGGCCAAAATATTTGAGTTTCAGCCTTAGTACCTGTCCTTCCAGGGAACAGTCAGGGTTGATTTCATTTAGGATTGACTGATTTGATCTCCTAGCAGTCCAAGGGACTCTCAGGAGTCTTCTCCAGCACCACAGTTCGAAAGCATCTATTCTTCGGCGCTCAGCCTTCCTTATGGTCCAACTCTCGCAACCATACATTGCTACTGGGAACACCATCGCCCTGACTATGCGAACTTTTGTTGGCATGGTGATATCTCTGCTTTTTATTATGCTGTCTAAGTTTGCCATAGCTTTCCTTCCAAGTAGTAAGCGTCTTTTAATTTAAATTTTCCATTCCAAATGTAAGACTGATAGGACAAATGGTTTTGATTTGATATATAAAATATTCAGGTGTTACAATGGTAGGATGCTGAAAAAGCCAAGCATAGGTGAACAATTCTCTTGAACAGTTTGGAAAGAACTAGGAAGTTCCCTTCTTGTCCCATGAGACAACAATCAATGGAATTGACTTTGGCTGGATTGTTCCCCTTATTAGCATTATATTAATTTAGAATAGCACAACAATAGGAGAGTAAACCACACAGGGAATTCTTTCAACCACAGTATCCTCTGTGAACAGCGCACAGCCTCAGTGACCACATGTGGACACCTGGCAGAACAGAATGTGCTACATAAAGACAGCTACGGCCATTCATTGAGAACATGGTGGCACCAGAAGTTTTGTCTTCACCATCTGGTTTGATCTGGGAAAGAGATTAATGCACCATATCAGAATTACAAAAATACATGAAAAGAGATACGCAAGTGACTTCAGTGGGTGCATTTCTGTGCTTTGTAACAGAGTAAAAACAACATCTGGTATTTGGTATGTTTCATATATTGCATACAAATCAAAGCAAACAGCTCATGATACAGCATATAGTTCAGACAAAGCAGTCCTTTATTTGCATTCGTCTATTCCCAGTTTTTGCCGGATTTGTTGTTGTTCAGTCATTAAGTCGTGTCCGTTGTGCTATATGGATACCAAGGAAATTCAGTATATGTGTGTATGCATGCGCATGCACACGCACACGCACACACAAATACACACACACACACACACACACACACACACACACGAGTCACTCCCTTGCACAGCTTTCTTAATTTCTTGTATTAGACATTGGGCACAATCCACCCAACGTAACTGTCATTCATATAATTGGGTTTATGGAGGAGATCATTAGATAGTGCTTATTGTATCAGGGGATGAAGGCTCTCTGAACAGTAGTGCAATACTGACCTGCCCTGGACAGGCTATCTTTATTTATTTCCGAGTTTGCATCCTCTACTTCCTGCTGCTTTGGAGAAGTATTCTGAGGCCCATGGAGGCCTATAGAGGGGTTGCCAGCCTGGCGCGATGTGGCAGACCTGTCTTTTTGCTGCCAAAGACAGTGGCAGGGTTATCAACTTGCACAGGTTTTTGGATGTGGCAACTTAAAAGGTGCATGGGGTTACTGGGGGTGGGGGTGACCACTGTCGTATATCCGGGCAGTCGTTAAGCGGTTCATCGTTAAGCGGGGGATACCTGTAAAACCTTGCCAGCCTGCTTTTCTAAGCCCTGCCTCGCCAGCCATCATGAGCAAATTATTTATCTGCAGTGACAAGTGCTATCATCAGGGAGAGTTTCTCCTTATAAGGTAGAATGCTGGCTGGGGCATAAATGTGCATCAGCGCAGGTCAAGGCTTTACATGTGTATTTTTGTGGACACTGTACCTGGTTCAGTAACATCTGAACAGGGCCAGTGTCTTGCAGCAACTCAGGCTGTTTCTTGCCACAAAGAAATTCAAATTCAAGAAATTCAAACTTCTTTCCCTTTCTATAAGGTAAAGGTAAAGGTATCCCTTGACAATTAAGTCCAGTCATGTCCGACTCTAGGGAGCGGTGCTCATCTCCGTTTCAAAGCTGAAGAGCCAGCGCTGTCCGAAGAGGTTTCCATGATCATGTGGCCGGCATGACTCAACACCGAGGTGCATGGAACACTGTTACCGTCCCACTAACGCGGTACCTATTAATCTACTTGCAATTTCTTGCTTTCGAACTGCTAGGTTGGCAGGAGTCATCCCACGGATTCGAACTGCCGACCTTTCGATCGACAGCTCATGGTTCAGTGGTTTAACCCACTGCGCCACCCGCTGGCTCAACTTCTTTCCCTGAACAGGGAACTTCTTTCCCTTTCTATAGCCCCATCTAAACTGACTTGTTTTTCTTTCTCTTGGCACTCTCCCAAGGAAGAACACTGGTCTCAGCTCCCATATAAACAAATACTTATTGACTACTTATTGATTAGTTTTCTTAGTTAGTGTCAAAGGCTATTGTCACAGTAATCATTTAATCTAGAATTGCCATTTTTTGTTCACTTACTTTTTATGGAAAATCCAGATATCATTGCCATACAGTTGCATTTCAGTATTTTCTGTGTTCCAGCATTTCCCCATGTTTCTTCCCATTTTTTCCCCATACCTGATCAATGGTGACTTTATTTTCATTTAAAATTAAATTGCAGGACAAGCCTATCTAGTGTGAACTCGCAAAGCACTACTGAACATGATATTTTAGGATCGCTGCACTTTTAATTAGAAATCTCTTCCTTGTGGCTTCTTTTTCTTGTTCAGCATGACGCAGCATTAATGATGACCTGCTCATTAATTGCTGCTTAATTTGTCAGTTACTGGACCTGATGAGAGGCTTTAATTACTAGTAAGTAGAAAAAGGAACCAGTAAGTAGAACCCAGTCATGGGGACATAAGAAGAGCCCTGCTGGATCAGGCCAAGGGCCCATCTTGTCCAGCTTCCTGTATCTCACAGTGGCCCAACCAGATGCCTGAGGGAGCACACAAGACACCTGTATCCTGTCTCCACTCCCTTGCATCTGGCATTAAGAGATAGCCTACTACTAAAACCAGGATGTTGCTTATACCCATCATGGCTTGTAACCTGTGATGGTTTTTTCCTACATAAATATGTCCAATCCCCTTTTAAAGGCATCTAGGCCAGGTGCCACCACCACATCCTGTGGCAAGGAGTTCCACAAATTAATTACACACTGGGTAATTACACTCAGGAACTATCTGACGATGGGGCACTTAATCAGTAATGCTGCACTGTGTTGAACAGTCATCAGAAGCAGAAACAGCAAGGTGGAAGCTTCTAAACAAAGTTTCTGAATAAGCTGCATAGGACTAGATGGTATAGAACAGGGTTGTCAAACTGCGGCTCCTGAGTCACATGTGGCTCTTTGACGTATAATGGAAATATGTTGGCTGAGCTCCTTTTTGCATCACAATTAATATAAAGAGTAAATAAGAATTTTTCAAGCTTTATATTATTTACCAGGTATAAATTGAGAGCCCGCTGGGTTTATTTATTTATTTACAATATTTTTATCCCGCCTTTCTCCCCAAAGGACCCAAGGCGGCTTACAAAATCAAGGAAAAAATCAAATACAAATACCATCACATTTAAAAACAATAAAACAGTTAATTAAAAAGTTAAAACATAAGTTTAATGTTCATGGTGAGTAAAGGCCTCCAAGGAGGAAGCAGTTCATAAGTTTTTCTTGCCGCCGCCCCTCTCACCTCTGAAGGCGACAACATTTTTAGAAGGGCCTTTTCCGATGACCTGAGGGGGCGGGCCGGAATGTACGGAAGTAGGTGGTCTCTCAAATACCCTGAAACATGTATCCATAGTCATCAGGCAGGGCATACAATCATGTTACCTTCAAAGTAACATGAAAGTGTTTCACATTTTAGCATGCACACCCAGAAACGGGAACCGTGAAGCACTGCAAATGTTTCATCTGCCTGGCACAGAAACTTATGGGTTGGGTTCAGTTAATTATCTGAGAGCACTGCTGAAGCTAAGCAGATGTGGGTCTGATCTATGCCTGTAGGGGAGACCCCTGGGTACCCCATGCTAGCTGTTCTGAGCTTTCCCAGGGTGAAAAGAATATCGGAGAATAATAAAACACATACATTATTTTCACCAGCTTTGTTTTGGGTAATCATTGTTTTCATTTTAGCTGGGTTGGGTCACTGTTCAGACCGACATCTTCCAGGACACATCCTACAGCAACCACAATGCTTGACAAATGGCTAGAAATAAGGCTGAGCTGCGGCTTTGTCATCTCTATTTGAATTGCCAGCGAATATCAGAGAGAAAAATCTGCTTTGAATATTTCTCCTCCTCTCTCTGTTGCTTGGAAAAAAAATGTCAGGGTCAAGGAAGGGGCACAGTAAATTCTGAATATATGAAGATGTGGGATTGATGTATATCCACTACACACTAACATAATTAAGAAATGACCTCATCCTTCAAGCATTGTTGGGCACCGCATCTTGAATTTTAAATCCTTATCAAAGCGATAATAGTCTAGAAAGGGGCTTGAATTTTTTTTCTCTCCCTGTGTTCAGACTTCAAGTTCAATTATGTAATTTTTAAAAACGAGAAAATTAACTTACATAACAGTGTTTTGCCTTGTTTGTTTTTCCATTAACCTTTCATAGGCTCCACACGCAGAACTATGGGGCTTTGTTGACGTAATGCATTTTGGTTCACAGTCATCCTGGGACTGGTAGCCACCTTGAAACTGGTGAATCAGAACGCTTTAGTCCCCTCACTGACCATCAAACGACTGTGTTGCTTAGGCAAAGGCACATCAGAAACAGAGGTTTACAAAAGCATTTCTCTGATTTTGGACTTATTGGGCTTAGGCAGCCAGAAAGAGCTCTACAACCCTAGCCTGCTTGCCAGCCCACCTGAGGTCCCTTGAGCTTCCTTTCTCTTTTAGGTTAAGGTCCAGCTTCCCAGTGACCCCCTAGGATGCTGCTAGACTGGACAACATCTCCTGCTAATGTGCTGTGTGTGTACCTGCTTTGATTCTCCCTGAATCCTGCCCCTGCCCATTTGCCTTTAGCTTTCTCCTGGATTCTGTTATGTTCACTTTGTCCTGACTTTTTCCCTGGCACAGGCTAATGTAGGGCCAGCCACAAGACTAACAGCGCAATCCACCGTAAGGATCCGGTCGGCGGCCCATGGCCGCCAGCAGGATCCTGAGCCCCAGTGGCCATTTTGCCACCAGACCAGAGGTCTACTCGGGGAAGGGGACACTTGTCCCCTTCCTGAGTGTAAACCGGGGCAGGCCCTATCAGCCTCCTCAGATTTCCGCCAGCTAAATAGCTGGTGGAAGTCAGAGGAGACAGCTGCCCAGCGGGGCTGGGATATGGCCACGGCCATCCCCCGCCCCCTCCCTCGCCCGCCGAAACGCGCCCGCCGGATCCTGACTTACCTCATCCGGCGGCCTCATGGGTGCTCCTGCGATGGAGCAAGGGAGGCCTGCCTCTGCTTTACAGCACGTTCGCAACTGCTGCCGGCAACGGAACGCTCGTTCCATTGCCGGCACGATCTCCAGGATTGCGCAGTAAAGATGAATATAGAAATAGAAGAAGGGGAACAAAGAATTATGTCCAACCAATAGACTTAACGAGAATTGTACTCCTTGGAATCCAGTCTCCACCCAGCATCCTGGGCAGCACCTCTTAGGCATCCTAGGAGTAAAATAACATTGGTTAGTCTCAATGCACAGGAACATTTTCCCTGAAGTTAGCTTGTCATAGAGGAGTCTCGGTGTGATAGAAGATCAGCTCAACACAATTAGCAATCGTGAACAGAAGATGCTTGCACTGAAGTCATTCTGGCACAAAGCTTTCAAGCTCTAAGTTTACAACATTTGTGTAGAATTTGATTGATTTTGTCTGTAAACTGCTTTGTGAACTTTTTGTTGAAACGAGGTATATAAATATTATTATTATTATTATTATTATTATTATTAATAATAATAATAATAATAATAATAATAATAATTCATCTTTTGGTATATTGCTAAATTGTAAAACATGACTCTGCATCATGCCACAATATTTTTCTCATGTTTTACATGCCAAGTCTGAAGTCACTGCTGTGTGCAGATCACATGTGTTTCACATATGTGGTGGACGTTCACGTTGTTTTAAAGAGTCATTTCTAACAGCAGCATTTCAGAATTTGGGAAGGAGAAAATGAAGGAGGGATTTCATTTACCTTTGCCTGGAGATTATATTTTGTGTTGACTGCTAGCCATTCTAACTATATACAAATCAGATAGTGCTAATGAAGTATCTGAAGTGATTGAAAAGCCACTTGGCAAATGAAGCATGGGGGAGAGGTCAGGAATTATGCATGCCACAGCAATCAGTGTTCTTTGAGTTCAAGACTTAACTCTGAAATGTAATGTCATGGCTCAGTTCTGGAACACACAAGTGAGTAAAGAAAGATGAAAATACAGGTGGGCCCCCATATCCACAGATTCGCTATCCACGGTTTCTGTTATCCACGGATCACGGGGACCCCCCAGGCTTTTACTTTTTCCCAGTAAGCTTCGTTTCTTCCTTAAACATACAGGAGAAGCAGCCTCTGACTGCTTATTGCAGGCAAGTAGAACAAGACTAAGTCCTAGAGAGGCTCTGCAAGGTTAACAGAAACCTTGCAGAGCCTCTCTAGGATTTAGTCTCGTTCTACTTGCCTGCAATGGAGGCTGCTTCTGTTTGTTTTAAGGAAGAAACAAAGCTTGCTGAAAGAAAAATAAGAGCTGGGGGGGCGCGCACGCCTGCCCTCAGGGGAGGCAGAGCAGGGGGCACTCAGGAAACCATTGAGGGGGTGTTCGCTCCTATCCACGGTTTCAAGTATCCACGGAGGGGCCTGGAAGATATCCCCAGCAGATAAGGGGGGAGTACTGTATCTTTAGAACATGCACAGAGAGCCTATTATCTCATCATTGACTAGCCACACAGAGTGGGGCAAGGCAGGGCAAGTAACCTGGGTCTTCCCCTAAGCCTATCCTGAGCTCTCAAATTTGCATCCAGGGCCATCATGTGAGCATGTGTGGCTCCATCACCTCCTTGCTCAGACCTTGGATTACTGTGGCAACCCAGGAGCTACATTAGAGGCCTCTAGAGAGGTGAGGTTTTCCAGAGCCGCTAGCTGGCCTTTTAAAGGCAAATCTCATGCTAATTCCCAAGTTTAAAGCTTGTTTTCCTGCCAACAACAGAGTCTTTGGCCAGGCTCCCGGTGGTAACAGGATTGGAGGTAGTAAGTCCCGGGGCTGCAACTGGGGTGCAAAGGGGGACTGCCAGACATGTGCAAAAGAGGAATTAATTTTAAGTGACCTTGAACAGTTCTGGGAAATGGACTGGCCAAGAGATTGTATGTAGCAGTACGCAATAAACAAGTGAGGGACTCTACAATATACAGCACACGTTGCTTTGCTTTAACCTCAGATAGTGTTACAAGATCTCAGCCTGGAAATTCTGCCTATGCTAGATTTGGAGCTAGATTTGGAAGCGGGCAAGGTAGAATAAGCTATTTTATCCAACATCTTGGTTTATTCTGAGCCCACTTCTAAGTCTGATACGGACCCCATTGCATTCCGGATCATGTCTTCAGGTGAGGCAAGTTCACCGATCATTGAGGCTTGTGCCCACTTGCATTAGCTTGAAAAGGCTCTCAGAAGTGTCTTATAATGGTGCTACAGGTGAGACTACATTTCCTGTGGCCACCTGGGCACCTACTGATGCAACATCAGTCATCATTGCTGCAGGGTACTGCTCCTGATACTGGCACAGTGCCATGGATCATGTCACAGCATAACACCAGATGGTCTGTTCTGCCTGATTCTGTACATTCCAGTGCAGATTTACAGGACTGGACTACTTCAGACCAAGCTGGATTAAACTAGGTTTTGGTACTGTAATCTTGCAACTAAGAAGTTCAAAGTGAATTTCAGGGTTCTTCCCAAGGAGAAACATCTGGGAATTTTCCACAAAAGTCAAATTAGTTTCTGTAAGATAAGTGAAATTTCTCAGGGGTGGTGGTGGTGGTGGTGGTTCAGCACAACTCAAGAAACAGCTTGTGGAACACAACCAGGAGAATTCATACATTGTTTTCTGTGGTTTGGAGAACGTGAAGATTCTGCACTCTTGACTCCAGCATATATTCTCTGACTCAGACATCCAGACTCTGGTTTAGTACAGGTAATCCTGAGCCAGCCACAAAATCCTGAAAATAAATGATATACTTGAGGAGCTACAATTCCTCAGCCTCCTTCTCTTGCTGTGCACAGACAAAGCTCATTAACATTAATGATTGTTTAGGAACTAATGAGCCACAGGCAGGACTCAAATGTGGCAAGGCAACAACTACTCACCCAGCATCTAACCTAATGTAGAGAGGCTGGCCCTGATGTTGAAAGAAATTTGGAGCTGCAGGCAGTTAAGTGCATAGCCAATCCCCTAAGACTGCCACCGTAAATAAGCATTTAAAAAGAATCTCAGCCTTTAATGAAGAACAGAGGGAATTTTCAATCAGTAATCAAAAACAGCTCCAAAAATCAGGGATGGTAGAATGGTATGCATATTTTGATTCCTTGAACAGAAAATACATTGTTTCTGAGCTGCTCTTATACAGTAAGTGGGCTCCTACACAGAAAGTTTAGTGAATCCTGAAATGGATTGTGAGTCGTAGAGTATTAAAGGAATTAGAGGCAGCATTCTGTATAAGCTAGAGAAACCATGGCGAGAAAGGATTACCCACTTAAAAAGTAACCACATTACAATTTTTTTAAAGGGAGGGGGGAGAGAGAAAGGAACAGAAGACATGCACATAAAAATGAGCAGGGTGAAAGGAAAGGATTATTTAAAACATCCAACTGTTATAATCATTCCAGACTCATCATAGGACTGCGTGGGCTCTGGAAGAAAGGGGGAAAAGACACTTATCTAATCGTCTGCAAATTACAGTAAGAAGTACATTAATGAGAGTTAGGGATCCATCTTGGCTAATGAGTCATCATCAGGACTCTCAGGAGTAAATGAAATTCCATGCCCATGTGGTAAAATGTACTTAGGTCAGGCCTGAAAGACATTAGAAGTCAGAGAAGATATAAATAAAGAGTTGTTAAGAGTGAAAACTGTAATCAGAGAGGCCCATCAGCTGAAATGCCAAAAGACCCATAAAAATGTAAATACCATAGCTACAAACCTACGCAATGTGAAGTGAATATAATAATATAATAAGGTGAAGTTTTAAAAGACAACAGCTATTCAGGGATGAAAATATTGTTGCATTTACAAAGAATAGATGTGCTTCGAAAATCAGCCTTATATGGTCAGATAGTCGGAAAGATGTGTATGATTTCCCCTCCCCATATTGGTGTTAGAATGCCCTGGAAACCTGCCTGTGAGAGTCTCATCAGGTTAAAGAATTACAGAGCAAATCTGCAAAGAATCAAAAGGCCCTGAAATGGTCCGCGTCATGTAGCAGGACAAAGGAATATTTTTGTCTGAGACCCTGGAAAGACCCCGCCAGTCAGTCTCAGGCAACATGTGTGGTCTTGTCCAAGCCCACAACCCACTCCATTGGCTTCCGCAGGCCTCAGAACACCTCTCGGAAGTGATCAGAAGTAACGGACACGAAACCAGAAGTAAACCAGAAGTCACTTCCAGTCGCTTCTGAGAGGCATTTTGAGGCCCACGGAAGCCAATGGAGTGGGTTGCGGGCCTGGCAGCGAACACCGTCCCGCTGCCATAAATCCATAGGTTTAGGCAGCAACCAGCAGGTGGAGTAGAACATGTGGAATGTAAGGAGCCAGGTAAGGAGCACATGGGTTGAGGGGGCAGGCAGTGGCACCAGCAGAATAGAGGGTGGCAATATTGGGCTGCATCGGGCACCCAATAGCTTCAGCTGGCCTTGTATATATGATAGAGGGAAACTGCTGTACAGTGAGGCACAGGGTTGGATTAGGTCCCAGAACCTTTGGGCTCAGATCTGCACTCAGCGACTGTTTTCTGGGTGACCCTGGACTAGTCACACACACTTAGCCTAACCTACCTCACAGGATTGTTGTGAGGATAAAACAGGGGAAACCATGAATGCTAACCTAAGCTCATTGGAGAAAGAGTGGGATTAATTATTTAGCACTTATTCTGAGTGATTGAACCTTCTTTCACCTGTTCTATGCAGGTGGTCCCCCAGAGCATAATACTGCCAGCTTAGAACTGCTGACTTTGCCAGGCATGGACTTTGCTTCTGAGAATCTCCTCGGGGTTTGGATAACACTGACGTACTGTCCAATCCTATCCCCCAAAATTGGCACCAAGCAGCTACTCTGGTGGAGCATGTGCTACATCCAATGGTGTGGGGCATTCAGGAGGCCCATCAGAGGTAAATAAAAATATTTTTAACTTACCTCTGTGTGCCCCCTTATGGCCTATGGATTTCCTCGGACCCATGCTAGCTATACAGCTGGCATATGTCTGAGGAAAGGGGGCAGGGAGGGCCGAAAAGGGGGGGATAGGATCTGGTGTGCACATTTCCTGCTGAGATCCTCCGCCTCCAGCCCACTCCCTGCCCCTGACCTCACTTTCCCTGCCTCGGATCTCCCCAAACCACCCCCTCCTCACCACTGCCGCCAACTTAGCAGTGCCTGCAGAGCCTCCCAGAGCCACTGCTGGGCATATGTCGCACCTCTCACTGTTTGTTGCAGCAGCTCAGCAGCACACAACAGCAGCATGGCTTTTGCGCCACCATAAAGGACCTTGCACTGCCAGAAGGGGATAGTTCCAGCAGCACAAGTCCCCAATAGGATTGGGGCCTTAGACTTTCTTTAGAGCATGTGACTACGCACAAGATGTGGCTACTATGGCCACTAACTTGGATGGCTTTCAGTGGAGGTTAGATAAATTCATGGAAGACAAATCTATTACTGGCTACTAGTTATGATGACTGACTATGTGCTACCTCAAACTGCAGAGGCAGTATGCCTCTGAATACCAGTTTCTGGGAGACAACAAAGGAAAGAGCTGTTTGCCTGCACGTTCCACTTCTGAGTTTCCCAGAGGCATTGCCATTGGCTGTTTTGGGAAGCACAATGTGAGACTAGAAGGATTTCTCATCTGATCTGGCAGGGCTCTTCTTGCGCTTTCATATATTGAGAAATGGTCCTATTGGGGAATATATGAGTACAGTCCCTAAAATTCCTATCAGGGCCCATTCAGATTGCAACAGATTTCCTTCCTGCCCTTTACCCCTCTTTTTGCTGCATGGTCTCATTCTATCCAGGAGTCCATGTTATTTGGCATTTCTCTAGAAAGAAGAGCTCATCCAATTTCCCAAGTCTAAAATCAAGCAAAGCAGGGGAAAAAACCCACCAATCTTTAAAATAACAAAATTACTTCATATCAAGAGTTGTCAACAATACTTGTATTTGATGTTTATTGTGAAATGTCAGTATTTTTTCTAAATTCCTATGGCTCAAGCAGTGTTGTTCTAAATGGCCTCTTTTTTGGCCATATTACGTTTCACGTTTTGAGTGTGTGAGTGTGTGTGTGCGCGCACGCATGTATGTGTGTCTGTGAGTGTGTGTGTTGGTAATTTGTGCTGTTTCCCATCATTGTCTCCCCGTTCCTCCTTTCCTTCCCTCCTCCCAGTCTCCTCTGGCTTCCATCCCAGAATTCAGTCATTCCAACTCTCTTCATCTTTTTTTATGAACAATTAATTGTAAGACAAAGAAAAATGGGGCAAACCTATTATAAAAGGCATTTTAAAGCTTTGGAAAATAGGTCAGTTTATGTGCCATATGTTATGGGCATATTGTTCAGTTACGCTAGTATTAGGAAGGGTTCTCAGGAGTGTAAAGCCCATGAGATTTGGCAGCTGTTACATTAACTAACTAGTAGGCTTCTGTAGCAACAGACAATGTGGCTGAATAATCTCAGTTCAGATGCATTGGTTCAAGTTAGGGCTGCCAAAACATGGTTTTGAGTTGCCAATTTTTTAGACTGTTCATGCTAAACAAATTTGCACACCTTGGGCTCCTCTTTGGCCTAATCTGTTCTCCTCATGAACAAGAAGATAAAGATCAGGCACATATTGGGAGTTTCTTATTTGTGGTATGACAGGCTGCTATGCAGGGTTTTTTTTTGGGGGGGGGGTATCTCTATAGTTTGTGTGTGTGCATGTATTCCTCCGAACAGATTTGTTGCTTCAAATAAAGTTAGTGGATGGTATGAAACAGTATACTGTAGTAGTCTAACTACAAAAATTGCTAGTGTATGCTGTCTCTGGGTGAACATTGAGTGAGGAGGATAATTTTTAGGAACATGACCTTGAGCATGGTACAGCACAAAACTGGAGTAACCCAACAATTCTGCAGCCCTTCAGAGAAAAAATTCTAAGGTTGGCACCTCCCCACTACTGTAACTTTTTTTTACTTTTCAACAAAGTAAAATTCAAAGGGAAGGAGAGACATCTGAAGATTTTCAAGAGAAACCTAGTGTCATTCTATAAGATAAATGAAATGTCTTAAAGGAGTTCTACACATCCCAGCTCCACAATTCTCTCCTTCTTCATCTTTCTTTCCACACAGAGCTATGTACTTACAGTGACAGAACAGCTGGCATGGAGGACATGGTAAAGAAACATTAGCACATGTCTTCAAGGTGCTCACACATCACTCTGGATATTATGCTGCCATGCAAGCACAGTGGAAAATTAGCCTGTACAAAACTGACCCTGAAAGCAAGCCAGAAAGGTGTTTGTTTAGCCCAGCCCCTCAGAAATTTCACTAGTCTGACAGTTTTTTAACTTCTCTCACTGCCCAATTCTATCCCCTGGCACATTATAGCATGCGGTCGCACCAACAGAGCGCACACTGCATGCTGGGGAGGGCGCAATCAGACAGCCTGCAGGAGGAAAGTAACAACATTTTTTACTTCCTTACTTCCCAGCAGAAGTGGGAGGAGAGTGGAGCGCATGGAGCAGCTGATCCAGGCGCAGGTGGACCTACCGGTCTCGTCGGGGCGTGGAGCAGCTGCTCCAGGTGGACCTACTGGTCTCGTCGGGGCACGGCGTTCGTCCTGGCGCGGTGTTCGGCCCTCCCGCCCTCCCTGGAGCCTGTACGGCTCCGAAATAGGTAGGAAACCGGCAGGGGGGGGCGGGGTCGGTGACGTGCTGGGCGCGTCACGTCACCTAGGCCCCACCCCCTTCCTTCGGGCGCCGGGAGGCCTAGCTACGCCTCTGCTTCCCAGTAGGCTGCTCAATCACATATTGGTCTCCTTGGACCTATACCAGCCTATACTTGTTGGTGTAAGTCCAAGGAGAGCCAAGGGGCATTCTGGGGAGAGGTTTCAGGGATAGGCTCCAGGCACAAGTCACTGTCAACAGATCCACCTCCTCCCTCCCCCAACATACTCCTGTTCCTCCCCTAGCATGCCAACTTTGTGCTATCACAGGGGTGGCCAACCTTCCAGCATTAGGGCCTCTGCATTCTTAAGAGTTGTGTAGAAGACAGACTCTTGGCAGCTGCAATTGCTGATGGTGCTGCTAAAGCAGCTGTACCTGCTGAAATGCTCTAAACTAAACAACCATGAAAGGTCCAGGAGCATTCATGTTGAAAGGTTGGCCACCCCTGTGCTATCAGAAAGGACCTTGCACTGCCGGAACACTAGTTCCAGCAGTGCAAGCAGGGCCTCTGAGAGGGGGGTTAAGGGGGTAATTTGTACCTGGACCCAGGACAGAAAATGCGTCAAAAAGGGGGCCCTGGAGCAAAAAGGGGTGCCCAAGAGCCAAATTCATATGTAGGGAAAGGGCCCAAAAGAAACTTTGTACCCCCTGATAAAATTCCTCTGTATGGCCTTGAGCACAAAGCCCTATGATTGGGACCTTGGAGCTGCTACTGATAATTTACCTAAGCAGGAACCTTCGGATTCACCTCACATTTAACCTTAGATGGAAAATCATAGTATGACAACAAATACGGCAACATTGCATCAAACTATTGGTGTCCAACATTTCCTACTATGAGGACTGGCTGATGGTTCTTCTCTTGTATAAATATCTATATATACTAGAAATGGAATATTTTCTTTGTATTTGGAATACTGTTAGGATCAGTAGTAGAGCAGGAGGAGCAAAAGGACAGATCCAGAAGCCGTACTTCCATTTTGTCCCTGAGATTGAAAAGTCAGATACATTTGAACTATCCAGGTTCAGTGGCCAATATAATTAAAAATGCAGTTATTCTGCATTTTGTTTCCCATTAAAGAAATGATTCAATAGGCCTCTGCTGTTATTACCTTCTTAAAAAGTTTATTTCATGGAACACTCTGCATTCCAATTTATGCTTCTTATTTACGACCATTTTGCTTGCTTTAAAAGTAGGAGCAGCAAGCTCTTTGATGAATGAATTGCAAGGATGTTTAGTTTTATTGTTGTAGCTTCCTTAAGTGCTGTGTCAATATTTAGCACTGTTACAGCACATGCAAGAGATAAAGTTCGAATAAGTGTTTTATCCAGCTGACGTCCCCCACCCATTCCTTTTCCACAGTCCAATCCTACCTAAATCCACGTGTGACGATGCAGTGGCACTGGCGCCGCTACCGCTGTACCCCATAGGGGATTTTTGGCTGCTGAAGGTCTCCTTGGAGTAAGGAGACATTTGTCCCCTTGTACCAGGGTAAACCACAGCAGCTGCTATGGGTTTACTTGGACCTGCACCAGCTCAATCTCTGGTGCAAGTCCGCGTTGACCCAGCCAGGAAGGCAGATCTAGCTCAGGAAGGGGCTTAGGATTTAGCTTGCGCTGCTGCCACCGATCCTGCCCCCTCCCAGGCCTAATCCACCTTCCTCCCTGCCCTGTCACCCCTCCCCCGTTCCATCCATTCCCTTCCCCGTTCCGTCCACCCGCCTCATTCAACCCCCTCCTCTACTCCCTCCAACCCGATGCATGGGCTTACCTGCTCTGGCAAGTCTACGTGGGTCTGCTGGCATGCAGGAAGCCACTCCGGCCTCCGCATCAGCAGGCCCATTGTGCGCCATAAAGCAGCCTCCACTGGTGCAATACCAATTATGTCTGTGGGGGACGGGGCTCAGCCTGCTCTTATGTCCTATGTGATTCTAGTCTGCAGTGATAGTGACATTAGCTCTAAGATACTAATTTATCTGAACATTCAGATTGAACAGGAGCAAGAAAACCCTTTTATGTTAATATTCTTTTGATCAACAATATCAAATTTTCTTGTAGTTTTCCCTCATGTTGTAAGTCCCTAAAATATGAAAATAGAAGTTTTTGAAACATCAGCAGACAAAATATGGTACATTGACAGGGTACTGTATATGTGGCATTCATGGGAACAGGAAACAGATGCATCAACAAAATTACTGAGAGTGTTTAGAGATAAATAATTGGAAATTTACCTCCCTTAGTATTTTTGTTAATGCTGAATGCATTAGTTTTGGTTAATGCTTAGTTTTGGTTAATGCTGAATGCAAACAAGAAAAGAAAAAGAGTCTTTCCTTGAAATCCTACATAATTTGTATTTGCAGCAACAGAGATGATAGATTGTGAATGAACAAATGTAAATCAGTGATTCTCCTGATGGCTTTCCTGTTTGCCAAAAGCAGGAAAGGCATGTGTTTATTTGCTCAATACACTGAATTATTATTTTTAGTTGCTGCTAATAAAGGATAAGGACTTAACCAAATTCATTAATGATGTTCAAAGTCAACAGTAGTTCTTTGCAGCTACTGGCCTTCAAGGTCTTGCGTTGGCTGTTGTGAGAGGGCACAATCCACTGGAAATTGAGATGAATGGGATCTGCATAAGAGCATGGCGCTGAAACCGTCATTTCAAAAGGCCCTGCCTGGAGAATTTTCAAGCACGCTGAGTCCATTATCAGTTTTTCAGAAAGAAATCCCACATCTCAGCTAGCACTGGTACAACCAGGAGCTCCATCAACTTATATTTGCAGAAGAGAATTGCCAGTTTATTCTCTGTAGCCCTTTCCAGAGAAATAAACAGTTTAACTGCATCTTTCATTTTAATCTGAGACATTGTAGTCACCATGCCAGCATTTTAACACTGATTGGAATTCTCCAGTGTGCCCCATGGTACACTAGGCATGATGCCAGGAAAATGAACCATAGAAGAAGAATTCCTGGAGGAAAACTGTGTAAAAATACCATCATGGAAACACTGAGGGTATTTTAAAGAGACGCAACAAATGTCCTTACACACTGTAGATGCTACTGTTGCATGGTGATGTTTTGTGCAGAAAGTCTGTGGAGGGGAACAGTGGACTGTAGATATTAATTATGTCAAAAGCACAGAAATTAGAGAAACAGATTGGCATAAGTAAGACATGCAACGTATTCTGTGTTCATTCCTCCCCTTATATTTTATGGATTTATTTAAAGTATGCATACATACTTTGCCTTTTCACTCTTCTGGGAGCTCCAGATGGTTGTTTTACTGTTTGTTTTACGACATTATAGTCTTCTTTGTTTCCATTAAGCTCAAGGTGCTGTCTGTAGGGTTCCCAAGTGGTTTCCCATTCAAGTAATGACCAGATCCAGACCCAGTAAGTTCCTGCATCATTCATGCACCTCCAAGCCAGGCCTTGGGACCTATGGAAAATTTGGCTCACCTGTTTTCTCCAAATGGCCCTGTTTGTCCAGCTTTGCTTTCAGGCAGGTGGGCAGAAAAGGTGAATTTCAAGCCTGCTGGTTAACCTTTGACATTTTGGATCCCTGCAGGGCGCTACCCTTTTGCCCCTAAGCCTAACCTCAGTGCCATATTTTTTTCCTCCCATCGTTGAATAGCAGTCTTGTGACACCACCAAGCCCCACCAGGTGACATCACCAGGCCTCCAAAATCTCAGGCGTTTTGAAGCATCCAACCTGACAACCTTATGAGTAACTAGGACGGAAGGAAAGGAAGGAGTGTGCCTATTTTCTTTTATGATCATCTGCACACTTTGGGGGAGATAAGTAGTGCATGTAGCATTCCAGGTTCCCATATTCATGAAAAAAACATTAAAGATAACCTTTCTTTCTGACTTGGCTTTTCTTCTGATCGGTGGGTATAAAAAAATAAATTATAGGTTTAATTTACACCACACTTAAGACACAAGATGTCCTTTTACTATCCTCAGTAAGGCACCAATCTTGAGGTTTCGGTACTATCATTTAGGACCCAGATGATTAATCAACTACAATAAATCTTTCATTTGTTGACTGTCCTAACCCTGCTGTCTCTCCACAGAGCATGTCTTTGCTTCCAGCTTTTTAAAGTTTTTGCAGGGAAGTAACTTCAATTACTTCCCAGAAGACCTTAATCAAATGACTGGCCACTCTGCAAACACTTCCCTTTTCTTCATTTGTAAACATTTATACTGTGGTTTTATCTGCCAGTCATGGTTTTAAGACCTTTCCAACTGTATAGTAATAGCTTATGCCAGAGACAAGATAGGGAACCAGATGAAAACGTTAAAAGGACAGTAGGTGGGAGACCAAGTACATGTGTAGGACTGCACTAACATTTCTAAAGAGGTAGCCACAAATATTTGTTCAAATAACAATGTACAGATTAGTTTCAGAAGCACCAATGGCCTTTTTAATATAGCATCAAGATTCAAGAACATTTCTATAATTAAAAATGAGCTCCCAGAACTCCATCTACAATGGGGAGAATATGTACATTCTCAGTTGGGTATTTTTCACCATTGCTCCCGGAGAATCCTTTGCATTACAGTGTAGTTAACATTATGAACTAAAAAGTAGGATATTCCATGTACTTTTCATTGATGCCGGCCATTTGAAAATCATTGTCAGCCAGATCCTACCTAAAAGCACTTTTACAGCACCTCTAACGTAAACGGCGCTGGCGCGAGGCCAGCACTACTTATAATGCCATCGCCCAGGACCTGTGCCGGCCAACCCAGGTAAGCCCTAGTCTGGTTGGCAGGAGAGTGTGGAGATGGCTGGCAGGGGTGATGAAGAAGGGGTCCATTGGCTGGCCCGGCCTGGAAGGGGGTGAGGATATTAGCACTGGGTAGCGCTGATATCCCAAGACCCTTCCCAGGACGGGCCAGTCTTACACAACCTCCCAGGTTGCACGCCATCTCCAGAACTGGCACGCATCTGAGGAGGCCCATTGGGGCCTCCAGTGCTTACACTGGGGGACAATTGTCCTCTTCCTCCGAGGTGAGCCCAGGCCACGCCAGCATAGGCCGCATCCTGCGCAGGATACAGTCACCGGTCATTTAGGCCAGCCGCCGCTACTTGCACAGGATTGCGCTGTAAAGCCTGCAATGGCTTTTGTAACATCCCTCTCCCTGCTTATGAATTGTAGACAGGTGTTTTGATTTGTTTTAACTGAAAAGACATTAGGATTTATCTGTGCTAATTAGCATATTAGTACATAAAGCTGGTGTTCTTCTTGTGAATTTGATCTCTGATAATGTTCTTGGACAAGTGTAGTGACATTGTAAGAAGTTATAGTCTCATTCCCTCTGCCCATTCGTCTAAGGTCCAGTGTAATGGGTGTTCAGCTTCCTTCTGGCATTTTCAGAAGCACCAGCACCTTTACCACAGTTTGGTCCGCAGAGATAAGGCTTATCCAAAATGGTGAAGTGTAAAGCACTCTATTTTAAGCAAAAACGTTTGAACCTTTGTCAAACCAGCTGTAGTGATATAGTGGTGTTAGCAATGGTCCCCTATTTTCTCAGGTCAGGAAAGTACGGAGTTAACAGCCAGAACTTGGGAGTGCGATGGCTGTGATCCACAGCTGAAATCAATAATGAGATAATGAGAACTTTTGAGGATAAAAGCAGCAACAGCTGGAGCATCAGGACACGATGGAGCAGCTTCTAGGAGGAACCTCTGCTGGATGTTGCTGCTGGAACCTCTGCTGGCCCTGCTATTGAGAGGAACCTCTGCTGAACCTGCTGGGAGGAATTGCTGCTGCTGTACCAATGCTGTACCAGGAGGAATTCTGCAGCTGTGAAAGAAACGTGCTGGAATCCCAGGGACAGAGACTTGCCGTATCGAGATAAGTGCAGCCCCAGAGAGGGCTTCTGGACATTAGGAATTGTTTGTATAGCAATAAAACTTTTGCTTTCACACTGGTGTTTTGCACACCACTATGACAGCAGGTGGCACAGTGGGTTAAACTGCTGAACCATGAGCTGTCGATTGAAAGGTTGGCAGTTTGAATCCGCGACGGGGTGAGCTCTTGTTGCTTGGCCAGCTCCTGCCAACCTAGCAGTTCCAAAGCATGTCAATGCGAGTAGATAAATAGGTACTGCTTGCGGAAAGGTAAACAGCGCTCCGTGTTCCAGCTGCATGCTACACGCTGCGGCAAGGAGAGTCATGCCGGCCACATGACCACGGAGGCGTCTTCAGACAACGCTGGCTCTTCGGCTTTGAAATGGGGATGACCACCACACCCTAGAGTCGGACACGACTGGACTTAATTGTCAGGGGTCACCTTTACCTTTTATGACTGCTTCCTGAAGGAGGAAGGCTAATTAGTCTAAAGTGGGCATAAAATTGATAAGGCAATCTGAGAGGGAACACCAGCCAGTGTGGGGACAACTACAAGTTAAGAGAACAGAAGGTCAGGCCATTGGTATACTAGCACTGAACTGCACAGTACAATGAATATAATAGCTCAATAGGTGCAATCTACCAGCCTAGAAACTGGCAAGTAAGGAAAGGAAAATGGGAGATTGATTGCATGTGTTGATGTTGTTGGAAGTCTACTAGAAGGTGGAATACATTACAAGGCAATGGGTTCTGTCGCTAGTTTGTGAAACGTGAATATTTCTGTTTTAGCAGTGGGCATGTTTTATGTTTAATGCTGGACTGAATAGTTCTTCCTTGAGTAATATGTACGATGAAGACCCAAATATGTACGAGGGACTTACTACTGCCCTGTCAGTCTTCCTGCTGTCCACTGGGATAACATGGAAGGCAGAGAGTTGCATACTTGGCAGTCGGCGCAATCCTAATCTTTGCTGGCATTTCCATAAAGCATGTTCATGTCACCCTGTGAGTAAGGCTGGTGGGAAGGCCTGTGCTGTCCCGCTGATGCTGGATCCTGCTGCCAGCGCCACGGAGTAGGCTAGCTCCGTACCAGGTGGTGTAGGGGCAAGGGTTGGGTGGATCGGGCCCTGGAGGGGGTAGATCGGCATCACTGCCAAACACTGTATCCTATGCTCCCTCCTGGGCCTTTTTGGTTTACATGGCAAAGTAGATGGTGCAGACTCAAGTTGCCCCATTGCGGGGGCCTTACACAGGGTAAGGGGACAAATGTCCCTTTATTATGAGGAGACCTCCAGCCTGCTCCTCTCCAGCACTGGATACACCATATGCATGGTGCTCACGCTGCACTGGTGATGGATAGGATTGGGCTGCCCTTCTGTGTACAGCCTGGTTGCAGTAACATTGCCTTCTGCAATTGCAGCTGATGCAGGGGCACAGCTACACCCCCAGGGGGCGGTCGCTGTGACTCCCCCTGTGACATCACAAGCCCCGCCCCGGGGCATGACATCACAGGTCCCACCCCTTTTGGCAGAAATTCAGCGGCGTGGCAAAAATGCACACCCCTGGCAGTTTCAGCCACTTTTAGGCCATTTGTGACCCGGGTGGGCGAATCCCATCGCTGCAAGTGGCCTAAAAGAAGCCAAAAAACCACTGGGGGTGCATTTTTGCCACACCACCACCGAAAGTGCACCCCCAGCGTGTGTTGCCCCCACACCCGCGACCCCCTTGCCCCCCGCCCCCCCTAATGATGCCACTGAGCTTATGTATGACTGAAAATGAGCCATAGCTGATTGCAAATAGGGGAACGTGATTGTGTGAACTGGGAACAATGTTATTGTCCTTCAGAAAGCTTTGACTAGGTAATGATGAAGCCTAAGCCAATAGGCTACTTACCAGTTTTGAAGAAAAGATGTGATATACTCACTTCATACCTTGAAATAGAAGATGGTTTACACAGAAGAGACTAATAAAAAGCCACGTGACTGACTCCAATGCCATTAACATTTTCACCAATATTTCCAGAACAAGGTGATCAAATTAAGGCACGTATTTATTAGAAACCCAATAAAAATTATACTGAATTATAGGCGTAACTAAGAGGGCAGAATTTATAGCAAAATCGTGACTTCCAATGGCAGTAAAGCATGGAACCTCTCTTCAAAAGGAAGGGATACTTCGTTGGACTGTACAAAATTACGTAAGTGATAAAAAATTAATTGTTGAGGGATTTGTTAAAACCAGATCATGGGTCTTAGCTTTTAGTAAATGTATTCTGAACCTTCTGAAGCAGACATTGCAAAACTTTACATTCTAATGAGAGGGCTAAAAACATATATTTCAAAGAAAACAGTACTCATAAATTACATTTATGACACATGAGGTTATTGACTGCTGTGCAGGGAGCACACAGTAATGGTGTTAATATGCACTCTAGCTTGCGTTTCTCAGTTCCCAACATGCTCTAATTCCACACTACAAATCTTTAAATGGCAGTTATATTTTAATTAATGTGATTATGTGCTGCCATTAGCAAACCTTCCCCCAGCACATTTCTCCTGCCAAACCCATGGATGCCAGTAAACCATTAACATAAAAGGACTGTTTGCTTATTAAATTTGTCTACATAAATAGGCAAGGGTTGCAATTGTTGTTTTCCCATTGACAAAGAAGACCGAAGAACACAAGCATCTTGTGCATGAACCATCAGTTGCAATGATCTAGTGTAATTAAGTCTAATTTATAAGTGCCCCCCCCTAAATTGGAAAGTAACATTTTTTGTTAATTAATAGACACATTTGTAAAACTCATTAAGACCATCATTCACCATCCTCGTGGAGAGACGGGGCATCCGGTTCTTATGATGGGATACATTGCATTTGTGTATTTGCTCAATCAATGTGGAAGGACTAATGATTGAAATGGGAGATAGAAATGGATGTTATATTACAGTAAAAAGAAGATCTACTGTTTTCATTTATCTTTACAGCATTGTAAGTGCTTTGTCATTATCTTGCACATACAGTTTCATTATTCTGATACAGCACTCTTGTTACATTGCCTCATACCATCTTCCCTTCAAGCCTGCAGGGTACAAGAGCACTTATCTTTCCTGATGACTGTTGAATCATTTAAAACAAGTTATTAGTGAAACAATTAAAATGGTATTGGTTCACAATTGTATTTATAGCTGGCAGGCATAATGAAACATTCTGAATAGCAGTTGGGGGGTTCTCTGAATAGGTCGGAAATGCTGTTAATCAGAGACAAGAGAAACCTCTAAAGAAAAACCAAATTGCACGAGCACATTAATTGTATCTGCACATTTCATTTAATTGAGAAGAAAGGGAAGGTAAAAATCATATTATCAATGTTTTATGAACACACACAAAAAAAGAGGGAAATTACTATGTCATTTGTCACATATCTTCAGTCAGAAATGAAAATTAAAAAGGCGGCATTTAACTTTAACAGAAGCAGGCTAAATGCATCGTGTTACCCACGTTGAATTTTAGTAGCAAAGGAAAAATGGGAGAAATGAAGAGATCATGACTCAAAGTGGGTAAGCATCTTATAGGCGACTGGTGTGTGATTTGTGCTAAAGCTGTGAACAAAAACTAAACTTCTTGTGACAGATTTTATCAACCTGGTGTAACCTTCTTGTTCTAGTCCGCTTCATGGGGTGACTGGATGGATACATGGAAGTAACACCATGGTCTGGTCAGAGGCGACGCCAGGGGGGTAGGTGGGGCGGTGGGTCCCCGGGCGTCAAAGTTGCGCGGGGGGGAGAACCGCACCATTTCGGCGGTGGAGATGGCATCGGGTTTGGCCCATCCTGCGCCTCTGAAGCGGTTTGCAGCGGTGGTGGCAATGATGACATCACTTCCAGTAGTGACGTCACGGGGGGCTGCATCGTGATGCCACTGGGTTTGGTGCTTCAGTAAGAACCAGAAAAAGGGAAAGAAGTCCCTGATAAAACAGGAATGGTTTTCTGTTAGTGAATCCACTCTTTGTGTGGTGTAGACTTTGCCACCTAGTGGCCCTGCCATCACATATTGTGTAGTGTGGACAAGTGTGGTCAGACTCTGCATCAGATGTGTATTATTAAACACATTGAAACCTCCAATTCTGTGTTACCCTGGCATTGTGGGAGGCATGAAATTCCCCATCCGTATGGACATCAGCATCACAGTGGTGATCTATACCAATTCCAATCATGTCTTTTTGGGGGAAGATTTGGTGAGCAGTTCCTACATCAGTGCCAGTGACTCCAATTGACATCTGGGTAAGGCCAAACATGTGCATACCAGTGAAAATGATCTAGGCACTGCTGATGTGTCCTCAATCTAAGGAAGGGACCCTTCACTGCATCACTGTCTAAAAGCTTTGACTAGTGATGTCTCGGTTCTTCTGTATAATGTCTCATGAGACTTTGGAGGTTTTTAATAGGACTGGTGGCTTCCTGATTTAGCTGGAGTTACTGGCAATAATTTTTAAAACACATGTGTCATGCGCACACAAGGGAAAGACAACTGGGTGCAAGGGCCCAGTGTAATGGCCAATGGTGTGACTATATAATTCAGGAGTAAGAGGAAAATGGACATGAAGGTGCACAAAGATTTGCTAAACTGTTCAGAAACCAAAAATGGGGGTTCAAACAGGGCTTAACTGAATTAGCTCCCACATATTTATTGCCCAATCCTATCCCCCACCATTGGCACTGACTTACCCTTGGGTAGGCTACCTGATTGCCTATGGGTCTCCTCAGACCTATGCTAGCCATTTTGTCAGTTTGATGAGAGAAAAGGGGTGGGGCAGCCTGGGAACGAGGGGATAGGATCTGGCACATGCTGGTTCCACCGAGATCCACCCCTCCCTTCCCCTCCCTGCCCACTGCCCTCCCCCCTCTGTACCCATGAACTGCCTCTGCTGCCAACTTCCCTGCCCTGGTGAAGGCTTCTGCTGCTTCAGGTGCTGCTGCCCATTAGTAGCAGCAGCAGCCCAGAGGCAGCAGCAGCCCAGAGGCAGCAGCAGCCCAGCGCATAACAGTGGCCTAGCTTTCGCACTGCCATAAAGGTCCTTGTACTTATGGAACACTATATAGAGGGGGAATTCGTATAGCTAACTATCATCACACCAACAGTGGAGCCTTTGGGAAAGAGGTTAGAAGGAGGGCAAACTAAGAGAAGGGGGAGGGAGAGAAGGGACATGTGGATATTAGCTGGTCTACACAGAGGACCCCAGGAGAGAAAATGGAAGGTTTTGGGGGTGCTGAGAGAAAGAAGGAGGGGAAGGAAAATGGAGGAAGTTAGTGGGAGAGAAAGAAGAAAGGTTTGGGTGGTTTAGGCTACAGCAAAAGGTTGGGTCTGGAAACTGTTCTCTGTAGTTTGAACCAAGGGCTAAAGGCATGGGGCGAGCATTGAAACAGGCCATAAATGCACTTCACTCACTTGCGGTGGGGGAGCTAAGCTAGTGTCTCCCACTGAACAAGCACCCTTGACTGATGCTTCAAGCCACCAGAGGGAGATCATCATAGAATCTCAAACAGAAAATCCCTATTTTGGTGGACTTGAGGGATTGGTCAAGAGAATATGGGAAAGGAGACGCCTGAGGGGGGACATGATTGAGACGTATAAAATTATGCATGGGATGGAGAGAGTGGATAGAGGGAAATTCTTCTCCCTCTCGCACAACACCAGAACCAGGGGACATGCACTAAAATTGAGTGGAGGGAGAGTTAGAACAGACAAAAGAAAATATTTCTTTACCCAGCGTGTAATTCATCTGTGGAACTCCTTGCCACAGGATGTGGTGATGGCACCTGGCCTAGATGCCTTTAAAAGGGGTTTGGACAGATTCATGGAGGAAAAGACCATCACAGGTTACAAGCCATAAGCAACCTCCTGGTTTTAGAAGTGGGTTTTCTCTGTGCCAGGTGCAAGGGAGTGTCAATGGGACACAGGTATCTTGTTGTCTTGTGTGCTCCCTGAGGCATCTGGTGGGGCCACTGTGTGACACAGGAAGCTGGACTAGATGGGCTTTTGGCCTGATCCAGCAGGGCTCTTCTTATGTTCTTATGTTCTTATGTTAGACTTGAGACTGTTTTCAGTTCTCCCGAAAAAAGATACAAAAATCAAGAAAATTTTTTGTACACTCACAGTCACACAGCAAGCACAGAAAGGAGAGACAGAGGCAATCACTAAGTATGGAGTCAATTGGGCTTCATACAAGACAACAGCAAGGGAAATAGTGGGGATTTGGTGTTTCTGCGGGGCTCGAGAGCATTGAGTTGCAGGGGTCGTGGTAGCAAAGGGTTGACCACACAAGTCTCTCTGGTCAAGGACAAGTCTCAAAGACAGAAAGAGGGCTTTGAAGCAAGCCCTTAGCATGCACTCAAGGCAGTAGCAGGGCATGGGAGCCGAGCTGCCTTTCTTGCAGGGAAAGTATGGTGCTTGGGGCAAGAGGAAGGGGGAGAAGTGGCCAAATGTTTAGTTGATCAGCCTGTGCTGGCTCAGCAACTTCAGTACTGCTTGAGAAGATAGAAGTCTGGAAAGAAAAGGAGCTTGTGGGGTGTTACTGATCCTGTGCGCATGCTGGCATGGTGACTTTCAGATGGTGGCTGGGGGGACTTGACACACAGGGACATGTGATGTGGGCGTAGCAGGTGAGACAGCCCTGCCCCATGGCATGTTCATGGAAAAGCAGCAATTCTGAGATAGTGCGCATGCACAATCTCAAGGTTAGGCTGGGGCTTCATTCCATGGGCTACGACAGGGCGGGGCTGCCTCACCTGTCACACCTGCACCGCATGTCCCTGTTAACACAGCACCAGTGGGTTAACAATCCAAAAGATCAGCAAGGGATGAAGAATATTAAGGTAACCAATGGAACAGACAACATCCCAGGAATGAAGAACACAAGTTCTGGTGCTAAGGGGTTTTATAGACTTTCACCCCATAGAATCCTATGGGATTCTTAGGCAGGGTGACTCATTCAGGACTCTATTGATAGATGGGGACCACTGCTTGGTTATGTCTTTGCTTTCCCACCCAGTTGAGTGGGAACACTAGGTGACTCGTTTGGATGGTCCTTTGGATTGCTCCTAGGTTGAACTTAACCATGGGGTTGGTGAGAACAGTGGGAAGTGCAAAACTTCTCCTTTTTCTTACAAAAGTTGTTTCCCCCAAACTCAGGAGTCCAGGGAGCTGACTATTGTCACAAGACATCCAATATGCTGTTCCAGCAGGATTTGAAGCTGGAAAGAGTCACCTGAATTTTGGAGGTGTGAAAACTCCATTTACATTTAAGGAGTAAAAAGGTGTCCATTCAAATTTGGAGTGTTGAACTCTATGAATTAATGGGTGTTTTTTTTGTTTTGTTTTTTTGAATGCATAGCTAAATGAAAAGTGTAGTCTTCCTGGCCTGTGGGTCTGTGGCCTCTCACCATCAGTCCTGTAAAATCGCCACATTACTGGTTTGGCCATTTGCTCTCCAGGCAGGCACCTAGTAGCTACTACACATGTTTGGATGCATGGCTTCTGCATGCCTTGAATTAAGGGACAGGAAATAAATGAAAATAAAATGTTGACCACGTAACAACAGAGGTAAGATTTCCTCCTTGTCTGGCGGCTTGGGTGTTCTCTGAAAAGGGGTTCATTTGTTTTTCTGAATTGGGATTGGCTGGTGCTTTCCTCTTTCCTTTGATTTTCAAAATGCTTATCCTGGAAAACCAAGTCAAATCACGAATTTTCACATTTGGATGTCATGCCACTCTGCTACTCCAATAGGCTGAAGACTCATTCACCAGAAGGGTTTCTTCTTCAAATCACTTGGGTCTATAAGGAAGCAGCATAGTTTGTCTTTGCTTTGCTGAAGTACCTGCTTCAGCCTTTATTATTATTATTTATTATTTATTTATTAAATTTATACCCCGCTTTTGTTCATATTCTAAACCTCATAGACCTGAGTCATGTTCACATTCTCTTCATTTAGCCACAGTGGAATAAAGAAGTTTGGCAGTTCTAGAAGCTTAAATAGAATGCTGAGTAAATAATTACTAATGCCCCAATCCTATTCTCCCCATTGGCACCAATAAAGCCATGTCATGGAGGCACACGTTGCATCCAATGGTGTGGGAGGCAATCAGGATGCTTACTCAAGGTAAGGATATACTTCTGGTTAAGTCCCCTGATGTCCTATGGGTTTCTTTGAACCTATGCCAGTTCTATAGGTAGCTTTACTCGGAGGAGAAAAAAGGGCGAAGGACAGGTTGAAGGGATTGGGATCAGATCTCCCCCTGGTCTGCCCCCTCTCCACCCCTGATCTGCCCTGCATTGCGATTCGTGCATTGCGATTCGAGACATTGTAAAGCACTGTGCACTTCAAGAATGCAAGTTCTGGCAGCACACACAGCCCATTATGCCTTATAACAACTGTTCCATTGGTATTCTCACAAGGATACTGGAAAACTATGCACTAGAGCAACATTTCTCAAACGGTGGGTCGGGACCTGATTTCTGATGGGTCCCGCAGAGCTTCCAATGATGGAATGATGGAAAGATCAGATAACTAATTGCCTCAAGCCCTGAGGCTATTCAAAACTCAGATAGCTGCTAATTGCCCTGCAAACAGCTTAGCTCCTGCAGTTTGCAAGCTTGTGTAAATATAGGGAGATAAATGTTTGAGCGTCTTTTTTATGGTTTTTTTTTCCAAGTCCATCAATGACAGGTAGTGGGGGCAGATGAAGGCTGGGTCACATCATGGGCAGCACAATCCTGACTAAGGATCTGGCAGGTGGCCCAGGGCCGCCCGCCGGATCCTGAGCCATGGCTGCTGTTCTGCTGCTGGGCTGGAGGTCTACTCGGGGAAGGGGATGCTTGTCCCCTTCCCTGGGTGTAAACCGGGGCTGGCCCTATCGGCCTCCTCAGATTTCCGCCAGCTAAATATCTGGCGGAAGTAGAGGAGGCCATGTAACAGTGTAGCCGATGCCATCCCCCGCCCCCTACCGGGCCGGCTAGGCCAATGGCCCTCCTCCCTCGCCTGCTGAACCACCCACATGGCGGCCGCTGGGAGCTCTTATCTTCCGCCGGCGGTCACATCCTGATCCGGCATCGGAGTGAGGGAGGCCAGCCTTGCGCCGGCCTCCCTTACTCCAGAGTCATCATGAACATGCTTTTGCGATGGCTTCTGATGACGGAACACTCGTTCCGTTGCTGGGACCGTTCGGTGGATTGTGCCCTAAGCCCCTCAAGCCTTGAGGCTATTCAGGGTTGCCTCAGTACGAGAAATGGATTGAGGGTTTTTTTTTGCAAATAAATAAATAAATAAAATATTTCTTTCTAGTTCACCTTGTTTTAGAAGTCTCGTAAAGCTAGGTGGGTGTCTTTTTAAAAAGTGGGTCCCGGTGCTAAACAGTATGGGAACTACTGCATTAGACAACAGAAAGCAAACATATGTTCAAAAGGTTGCCTTTTGAGGTACATAAGATTAGTCTATGGTTGCTATTTAGCATCGTATTCTATCCCCAGAGCAATCGTTCGGGGGCTGATTTATAAAGAAGAAACTTGCTCTGTGTCCTACAATATGATAGAATGACATCAGGACCATTTCAACCTTATGGCATTTATTTATTCATTTACTACTATCTGAACTTTCATCCTGCTGTTCCTAAAGGAAACCAGCCAGTGAACAACACTAAAAAAAAAGATATAAAACAAACTATAAAACTGTTGCCAAAATACTTGAAAAACACAGCAACAAAACCAATCTCACCTACAACTGATTAGGCTCCTAATACAATAAAAGCTTTACAGAACAAAACATCTTTTAGGGCCCAATCCTATCCTCTGCCAGCCTGCCGTGATGCAGTACTGCTGATGCAGCCTTCATGGGCCAGCTGGTAAAGAAGGAAAAAAGTAAAAAAAAAAAATTTACTTACCTCCTCGTCACTCCCTGGTTCCTAATGGCCCTATTCAGACCTATGTCAGCTATTTCGCTGGTGTAAATGCCAAAGGGGGACATGTCAGGCCCAGTGGTGTTGTGCGCCCTCCCGGCGCCTGGGGTGGGGGGCAGGGACCGAGCGCCCCCAGAAGTGCCGTGGCATGAGTGAGCTCTCGCGTGCGCCTGCCCACCTCTCCTTTCCCCTTCCCGGCTTCGTTGGTCAGCGGCCCAGCTGGGGCACAAGCAGCTCGCGCCCCTAGCTGGGCCGCTGACTGACGAAGCCGGGAAGGGGAAAGGAGAGGCGGGCAGGCGCGCGCGAGCACTCGCGCACCTCCCCACCTCCGCCTGCTCCGTTCGGAAAAGGAGAGGCTGGCGGGCAGGCGCTCGCGCACAACACTCCCCGCCCACGCGTGCTCCGTTCGGTCCGGCAGGCCGCAGCAGCAGCAGCAGCAGGAGGAGGCGGAGGTGGGGAGTGTTGTGCGCGAGCAAGCGCTCGCTCGCGCACAACACTCCCCGCCTCCACCTCCTGCTGCTGCTGCTGCTGCAGCCCGCCGGACCAAAGGCAGGTCCTGGGGGGGCACGCCCCCCAGAAGCAGCATACCCACACGGCGATGGGGGCGCTGCACACCAGAACCCCCCATATTAGGACGCCTCTGGTCAGGCCTGGGCCAGGAGCTCTGAATCTTGCAGACACCACTGCCATCAAGATCTACCCCTGAACTGATCCCTGCCCCAATCCACTCACACCCATCTTTCCTACCCCAGTGGCTGGTCTGTTGCCCAATGCTGCCAGCACAGGGCTTACCAGTTTCCACGGTGTTGGCAGCGAGCCACCTTGCCATTGGAGCGGCTCATGTGATGGGCCTGTGCAATGAGATGGCGGATCGTGAGATCTGCCATTGTATTGCGAGAAATAGGATTGGGCTGTAATTATCTTCCTAAAAGTGGGCAGGGAGGCAGTCTAGTGAATATCTTTGGATAGGACATTTAAAAACTCTGACTTCTCTACCCGAAAGGCCCTGTCTCTTAGGAGTATCACATGAATTTCTATCACAGAAAGAGCGGACCTTGAATCTGAGGCATACTTAAAAACTCATGTAGAGATATTTTCTATGACTAAACTTTACCTGCGAGAGACAGGAAGCCTTTTTGGTTTCCAAAGGATTACTTCTGTTAATGGTACTGCAGTCATTTGGTGTAGCTGCAAAGAAATTGGGACTTAAACAACACTCAGCAGCGCTAACAAGATTCGTTTAAGCTGAATCACTTCCCATAGTCAAGCAACAATGCAAGTATACTTTTTTAGCCTGATACACACTGCGACACAGATCCATGGCTTCCGAAATCACCCTTCGTCTAATCTAACATCTCTGCTAAAGTGACTTGATGGGAACCTAAATTCATGTATGCCACTGCTGGATGTTGTTTAGCAAGAAACAACTGCTGGGAATTATTTTTTGCTTATATGGGAAGGTCTCCCAGCCACTGACTTTAATTCCAGTGACCTTATCCTCCTGCACTGAAGGCCATAAGGAACTTGGCAAGTCAGGGGGGAAAAATCCCTTCAGAGTTCTGAATTTGGGTTGGCAAGACTGTGAGCTACTGAGAGCGTATGAGACCCAGGGCAGAAGGCCAATTAGGATCTCCAAGGCACATTTGTAAGTCTCTGTAAATATCAGACTTTTAGTACAACATGTGTTCTTTGTCTGAATATTACTGCTGCTGCTCATACACCTGCTCAAAAAATACTCCCTTTTGCTTCTCTCTCTGGTCAAACGCTGGAATGTGTGGAGTGTTTTGCTCCACCTTGTGCTTCAATTAGAAGTGCAAAGTACTTAACCAAGCAATTGCTAGCCTTGTCTCTGATTCAAGCTTTTCTCTCTTACAACTCCCTGTCCACGGACAGGTAAGTTCAGAAGATGAAAGAGAGTGCTCTTCTTGTCGGTGTGGAGAGAGCATTTCTTCAAAGCTCTTTCTTTTCACATGTTGGCCTGTTACAATCACGCCCTGCTCACCTCGTATTAAAAGAGCATTTCTTAACCTTTGGCTGGGATACTGAGGAAAACAGCAGCCTCTCCTGTTTTGATAGGAAAGCCTGTTCAAACGGTTTTTTTGAGGCTTGCATTCATTGTATTAAGAGAAGACATTTCTTTAATTCATGCTGTCTTCCGAGTCAATCTGGCAAGTGGATTACATTTCTCTTATGTACAGTATTCGGAATCACGTTATCCGGATAGCCAACAATGTCTTCCCAGCTCACTGCAGAATGATGCTCAGATTTTCGTGCCATCTGCATGATACAACCTGCGCATAAGGATGATGCTGATCAGTTATGAAACAAAAGAATAATAAATGTTCATACCCTGAGACCAATATCCCACCCTACACTTCTCTATACCAGGCTGTATTAATCATGTGATGTTTTCAAACATGTCCACCTTGTTTAGATTTTCATTTCTGCTCACATAAAGGGATAAAGATTTGATTGCCTGAACAACACAATATAGCAATAAGAACTGTAAGGCAAAAAAAAAAAGTCTGCTCAGAATGCAATATACTCTTTCCTTGCATATAAATCTTACACAGATGTGGATTGTTTGATTTACTTTCCATATCAAAAGCAATATCATTCTTAGTGTAATATCAGAATAGTTTTGAATGATAGGACAAAGTGAAAAGTGATTACATCTTTAAAAATAGATGTACTTTTTCTTTTTTAAAACCTAAACTCCTAATTGAAAATTGTAGGAAATCATGAGCTCTACTGGATGTGACCAAAGGTTTACTGAGTCCAGCGCCCTGTTTCCAACTGAGGTCAGCTAGATGACTCTGGGGAGCCCGCAGGCAGTGGGAAACATGAGGCAACAGCCCCTCCTGTTGTAGTCCCAGCAATGTTATTCAGAGATATACTGCCTTGGGACATGGAGTTTCTATTTTTCTATTATGGCCGTATCAAATGAATGCTAGCTAAACAATACCATACACTCCAGGTGGACTCAGGAGTAACTATAGTATACTGTATATTCATAGACTACGTTTCCTGAACATGGTGCCAACATCCTTCTGGAAGAATAACATTTCAGGATTACTGCCTTTAGATGAACAATCCACAACTTTGTAGGATCAATTGCAGTTTATCTTGTTAAAGATAGTCTGTGTTAGTATTCAAAGATCCTTCTTACATTTGCTAGGGTTTCTTGGCCTTATTAATTCAAATCTTACTTTCAATGTATGCATGTAGCCAAGATAATTATTAGAAGGAAAGATCAAAGCAAGCATATTATAGTCCTATTCCATTTTCTGCTGATGTGAGTGATCTCCCTCTTCTTTGATGTTGTATGCTTCTACAGTGAAAGTACAGAGGATAAAAATACTACACCATGTAATCTGGCATTTATCCCATGAGAGCAGAATTCCAAATTGTGACACATGTCAAGAAGTAAAAAAAAAAAACAACTTAAAAGAGCCACATGCTTTATAAAGTGACACACTTTGCATTTAAACACCATCAAACATCATTTTCCATTATAAATTTAGTCCCTGATTGAAAATTCAAAGAATTTCTGTAAGTTTAAGTCAAAGAAAATGACAGCAATATTTTACAAAATAGCAACCATATTTACTAGTTGTTACACTGAGGTTGTGGCTTAGCCACAATTCATACCCAGACCCTTTATTTAAGGCAACAAAAGCTCTTTGTCCTATCAAAATGCAGACAGGTTGGTTCAGCCGGTCTTAATGGTGCGAGAGATGCATGAATACATATCCCGATGCGTTTTTCTTCTGCTAAAAGCAGCTGCAAGGAAGGATTTGGATCTGAGCCATGGAACTGGGTGGGGGTGGGGGGGGGTCTAACGTTTCTCCTCTATGCTTGGTCCTTGACCCAAATTGCCCCACTCCCCGGAATTGCTATTAGAAAGTGTAAGCATGTTTTGTCCTGCATGGCTAATACAGCTAATAGCACCTTGACAGGGGGAGGGAATGTGTGGGGTATTTTGGATCAGTAGTATGGGGAGGAAGGGTTAGACTGTCCCTACGCAACATTATGGTCTCAATCCAAATTCCTTTGTTAAAAATAGCACAATGTTTGGTCTTTGTGTTTTAGTGGACAATGTGAATTCTTCCAGTGACACTGAAGAAGTGGGAGTTTGTTCTGAACTAGGAGTTATCTCTGAACTAGGTGGTCTCAAGTCAAGACTGTATCTTTTTGGTCTGTATGCTAATGGTATGGATAGATGCAGACGCTACAGTAAAATGCAAACAGCATTGACACTCACATTGCTGAATCTGGAATGGAATTCTTTTTCAGGAGTGAATACTAGAGTCTTCTCCAGGTATTTCCTCTCTGTGGAGAGGGAAGGCATGGTTGAGGACTATGGGACTGCACAAGAAGGTCCTGCCTCTGTTAAATAAATAAATGAAATGTGAATGGGTCTAGATGACACAGAGCTATGCAGTTCGTGGGTGAATTGGGGAGGATTGGGGCAAGGAGTGGGGTGAGAGGGGAAGGATCGCAGCAGCAGCAGCAGCACACATCAAGATCTTATCCCCCTTTTCCTGGCCAGACATGCCCCCTGAGGCTCCTTGAACTTACACCAGTTAAATAGCTGACATAGCTCCGAGGAGACCCACTGATGGCCAGGCAGCCTACTAACCTCTCCTGTGCTGTCTGGTCACCCCCACCAGAGGATGCAGCACACGCTCTGACAGTATGGCTGCATCGCGTAAAATGGTGGGGGATAAGATTAGGGCAGTGCTTCCCAGACTTACCTGCTCTGTGACACCTTGCCTGCTACTGCTGTAGAACTCCAGACCTGGAAGTGCTGGTCAGTGACACAATGACATGTGACACGATGATGTCATGACACAGCACGTCCGGGTTGCAAGTCTCCTGCCATGACTACAAAAACAACGTAAGAGGCTCAGGGCAGGCAGATGGGCTGCTCAGAGTGCACAAACGTCGCCCGAGATGCTTGGCTCGCCGAGTAGAGCCTCTGCTCCATGGCACGGTTTTGCGACCAAGCAGATCAGGTGGTGAGCTTCCTGCACTGCCCCTGGGATCTTGGCATGACGACCCCAGGAGCTGCATCTCACACTTTGGGAAGCCCTGGATTGGAGCATAAGGTAAACAGCGCTCCGTGTTCCAGCTGCATGCTACGCGCTGCGGCAAGGAGAGTCACGCCGGCCACATGACCACAGAGGCGTCTTCGGACAACACTGGTTCTTCGGCTTTGAAATGGGGATGAGCACCACACCCTAGAGTCAGACATGACTGGACGTAATTGTCAGGGGTCACCTTTACCTTGACCTAAAGTTAAAAGGGGAAAAAAAAAGAATGGAGTTTCAAAATACCAAATCCATTCATACCATTGGGTTCCCAGAATATTTATTTCAGAACAAATGAGAACTCACACAAATTGGTCCCATTTGTATTGGTTCCTGTTTGTTCCAAAACCAAATGTACACCCTATTCACTGCATTTTCTGAAGCATCTTTTTTGGACACAGAATATATGTTCACACTGCTAGCGTTCTGCCAGTGCAAGTGGGGGATAAGATTGGGCCAAAAAATGGGTTGCATGCATCCTTTAAATGGAGGACTCTTCTGTTGGTGCAAGGGAAGGACACAACTTTCACCACTCCCTCCTTAACCCCACAGCCCTCTGGCTCTGTGTGCTATATAGTCCTTCTCTAGGGGGTCCCCTGGCCTTCCAGAATGGGTTTGGGTGGGTGCATGGAGCTGCTATTCTTCTGAATAGAAGGCAGGGACATTTGTTTGCATGATCTTTCTGCATACACTCCTTAGGTTACACCCCAATATTTGCTAAAATAAAACCTTAACACAATTCTTCACATTATAAAGCTTATGAAGAATTCATACGAGCACAGCACTACTCACCTTCTTCTGCTCATGTTTAAGATGTGTATGATTTCCTCCAGTCAATTGTAGCACTATACTTTCATCCAAGGTCAGAACTAGAGCAAAACTCATAGCAAATTCTCCATTCTGGTTCCAAGGTAATAAATATGAACCAGAAATATACAAATAAACCACTATGCATTATTACTATTAGTTTCCATATTGTCTTAAGCTAAGCTATCTTGAAAGCCATTCCACTTCTGCTAGGCTGAGAGTTAAATCCTTATGGATGTGACAAAGAAAACACAGCAACACACTTAACAATGAAAATATGTATTCCTTCCTTTTTCCGAGTAAACTCCACTGAAGCCTACATAAATGGCATATAAAGCTTTCATGAATCAGGCCTGGGGCTACGCGTTTAAGTGGTCCCTGCTGCATTTGCACACACAAACAGTTGCACAGTATATTAAGAACCGCAATAATAGGCAAATAGCTGTAAAATATTAGCATGATTTCATTTGCACTCGGACTGTTTCCCCGGCTAGCCCGACAACCAATTTCGAGGAAATAACTAACATGTCAAAGGACGGCTTGCATGTTGGGGTGGGGACGGGGTGGGGGTGATAAGGAGAAAGCTGTTTTGCATCGGATTATTTTTAATACATGTTGAAATAAAGCCTCTGAGAGAGAATGTCTGGCTGC
Source organism: Plestiodon gilberti rubricaudatus (assembly GCA_026170595.1). NCBI lineage: Eukaryota > Metazoa > Chordata > Lepidosauria > Squamata > Scincidae > Plestiodon > Plestiodon gilberti. The sequence goes on from JANXHW010000004.1 coordinate 32,431,731, forward strand.
TGCTTACACTGAATATTTCACACAGAATCCTGCTTGTTATCAATTAATTCAACTTACTTCCTCATCAATTCTTCCCCCCTCAGTCCTGATGGTTTTATGACCTAGACCCAGGCGATCCCCTTAGGCAGTCCATCTGATAATTGACACATTTTCTAACTCAGGGTAGTGATGCCCAAGTCACTGCTTTTAGGCCGTGACTTCAGCTTATTGGAGTCTGCAGCGGGGGCTCCTTTTATCCCTCATACATCAGAATACACTGACAGCTCTCCCAAGCAGGGACGAAGCGGATCTCTCCCTCAGGAAAATGTATGCAAACACCTCCAGAAAATTGTACTGGTTGCCAGGCATCACAATGGTGACATCTTTATGATAAACATGGTATGCAGAAGAAGGCCTAATAAAAGAATAACAAATTATTACATCCAGAGGGCAATTTTACAAGATTAACTGGTGTAATAAATTATTGCCCAAGTCAGAATGCTGCGTTACCTTTTAAGGTATTTCACGGGGCTGAAAAAAATGAGTTGGCCTATAAAAAAACAAAACAAAAAGAAACCGCACAGAATGCAGAGCAGAAAACAGTAAACCAATTCTTACATTTTTCTGAGGGTGGTCATGAGAGCAGTGGGTGGTATTTGGCTGTCTGCATGCAAGGACTTGCTGTAAAATAGGGTTATACACACCGCTCATGCCAAGATGCCGAGCTTTGTCATTATTTTCTTTTTTTCTCTACGGCTGCTGGACATTCAGCACCAGCGCAATCTACATAATATCAATTTGAACAAAAGCCTGTAGCGCTTTATTTCCAAAACTATTTTCATCCATTAAAAATTACAAAGAAAACGCCAGGAGCCAAAGATCTTTCATACTAATTATCAAATATTTTTATTTCCCCCCTTTTTTTTGCCGTGTGCTTTCAGAAAACACAAAAGCCCAGCCTTCCATTCCTTTCTCATTGTCCTCCCCCACTTTCTTCCCTGCTCTGTTTAACTGACAGCATTCTCAATTTAAAAGGAGAAAACATACAGAATGCTATAGCCTTCCTTTTAATATTTTAAAGAATATATTTTGGGTAAGTTTTTTTTAATATCCCTTTTGTTCCGGCTTTGTCTTTTTTGTCTTTAAAATTCTCTCTCTCTCTCTCTCTCTCTCTCTCTCTCTCTCACACACACACACACACACACACACACACACACACACACACACACACACACACACACACACACAGTGCTCTCTCTCTCTCTCTCTCTATGTCTAGAACATAAGAAAATATCTATATGCTATTTTTACACACCCAGCAGTGAAAGCTCAGATTTGCATTTCAGTCGTAAATGAAGGAGACACATGTGGGTGTTTTTTTTCCCCTGTGGTTATTCCAGTCACAATCCCAAGATTTCCCACAACTCATAAAAGACAGAGCCTGAATTTGGAGTCCAAAGGCCATGGCTGTTTTGCAATTTATCATAAGTTCGCATATGCGCTACCCAGGCATAATACATTAATAGGAGAGCACAGCTCCAAACTTCCAAACCATAGCCCCTTTCCTGCTGGTTATGGGTCCTATATTTCTAGTGTCACCGATTAGGTAGAGAATGATTTCTTCATTACAGTTATCCAATTCCTTTGCTTAGGACGTGAACTAACTCAGTGGGATTTATTCGTTATGTACTGAAGCAGACTCATACATTTAGGAGTACATGTACGTGTTCTACTCACATGAGCAGTGCAACACTGGAGGAAGGAAGTCACAGAGACGTCATATTCCAATATCCAGAAGCAGGATGCACTCTGAAATCTCTGTATTACAGGCTGAAATACTGTTTCCTCTTTTGATGTTACCTTGATCACCAAGGTCAGTTCAAGGGCCCACGTGTCCCTAAGGCTCCACACAACTGAAGCCTCCCAAATCCACACTTTTATGGTGGGCAGTGGAGCAGCAACGCACTTGAGACACAGTGTCACTCCATCCGTATCCTCCAAGCATGATTGGCAGGGGGACGAGGGAAGGAGGAAGGGCTCATGTGAATCTCACGTGGGCTCCTCCTCCTTCCCCCATCCTACGTACAATCATGCTTGCTCCACATGGACCCTCTGGATGCAGAGGATCCCTGGGAACAAACCTGAGTCACCTGTCCACAAGCTTTTCCAGCCAGTCAGCAGACAACTAGGCAAGAAATCTGGGGAGGTGGGGGGGGGGAGTTCAGAGCACATGGAGAGGGAGATGAAATATTGTGGGGAAAAGAAGAGTCCAGTCAGCCTCCCTATCACTTTGCCCAGGGTCTGGCACCACCCCTGATCACTCCATGTGCTTGCCTGTGGGAACTACAGCCATCATGCAAATCACAGCAGCCAATTAACCACCTGCTAGATGAAAGTATTGGTTCATATAACTGGTGACTACATACCATCCTAGCTAGACTGCAAGCCTGCCAGTAGCAATGCCGTCTCCTATGGACCAGAAGCATCTGAACTGAGCCACTCCTGATTGAAACCAAGCCATGAAATAAGGTGATTGCTTCACCTGATAGCCAGATGGTGACTAATGCCCCATCCTGTTCCCCAACATCCTACGCAATACAGCCGCACTCCTGAAGTATGGACTGCATGCCATGGTGGGGGAGGCAACCTGATGGCCTAGGAGAGGTATTTTTTACTTACCTCTCCATAAGCTGCCTGGCTGTTAATGGGTCTCTTCGGACCTACACCAGCAATTTAGCAGGCATAAGTGAGGAGAGGCAGGGTCGTGTCAGGGTGGGAAAATGGGGATAGGATCTAGTACCGACAAGTTCCACTCCCTCCTGTCCTCGATTCTTTTTGATCGATCAGTTTAAAGCAAACACAGACGCACTGGTCCAAGGGCACAATCTGAAGGTATGTGATGGAAATCAGTATGTCTAGTCATTGCCTAGATAGGAGACCATCTAGGAACCCCATGTATAGTGACTTTAAGTGATAAAGAACATTTGAAATTCCTGAAAACTGTACTAGAATGCTTAGCAGTGTATGGACTACAGGCTAACAGTGCAAAATCTGATTTTTTAAAAAAGGAAAATAATATATTGTGAGCACATTATAGATGTGCATAAGTCTCCAGAGAAAATTAAGGCAGTCCTGGAAGCTCCAAAGCCTAAGGATGTGTCTCAATTTAGATCATTCCTTGAGTTTGTTAACTACTATAGTCAATTTGTGTCCAACTTGGCAAGTATATTGCATCCCCTGAACTATGTTTGTTACGCAACAGAATGCTAAGGAATGCTAAGCTATATGTCCGTCATGTGTGTCTTTGGGAGCTTGTCAGATTTCTAGCAAATTTCTTACAGAATTCTACCATGAAAGGTGGGATATAAATGTGTGATAACTAAAATAAATGCCTTTGTGGTCCTAGGTAAAATATGGAAGAATTTTGTAGTGCCTAAGAGATTAACAAATTCATTTTAGCACAAGCTATCATGTACTACATCCCACTTCATTGTGTATGAAGTGCCATTCTCAGTTGGCAGGCAGGTACACACGCACACACGTGTGTATCTATATCTACAGTATATCTATATAAAACTGCCAACTGAGGTTGATGCTTCATGCATCTGATGAAAAGAATGTCGTCCATTACCTAACAAAAACAATTGACAGTATTCAAGGGGGCATTGGGGTTGTTAAGGTCAGGCACTGGCCGAGGGCCGAAGCCTATCAAGCGGCCCACCTGGTCAAGTCAATGCCTGAACTATCAGTACCAGTCATAGCAGTAGCACCTAATGAGCAGGGGGTGCCATGGGGAGCCCAGTTCAGGGCTTTACCCCAGCACCGCCAGCAACCTGGCACCAGCACTGATACCTGATGAAGTGCTTGTAAATGGCTTTCTGCATCATATAGACATAAGAGAAAATAGCGAAACAAGATCAGTTGAAAGAGTGACAGACAGCACGCGCGCTGTTTCCGGTTTAGATCTTTGTTCTCAATTAACAACGCGTGCCGGTCTCGGTTAACAGAATCAATAAAACAAACTTGTTCTCACTTCAGATTTCTGCCTTTAATTGCCAGCGCTTGCCTGCGCAGCTAGTGGCAACAACGTAAGAAGCTTAATTGAAAAAGACAGACAGCTCCGAGGATGCTTCCGGTGCGGTTTTCCGCTGCTAATTGACAACGCGCGCTTGTGGAGATTTCCCGCGCTTTTAGGCTTTTAAACAGGAAACACGGACAATGGACAATTTCATCTTGAATCTCCCGATCATGACTGCCAATACTTCCTGGAGACTTGCGTTCGGCGCAGGATATTATTTTTTCCAGGCTATTTTTCCTGACATGGCATCTTTACCCATTTTACCTTTCTCATGCAAGACATCTACAAGTGTTTACATACAAACCATGTTAGTGTGGGGGAAAGTTGCAGTTTTAGCTGCAATAATTCTTCATGTGTATAGGCGACTCTACATATGGACATCACCAGATGGTCAATACCGAAACCAGATAGATTATGTGCTTTGCAGCCGAAGATGGAGAAGCTCTATACAATCAGTAAAAACAAGACCTGGAGCTGACTGTGGCTCAGATCATGAGCTTCTTATTGCAAAATTCAGGCTTAAACTGAAGAATGTAGGGAACACCACTAGACCAGTCAGATATGACCTAAACCATATCCCTTATGAGTATACAGTGGAGGTGAAGAATAGATTTAGGGCATTAGACCTGGTAGACAGAGTGCCTGAAGAACTACGGACGGAAGTTCGTAACATTGTACAGGAGGCAGCAACTAAAACCATCCCAAAGAAAAAGAAATGCAAGAAAGCAAAGTGGCTGTCAGATGAGGCTTTACAAATAGCTGTGGAAAGAAGGAATGCGAAAAGCAAGGGTGAAAGGGAAAGATATAAACAACTGAATGCAGAGTTCCAGAGAATAGCAAGGAGAGATCTTCTTAAATGAACAATGCAAGGAAATCGAGGAAAACAACAGAATGGGGAGGACTAGAGATCTCTTCAAGAAAATTGGAGATATCAAGGGAACGTTTTGTGCAAAGATGGGCATGATAAAGGACAAAAAAGGCAGAGACCTAACAGAAGCAGAAGAGATTAAGAAGAGATGGCAAGAATACACAGAAGAACTATACAAGAAAGATCTTAATGTTCCTGATGACCATGCTGGTGTCACCCAGAGCCGGACATCCTAGAGAGTGAAGTCAAGTGGGCCTTAGGTAGCATTACTAACAACAAAGCTAGCGGAGATGATAATATCCCAGCTGAGCTACTTAAAATCCTAAATGATGATGCTGTGAAAGTGCTGCACTCAATATGCCAACAAATTTGGAAAACTCAGCAGTGGCCAAAGGATTGGAAAAGGTCAGTTTACGTTCCAATTCCAAAGAAGGGCAGTGCCAAAGAGTGTTCAAACTATCGCACAATTGCACTCATTTCACATGCTAGCAAGGTTATGCTCAAAATCCTACAAGCTAGGCTTCAGCAGTATGTGGACCAAGAACTACCAGAAGTACAAGCTGGGTTTCGAAGAGGCAGAGGAACTAGAGATCAAATTGCCAACATGCGCTGGATCATGGTGAAAGCACGAGAGTTAAAAAAAAAAAACACCTACTTCTGCTTCATTGACTATGCAAAAGCCTTTGATTGTGTGGATCACAACAAACTGTGGCAAATTCTTAAAGAGATGGGGATACCAGACCACCTTACCTGTCTCCTGAGAAACCTGTATGCGGGTCAAGAAGCAACAGTTCGAACCGGCCATGGAACAACTGATTGGTTCAAAATTGGGAAGGGAGTACGGCAAGGCTGTATATTGTCACCCTTCTTATTTAACTTATATGCAGAGTACATTATGAGAAATGCAGGGCTGAATGAATCGCAAGCCGGAATCAAGATTGCCGGGAGAAACATCAACAACCTCAGATATGCAGACGATACCACCCTAATGTCAGAAAGTGAAGAAGAACTAAAGAGCCTCTTGATGAGGGTGAAAGAGGAGAGTGCAAAAGTTGGCTTGAAACTCAACATTAATAAAACTAAGATCATGGCATCTGGGCCCATCAATTCCTGGCAAATAGAAGGGGCAGAAATGGAAGCAGTAACAGATTTTACTTTTTTGGGTTCCAAGATCACTGCAGACGGAGACAGCAGCCATGAAATTAAAAGACGCTTACTTCTTGGAAGGAAAGCTATGGCAAATTTAGATAGCATAGTAAAAAGCAGAGATATCACCATACCAACAAAAGTTCGTATAGTCAGGGCGATGGTTTTCCCAGTAGCAATGTATGGTTGCGAGAGTTGGACCATAAGGAAGGCTGAGCGCCGAAGAATAGATGCTTTTGAACTGTGGTGCTGGAGAAGACTCCTGAGAGTCCCTTGGACTGCTAGGAGATCAAATCAGTCAATCCTAAATGAAATCAACCCTGACTGTTCCCTGGAAGGACAGGTACTAAGGCTGAAACTCAAATATTTTGGACACCTAATGCGAAGAGAGAACTCTCTGGAGAAGACTCTGATGCTGGGAAAAATTGAAGGCAAAAGGAGAAGGGGAAGGCCAAGGATGAGATGGTTAGACAGCATCACCGATGCAACGAACATGAAAATGAGCGAACTCAGGAAGATAGTGGAGGACAGAAAGGCCTGGCGGGATATGGTTCATGGGATCACGAAGGGTCGGACACGACTTAACGACTGAACAACAACAACATAGTGCTTTCTGAGTGTGCAAAACACTTCACATATCCTATCTTGATGGAATTCTTACAAAAACCCTCTAAAGGAGGCATCATTATCCCCATATTGCAACTCATGACAAAGGTGTGGTTTGAACCTGCTCAACTCAGTGTAGCCACTACACTATACTACACTACACTAGCTCACCACCCCCCATTAGGCAGTGGCTCAATTAGTTTCCAGACACAGACAACACCAGCTCTAAATACTTATGTGAATCCATAATGTTACTACCCTCCATACTGGTGTTAGTTTTACTACTCATCAATACCTTTAATGGGCCATTTTCACATACATAAAATATAAATACATACAATTAGCAGCAACAACAAGAAAACACAAAAAGGCCACATTTAATGTTCCTCAAGTGGCAAGATTCTGTCCCCTTCAACACAGTTGGGCACCCCGCTAAGTGTGTTATTTATTACTGTAACCATATATGATATAACAATAACCTACTTAAGTATTTCATGATTTATAGGAATACATCTTTAAGATATGATGTTGTTGCACTCCTATATGTTTGCGCATGTGTAAGCTATCACAATTATGACCACACTATCATCGTCTTAGGGTAACAAGCAACATGACTTACCAATCTTCAAGAATGTGGACTAGGTCTGTATACGTATTTTACTTAGTTCCAGAGCAAACTTACTCCATGAATAAATCATTCACATGAAGAAAGGCCGCTGGAGAGGGCAACAAATTGTCATTTGCATATCAAAGCAGTGTGCATATTAGGCAAATGTACCTTCTTCCTAAATACATAGTGCCTGGCACATAGATCTAAGGAGATACTTGCAGAAGACCTTTGTCTCAAAAATATAAAGGAAAGGAAATGCCTCCCAATCAACAGCCATTCACAGGAAAATTGCACTCAGGAAAAAGGTAGCTCATCAGCAGATTTCCTATCAGCTCCACAGGCAGTTCCTATAAACCCTAGCTGAAAACCAAATAAGACAATTGGGGAGAAGCCAGTGAATAGTCTACTATAGATAGCTAGGCGGGGGGGGGGGGGCACACACACCAGATGAGCTGGAATTGTTAATTTGTAGCCTTGAATACTCAAATGCACCCTACAATCAAGACAAAGAGGCATCACCAGACGCATTGTTGACTCATGGCAACTGCAGGTAAATGAGATTATATACCTGGAATGTGCCACTGGGTATGATTCACCAGAGACTGAGATGAGCACAAAGGAAAAAGTTCATCAACCACTCTGAGCAAGCCTTGAACACGGAAGGGAGTCCTTCAGGCACTTTAGGTTCATCTGTCTAAAGGTACCCCAAAAATTACAAAGAGATCTTGAACATGTAGCGCAGAATATATTTAGTAGGTAGCATTAAGGACATGATTATCCATGTAGTTTGCAAGTCTCAGGTGAACGCAGTTAGTGTTCCAGAATCTCCCAAACACATGGTGCCCTTTGAAAGATCACACTGATTCACCGCTTTGTCATGCAGCAGGAGCAGCTCAGGGCACCATGGGGGCAGGCCCAGACCCAGGTGAAGTTTCCTCCACCCCCCTCCACCCTCCACACTCACAGCCCTACCTGTCACTGCCCCCACCTTTCCCACTTAGCCTGCTTTGAAGCAGCTGGGTGGATGACGGGCTGGGAGAGGTGGTGGGCAGGTACAGGGTGTGAGGCACATCTGACAATTTCTGCCTCCCCAGCTCACTGCTTGGAGCACCTCATGAGTGGTCCAGTCCTGCTGTTGGCTGTGGGTTGGTGGCATTTCTATAGCACTTTTGAGTGTTCACACGTATTATTGTGTTGTAAGTCTTACAAATATCTTGTAACCTAAGTGTCACTGCTGGGTCTTTTTGCATCCCTCAACATCTCAACCTGGAGAGCGAAGGGTGTTTCTAGCCACCCATGGCCTCCTCTATCTCACTGAATCATAACATGTTAGAGTTGGTAATCGTTGAGGTCATCTAGTCCAACCCCCTGCTAAATTCAGGCAATTACTATAGCATCCCTGAGAAGTGACTATCCAACTTCTGCTACAAAACCTCCAATGAGGTGTACTGGAGAGCTGCTACAGTTAGGAGATTCTTCCTAATGTCTAGTCTAAATCTACTCCCCTGTAGTCTCAATCCATTGGTTCTAGTCCTGCCCCCAGGAGCCACATAGAATAAGCTTGCTCTTCTACATGACAGCCCTTGAGATACTTGAGGACATCAATCATATCTCCCCTTATGCCCCAACCCTATCCCTGACCAGTCTACATGATGCACCAGTGCCAACAGAGCACGTGCTGCATACTGGGGGGGGGGGGGGGTTGATCGGCCTGCCTGGCCAGCAATGGGTCTATTTAGCTGTCATAAGTCCAAGGAGCCTCAGGGGGCATTCTGGGCTGGGAAAAGGGGGATAGGATCCTGGCATGCACAACTGCCACTGAGATCCACCCCATCCCTATGTTGAACTGCCTCCTGCCCACCCCGCTCCTCCCCTGAACCTCCCATGATCCCCCCTGCCGCCACATTACCTGATCCAGTATGGCCTAGGTGAGCTGTTGCACGGGGCTGCAGCCATTTGCGTTGGCAGTCCTGCAGTGCATGACAGCTGCAAGTCTTTTGTGACACTGCACCAGGACCTGTGCTGGCAGATCACGAGATCCGCCACCATAAACCCAAGATAGGTTTGGGCTGTTAGTCTTCTCTTCTCCAGGCTTGTTTTGGTCTTCTCTTTCCCAGGCTAAACATACCAAGCTCTTTTTTACTGTTCCTCATGAGACTTTGTTTCTAGATGTTTCATTAACTTTATTGCCCTCCTCTGAACCTGTTCCAACTTATCAATGTTCTTAAAATGTGATGCCCAAAACGGGATGCAGCCAGTATTCCAAGTGAGGTCTGTCTACTGCAGAATAAAGTGGAACAATTACCTCTCATGGTCTGGTCTCTATGCCTCTGTTAATGCAGCTAATGCTTTTTTGTTTGTTTTTTTGCAGCTGTATCATGCTGTTGGCTCATGTTCAGTTTGTGGTCCACTAACAGCCCAATCTTATCCTTCCCCCCTCCATTGGTGCAGCTGCACCAAAAAGGCAAGCGCTATATCCAGTGGCGAAGGGGGCAGATCAGGAGGCTTCAGTGGATAAAGGGGTGCCCTTGAGTGTGGTAGAAAGGCGGGTATAATTTCTTTAAATAAATGAATGAATAAATCCCCTTAGACTTACCCTGTAAACCTCCCGCTCTGCAATGGGTCTCCTCAGACCTCCACCAGCTCTGCCTGCCTCCCGTGCTGGCTTACCTGCTCCAGTCTTCCCACTGGCACTCTGGCAGCACGCTCCTCTGCGGTGTTGCTGGAGCGTACCTTGCGGATGCTGTGCAGCAGTCAGCGCTGGCGGAACATGCATCCTGCCAGCGGGGCAACCCAATAGGATTGGGCTGTAAGACACCTAGATCCTCTTGAATGAGTTTCACAGTCTCCTTGCTTGGGAGCCCAGCCTCTTTCCTTATCAGCAACCTACCTGAAGTGGCCATTGGCAGGAAGCCCCACGTGGGTCTTGAAATACCCCTGGGGAGGGCAGAACTGGCACTGGCGTCTTAGTGGCATTGCCATTGACTGTTCACCCTTTCTTTAGCTTCCCTTTCCCCCAATTGGGGGGGGGCTTAAACCCTCCCACTTGACCCTTCTCAATCTTGGTGCTGTCAGAGGGTACAGTGACACTTGTCCAGTAGATTCAGACAGTAAATAAGGATTATTATTTTCCCCATAGAATTATTATTATCCCCATATTGCAGATGGAGATTGAAACTGAGATTTGGGGCGTGGCTTGCCGAAGGTCTACTGCAATGGAAGAGAGGAGATTCAAACTGGGGGCCTCCTGATTTGTAGCTTGTTCTCTTAGCCATTATACTAACACAGAGGTAGAAATCTGTCAAGCTAGCCAAAGAAGCCTACCTGCATTAATAAGCCAGGTGACTGGAATAATCAGGTGATACTAATTGACTCTGTTAAAGCTTCAGGGTCAGATTTGGTTGCTGGTCTGAATAACTAGGAAACCTACTTTGGTTGACTACAAGACTGGCTTCTAAAGAACTTGGTGTGACATCATGCCTAATTGCATTTCTTTTGCATATTCTGTATGGTGCATGCATCTTGTCTTGCAGTAATGTACAAAAGACAAAACTGAAAATGTAATGCTCCTACTGTAAAGTTTCCTCACTGAGGCCTGGTAACTTGAACACTTTGGCTGCATATCTGGTAATGTCAGGAATAGAGGCATGCATCACATTCCATGACAGTTGGAATGGAACTAAAAATCTGACATCTACACATTTTAACAGTAGATCTGTTTCCTCTCTAACCCCCATGCTATACACCAGTCTTTCCCCTTGATCAGATACCAAAGAGGAGGAAACACAAAAACAGTAATGGGGCTGCTGTAAAAACTCAAAATGTGGATTTTCCATAAGGATTGATCAGTATTCATTTGGGAGAAGACAGAACGTTATGTAATTGTCATTTTAGATAGAACTGGTACATCACAAACATTCACTATCTGAGGGTACCTGGGAGAGGCAAAGAAGACACGATCATTCTGTGAGTCATAGGTTTCAATCTGACTTCCAAAAATCATTTTCACAAATGCATTCCTTTTTCATCTTATCACAAAGTTGATATGGTATGGCAGTGGGTGTGAAAAGTCATAGAAACTAGGCCCATGCTAGGTCAACGAAAAAAGTTATTCCGACCAACTGAGTACCCACAACAAATGAGAACCTCCATCCCCACATTCTTTACCACTTTGCAATCTTCAAGATGACAAGTAGATATCAAAGTAGTTTCCTGAGCAAATGTTTAATTGCCGTCTGTTTCAGCCTTTCACAGCGGCCATTAGCAATCTTCATAATGAGTGAATCCATTGCTGGAGTCATAAAACTGATATCTCAAGGCCATCGATCAAAATACCAAGAAAGATTAATATTAATAAGTGAATATGTGAGAAGATCAACAAGTAAAGCATAGTATCTGCTTGTTTCCTCAAATGCATGATCAGCTCAACTGGTAGATGATGCAGGGGTCTCTGGGAGGAAAGCCCATTTACTGACCGGGAGGGGAGAAGAAGCTGCTCCTGCTGCTGACAGACTCTGAGGTAGCCCCTATCCTTCCTGCCCTCAGCAAAATGGGGAACAGGCCTGGGTGGCGATTCCTCTTTCTCCCACCCTCCAAGGGTGAGGAGGAAGAGCTCCTGCCACCACTTTCATACCGCACTGAGGTGAGGGGTGGGAGGAGCCGTCACATGACCACCATAGTGGATGGGCAGCACAATCCTGTGTAACCATATGTGGCCGGCCTAAAGGGCCAACCACCGCTGTATCCTAGGCCCATTGTGGCCTGCACCGGCACGGTCTGGGCTCTCCTCAGGGGAAGACGTTTGTCCCCTTTCCCCAGTGTAAGTCATGCAGGCCGCAATGGGCCTCCTCGAATGCATGCCAGCTCTGAAACCGTGTAAGGCTGACTCAGGCTGGGAAGGAGCATAGGATATCAGCGCAACTCCCTTGCCATCCCAGCCCATGCGTCCCTCCCCTGCACCACGCAGCCTAGGTCTTTCCTGGGTTGTCAGGCACAGGTCCGGCCTGCTAGGGGAGTGAGCAGTGCCGACCTCTGCGCCGGCACCGCTTACTCTCCAGGTGCCGTAAACATGCTTTATGGCATGTTTACGACACCCTAGGCCAGCGGAGTGCTAGCTCTGCTGGTCTACAGTTAAACACAGGATTGCGCAGTAATTCACCTCCTTCATGATAACCTTGGGAGATGCACTGGAGGGGATGTGCTATCACGTGGGGGCACTGCAGGGTTTTGCCACAAGTCCTGGGAAGGAAGGAGGGAGGTTATGCACACACCACATGTTTCCCCCCCCTCTCTCTCCTTCCCCCACACTGTAATATTGCTGTTTCTGATAGGAGAGGAGAGTGTGAGCAAGCCAACAGGAAGAAGTCCGATGCCTGTCTGGATTCCTTCATGAGTCATTTCCAAGTCAAATTCACTGGCAGGGACAGAGATCTTCCCAGTACTACAGTTTCCAAGATTCCATGGATGGGAAGCAATTGAGTTAAACAGGCTTTTAAATTGGTTTAAATGTGAAGTGTTGACGTGCTCTCTAATATCCTGGACCCCTTTCAGTAATAAGCAGCTCTGTGGAAAAAATAAAGTCCCATGATCTCAAGAATTTCAGCAGAATGGATGAATTCATTAAAATATGTAAGGAATATCACCTAGGTAAATTAAATTTTGAATTCTTCCCAGACAGCGAGTAACAATAAGCAAGAGGTATTTGGGAGATAGAAGTGGAAACTGACTCTACAGTCAGCCTGTATTTTATGTCCTGCCCCCCCCCCCACACACACTTTTAGACAATTTTTGGCTGAGAATATGTTAACCTTTTCTCATTCTCTCAATGAACTTTGTCGGGAGGGGCTGCTCCCACCTTTGCTCTCCTTGCCCCACTTCTGGTGGCTGGTCCCCAATAATAATAATAATAATAACAATAACAATAATACCAGTATTTATACACCGCCTTTCTTGGTCATTGGATTTTTCCTTTGACTTTAATTCAAGGCGGTGCACATAGGCAGGCAATTCTAAACCTCCTCGGAGGGGCTTTTACAATACGAAGTTCCAATCTTTCATAGAACGTCTTCATCCCAGATGGTTTCCTTCACGGTCTGGCTTATCTCTGGCATTCACCTCCCACACTCAGCTGATGGCAGCTCTGACTCCCACTCAGAGTGCAGCTGGCAGCCTTTCCTCGCTCTCACCGAGGGCTTCTGCAGATCATCAGAAGTGTGTCGACAGCTCTCGGATACTTCCGGTTGTCTCGAGCTGGCGTCCTCAGATCTCTTTAGGCATTACAAGGTGGAAGCTCTACCACTGAGCCAGACCTCCTTCCCAATAGGGGAGGCGCCTGTCAGAGGCAATTCAGGGTCCTTAGGGCCTCAGAAGTTTAGGTGGGGGGGAGTTACTACACTCTGGGGAGCCCTTGAGTCTCTGTCAATCAGCCCTTGAGTCTCTGTCAATGGGTGTGGCGCAGCTGTAGAGGCTCCCCAGGGGGTGTCCTCCCTGCACTACCCTCAGGAGTCAAACTTGCAGGGCCCCTCATCACAGGCCTGGGTGGTCTTATGACTGGGTCTCCCCACCTTTTACTGGCCAGATTATCCTGGACCAGACCCCAGGTGGCTACAAAGGTCCCCCAGCTGTCTGCTCACTGCGGCAACTTGCAGGTCCCATCCTTGGGGTTTCCTCCCCCCTTTCTCTCTTCCTCACCCTCCTTAGTGACGCGGGCTGGCTGTGTTGCCTGAGGCCAGAAAGTACTCCATGTGAGAAATGCTTCCATGTTCCAGCCAGCATTCTAGGCAAGGCCAGTTGTCAAACTGTGTGATCTTGTCGGGGCATGCTTGGCCACCACTGGCTGGTTCAGTGGCTGAAGTCCCCAGGACACCAACGTGAATGCATCTGACAAACAAGAGGCCCAATCCTATCCAACTTTCCAGTATCGATGCAGCCCCAATACTGCCTTGGGGTAAAATGAGGAAGTGCAATACAGCCACAATACAGCCCTGAGGTAAACTGCTCTACCACCACACAATGAGCATGCACTTCATTGGTATGGCTGCTTCAATTCTGGAAAGTTAGATAGAATTGGTCCCTTAATTTGCCTTCCTTGATGTCTTCATATAACAAGACAATATCACTAAGGGTCCAACCCTACCCCCCACCAGCCTTCAGCACACAGTGCAAGTGATGGAGCACATGCCACATGCTATGGGAGGGGGGGACACACCAGACAGCTCAGGTGAGGTAAGTAGAATTGTTTGTTACTTATCTCCCCATAGGCCACCTGAATTCCAATGGGTTTCCTCAGACCTACACCAGTTATTTAGCTGGAGTAAGTCTGAGGATTCTCAGGGAGTAATTTGGGGCAGGGAAAAGGGGATTGGATCTTGGCATGCACAGCTGCTGCTGAGATCCTCCCCCTCCCACCCCCTCTCTCCCCTCTACCTTCCTAGCCTACTCCCCTCCCAGAAATTCTCTCTTACTGCCCCTGCCACTGCCCTACCTGATCCAGTGAAGTGCCTGCTTGTGTGCTATTCATCCGGGACTTTAAGTGGCAGATCGTGAGATCTGCCACCATTAGCCCTGGATAAGATTGGGCTGTTGCATAGCATAGCAATATTATCCTTTTCACTACATGATCCCTGATTGGTTGGGATCACCTGTATGGCTAATCTAGGAAACATTGCCTTTACTTGCATTTGCTTTTATTTGACCTCAGCAATTATTTCCTGCATCCCAATCTAATTTGCTATACAGCATCATGATGTCATACCATTCACTACATGATTCCCAACTGGCTCTAATTACCTATGTTATGTATTTAGGAAGGGGGGAAAGGTAAGCACTAGCATGGGGTGGTGTTGGTGTTGAAGCAACAGTAGTTAGGTGGACAGAGTTGAAAAAGGTGAATATTTGCACAATCAGTATTTTTCAAGAAATATTTCTAATCCTATCCCTGCAAAATCGCTATACGTGGCATGAAAAACCTAAAGTGGAGAATATTCAGAGCAGCATTACAAAATATCTTGCAAAGGTGGAAGTTCCAAAAGGATCTTGACAGGTCCTCTTTGCTATGTACTTTAGTTCATTGACCTTTGTTTCTTTTTTAGATTTTCAAGAGTCTGTAACAATAAACACACCTTATCTAAAACATCTGTAAAAAATCACACTACATCCAAAAGATGTTCAGTATTACTGCATCTACATCTGCATACTATCTAAGTTATTCTAATTCTTTGGGGATAAATTATTTGTACTTCTTAAAAATACTCAGTTTCACCATTTAATTTTCTCCCCATGTAACTCCCATACAAAACTTTTGCCGAACACATCTGGTTTCAGACATGCTGTCTTTCTTGATAGTTCTGTAAAAGTATCTATAGCAAATTATTTCCAGGAATTTCCTTTGAGGTTAGACTCTTGCAAATGGTTTTTAAAACTTGATTAAAACATTCTATTTTTCAAATTGGCCTAAGGGTAATAAATATGTTTGTGCACCATATATGTCTCCTGCAAAAATTCTTCAAAATCCACACCTCTGAACTGGAATCCATAATCTAGTGTCTCACAGGATTGCAAGTTGCTAACAATTATACTGTCATTTTGAAAGTAAACATGCCCCAATCCTATCCCCACCAGTTTACACTATGCAGCCAGATGGCCAGATGGCCTGGGAGAGGTAAGTAAAAATCCTTTACTTACCTTTCCATAGGTTGCTTGGCCACCAATGGGTCTCTGCAGACCTATTCGTGCTATTTAGCTGGCATAGGTCTGAAGAGCAGTGGGCATGTTGGGCCAAGAAAAGGATATGACTTTGGTGTGCATTAGTGCTGCTAATATCCAATCACTCCCATGCTTGAACTTCCCCCTACCCACCGTTTCCTGCCCCAATCCTCCCCCAAACTGCCCATGAACCACCTCTGCTGCCACATTAGCGGCTCTGATATGGCGTCTGGGAGCCACTGGTGTGTGCACGGGGCCTCCGGCTGTTTTCACTGGGAGTCCCAACTGCCTGTGACAGCAGCACACCTTTTGAAATGTCATAAGAGGACTTACAGCAGCTGATTGTGAGATTTGCTGCTATAGGCCCTCCATAAGATTGGGCACTTAGAGTACCGTATTTTTCGCTCCATAAGATGCACTTTCCCCAAAAAAAAAATAGGGGGGGAAGCGTGCATCTTATGGAGCGAAGGTTACAAAAAAAAAGGAAAAAGGTACTTACCGGGGCTTCGGGGAGGCCTGTGCGAGCCTCTGCAGGCCTCCCTGATCTTCCGTTCGGTGCTAAATGGCTCTTTTCAGCCATTTCCGGTTTTCGGAAAACTGGAAATGGCCGAAAAGAGCCATTTAGTGCCGAACAGAAGATCGGGGAGGCCTGCAGAGGCTCGCACAGGCCTCCCCAATCTTCATTTTGGCAAAAAATGGCCCTTTTCGGCCATTTCCGGTTTTCGTGAAACCTATGCAGGCCTCCCCGATCTTCTGTTTGGTGCTAAATGGCTCTTTTCAGCCATTTCTGGTTTTCCGAAAACCGGAAATGGCTGAAAAGAGCCATTTAGCACCGAACAGAAGATCGGGGAGGCTTGCAGGGGCTCACGCAGGCCTCCCCGAAGCACCCACAGGCCTCCCCAAAGCACCCAGAAGCCCAGGTAAGTTTAAAACTTTCCCCCCTATTTTTTGCTCCATAGGATGCATGCGTCCTATGGTGCAATGTGTCCTATGGAGCGAAAAATACGGTATTTTCTAGGTAGCAAGCTAGCTATCTACATTTGAACCACTTCTAAACCTGGTAAAAGAGTGTATCTTGGATTGGCTGTGATTGGAATCTGACAGTAGTTTTTCTTTTCTACGTATAACCATCCAGTGTAGCTGGATGCAATTCTGCAATGATTGTTTAACTCATATATTGTTTTGTATTTGCAAACTATCACAGATATGTATGAACTTTGTGAATCCACCATCATTAGTGAACAGGCGAGGTCATTCAGAAACTTTCCACACAATCAGGTGTGTGGTGGTTTGTTCATGTTTGTTTGTTTGTGAACATGATGCCTAGTGCGGAACGAGGGAGGGGTGGATTGGAACAGGGTGGCGGGGGCAGGGAGGAGGGTGGACCAGGCCTGGGAGGGGGGGTTGGTCACGGCGGTGGTGCATGCTGAATCCTGACCCCCTTCCCAGGCCTGATCCTCCTTCACAGGTTAACATGGGTCGTCGATTGAACTGGCACAGGTCCAAGTTGACCTTTAGTTGCTGCTGGGACTTACCTCGAGGAGACCTCCAATAGCCATAAATACAGCTGAAGCCATGCTGGCGCTGCTGCATCACCACATAGGGATTTAATTAAGATTGGGCTGAAAGTAATTTTTTTTTACTTACCTCTAGTTGGTCATCTGGTCACACACACACACACACACACACACCACCACCACCACCACACCACCATAGCATGCAGTGCATGTTTCATTGGTGCAGCTGTATGCTATAGCATGGTGGGAGATAGAATTGGCCTGTAAGTCATGAGTAACTTTTATCAGATACAACCCAAAGTATCTTCTTGGGTTCCTCCTTCCTGGCTCTGTGGGGCAATGTAGGATTCCTAATGCACCATTCCTAACGCACCAGTTACATTTTGGAAACCAGAATTTAGAACATGGGGATAATGAGAATTTCAGAAGCATCTCTCATTCTAATCTTTAAGCATTTGCTAGAGGTGATATGCAAAACATTGTTACTATTGCAAACAATAAAATATCATAATGCATATTTCTAACTGTCTTGTAAATTTTTGAACATGGTAATTTGTATGGATTGTGGTTAGCAGGAATAAATGGTACACCTTAAATTGCCTAATGAACTAATAATCCCCACATTTCTGTGTTGAATGCAATCACAAGGAACAAATATATATGTTTACAATTGCTAGTTCTGTGTAAAGCAAAACAACTGGATCACAGTATACTCTCTTTTGATGCCAAAGTCACAGAATAGTTTTCTTAATGCCATTTGTGAGGAGTTTACATTCAAAGCTCTAAACCAAATAGATGTTTTTCTTTGAGGTCATCCTGCATTAGTTCATTCCTACTCATAGCACCAGCTCCATGCCATGCTTATTGAATAATATCACATGGATATCCTTTCTTATGTAATGAATTGGAAAAACATGTCCCATGAACTCTGAAATGTTCTTGATTGCTATGATTTACTTTGAGGTCATCTTTAATTACCAAGGCTGATCAATGTTGAAGATATGTAAGCATTTACAAGATATGTAAGCATTTACAAAAAAAAAAAAAGCAAAGAAGTCAGCCAGAAGGTGGTGACCTTATTAACATTAGCAGCATCCAAAGCAAGACAAAATTGTGTGAACTTTTGTGTTCAGTGATGGACTCATGTTGCTGGCAGTCCTGGAGTGAACCCCAGCACTGGCTCCCCATGCCACTTCCTGCCTTCCCTGATGTGCCACCAGTTCAGGGCAGAGGCGTCTCTCCGGTAGGGGCGGGGCTGTAAGTATCGCTGCGGTCATAGTCTCTTTACCGAGCGAGGAGGAGGCAGCCCCGCCCCCTCACTGTCCGAGCCAGTCCCCTACGGAGAAACCGGCAGGGAAGAGACCCTGCCTGCTGCTTTCTCCGTAGGGGACTGGCTCGGACAGTGAGGGGGCGGGGCTGCCTCCTCCTCGCTCGGTAAAGAGACTATGACCGCAGCGATACTTACAGCCCCGCCCCTACCGGAGCGACGCTAGTGGTTCAGGGGTTGGTCAGACCAGGTGGGCATTTTAATGGACCTGGGCCCTTGGCCATTGCCCAACCTAGCATATCTCTGATGCCACACCTGTTATTGAGCATGGCTACTATTTGAATAAAAGATTTTTAAAAGATGTACATTCCGTGTTTTGGTTACACAGGGAACCATCGATTAAACAGACTCTCAATCTTCTAATTGACATGTTCTGCTTCTTTAAAAACTAGTCATATATGTTTTGCGCATGCATTGACATGTGCCATGTGCACTGTTATAAATGCATTCAGATTTAATGGACTTTCAGCATTAACAGACATGTCTTCTCCTCATTAGTCTGCAATCCTACACACACTTTCCTGTGGAGTAGGCCCACTGAACACAAAGGGACTGACTTCTGAATAGACAAGGATAGGATTGTGCTGTCACTGCTGGGGTAAAACAGTTCTAGGGTAATCGAAGTAGAACAATTTCTATATATTTTCATTGATTAGTTTTTGTAGGTTAGGATTCCCGATTGGTTAGGACTTCCCACTTGTAGAGGTTAGGGGTCAGGGATAGTGGATGCATGTGGTGGAGGAACATGTGGTGGAGGGCACATGAGTGGTCCTGGTGGCCCTCTCTTTAGCTGAAAATTGTGTGCGATGATGGGTCATTTCCTGCCTCAGATCATGGGGCTTGTAGTTCAGACTACAAGATCCCCAGTAGGAAATGATATTTCATGTCTTGAAAAGCCAAACTCATTTTGGGGGCTTGTTGGTTTTGGGAATGGAGCGAGGTGGCTCAGACATTGCTGCTTAGTAGTCTAGTTAAGATTAATGTACCGGTATCTTTGCATGTATTCCTGTCTAGTTGGCTTAAGAGTACTTAATATTTGCATAGCACTTTCAACTTTTCAAAATGCTTCATGTGAATTATCTCCTAGTAATCCTCACAACACCCATGTAAAGTGAATATTATTATCCCCATCTTGCAGCTGAAGGGGCAGAGGATAAGAAGGAATTGCTGGCCTAAGCCCTCCTAGTAGCTCATAGCAGAGGTGAGGTTTGAAACAAAGACTTCTTAATGTACAGCTCAGCACAGCCACTATGCTACACCAGGTCTCTTCACTAAGGGCACATTTGCATCTCGACAGCCCAGGCTCTACTGGACCACAAGTGCACATGTATATCTGTACGTGGCAGATGTGCCATTTCAAGCATTTGAAAAGTGTCCCTGAGTCTCGACCATGGATAAGATCAATAATATGTACCGGTAACTCCCTTGCTAAAGTCATTCCAGAAGGCCTGCCTTCTCTTTCAATAAGGGGATGTCAGGTACAATTTCAGTAAATGGCTGGCGCTACTAAGTATGTTAACAGTGCAGTATTAGTATAATTTGGCACAGACTTTTTCATAAATTCTCCATGCTGTAATGGGGCTCAGCTTGTTGCTTGCATTCCAGTTCGCCTTCTCAATGAGGTAACCAGATTTTTTTTCCCCAACAGAAGCTGTAGCCAGCTGGTATATTTAAGTAGAATTTTATATTCATCATCATCAACATTGCTATTACCTTTGCATTATTTGTCATCATATCTTCGGTGAAGAGGGGTGCAACCACTCTCCTTCGAGCAGGACATTTTCAGTTCCTTCATTGTGACTGGGATACATTTGGTCTAATTAGCAATGTGAATTCAGGGATGGGATGATGGCAACCCTAGAACCTCACTTCAAACACCACTACTGGCATTTCAGGGAGAGGTCAAAGAAATAAACTACCACTCATTAGCCTGAGGCTATGAATAATCTACCAACCATACAGAAAATTGGCAGCCCCTCTGCCTTTCGTCCTCAAGGAGCCTGTGTATTAAGCTAATTGTTAAATATAGCGAGCAGATTGACAGTAGAATAAGAGACTACTTTGGCATATGTTAAAAAAGGCATATGAGGATTGTATTGAAATATGACCCTTACATTCCTTCCCCCACTTGTGTATAGACATTTGCATGCTTCATAAAGGATCTCCAGATCCTAGAAAATATGGACTTTTAAAGGTGTCCCAAGGCAAGCTTGCTAATTGGGACAATGCTTGCCTATGTTCTTTTAAAGAAGGCAGTGAAACTGCCCTTCCAGCTATCTGAAAATACAGACACTGTATCGATTTTCAAGTTATTTGTATAGTTTAAATCAAATGACAGACACGTTGTTTGTTATATGCCAAGTACATAAAAGCAACACACTTTTAACACACAATTTTGGGCAAAGCCAGCTTTTTTTCTAAAGTTTATTTTCAAAGCTCTTTCCTTGCTTTTATTCTCATCTCCAAGGTATTGTATCTTTTGCAGGAAATTTTTCTATGCAATACAGTAACCTGCATATGAAAATAAACTCATTATTATTACAATAATGTCTTTATTAAATTCATTGTTTGGTTTCTCCCTAAACCGTTAGGTTCATGTGGCAAGTAGTAGAGTGCCATCCTTGGACCGTTTGGACCAAGTGCCTTATGGCCCAAACCTCTTCAGCAATGGCGCGCTGGATGCAGGGCCACTGGCGGAGTGCCTGCTGCATCCAGCGCATCTGAGGACCAGGCAAGCCGGAAGAGGTAAGATGTAAAATATTTCCCTTCCCAGGCATTGCATGGTTCCCAATGGGACTCCTCAAATCTATATCAGCTCTTTTGTGGGTGTAGCTATGTGGAGCCTTCTGGGGGCAGAAGCGTCACTGGGGGGCGGTGGCCCCCCAGGTAACAAGCGATGGGTGACAAAGTGGCAGTGGAGGCAACAACCCCAGCACATGGACTGCGCCCAGTGGGATCGGGAGTGGCGGCGGCATGAACAGCGGGCGGTTGGCACTGTGCAAGATGGGCCCGCCCTGTACCTGGAAAGCTCTTTGCGGCGGCGGCAGCGGCAGTGATGTCACTTCCAGTTGTGACATCATGGGGCCGCATTATGTATGTGTCATCGTCGTCGTCCCCGCATGGTGCCACGACGCCGCTGGCTGGGGGCACGTCTGGCCAGGTCAAAGTTCTGAATGGGTTCAATTAGCAATAGCAGGAGAAGGGTTAAAAGAAGGAGTTTATTGAGGGGAAAGTAATGCAAGGGGAAGAAAGTAAAATACTAAGCATGCATGCAAAAACAATTTGGGCAATGGAAGAACCCAGGTGGAAAACATAGCAAAAGCACAAGCAGGGAATTACAGGCAAACCTTAAAGCAAGCAAGCAAGCAAACAAACAAACAAACAAACAAACCATATTTGTCTGTCTCATTGATCCCTAACTGTATTTACCCAGGGCATTCTTCCAGACTCCATAACACCTCACCAGCCCAGCGAGGTGAGTGAAACTGGTCACATACTGATGCACACTCTAAGGGAACCAAGCAAGAACACATGCAAACATCCTTGAGCTTGACCTTACGGAACCAGTGAGATCACTGCCCCATCCGATTGGATGTTTTACACCCACCTGGGCATCCCATCCCACTCCTTGATGACCAGGTGAGTTTGGATGCCCAGTTTGTGGAAATGAGCTAAGGACTATTGTTCTTGCTGGACCCACAGTCCAATCCTATACTCAAAATCTGCTGCCAGAATTAGCGTTCTGGTGCATCGCAAAGTGCGATCTGGAAGCGCCCATAGCCGTGCGCTTCTGGACCACCACCAGAGAGACTGTGGAGGCCTCATCCATGGTGGTGGAAAGCCCACTGACAGAGGTGAGTTGGCAGGGTGGACGTTACGGGGGAGGGCTGGGGCATGTTGGAGGTGGAAAGGGATGGCACCCAGCATGGGTGACTTGCACTGGATGCTATCCCTTTGGGGATAGCAGGCCGGGCCTCAGCGTATCCAGGGGAGGGGGTTGCACTCACCAGAGTCCTCCTCCTTGGTTAGTGATAGGGTCACGGACTCATAGTCGCACTGACAAGAGCCTATCCTTACACTTCATCACGGGCTGTAGCAATCCTTATATCCCCCGGAGGATGCGCCGGAGGACGCCCAGACGCGTGCCGCACACAGTGAGCCGGCAGGGGGAAGGTGGACTGGGGGTGGGGGAGGGCACAATGCGGGGTGGGGATGCCACAGGAGAGGGAGGATCTGCCACGGATGGTAACGTCCATCTGTCCAGTAACGTCCATCTTTCCTATGGTGGTAAAATGAAAGCAAAAGGGATACAATACACAAGAATGAACCAATACTATTTGGAGCTCATTCACAGATCTGGCATTCATTTCTATACAAAAAATGAATGAAATGAATGATTCTCATTTCCCTTTTTAAAATAATGCTTCAAAACCACTGTACAACCCTATGTTCTGTCTCACTTATAGTCAGACAGGGGATTTGGCAACAGCAGAAGTAGCTGTTCAGTCGTAGGGAGAAGTTTTTTATTATACCATGAAATGCCATGACTTCCATCTTTGTTTGTTTTGTTCTTTCAGATCCACTAACTGGAACATGTCCGTCTGTGAAGGGTACTAAGGGCTGTGGCAAACATTCTTAATCAAATAGTTTTGGTGCCCAGTATGATCCCCGAAAGTCTCTGCCCCCCCCATATTGACCTTTGCACCTATTCACTGTCACTCACTGCCCTTCAAAGCAGCTTCTCTTTGATTTCATTTCTTAAAAACAATCTTTTTCTTCCCTGCTTGGCTAGGAATCTGATCCCCCTGAAAACATGTTAAATGGAGTCTGCCTTTCACAAACAAGTCTGCAAAGCTGGGAGTCCTTGACTCAGCCTTACTTCTCGGGGACAACCCCGTTGCACATCCAATTGCTGCAGCTGATCATAGGAGAAACAAAACACTGAATCCTGTCCTGGGTGAAGTCAGCCTAAATTAATTCTTGGGTGAGCCATCATGGGGACAGAAGTCTTCTCACAGAAAGGCCCTGAATTCACCCAGCCGCCAATCATAAGCGGTATCTTTTTTTCCCCCTCTCAGTCACATTATTGAAAGAGAATTTCAAAGTCTAGAAGAAGGTTCTTTCTCCCTATTATGAATATGGCACAATTTAAATTGCAAGAATATAGCACAAAATTATTCAGCCAGGGTTCTGACTTAGTTAAATAGGTAGGTATAATGCACAATAACTCCATTAGAGTCAATTGTCTAAACAGTGGACTGAATCCAAGCCCATACATTTATACAATCCAGAGAACTACCTAATGGCTGGAGCCAGTGTAGCCTTCCAAGCAGTGAGAGGTCTTTTTTTCCCTTTAGTGTCAGGGCAAACAGCTGAGGAAATGGCTTTATACACACTGGTACTATTAAGTAGTTTGCTTCTCATTTTACCCAGCTCCTTCCTTGAGAGCACAATAGAGACAATTAACCGGATTTCGATTAACTGCTTGAAAAATCACCAGCTGCTTTTTTTTTTCTTTCAGAGTCACTTAGACCTTTTATTTCTGACCTAGATTTAGCGAGTGCGACAGGAAAACTAGGCTAGATTTGTCACACTGAAAGTGAACCTGTAGCAAATTAATAGCACGGAAAGCCAAGTACCTGTTGAAAACTGCTTCCAATTGGTCAGCTGCTGCCTGTATTAGGGTTCCAATGGAACTGCACAGCATTTGTCGATCAAGTCAGAGAGAGAGAGAGAGAGAGAGAGAGAGAGAGAGAGAGAGAGTCCGTGGTTCACTGGCCAATGGCTACTTCATGTGATAGGAGTAGCTTGTCATTGTAAAGCAACAGATCTTCACAATGATGGCCACAGTAGCTGGCCCACTTGAATAGTCTTCATAAGAGAGGAAGTGACTGGTTCCCTAACACCCTCTCATAAAAATATTATTGTGCTTGGCCACCTGTTAAGTGCAGGCCTGTTCTGCCCCAAAGTGGAGCTAGTGTAGCCAAGCCAGGTATTGTAAAAGGAAAATGATGGGTCTGTATAGCAGAAGATAGAGATGCACTATATTAGTCTACTAGACTAAGGGCACAATCCTGCTCTAAATTAGGGCGCTGGAACAAGTGTTCCGATGCCCGGAGTAGTCGCAAACGTGCCATAAAGCACATTTGCGACTACTTTAGAGCCAGGAAGGCTGGTGCAAGGCCAGCCTTCCCAGCTCCACTGCTGTAGCCCTTGGCCTGCTGCCGGACCCTGGTAAGTCTGGATACAGTGGGCAGGGGGAGGGTCGGCGGACAGGGGGAGGGACGGTGGAGGTGGGGGACGGTGGAGCCGGGAGGGCGGCCATAGGCCCAGCCGCCCCAGGCTGGGGTGGGGGCATGGCATCTGCCATATCTTGGTCCCTGCCGGGCGGCTGAGCCTTTACATGGCCTCCTCTGACTTCCGCCAGCAAAATAGCTGGCAGAAATCCGAGGAGGCCTATCGGCTCCAGCCACGGTTACACTTGGGGAAGGGCACTAATCAAACACTGGACCTATGGGCAAGAATGTTTGCATGCTACAATGCTAAAGGAATACTGTGAAGTTTGTGGGTTAAGGAGACAGGGCAACTGAAGCAACTGGAGGGCAGCGCCGTAACTACGGTGGAGCGGATGGAGCAGTCGCTCCAGGTGCTCCACCGCGGGGGGGCGGGCAGAACGCGGTCGGGAGAACTCACTGGCTCCTGCAGCAGCGTCGCGTTTTGGCCCTCCCTCCCGCCCTGCAGCCCGTTTGGCTCCGAAATAGGAGCAAAATGGGCGGGGGGCGCGTCTACGTGACGCGAGGGCGCGGCTGGCCCCGCCCCTTGCTCCGGGCGCCCTGGGGGAGACAGTAGGGTTAACCCCATCCAAGCTCTGGAGAGAAGATGAACTGTGGGCTCTTCATTGGAAGGGGGATTCCACATAAAAAGTGAAGGAGGATTAAAAATGGATTCCCAATGACCAGCCACATCTCTAACACATTGTCAAGCCGTTTATAATATCAAACAGATGGGGCTACTGTGCTGTAGATTTGAGCTGATATGAGACAAGCAAAATCATTTCCACCTAAAGACGTGAGGCTATGGATGAGTCCATTTTGCCCCTGCACTACCTCCCCCCCCCCGATTTTTACAATGCATTATTATGAGGCACATGAATACTTAATGTAATGCGTCTCACCATCATATATCAGATAGAGAGAAAACAATTGTATATTATAAATTTATACAATGATAATAAAGCAAGCACTCTACTAATGTAACATTAAGAAAGATACAGAACCTACAGAAGCTGGTAAATGCAAAGTCAATGTTTTAATGGCAACCTTAGTTCCACTCTCTTAGCAGTAAAACATTCCCTGTTCTCTGAACTTCTCTGGGCTCAGCTTAAAGTCTGAACAGAGCTTACGTACATACATTGTGTGTAAAAAAGCTTCTCTCTGTGTAATCAGGAACCAGGGTCCCAAATCAGATACAGAAAGTCTACATGCATACCACTTGTGTGAAGGCTGTGTTCTATCATCTAGATAAATGTTGTTGTCAACACTGCTCTTACACACACACACACATGTCTACTGATACATGTATACACACACAATCTTGGTTTCAGGTCTGCTTGGCCTAGAATAAAACTCAATTGGAGTGTCAGGGAAATGAACTCCCAGGAGAAGGCTGACCAAGGGGAGTAGCACCTATTGGTTAACGTGCACAATCCTTTCCTGGTCTCTGCTTTCCCTTTATTCAACCAGCACCTGAATGGGGAAAAAACATTGCTAGTTTGTATTCAGGCTACAAAGACAAGGCACTGAACCCCAGGGGTCTTTATTACAAAATAAAAACCACAGTAGTGCCTGCAGGACAAAGAGTCCTGACAATTCACTGAATTAGCTGTGAACATGGACCAGGTAAACAAGGGGGCAAAATGTAACTAGTTTTTTTTTTTAAGTCTAAACAAAAAAGGGATTAAATAATATGGGGAAAGACAGATGGGTAGTAAAATTACAAGGAGGCTGATGGAAAATACCTGAGCTTGACTAGAAAGCATAAAGAAAAGTTTTCACCAAATGGATGCAATAACCATTAATGCCCAGCAGATGGAGAAGGGATGCTACTCAAATTCTCAGTCCACCCCATCCCCAATATCTATCTGTGAAACCAGGTTTCCAAGATGGAAGCACTTGGCAGACAAAGCAACAAAAGATTGCAATCTAGCTAGACAGTTCCTAACTTATAACCTGATCCTATTCTCCCCCCCAAAAAAAACTGGTGCAGCTGCACCAAAAAAGGGTGTGCTGTATCCAGTTGGCTGCTGATGGAGGGGATAGGATCCGGCTCACCCATTGCCAATGGATCCATCCCCTCCTGTAGCCTCCCCACCTCCCATTCCTCCCCATCCAGTTTTGCTCTTCTCCCTGCCTTTGTTCTGCCCTCCCCACCCCATTCCACCTCCCCCGCCATCTTACCTGCCTCAGTGGGTCCTCTGGGATCCACTGAGGCAGGTGGGAATGTTCTGGCTTTCCCAGCGGCGCTCCTGCAGCATGCTACTCTGCGCACTGCCGGAGCACCCTTTACAGCAGGCACCACCAGCTGACTCTGCATCAGCAAATGAAAGGGGGGCAACTTCAGTGATGGCAACTCCCCTCCCACTCCCAAGTGCTGAGAGGAAGATGAGCCATTTCTATGTTCTGCCCTCCAATGGCGATGGAGGATGGGAAGAAGAATTCAGTGGTGGCAGCTCCTCCTGCCTTTTCCACTGACCAATGAGCTTTCTTCCCAAAGAGACTGGGGGCATGATCCCATTTGTAGATGGGCTGCTGAGTGCAGCAGTAGCACAAGACTCTCAACTGACTTGTGCCACCACTACCACTGGCACTTGGGGGGGGGCAGGGGGACAGCCAGCCTGGCCAGGGGGAACCTCTATTGGCTGTGGGCCCTTGACCTGTGCTGATATGGCCTACCCTCAGGCCACTCCGGTTGGAGCCTTTTGTGGCCTACACATTGATGGCTACCAATTACAGCCAGAAAAAACAGATCTTGAAAAGTCTGTACTGAATGAAGCAAACGGGCTGATATTACAAGACATTCTCTCCCAGAGGCCTTTCCTTCTCCATTGTTTTGAAACACTCACTCAACCAGCTGCCAAACTTGGCTCTCGAGTGGAGGCAACACTCACAAATACTGTGCTCTCCATTTTCAACACATGCCACTGTACAAAGACGAGAAAGACGCCTCTGCTTGGATGGCATCTCTTTAGGCCAGCTTGTGAAGCATTAGAATAATGAAACTGAACAGATTAGCCACGTTACCGAAACATGGAGCAAACAGCCAGTCAGACTAATTCCTGAGGGGGAGTTTGAGATATGGAATGACATGATATAGATAAACAGATTTGTCCTCAGTGAGGCAGTGTGTAGTACTGGCAGCAATCATGTTCTGCTAATTTATTCCATAAAAGCATTCAGAAGGCAGATACACTGGAGACAATAGAAGAAATGGTACCATGAGATGCTGCAGTGCAGGTTGCTGTTTGGCCCTGAGGCAATCAATCCATTGCACTTGCTTCCCCCCCCCCATGGCATCTTGGATCTATGTGCCCCTCCCCAAGCTCACCAATGGTAGCAATGGCTCCTCCCACTCTTGTCACTGGCCAATGAGAGCATCCTCAAGAGGCTTTTTGAATTATGCAGGGCCCATATATGTTCCATTTGTAGATGGGTGCCAGATATAGCAATGGTGCAAGTATCCCAGCCAACGTGCACCACTGTTGCCAGCAGTACTGCTGGGGGACTCTTCAATTGGTTGGTCCTCTGATAAGCATTGTGCTCAACCTGGCTGACCCTTGACACTATCTCTGAGATACAATAAGCACAGCAGCAGCAGCAGCAGCAGCAGCAGCAGCAGCAGCAGCAGCAGCAGCAGCAGCAGCAGCAGCAGCAAAACACTATGTAAATATGACACAGGTCACCCATCAATTAATACCTAGAGAAAATAAGGCACAGCTCACCCTATTCTCCAACCTCCATCCCATTACTGTGCTGAAAGCAGCCTTTTGGCTGCGGAATGTGGTAGCACCTGGGCGGCCCAATCCTGATCTAAAGATCCGCCGGACGGCCAAGGCCGCCCGCCGGATCCTGAACTCCGCTGTGGGCAGCCTGCAGCAGGCAGCCCATGGCGGAAAGTCTACTTGGGGGAGGAGATTCTCATCCCCTTCCCCGAGTGTAACCGCCATTGCGGCCGATAGGCCTCCTCAGATTTCCGCCAGCTATTTTGCTGGTGGAAGTCAGAAGAGGCCGTGTAACGGCTCAGCCGATCAGCCCCTCCCTGATCGACTGGGCCTATAGCCCCCCGCCATTTGTGGCTGCACCGCCCTCCCCTGGCCGCTGTATCCCTATCTGGGTCGGCCGGCAGGCAGGAGCTGGTCCGGCCGGTGGAGCAGGGAGCCTTCCCTGCTTGCGAGTCATCGCGAAAGTGCTTTACAGCACTTTCGTGATGGCTTAGGGTGGTGGAACACACATTCCGCCGTCCTATTTTTGAGCTGGATTGAGCTCTTATACACCTCTGGCTGCAGCAGCTCCTCTTCTTGCAACCATCAATATCACTTTACTGGCCCTTATCAAGAAAAGCTGTAAGCTGACTTCAGTGTGTGGCAGCAGGCGCACTATGTGCAAGTGTTTCCCAAGGTCACCAAGCACGCAAGGATCACCTAAGAAAAGGCCTTCGAAAAATGGATCGGGTATATTTTCCTTGGGAACAGTCAACAAACTGCCTCTATGGAAACCCATGAAAAATTCTGAAGTCGATGGAGTAGACATGACATAAAGGAGATGCGTCGTTGTCAGGACAGTCAGTTAGCTCTTGGCTTATATTTTTATCCCTGTTAATGTTTTTTATCCTATTTAATGTAACTTCAGATGTACCCATATAAACGTCTTATCCATTTTGCAAAACCTGGTAAGCTCTTGGTCTTAATAATACCTTGACACGATGAGTTCCGCAGGTTAATTATGCAGACTGTTAAAAGCATTGCCTCTTCTTATTTCTCTGATAAAACACATTCTTGTAAGCCTGTGAGCACTGCTAAATTTGGGAACAGTTTATTAGATTCTGGAGAAGTGTAACCATCCATTACTTGCAAGGTGATATATTAGATCATTTATTTGCTGCAAATCAGACACTTCAATGATGCTTATTGTTTCCCATAATGTATGGCTTAAATTTTCTTTTAAGCTTTTGTGAAATATGATTTTTTCATCAATACAGACAAGCTGGTTTGCACAAGATTTTATTTGCAACATCAAGCTTTCAGGATCCCAATCTATTAAATATATAACTATTTCCCCCCAATTTTATATCTGTGCCATTCAAAACCAGAACTCATGGGGACAAGGGTGAGAAATGCAAGACAGTAGAAATTGAGACTTTTCCTTAAAAAGTTCCTTCTTATGTAGCATCAATATATTGGAAAGCAATTTAAGTAAACTAAAAGCAATATATAGTATTATGAGAGATTGTTTAGATATATATAATTCTATAAATTGTGTATAATATATTTATTTATTTATTTATTTATTTATTTATTTATAGAATTTCTACCCCGCCTTTCTCCCACAAGGGCAACCAAGGCGGCTTACAATAAAAACATTAAAATACATGTATACATTTAAAATCAAGAATTAAAACAATTAAAAACAATTAAAAAAACAGCCCCAGTGGGTCATCCACATTTACATTTGTTAAAAGCGATTTGTTAAAAAGCCAGCCCGCCATGTCAGAAATCAAATACTGATCTAAATAAAAATGTCTTAAGGCCCAGCCGAAAGTTCTCTAGGGAGGGAGCCGTTCTCAATTCCAGGGGGAGGGAATTCCACAATAGGGGGCCCTATTCCGCGCCGCCATCCCCCTCACCTCCGTCAGTGGCAGCACGGTTAACAGGGCCCCCCCTTATGACCTCAGAGTACGGGTCAGATTATAAGGAAGGAGGCGATCCCACAAATACCCTGGACCTGAGCCATATAGGGCTTTAAAAGTCAAAACTAGCACTTTGAATTGTGCCCAGAAACGAACCGGCAGCCAGTGTAGCCGCTGAAGCAACGGTCTGACTGAGTCGAACCGACAGGCCCCGGCAACCACCCGGGCCGCCGCATTCTGCACTAGTTGCAGTTTCCAAACAGTCTTCAAAGGCAGCCCCATGTAGAGCGCATTGCAGTAATGTAGTCTAGATGTCACTAGGGCATGGGTCACTGTGGCCAGGTCTGCACGATCCAAGTACGGTCGCAGCTGGCGCACCAGCCGAAACTGGGCAAAAGCCCCCCTGGCCACAGCCGCCACCTGGGAATCCAGGAGCAGCTGCGCATCCAGGAGAACCCCCAAGCTGCGGACCTGCTCCTTCAGGGGGAGTACAACCCCATTCAGAGCAGGACGATGATCCAGTACCTGAGTCGCAGACTTCTGGACCAGAAGAACCTTTGTCTTATCAGGATTTAATTTCAGCTTGTTCGCCCCCATCCAGCTCCCAACTGCCTCCAGACAATGATTCAGGACATCGACCGCCCCCTTGGAGTCAGGTGGAAAGGAGAGAAAGAGCTGGGTGTCATCCGCATACTGATGACTCCCTACCCCAAACCCCCGGATTACCTCTCCCAGCGGCTTCATATAGATATTAAACAGCATGGGGGATAGAGTTGACCCTTGTGGCACCCCACACCTCAAGGGCAAGGGTGCCGAACAAGCATCCCCCAGCACCACCTTCTGGGATCTATCAGCCAGGAAGGAGCGGAACCACCTCAGAACGGTGCCTCCAAGCCCCAACCCAGCCAACTGACCCAGAAGGACACCATGGCCAATGGTGTCAAAAGCCGCCGAGAGGTCCAGCAGGACCAACAGGGACGCGCTCCCCCTGTCCAGCCCCCGGCGCAGGTCATCCACCAAGGCGACCAAGGCCGTCTCTGTCCCGAACCCCCGCCTGAAGCCAGACTGGAATGGATCCAGATAATCAGCTTCCTCCAAGACCCTCTGGAGCTGAGACGCCACTACCCGCTCGATCACCTTGCCCAGAAACGGGATATTTGAGACTGGCCGGAAGTTGTTCAAAACAGTGGGATCCAAGGAGGGTTCCTTCAGGAGGAGGCGCACCACCGCCTGCTTCAAAGACAGCGGCACCACCCCCTCCCTCAGAGATGAATTTACCACCCTCCCCATCCACTCAGCAAGCCCTGCCCAGGCAGCTCTAATCAGCCATGCCGGACAAGGGTCAAGCGGGCAAGCAGATGGTCTCACGCTCCAAAGAATTCTGTCCACATCCTCAGGTTCTACAAGCTGAAAAGAATCCCAGGAAGAAGAACAGACAGGTGTCTCAGGGACTTAATTAGATACTGCTAACGCGGCGTCCAAGTCATGCCGAATCCGATCGACTTTGTCCACGAAGTGCTTTGCAAACTCATCACAGCGAGCCACCGTGTGTTCCGCCCCATCTACTGGGGGGGCCAGATGGAGCAGGCCCCGGACTACACGGAAAAGCTCAGCTGGACGGTTCTCCGCGGACGCGATGCCGGCAGAAAAGAAGGCCCTCTTCGCTGCCGCCACCGCCACCGCCACGGAATAGGCTCTGAAATGAGCTCTAGCCCATGCCCGGTCGGAGTCAGCACAAGTTTTCTGCCACCGTCGCTCTAGGCCTCTGCCCTGCCACTTCATCGTCCGCAGCTCCTCAGTAAACCAAGGGGCCGCTCTGACTCTGCGGCTTGGTCGAGGACGCTCAGGAGCGATCAGATCCAGAGCCCTGGTCATTTCCCCATTCCAGAGGTCAACCAGGGCACTGGGTGAGTCGCCGACTCTGTCCACAGGAAAGTCCCCCAAAGCCCTCAGAAATCCATCTGGATCCATCATTCTCCGGGGGCGGACCATAGAGTGAGGTCCCCCACCACTGCGGAGGCAACAAGCCGTGATAAGCCTAAATCCCACCAGGAAGTGATCTGTCCATGACAAAGGAGTGATGTTAATTTCCTCCACATCCAGATCACCATCCACCTGCCCAGCAGTAAACACCAAGTCCAGCGTGTGTCCCGCATCGTGCGTCGGGGCAGATATTCTCTGAGACAGACCCATGGTTGCCATGGCGGCCATGAAGTCCTGAGCCGCAGCTGTCCTCGGGGCCTCAGCATGGACATTAAAGTCCCCCAACACCAATAGACGAGGGCACTCCAACGCCAGCGCCGAGATCACCCCGGTCAGCTCAGGCAGGGAGACTGTTGGGCAGCATGGTGGGCGGTACACCAACAGAATCCCTATTCTGTCTCGCCCTTCCAACACAACATGGAGGCACTCAAACCCAGTGGACCGTGGGACAGGGTACCCAGTGAGACTGATGGTATCACGATAGACTATCGCAACTCCGCCTCCCTGCCCCTGTAGTCGTGGCTGCTGCAATACTCGGAAACCCGGCAGGCACATCTGGGAGAGACTTACCCCTCCCAACTCATCCAGCCAGGTCTCCGTAATACACACCAGGTCAGCACCTTCATCCAGGATTAAATCCTGGACTAGGCAGATTTTATTGTTAACTGACCTGGCGTTCAAGAGCAGCAGTTTCAGACTCAGGGGACTGTTGCCCAGACCACCAAGGGTCAGAGGGATGGGAGAAGGGCCAGAAAGAGGGACAGTCTGCCTGTGACTGACCCTCGTTCTCCTGAAATGGCCTGCCCAGTCCCCACCGCCATATCTTCCGTGACCCGTCACTCTGCTAATGGTGGCCGCCCGCCCCTCCCCTAGGTTCCCTCGAGGTGTCAAACACATAGCCCTTCAGCGGAGCCTACTTCCTGACCAGACGACCTAAAAATCTCACACACTCAGCACACACTCAGTCACCACCTCACTCTCCAGTCAATCCATATCTAAAAGCGCTCCCTCCAAACCCCAACCACTCCTGTCCAGCAACCCCCGCCTCCCTCTCACCGAGGCGCGGGTCACTGCACCCCACACCCCTTGCCCCCCTCTCACCGGGGTAGAGGTATTATATAAATATTATATAAATATAAACCCGGCGTCTGCTCTGCAGCGACTCTCCCCCATTTCACCAGCAAGGGCATGAATTTCCTAGCCCCTAATTGGGTGCAGCTGGTCAGGTGGCTGGGCACATGAGAGGAGGGCAGGCATTTCTCTTCTCTCCTCAGTTGCGTGCCCACCAGCGAGCCCCTCCCTCCCACCCTTAGTTCAGTCTGAGATTAGCTGGCTGCCTTCTTGGAGCTGGGTAGGAATTTTTTGCTGTCTGGCCGTTGGTTAGTAGTTTTTTCGCCTACCCCAGACTGGCTGTGGTTGGAGTGTTTACTGTTCCCACTTAATATTGCATTGGGCAGGTAGCGTGTGGGCCGGGTAGACAGGGGTTAAATCCTGTGTGTGTGTGTGTGTGTGTGTGTGGGTGTGTTTTCTCTCATAATAGGAAAACTTGAATCCACACTGGATTTGTTCTTTTGTATTTAGCAAAATACAATGTCTGCTGTATTTAGCAGCAGGTAAAAGATAAAGTTTCCTGAATATTTTGGTTCAAAACAAGCAGTCTGATCCTCCTATGGTTTCCTGCAAAGAACTGCAGCTTTGGATAAACTGCAGCTTTGGATAGAAATTCAGTATTTAAATATGTTAGCATTCTGTGCTTTGTTAAATCTGTAAGTCTTGGCACTTGGTACTCATGTTTCTGATTTAATATTCATGTTTTATGTTCACAGTGTCATGTCATTACATGGGGAGTTGATCTTTTCACAGTTGTGCTTAGTGTTACACTTTGCTCTCTTTCAACACCCATGTGACTCGTGCAAGCACTTATATAATCTTGAACAAAAATATGAACGTGAAGATTAATGTATTCATCAAGGTAGTCATGCTGTCAAGCACTTCTCTCCAGCCCCAAGGGCCAAAACATACATTATCACAAATCCATAAATGGCCCTTTGTTTTTTGTTTAATATTTCTTATATAGCTTGCCACAGGGAGCCTGAAATGGCACAAACCATGGCAGTGAGTTAGGAAGCGCTAGCTTTTTGCCCCATTGCATTTCCCATCCTGTTCATGGCTGCCCAGACAAGTCTGGCTCAAGACCTCCTGATGCCTGAGGCAATCTGCCAAATGCTCCACACACACACACACACACACACACACACACACACACACCTGGTAATGCACCAGCCTCTGCTCCTCCAACGCTCGAGCCCAGTGGTTCTCAAATCGGTGGGTCGCAACCCACCAGGAGAACTGGAAGCGGCTGCCAGTCCCTTAAAGTGCGTGGCAACTTTGGCAACTGCGGTGGTGATGCTCCTGGGATCGCAGTGGTGCTCTTGGGATCACACCACTGCCGGGGGGAAATGCAGGGAGGCCTGCGGTCCCCTCTGCGGGTCTCCCTGGCCCCATGCTTCAGAGCAGCTCTTTACAGTGATTGCGACCCACTTCCGTTTTTTATCTGAAACCTGAAGTGGGTCACACTTGCTATGGAGCGCTGTCGGCCCACCCCCGCATGGACTCACAGATGATACCAATTTTGGGGGTGCATGCACAGCCACCACACTGTGCCGCCAGGCTCATTGCCATAGTCTTCTTCAGCCGCTCTGAGCTCCTTCTTTGTGCAATGCTGCGCTGCAACACTGCAACACTGTGTGTGCCCAACACACACACACACACACACACACACACACACACACACACACACACACACCATCAGCGCTGCAACACTCGGAGTGACTCGGAGTGGCCAAAAATGGCCAAGCAAGGTTTTCACCCCTCCCTGCAAGCTGCAGGGAGGGATGACACCCCCTTTGCGAAGCATGACACCACATTGACAACGCAGCTCCGCCCCTGAGCCGAATCCGAGTTGCGTCTTCATGAAGACTTGGAGGAGGAGCCACTGAGGGCACGTGACTTCCCTTGCTGTACAGCAATAGCTCACCCGTCTTCTGTATGCATGGAAAGAGAACAACCCTTTCCATAACCAAAAAATAATTATACAGCTTCTTACCACACAGGTGTCAACATTTATGTGGCAGGAAACTCATCATTTGCCCCAATCATGTGGTTCCTAAATCCAGATATTTCTAATGTGGCATGGGACAGCGCCAAGAGAAAGCAGTTTCAATGGCACCATGGCAATTCATGAATCAGGCCTTATTTCTAAGCCAAAGGGCTTCCATCAGGTAAGTTTCATAATTTACCTTGCTCCACATGCCATCACTAAATGAATTTAGGTTGATATGCACACAGGAAGGGCCTTTTCTGTAGTAGCCTCTTGGATGTGGAACTCCATGCCGCAGGGCCCCTCTTGCTTAGCATTTATGAGGGCATTGAAAATCCATCTTTTCTGCCCGGCATTTTAGATCTAGGAAAATAACTGATCACTGTTTAGGGCAAGTGTGTTGTGACAGTCTCCCAGTCTTTGTTGTTGTGGTTTATAAATTTGTGTTTGATTTTGTTGAATACTTATTGTTTTGCATATATTTTGCTAGCTGCCTCAGGATCCACTGAGGTGAAAGGCAGGATATAAATATAAATAATAAATAAATGATGAAGTAGTAGGGTGGTCGATTTCTACAACAAAAATCATTCTCTCTCTCTCTCTCTCTCTCTCTCTCTCTCTCTCTCTCTCTTTGCCACAGGCTTCCAAAATGGCAAACAGTTATTGTTCTCTCATGCCTGAAAATTGGAACAGGAGATTGTCTTTTGACCCTCTCCTGTTTTAATGCAGCTGAGGTGGGTTTAGTTTTCCCCCAAGGAACCTGCTTGCGATTTACTGGTTAAAATAGTCATCTTCAATATTGTCTCACCTTACCAAAGGGAAGTACTATTATCAAGCCAACTATGGCTGCAGTCCTGTGCCTTGTGGGACTGCCGATGTCCTCTTGAAGTCAGGGGGATTTAAGCAGACTTGTGTGCTGGCTCTCAGCCCACGTCAATGACATGAACAAGCTTAAACCCAGGATCATGAAAGAGTACAGCATTCATTCAGACTTACACTATATGGCACAACGTTTCCACCTCTGTTCAATAAACAAATAAGAAACTGGAATACTGCTGAATGGCTTTCTTTGATAGTGGTGCAAAAATGGGGGGGGGGGGGAGAAGACAACAATTCATCATTTAGGAATAAAATAAGTTTCACGTGTTGCTTTTGAAGCAATGGTCTTCCAAATCGACTTCTGTACCTGGTTTCACAGTCAGACAATCACAGAAATTGCATGGCTTGGGTACTGACATACACAGTTCATGCAAGATTTCCTATTGTATGTACATCTATGACTGTATACATACAAATATAATACATTACCAATGAGTTCTATTTCTTGAACATATTTCCTTCCAGCTGGTTCTTAGACCAAAGAATCAGACCGTGTGTGTGTGTGTGTGTGTGTGTGTGTGTGTGTGTGTGTGTGTGTGTGTGTGTGTGTGTGTGTGTGTGTGTGTGTGTGTGTGTGTGTGTTAGAACTGAAAGATGTGATCCAAGGGTCATGTGTTACCTTTAAATAAGGTATCCATTCACCTCAGCCCTTGTAGGAACAGACAGTTTACAAGGGCCTTGTACATTGCACTAATGTAATTGATTCTAACATGCATGAAGCTGCCCAATGATCCGCCGATACGCAGGGAGCAAGCTTGAATTTTTGAAAAAGTCAACAGCGGGGGAGATCTTGTGGGGATATATATTATCATGGATAGTGCTTCCCCAATGCATTATCATTATCATCATATTCTTCTATTGATATCACAAGTTAAGTTAATGCTAATCATTAGAGAAAATGTCCAGAAGGGTTTTTAGTTTGTATTTTTGTGCTGTCATATCCCTCATTAGAGAAAAGAGACTGATCTGTAATTCTTAAAAGCACTAATAAAATCAGGGACTGCAGACCTTTGTTTCGACAGTATTTAATAGACAACATAATTACTAGGTTTTTATGCAGCTATCATTCTCTTAGCAAGCAAGGAACTTTTCAAAGAAACTGATGAGAATCTTGTGGAAACAGCCTGCAAGGTAGCAGATGTAATTGACATTGCATGCAATCATATATCCAGTTAAATAACATTGAACCATTGAGTATCTTTTGCCTTCTGGTTACCTTAGAAAGCAGACGTCTGCAAGAAATCCTGTAAAAGGTCATGGAGTGGTGGGGTAAACATGCTGTACATGTGGAAGATCCCAGGTTCAATCATTTGGTTTTGTTTGTAAACCGCTTTGTGAACTTTTTGTTGAAAAGCGGTATATAAATACTGTTCATCATCATCATCATCATCATCATCATCATCATCCCTGGCATATCCAGGTAGGGTTGGAAAAGACCCCTGTCTGAAACCCTGGAGAGCCAAGGTCAGTCAATGTAGACAATACTTGAGCCAGATTGACCATAAATCTGGCTTGGTATAACCCTAAGTAAGGTCAGTTACTTTTATATATCCAAAACGATGGAATTGACAGATGCCGTAGGGACAACTTCTGGAACTGTTAAACCAGAGTCCAAGTCATGGCAAATCTGAGCGATTTTATCTGTGAAGTGCCGTGTGATATCATTGCAGCGGTCTGTCGAACACTCCAGCTCACTCACTACAGGAGCCGAGTGGAGCAGATCCCGGACAACTCGAAAGAGCTCTGCTGGTCGGCTACTCGCAGATGCAATGGTGGCAGAGAAAAAGTGAATGGGGTTGCACTCCCCCTGCAGGAACGGGTGCGCAGCTTGGGAGTACTTCTGGATTCACAGCTCAACCTGGAAAGCCAGGTGGCGGCTGTGGCCAGGGGTGCGTTTGCCCAGCTTCGGCTGGTGCGCCAGCTGCGGCCGTACTTGAGTCGATCGGACCTGACCACGGTGGTCCACGCCTTAGTGACTTCAAGACTGGATTACTGTAACGTGCTCTACGTGGGGCTGCCCTTGAAGATGGTTCGGAAGCTGCAATTAGTGCAGAATGCGGCGGCCCGGGTGGTCACTGGAGCTAGGTGGTTTGACTCTGTTGAGCCGCTGCTTCAGCGGCTGCACTGGCTGCCCATTCGTTTCCGAGCCCAATTCAAGGTGCTGGTAATGACCTTTAAAGCCCTTCACGGTTTGGGTCCAGGATATCTGAGGGACCGCCGTCTCCCATACATTCCGGCCCGCTCTCTTAGGTCATCTGAGGGGGCTCTCCTGCGAGTGCCACCTCTATCACAAGTTAGGGGAGTGGCAACTCGTGGGCGAGCCTTCTCTGTTGTGGCGCCACAACTGTGGAACTCCCTGCCAGGGGATCTGAGAACCACCCCCTCCCTCATGACTTTTCGGCGAGGGCTCAAAACATTTTTTTTCGTCTAGCGTTTGGGTGATGGGTTGTCGTCTGCCTCCTGTGTCTCAAGATGCTCTGCCATGCTGCTTTTGTGCTCCATACTGTTGCCCCCCCCCCAGTGGATTTTATTGTTTTTAAATTATGTATTGTTTTAAACTTATTTCTGTATTTTAAACTATGTTTTTTAATTTTTGTTGTAAGCCGCCTTGGGCATTTGCAACAACCCTGGGCATATAAAGGAATTTAACCAACATTTAATGCACTAAGTGTGAACTTGGCAATGCAGTGCTCACAATCAATTTGTTACTTTCGGCACAATCCTCACTAAATTTAGAGCGGTGGAGCGTGTGCTCCGCCACTCTAAAGCATTGCAAATGTGCCATAAAGCATGTTTGCGATGACTCAGAAATAAGGGCTGCCCTCAATCCGCCACCCTCCAGACCCCGTGGCCGCCGATGGAAGTACTTTCTGTGCCGGTTGGTGTAGGGGTGGGGGAGGGTGGACAGGGGCAGCCAGGGAAATGACCACTGGCCGGCCTGGGTTGGGAGAGGGCGGGGATATCGGTGGCGTGCTCCACCATTATCCTCAGCCCTTTTCCAGCCCAGGTTGGCCTTACTCCACCTCCCTGAATGTACTCCAGGTCTGGACCTGGCATACATCCGAGGAGGGGGCCTCACACCCGGGGAAGGGAACGAATGTCCCCTTCTCCTGAGGTGTGGCCTAGCAGCCCTGGGGCAGCCCACAATGGGCTTAGGATACAGCGGCCGGCCCTTTAGGTTGGCCACATATCTTTACGCTGGATTGTGCTGTTATTTTCAACTGAAAAAGACCTCTGAAGAACTGTATGTGTTCCTGCTGCTAAGCGAGGCAGCTTACTGTGGTTATC
Source organism: Plestiodon gilberti rubricaudatus (assembly GCA_026170595.1). Taxonomy (NCBI): domain Eukaryota; kingdom Metazoa; phylum Chordata; class Lepidosauria; order Squamata; family Scincidae; genus Plestiodon; species Plestiodon gilberti. Next base: position 32,471,716 of record JANXHW010000004.1, read on the forward strand.
ACCAGTAGCAAGGGAGAGTCTAGTTAGAAAGATTGTTCCTATTTTGGCTTTTAGACAACAACTGTAGCTGATTAATCAAAGTCAATAGAAATCTCAGCCAATAGCACAGCATAAATGAGATGTTTTCTTCCTTCTCTCGTTTGCCTTGGCTATTTTCTTAAGGTCTGGTATTGCAGCAATGTAGAATATTGATACTTCCTGTTTTTTATTGTGGTTATACATCACAGACCCAAGCAATTGCGGCTGCTATAAAGCTAAGTATGCCGTTTTGCAGAAATAAAAATATATTAAATCTGCCCAGTGTTTGTTTTAAGGACAGATGGCACTTTTAAGGGAGAAATCAAAGCTCACCCTTTCTAAACACTTTAGCGATGGCTGACGCATTTGAAATTGTGGCAGGGTAAAGTGGCAAATGGATCACAGTTTCAACATGTCCTTTGTCTTTCCTTTGCTAGAAACCTTTGGTAAACCACTTCTTTCCCCTGTGGCAAGGTCATGACAAGCTTGTCTCTTTTTCTATCAGTAAGCTTGTTCCAAACTTATTTTTATCTGTTCTTTAAGCTTCTAATCCTCCTTTACCTTCTCATCTTGAATCAGACCTCAGTCTTCAGACAGAGTGGGACCAAACTTTAAATGTTTGTGTGACCCTTTACAAAGGGTTTGGCTTTTTACAATTAAAGTCAGAGAAGCTACAAAAGCAGCAGAACAAGTTCCACTTCAGATTTTTTTTTTTTTAGCAAATGATTGCATGAGAGCAGAAACTTTTTTCCTCTGCAGTGATCCCTCTTAATAAATGTCCTGTAACAACCTCTTCAGCATAACACTGTTAAATGGTCAGGAAAATAAAAAATGGGTACAAGTAAACAGCAACCTTTTCCACAGAAACCATTGCCAATTTGGGAAGTTCACAACTTTTTTTGTTTCGCATTGCACAGCATCTCTTACAACTGAAAATGCAAAATGCCGAAGTGCTGAGTGTAAGAAGTTTGTTTTCATATGATTTACTACAATGAGAGTGCAGAGCATAAAGGTTTTAGCAATGGGAGCAAAAATGTTGCACATATGAAATCATTAAGGGCCCAATCCTATGGTTACCCTGCGAAGCCAGAATGTGCATTCTGGTAGCGCAAGGTGCTATCCGGTGGTTCAAAAGCTGGGCCGCTGTTGTGCACTGCCAGGCCGCTGCTGCAAATGGTGAGTGGTGCGGCGCATGTGACAGTGGCTCCGGGAGGCTCTGTCAGGCCCAGTAAGTTGTTTGCGGGGTAGGGGAGTAATGGGGCATTTTGGGGGAGGAACTGCAGGGCGTATCGGGGAGGGAAGGGATGGATCTGGCAGCGGTTGTGCGTTCTGGATCCCATCTACCTTTTTTTTGGCCCATGTCACCCCATGGATCGCCTTGGACCTATGGCAACTATATAGCTGGCATAGGTCTAAGGAGACCCATAGGCCATCAGGCGTCCTACATAGAGGTAAGGGACAAATATTTTCCTTACCTCTCTCAAGCCTCCTGATCTCTCTCTCTCTCTCTCTCTCTCACACACACACACACACACACACACACACACACACACCACCACCACCACCACCACCACCATAGTATGCAGGGCGCACCTGCATGTTACAGCATGCCAGATAATATTTTATTTATTTATTTTATTTTTCGCATTTTTATACCGCCCTTCCTCCAAGGAGCTCAGAGTGGTGTACATATTTCCTCCCCTCCTTTTTGTCCTCACAACAACCCTGTGAGGTAGGTGGGGCTGAGAGATAGTGACTGGCCCAAGGTCACCCAGGAAGCTTCGTGGCTGAGCGGGGATTTGAACCTGGATCTTCCAGGTCTAAGTCCGACTCCCAAACCACTACACCATCCTGGCTTGGACTGTTATTTAATGTATTTATTAATTACGATATTTGTATGCAAAAGCTCCCCTGCTCAAGAACAGGTTAGGTTCCAGGGGTCTGTTTATTATGCACTGTTTTGTTCTTAAGTCCAACACTACTATTATCAGTAGCAAACATGTGAAATACGGGGGGGGGGAGTATTTACAGAAGTACAGTACTCTATATTGTGTGTCTTACCTTGAAAAACAGGCAAACAGGGCTTGCTGGGGCTTGCTGGAATAAGGTGGGGAATGTTTGGGAATGCTGGGAATGGGCACTAAAGCCATGGATGGACATATGGCCAGGCACGTTTGCATCTTGAAAATCCTTTAGTTGAATCTTCTTAAAATCCTTTAGTTGAATCTTCTTAAGTTTGGGAGCTTCTGTCCTGCTTTTCAAGCATAATGGATTCTCAAACCAATTCATAGTAGCATCAGATTGATAAGTCGATCTTATTGTCCTCACAAAGATAGGTTCAGAATACCAGATGGTGTCAAAAGTAACAGTGATAGTGTCATGTGACTCCTGGCTCCGTTCCCCTGAAGGCGGTGGCGGTACTAAAGGAGGGTGTTGGGGGCAGATGTTTTTCCAGAGTTCTCTCCTCTGTCCAACAGTTGATGCTGTTGCCAGTACTGGTGCCATTGCTTGAGGCACTGGATATTGGATAACTGTGGTAAAGTCCTCTCTCCAGCTTTCTTTCTGGTGCTTCCTGTGGCAAAGGGAGGTCCGGGGGAGGGGGGGAGTGTTTCCCAGACTCCTCTTTGAAGTACAAACAGGTATTCCTGCTAATACAGTTGGAGCCACTGCTGCTGCTCAGAGCTGATGGTATCAGCAGCTCTCAGCCACTGAAAATCTGAAGGCTAGCAAATCAGCACACTGAAGAATAAAGAGGCTACCTGAATACTGGCATTCTAGAAACACAATTGTCAACAACTGGGAAAAGCCAGTAATTTAAAATAGCACCTATCTGTGCCAATCATAGCATGTGCTACACCTAAACACATATAAGGCCTGTTAGGGCCTGTTGGGACCTGCTTGCGTCTTTGTTTAGCTGAGCACACAATCTGCTTTTCACTTACTGCTTGCACAAGTGCCTCATTTTGATATGCTGGGTTTGTGGTTTCAGGGAAAGTTTCATTTTGCTAAGCCTGGGAAGGTGGATTGTTCATTTCATTCTCATCTCAACCTTCGAGACGTTTCGTAGCAATGGTCACTGCAGGAATGAGCAAATGAGTTGTAGGACTGTATCTTATTTCCCACTCCAGGTTTTCAGATGGGGGATTTGTAATAGTGAATGTGTAGACTTATGATGTGTTATCTATCTAGGTGGTGGATCAATGGCTCCGGTGCCTTTGACCAGAGAAAAGTCTATCTTACCTGTCAGTGCTGAGCTGAAATGTTGATTTTTTATTTTCATATTGAAATTTGCATATAGGGATACTACGTGTAGGGGTATGCATGGATAAGGAAGAAAGTATTGTTGATAAACTGATAAATTGCACAAAAAAATCAGAAGCAGCTCTCTGCTTTTGGACCAAATCGTTGACACAATATAGGTTATATCGATATAAGCCCAAACGATATAAGCCCAAACCTTTCACATTGTTCCGGTCCACTTGCTCTGGAGCCCACAATTGCTACCACCAAACAGCCATCTCTGCAGGTTTTCCCCTTTCCCCAAAACTCACCCATGTGCCCACCAGTGGCGTTGCTGGAAGGGGTGCAGCACCGTAAGTGGTGCAAGGCGCTGCACTGCGCCTTGCAACCTGGTATAATGCGGCCCCTCCCACTCACATTGCCTTCACTGTCAGACTGGCTCCGGGAGCTAGTAGGAGGGGCTGCATTACACCGGTTTACAAGGGGTGGTGTAGCGCCTTGCACCACTTCCAGAGCCACCACCACTCCAGCAATGCCACTGCTTGTGATGGAACAGTGGCAGCAGGAAGAGCTGGCATAGAGAGCTTCAGCAGTTGCAAAGGCTGCATGTTTAACATGCTCCTGGATTCTCAGTATGCTTCAATGTGCTCAGCCTGCAAGAGATCCTGGAAAAAAGAGTTCCAGTCACCTCTGCTTAATGAACTAGAATCTAGAACTCCATTGTCTAAGTTCCCCTGTGGCAATGGGCACTTGTGAGCATTATCCAGTGAAGTCAAGAACGAAAACGTCAAATGAAAGCATTTCACTCAATATTTTGGAACTGAAAATTGCACCTTAGAGAATAATGCATCAATCAAGTGGTTCAGTTTGGACTATTGTAGAACTGTCCACATGTATTTTGACTCTAGCAAACATGCCGGCTCTATTAGTTGGCCAATCAAATGTGCCCTGTTATTTTTGAATTATATATTTTCCATAAGACACATGCAGGAGATTTAGAAATTCCAGTATGTTATTTCTGAAGCCAGAAGCTCTTGGTCCATGAACTAACAAGAGATGTTGTTTGCTCACTCCTTAAACTGACTGCTGAGGGTTTTTTTTTTTTTAATGTTTACTTAATTGATTTGTCTATTTTTCTTCTTGGAGTGTGGCCTTCACATTTGTCGCACTCCTAGATAGGTTTTTAAGAGCTTTTAGGTTTATAAAAAAAAACTTCTTAAAATCACCTTTTAAAAAGCATCTCTCTCTCTCTCTCTCCCCCCTGCCCCAATACACTATAGGGCTACTCACTAATTTCCCCATGGCCTTCCTGTGCTGACAGAATGCATCAGGGCAAATGGGACCCTGTCTTCTCTCTACTCTTCTGTCAATGTGCTGCTGTAATTCTCTGTGGTGGCTGCAGAGTCTGAGTTAGGTAAACAGTTACAGGACTCTGTGCACAAACTATTGTATGCACAGAGTTCCTCCATGCACTAGGAACTCACATTACCCAGGTTTCCAATTCTTTCCAAAAGCCTATGTGTTTATATTTACATAGGTCCTTTTCACATTAACACCAAACTGTGGTGTGGTGGCATGTTCAGGAAGTACTGTTCTGCTTCCCCTCCATGGGGGCCAAACACGCTAAGCACATGCAACTCAAACCAAAGTATAGGGCTTCGATTTGTATTGTTTCTAAAACTTAAACAACAACAACAACAACAACAACACCCAGACAACTTGGATCCAAAGAACCTTAAATGGATTTCTGTTCATGCGACAGGGTTTTTTTCTACCTCCTCTTCACTAGCATAGCCTACTATACCCCTCAAAAGGCACTCTTGATGATCAGAAGACCCTTCAAAAATACTGTGGGTCATGGCACCGTGGAATTGGTCGGAGGGTGGGGGGCTCCAGTCCAGTGTGTAGAGATAATTGGTGAACATTGGGGAGACCCACCTTATATAAGTGAAAGTGCCTTTCCATTTGTGCAGCATCCCATTAGCTTCAAGCCAATAATAATGATTTAGCAGGATAACATTGCTGGCTGATGAGTTTACTGGCATCCGAGAAATATAAACTGGCTTTCTGTCAGAAAAGAAAATGCAATCTTTTAGAAATAAAAAAATATAGAAGCAGTTGAAAATTAAGATTTTGGGGGACAAAAAAACAGGGAAAGAAAGGCATGCACAGTTTCATTGATGTCACCGTAATTTATGTGCATCTGACTTACTTTGAATTGAGCGCACTGTCTGTGTTTCAGACAGATACTGAGAATTCTGTATGTGCATAGTAAATGCCATTTTATTTTTGACTGGGAAATCTAACTAAAGGGACTTGACCCACCTGGCTAATGATAGATGGGTTTTAGCTTCTTCGATCAGTAAATGATAGAGTCAGTCGGTAGATATCAATAGATTAGAATGTTTGGAAAGCACAAAGGGTGGGTATAGTTAAAATGTTCCTATAGTCTGTTACTATAATCTGCATTATTGCCACAATCTATAATTGCAGTGCTCCTATAGTCAAATTACTCAAATGGAGAACATTCTTTGAGAGGACAACATTCTGGCAGATGTGGATGCAAATTCCCATGAGTGGATTTTGATGCTTCATGAAAATGAGTGGGCGCAACACAGTGTGCTGAGCATAGTGATCCTCTGGCTGATTGGCTACATCCAACAAGCAATGGCCAGTAATCATAAAGGCCTGCATGCTGGATGATGGATTCATACAGCAATGAGGGCTGTATACTTAGCGTCCATTGTTGGCTTATGAACTGGGCCTGTAGCGCTGTAAGATAGCCAACAGTGACAGTGCTAACTATCAGACGCTGTTAACAATAAGAGCAGTTCTAGAAAACAAATAGAATCTGCATATAAAATGTATTAGAGAATGTGAGCTTCTGCACCAAAAGTCACACTAGTGGTGCATCAAAAAGGGTCTCTTTTAAATGATGAAATGCTCTCCACCTATGTGAACTCAGGACCGGAACTTGTCATAAACAAGGACAAATTCTCTTCTAGAGGATTACGTTCTTGTAAAAAATAAAGCATTTAAAAATATTCTTGAATAAATTCAGAATGTCACATGTCATCCTTAAATACATCACTGTTGCTGGTCATGGGTAATTGGGGTGTACACCCTAATGCAAACAGGAGAGATGAGCGCCCGTTGGCCAGCCAACAAAATGAAAGATTTTTCTCCTGTGAAATTCTAAGCACGTGTGAAGTATTTTTCTTGAGATTTGGACCAGAGTGGGAAAGGAAAACATTTGGCATTCTCCCTTGTCTGGGTCCCCTTTAGGTTTTCCTCCAGAAAGTTTTCCTCCTTGACCTTCTGATAAGTAGTCCTGTCCCCCCAAATTCTTCCATAGTAGCAAATGGCTCCTTCTCATACTCCTTCTATATCTAATGAATGACACATAATTAAAGCACAAAAGGTGTGTGGTTTAGACTTTCTGCCTTCAGGGCAAATTCCCTAACCTTCATAGAACCAGTCAAAATGACTGAGGTGGGCAGGATCATGAAGGCGCCGTTCTGATCCGTATTGTTCCATCTCCATGCCAGGACAAAGGTTACGCTCTCCTCTTTTGTGTTTCCTGCCATTTTCCTCCGAATAGCTGTACCTTTTTTTTTCTTCCCCTGAGCAGTGTCTTTGGTCTGCAGCCACTAAAGTTCACAATGTCTGTGGCTGCCTTGTGTTTTTCTTCCTTCCATGAAAGCCTATTCTTAGCTTCTGTAAGGGGTTTGAGGCGCATAAGCTTATAAAACTGTGGCAGCTGTAACAGCCTTGAAGAGGATACAATAACTACTGTACGAATGTTCTTAAGCATTTGCGGCAAGCTGGCTTAAGCTTGTCCTTTTTTCCCTTCTTTTTTTGTAAAAGCTACCTGTTACAATGCACCTAATTAGCTTACTGGCTATTTGGAGACAGCTTCACTGGTTTTTCTATCATCCAGTCTTTATTAAGTGAGCTGTTGCTGAGACGGATAGGGTTCTTTATAATGATGAAGTCCTTTTTACGCTTATTAGTCCTTAAAGCAAGCCTCTTCTTATAGAACAAAGTTGCCTTTTTTACCCCTTCAGACTTACAGTGGGAACAAGTAAAGCAGGTTTTTCTTTTCCCCCTCCTGTGTTGGAGTATTTTATTAAAAGTTTTAGTGGCTGCACTAAGAGCAAGGTGCCTGCGCCTTTAATCATTTTCATCTTTAAAATAGAACCTTATATTTTTCACATCTTCAGCTGTCCCAGAGGGCAGCTAGGCCACCCTTAACAACATTAATTTCTCTTTATGACAGGACTACTGCTGCCCCAGGTCTTCAGAACTGCCTAAAATGTCTGGAAAAGTAGATAATGAAGAGGATATTAGAATTGTAAACAAGAACAATTTGGTAATAAAAAACATATATTTTCTCAGTAGGACTTTGGGCTTAATACCACAGCAGCAAAAGTGTCACGAGTTGTAATTTGTTGATGGCTACAAAACGTTCATTACTGTGGGAGTACCAGCCGAAAGAGCAACTACAATTGGCGCTGCATTAAAGAGGATCTAAGAAGGATCATCTGCGAGGAGTTGTTTCCAGTCACCTGGTTTTGTTTGTTTTTAATTGTCTTCTTGCCCTATAAATGACTCTGCTCAGCCATGGCTCCTGTGATTCCTAATATAGAATTATTTCGAATGTTAACAATGTTGTAACAATGTACCTAAACTCAGAGCTTTAAAAAAAAATGACACATGAGAACTCTAGGATATTTCCATATCCCTGAAAAATATTAAGGAAGGTCTCTAAAATGCAGTAAATTAGTAGTTATGCGTTCTCTCTCTCTTTCTCTCTCTCTCTCTCTCTCTCTCTCTCTCTCCATTCATTGTTTTGAAGGCAGGGTTTAACTTCAATATCATAAAGCAGTAGGGTTTGGGTCGTCCCCCCCCCCCCCAGGAATAGAATGGTTCTTTGTATGCCAAAGATGTGGGAAGCAAGTATAAAGTGATAAGCATTGTAATCTGAAGATGACATAAACAGGGCTATCTCACTATCTTTTAAGGTACAACCATGAAAAATCTTGCTGCACTTAACCTTCCGCCCTTCGGTGGTCTTCTTTGTTGCATGGCATTACTTTACAGTGATGAAGTCCAAAAGCCACATCTTCATAACACAATATAATTTTCCAGTTTGTTTTCTAGTTGTACTTTACATCTTATAGCTACTCTACCCTGTGGCTGGCTCATGTTTTATGATGTTAGCACACAATTTGACATCAAGAGGATTAGATATAGGAAAGTGTTAGGATTAGAAATGACTAGAATTTATTGGACTCTTTTTCACTGTGGATGATAAAAATGTGCTACATATGTACGTGTGTATGATGTCTATATACACACACAAACACACAAGCACATACATGCATACTAAGCAAATGCATAAAGGAGACAGGATAAACAAGTACAGAGGTCTCTAATGGGAAATGTGTTGTTATCTATAATTTTCATTTGTTACATTTTACATCATTTGATGTCTTTCAGATATTTGATACTGTAAAGTATTCTGAAAAAATACTTGGATGATAAATCTTTCATATTTTCATGAAAAAGTACACAGATCTCTAACTGGCATGATAAGCGTGAAGAAAAATATACAGGTACATTTCCAGTATGGCACTTCCGTACTTTGTCATTGATTGTATTCTTCAGAATAGACATATTCCAGAATCAAAAGATTCTGGCACCTGAATCCTAAGGACATTTGCTTGAAGCTACAGTCCACAGGCTCTGATAGGATCACAGCTCAATTTTTTTTTCTTTTTAAAAAAACTTGCTTAAAACACAGTCATTATTTTCTGTTCAAATTCAAGCCGTATTCTGTGTAAGCGTCTTCTCTTCCCATTCAGGACAACAACATCTTTTCCACCACCAACTCCTCCAAAATCAAATTGTTTTCTCAGCAAATCTGTTCCAGAGCTAATGAGTCGCCAGCAGTTGTACTGTGCTCCAGTGTTTTCCGTGGAGCTGGAGATGAGGGCATAGATATCACTTTAAGGCTTGGTGGGATCATTCCCAAGACAGAGCTCACTCAGCCTTGATAAAAAGTGAAAGGGTAAAATGAGCACTGTTCTATTATTTAGGCACCTGTCCATAGGTTGGAAGAAATCCCACTTGTGCAGATTTAGCCAAAGAAAGCTGAGATAACCACCTTGCTTTCTGCAGCTAATAAGATGTGAAAGGGAAGAAATAATGACTATTGCAGTGTATTTTTGTTGTTGTTTTGTTCTGGGTTTTTTTCTTCTTCTTCTTCTTCTTCCTGATGTATAAAGCAGAGAAAAGCGATATTCTTTGAATGCTGGCAGTCATTCCAGTCATTTTCAAATGAAAAGGACTATTTGTTTCCAAATTATACCAGCCACCGGAATGTATACATCTATAGCTCCCCAATCCTCATTTTGTGAAGTAAAATTACTTTTCTGTAATTTACTCACGGCTTCCCCCCTCTTGCTGGTCAGAAGCTATCAGATAGCTTGCAGCTGCCGGCTGAAGCTGGGCCATTTTTTTCTCCACCAGGACAGGCAGTTAGTTAGTAGAGCCATCAGTGTGGCATCTGTCATCTTACTAGGCCCAAATTGTTTTCTATGATGGATGTCACAGTCTGTATGATCAAAATAGGAGCCCTGCTGCTTTTAATTGCAAAATCGGAGTACTTGCACATTTGTTATTATGCGGAGGTTATTACCTCACACAAAATGAATTAACAGGTGAAAATAATTGATGAGAAGAGGCTTGGGATTTTTAGCCTCTTCAAAGAGACTTTGTAATTATGGCATAATGAATGTTCTGAGACATATCTGTGGGGGGCAGCATGAGACCACCAAAGAGCTCTTTAGATTGATGATAAATTCTCTGGATTCTACCATAATACCGCTTAAATTTACTTAGCAATTAGTTTAATAGGCCTACATGATTCATGATAACGTAGTGAGAATTTTTAAATAAGTTTGCTCCATCCATCTATAAATTAAGCCGCTTACCTCAGCTTTCTTCCCAAGGTGATAGAATATGTTAACTAATCAGACTTCAGAAACAAAGATGATGTTGGACAGGGATTTGGGTTACCGGAATACGCTTCTATTTCAATGCATTGCCGCTCTGTCTTAGCAAGAGCTATAGCGAATCTCTTTGAGTTTCAAGTGTTTTGTTGAAATTTGCATGCTAAGTGACAGAGACCTTTTCTCGAGCAGCTCAACAAATCATGTGAGCATGGGAAAAGGTTCTCTGCATTTTGTCCAAGTCCTGGATACAAAGGCAGTGCTGGGCAAAGCCACCAGAGGTTGATTTTTAAGGCTCCAGAGATCTGTACAGTCCCTGACCTACTGACATAGGGCTCAGGTTAAGAAAGTTTGTGTGTAAGGGAGCTGTGTAATCCCAGAGCTTGTCAGAGTTTCCTTGAGTTTGCTTGGTCTTAAAAAATTTGTAGACATTTTTTTTCCAACAACTTTTGAGCAAACCAAACCCACTTGTGCTAATCCAGAATCAGTCCTAATCTCTGCTTTACCTTCTAAAGCAGCGTTTCTCAAACTGTGGGTCATGGCCTGATTTTTGGGTGGGTCGCGAACAGCTGGCTATCTGATGCTTAACTTCCGGGTTGCCAGCTGTTCACATTTTTTTTTTTACACTCAGAGACTCGTCACATTGTGTTATCATAACACGACGTGACGAGGCCCGGAACAAGCCAAAGAGGCTCAGGCAGCCAGCTGTTCATGAAGAAAACCGCAAACAGCCAGCAACCTGGAAATTTTGGTGGTGACATGATGACATCATCACTTCACCACCAAAACTTCCGGGTTGCTGAGCTCCACACAGTAAGTGGGTCACAGGGTGGGTCCAATTTTGCAATTAAAACAGGGCGGGAAATCCTATCCTTTCCCCCAGCATGGCATGCAGCAATGCCAAAACAAGGCTGTGCTTCATGCTATGAGGGGGGGGGGGGTTGGGAACCTCCATAAATCCTGTGATTACCAATGAATATCCTCAGACTTGCGCCAGCTCTTTAGCTGGTGCAAATCTGAGGAGACAAAGCGGGCATGCTCCGGAGGGGATAGCATCTCTCACAAGCCGCTCACTCCAGGTGACATCCCTCCCATCTCCAACATGTCTCTGGCCCTCCCCTTATCTACCCCAGTCCTCCCATCCCACCGACTTACCAGCATCATCCTGTTTTCCACCATCACCAGTGGAGGCCTCCAGATAATGGCCTGGCTATGCGTGCTTCCAGATCAGCATTTATGATAGGATTGGGCCATAACTTGGTGATTAACCCCTTTTGCAAAATTCCCCAGCAGGGACGTTGTACTTCACATTTTCAGAATTTGAATCATAAATATTGCCTTGACTGGTTCACTGTGTTTCTTTGCATATAGGGTTAAAACAAACTTGTGATGTAGCCCAGGGGTGAATTTTGGGCAGCCGAAACACACACACACACACACACACACACACACACACACACACACACACACACACAACATGTAAGGATGAGGCAAGATCCTCTAAATCAGCTCCTGTGTAGCTTCTCATCCCCTAAACTAGGTACGTTGTTTGCAATATGCCAAGTATTTCTATGTTGCAAATAAAGCTGAGTCCATTCACAAGTGAGAGATTATTTGTTATTTTTGCTTTATTTGCTTCTCATTATTATTATTAACTACATTCTGTAAACCTATATTGAGGGGTTCTATAAAGGCTGATACATTTCACTTTTACAGTAATTTGCCTCTCCAGGGAGTATAGGCTGTGTGTGTGTGTGTGTGTGTGTGTGTGTGTGTGTGTGTGTGTGTGTGTGTGTGTGTGTGTGTGTGAATGAGTGAGTGAGTGAGTGAGTGTGAGAGAGATCAGCACCTTCGTCAAACTACAATTCCCAGGATTCACAGGGATAAGCCATGACTGTAAAGTCAGCCTAAAACTAGCATAGAATGTAGTACAGGTTCACATTATACTTGACCTATTGAACCTGCCAGTCTGCTTCAATAATGAGCAACAAGCCAGTCCAAGAGCAGTTACCTTGATTTTCAAAGCATGCAACCATCCAATCACAGTTTGTCACAGTTCCAGTAACATTGTCCCTTTATGGTTCTCAGACATGGCTATTTACAGGACCCTTAGCTTTTAAGCAAGGGTAGCTGAGCCAGGTAAGGGTATTTGCGTGGCCTCTTCTTGACCCTGTCTCACAATCAGTGTCCTAGGCTCCCTGGAAATCCCTAAACAATGAGGATGGCCCCCACAAAGAGACATGGTAATGGGAAGAACAAGTTTAGCAGTTTACCCCCGATGCCAGCCATCACCACAGAAAAAAGGGAAAAGTAACCCAGGGTCAAGAATCAGTGAACACTGGCCACTACCGCTGAAAGGAATGTCTGCAGACATTTGAAATGTAATGATTTTTCAAATTTCTCTGTTCACATTTCACTTTTTTATTTTTTAAAATAAATAAATAAAAACAAGTTATATGTGCAGCTTCACTGTGCAGTGTTACTGGTGTGCACACATAAGAACATAAAGTAAGCCCTGATGGATTAACCCAAAGGCCCATCAAGTCCAGCACTCTTATTTCCTGTAGCTTCCAGTGTTATTTTTCTGGGAATCCCACTGTCTTTTAGGCAAGGCAGCAATAGGCTGACCCTGTTGTCACCTCTACAGCGACTGGTATTCAGAGGTATACTGCCTCTAAACATGGAGGCTCCACATAGCCACTTACTATTATAAGAATATTAGACACACACGCACACACCACTTTTCAACTAAAAAGTTGAAAAGCGGTTTACAGAGCAAGACTTTGCAGCCTCCACCTCTGCAGCTAGGACTGCTACAGTTTCAACAGAAAAAAAAATAGTGAAATTAACAGCTTTTCCTTCTGCAGAGCAGCAGCAGGCCTCATGCCAGAATGTACTCTTCACAGGCAAAGAAGTGGTCTGTGAACATTTCCCGAGCGCAAATGCAGTTCTGGAGGCAGGCACTCTACTTTTGAAGGTATGACTTTTTAATCACAATAAATATTATTTCAATTTCAGTGTGAAAGGGAGTCCATAGTCACTCCAATTCAAGTGAGACTCAGAGCGAAATTAGAAATTCACGGGAATGTTGCGAATGGAAGTCCTGATGTAGCTGTGTGTGTGTGTGTGTGTGTGTGTGTGTGTGTGTGTGTGTGTGGTGTTGGCAGCATTTGGATTAGACATGGGGAGGGAGCTTAACCCTTGGCTTTTGCACCCCTTAAGGTCGCAATCCCGTCTAAGTTTAAAACAGTGGAGCAAGCGCTTCGCCATTCCAAGCCATCGCAAATGTGCCTTAAAGCACATTTGCGATGACTTGACAGTAAGGGTGGCCGGCGCGGAGGCATGCCACCCTCACTCTGCCGCCGAAGCGTCCCTGTAGCCGGCGGATACAGGTAAGTGCAGGATACAGGTAAGTGCAGCATTTGCGGGGGCAGTCTGGGTGGTGAGGGAGAGGGGCCATTGGCCGACCCGACCCAAGGGGGCGGGGATGGCGACCGCCATATCCCCAACCCGTTCCTGGGCCGGCGCAGCCTTTACATGGCCTCCTCGACTTGCGCCAGCTAAATAGCATTACACTGAGGGAAGGAGACGAACGTCCCCTTCCCCCGAGTAGACCTCCAGTCCCGGAACGGGGACCTGGGCCACCCACTGGATACTTAGGCAGGATTGTGCTGCCCATCTCCCCTTCTAGCTGCTATCGGTTATCGAGATGAAAACTTATGGGGAACAATTTTGTGTGAGACGTTTGGGATAGGGAACTATTTATTTTGTTATGAGAATCACTTTGTGAATTACATTTTGTTGAAAAACAGTATAATGTATAAGTATTCTTAATACATAAATAATAGCAACGTTAGGGGCGTTTGTGGTGTGGATTGGGGCCATAGTGCAGGGTCAAGGGGGTTAGATTCTCTCTCTCTCTCTCTCTCTCCCCCCCCCCCCAGTGCCATGGCTCCAATCCAGATGGTAAAAGAATCCAATCATGAAGTTCCCGTATCAGGTCTGGTTTGGGCCCCAGTCAATTTCTTCCTTGTATCATTCCCATTTTAACATGTCCATTTTGGCAATTGTTGGAATTGCTGCTGACTTTCACTGTGAAACGACTATAATCCTAGCTGCTGCTAAAATATTTTGCAGAAGCAGTCTATGAACCCTTTGATAACCTTTGTCCAAATAATTTCCAATGTATCAAAGGATCAAACCTTAATCAGAACAATAAATGGAAGATCATTAAAATCTAGTTAGACTGAATGACACCCCACCCTAAATGAAAATGATCTATCTGCTTAAGCTGCCTGACCATTCCAGCATTTGAATCTATAGGTATTGAAATGTTTGTTTAACCTGGCTGCCATTAAATACCAATGGTACAACAATATATATTGGGCTTCCTTCATACACAAACATAATGAAAAACATTTAATAGAGTAATAGATCTTCCCCCACATCTTGTCAGAAATGGACATGCCTAAATCCATTGCCCATAGACATTTAAACCAGTCTTTTTTAAACATCTAAATTCAGGATTAAGTTAAATTCAGCATCCCTATCTTCTATACATTGTGTGCCAACAATGACACTGCGGCTGATAGAATTCTCAATTTATTTGGAGACCTAATCCTTCTAAGGCAAACATTCTGCGAACATATAATGCTAGTCTATGGTTTAGCATTATGAACACAAAGCAGCATTGGACTTGCACACGCCGTCCGCCTCTTCCACCCTCCCTTCTTCCATCATGCACAAAGTTTAGAGGTTTCTGTTCTCAGTTTGAATTTTCACCTGACTCTGATGATGGTTTCTGTGAACCTTAAGCCCTCTTTGGGCATCGAAACTATGTACACTGTACACATTTGGAGCACAAATGAGAGTGTGCCCCAGTATCAATGCTTTCTGTAGCCTCGCCCCCTGTTCTCCCTGGTTACAGCCTTTATCTACAGAGACAAGCTCAGTCCCTGTGATTAGGACTGCTGCGCGCTCAGTGTAGTGGCATCGCTGGAGGTGGGGCGGAACGTTAAGTTCCGCACTGTGCTGAACCTCCGTTACTCACCGGCACGAGGCAGCCCCGGCCGGCCCCTCGCCTTCGGAGCCATTCAGTGGGGCGAAGGCAATGGGCAGGGAGTCTTTTGCACATTGCCTTCGCCCCACTGAATGGCTTCGAAGGCGAGGGGCCGGGGCCGCCTCGTGCCGGTGAGTAAAGGAGGTTCAGTGCGGTGCGGAACTTGCCCCACCTCCAGTGATGCCACTGGCTCAGTGTTCCCAATCACGGGGGGGGGGGGGGGTTGCGCATCTGCAGGGTGTGTGTCTGCCAAGAAAATGCTGTACGTGTGGAGAGCAGAAGGGTATGGTTTAAGAACATGTTGGCAGGTGAATGGGGTATTCTGGCATCCTGCTGTTGGCACTGTAGCTGGCTACATCATCTACCATTGTAATAATGCCTGAACACAGGGCCTCTGAGAGGAATTTTATCAGGGTGTACAAAGTTTCTTTTGGGACACTTCTTAAAGGGGAAGGGCAGCAACAGCCATAAAAGTCTTCGGAGCCCAGGTCTACCAGGCTTCCCAATGTAGTGCCCAGGTCTACCTTCTCTCCCAGATGACCCGACCTCCATCTTTCACTCTACATGAGGTCAACTGAGATCCCAGGAAATTTCTGGGGGCCCTTCTTGTGCTCCTGGGCCCCCTTTTTACCCTGGGCTTGGGTACAATTTACCCCCTTTATCCCCCTCTCATGGACTGAACAGGGCTCTAGTTTGTCCACATCCACAAACCAGTATCAAATAATTTTGAATATCTGTGTACAGAAAGAGGAAGGAGCAGATGAGAGAAAGGACCACGTGAATCTAAGGCTTCTTACCTCTAAACAGCACTGTAATGTCTAACCTGGAGACGTTGCAACCAAATTGGCATCCAACCACGCTGTTTTGGTGCACTTATCAACTGTGGAAGTAGAACACATGGTACTGTTTTACCGTATCAGATACTAGTGAATGTTGCCAGTGCAATAACTACCCACACTACTGCATTTGCACTCTGCTCAAAGAGCTGGTCAACACCATAAGTAATGATACTGTATTGACATAGTGGTCTTTACGTGCCATCTTGAGGCCTAGTTTTCTGGAGCACTGGTTTATGAGACTGGCGGCGCGATCCAGTGTAGCATTCGAGTGGCGGAATGTGTGCTCTGCCGCTTTAACGTGTCGCAAACCACTATAAAGTGCATTTGCGACTACTTCAGAGTAAGGGCCACAGGGGCGAAGGCTGGCAGCCCTTACTCCCCCAGCAGACCGTCCCCGTGCCCGCCGGAGAAGGTAAGCCCTGTACCTGCTGGTGCAAGGGTGGGGGGAGGGCGGACCGGGCTACGAGGGAGGGTGTTCATTGGGTGACCCAGGCAGGGAGAGGGAGAGGATATTGGTGGTGCGCAGTGCCGATATCCCAAGCTCTCTCCCCACCCGGTTTGGCCTTACACCCCCGGCACGAATGTATGTCAGCTTCAAAGCTGGCATGCATTCAAGTAGGCCCATAAGGCCTCGGCCGACTTGCACCTGGGGAAGGGGACGAGCATCCCCTTCGCCCAAGGGGTTCCAGGGCTGCCCCGGGGCAACCTGGGACAGCCACAGGATACCACGGCTGGACCTTTAGGCTGACCACGTATCCTTACGCAGGATTGGGCGGGCTGCCTGTCATTTCAGCACTAAATATAAGCTGAGTGCAGATAGAATACCATGAGTGAACTGTAGCTCCAAAGCCCAACCTAAAATGTGTTCAAAAAACTAGTCAGATGATTATATACAGTGCAAAAAGTGTATATACCATGCATATAGATCTATTTCATTCTGGAAGACAGTTGCTTCAGTATAGATCCTGCTTTTAGGTGCTCCTAAAGGTTTGTGTGTGTGCACTCAGCAGGATGTTTTACTTTTGTCTCAGAACAGTAGCCCCTCCCCAGGCTGCATCTCAACTGCTTTAAAACTCCCTGACTTTAAAAAAAACCCCACAAAACACACAACTTGCTATAGAGCACAGGAGGTTGCTATGTTTAAAAAAAAAAATCAAAAGCGCAGCTGGGGGCATGGAGCTAGTTGCACAGTTCACTGCACTGCGGCCTAAATTTTAAAATTAGATTCCTACATACATTCTAGAAGCTTGATTAATGCATTAAGGAGGCTGGAGTCCTTAGCACACTTACTAGGGGAGTCCGCACCCCTGAACACAATGGGACTTATTTCTGTATAAACATGCCTAGAATTGCACTGTTCGAATCAGGCTCATTCTGATCACTTTGAAAGACTAGTTAAAAAAACAAAACCCTAAAGATATTTGAAGCATAGGTGTGGTTTTCTTTTGTTTTTTTTAAGGATGCCAGCTTAATAAATAAAGTTCAGGTGCAAAATTATCAACGTCTGTGTTCAATCAAACCATTTTTTTTTGTTGCTCCCGGCAGGCACAATCCAACCAGCCCAGTGGTTTGTGCCCTGCGTGCTATTGACATCCAGGATGTAGTCAAACATCTCAAGGTTACTCATTAATTTGCAAGACTGGGAATCTAATTTAATTTTAGTTACTACTGTTATTCTGAATATCCAGCAGTGCAATCTGTATCAGATCCCTCTTCAACTCATACTGTCAAAGAAAGGAATATGAAAGGCAGAGGGAGAGAGAAGAAAAGTTGCTATTAATTAGAAAAGATATATACTTGGAACACAGCTGATAGTTCATGTGGAGCTTTATTGCTAATTTACAATTCTTTTACAAGCTGTCCTCACACCCAATATGTGTATTATTTATTATCTTCATACATTCTAGGAATGTATAGAGAAGGTTAGATGTAGCCAGAACAATGTACATTTTCCATGCTTTACAAAAAAAAAAAAAAAAGGAATACTGTACTTTTGGGGGAGACTTCCATTTGTGATAAAAATAGCTGGTTTACCAAATATTTTGTACACCACACTGCTGATCTTAAACAGCCTCTTTCACTGGACTGGAGCACTAGATTTACAGTTAATTCCTTTTGTATTCCATCTTTTCCCTCCTGAACATACCGTTAAAAAAAAACCTCACAAAACATCTTTACCGTTTCCTGTCTTTATCATAGCTGCATTTTTACATCAAGACTTTTGTCTCTTTCTCCACATCACACTCTCTTTTCAAATTTACTGTCAGTGTTTGGTATTAAAAGTATTTAATATCAAAGGGATTCCGGAACAAAAAGGAGAAAATACATTGCACAAAAAATATAATAAATGCAAGGCAAGGAGTGGTTTGCCCCACATGTGAAGCGGACTGTGGTAACTCATATCAAGCTTCTTGTCACTTGCTGAGACATTTTTCATAAACCCTCACACGCCTGCATTTATCTTCAGTATAAACCCTAAGATGAATTCTCCAAAGACATTAACAATAGATAAATGCTTATTAAACAAAACAATCTCTTCCAGAATACCTATAGGATTGGTATTAAAAGCAGTAAGATGTCCAAGGGTTGGACTGAAATGGTGCCGTTTGGACTGATACCCTCTGCTGTTTTTTTGAAAATGTGACATTATCTGGTTTTCATAATTAAATAAACGTGAAATGAAACACAACCAAAAAAGGACAACTTTGAATACCAGCTGACCTTTGGTGACACTTTGATTCACCGTACTGTATACTGGAGAATGTAACTATTACCACAGTGGTATTAAAATACAGAGAGTGATGGGAAAGGGAGGGAGATAGGAAGGAGCACGGGGAAAATGCTGTGGGTATATTTTATGAAAACAGACATTGCAATATAATATGCAAAGCCTTTAATCATAAGCATTTCAAAGTGCAGCTCATAAATTAAATCAAAGAACTAAAGAGTGAACAATTTTTGTATGATAAACAATCTCTAGTTTGTTCGTCAAAACTAGGAATCTCATGCATTTACTCCTTGAACGCTGCACGCTTTAAACAAATAGCATGTACAGAGATACTTGTGAAAATGATTGCAGAAGAAGGAACCCGTTGCCTTTTTATGCAAAGAGTAAATGCAAATGCTTTTCAGGGTCTCCGTCTCCTTGCGAAAAAGAATATCTTTATAAAAGAAGACCTGTGTTTATAGCTACATATTTGATGTGCTGTTTAGCTATCATGGAGAAGGTGAGCTGGACAGAATAAATAGAAAGGCTCTGAATTATTCATAGAGCCGAGTAAAATATTGGGGTGGTTATGGTTTGTGAAACATTGAAAGGAGCAGGCAATTGCAGCCCCTGGAAATGCGGTGCAAAGTTGCATGGGTAATGTAATGAGGATGCAGATTGCTCTTCTCTGCTCGGGATGATGTAAGAGCTTGCACATTACGTATCACCTGGCTGCAGAACTGCCTTCGTTTGGTAATGAAACTCCACCAGATTCCAGGATTGTTATTCCTTTGTTAGCACAAGTTTGTAATACCCCATAGGGGCCCCACATTCTGATGATGTATTAACGCAATACATCATCAGAAGCAGATGTCATTCCAGTGATATATTAGTGTAATACAGGAGAATGAGCCTCACTGATGATGTATTTAGTTCACACAAGATGGCATTGTCCAGGAAAGAAAGGGTCCAAGAAGAGATTCATTTGTAATAGCAAAATGAAGTCAGACAGTACACAGTAAGTTAAAGGGGGGAGGGGAAAGGGAGGGGAATGTATTTCTGATTCAGGGTAGGTAAATGTGAAACTGAATTTTCATTGCATTGTATTGTTTCTGGTATGTAAAACAGCAGATTCATTAGTCTGTAATAATTCTAAAGTAGGTAGAAGTCTGTATGATTCTATGAACATTCCATTTAGATGAAATTAAAACATTCAATACTGCTGTGCTGTTTTAAAGGAGACCATGCGGACTTATTTATATAGCTTGCCTATTGCAACTTCTTTTCACTTGAGCTGTATCTGTCACCAGCATCCTTAGGTTGCCAGTTTTCTGATTCTTCTGGAATACTACAGAATACCTAAACATTCTTTGGTCCAGAGGTGTTACTAGGGTTGGTGACACTCGGGGTGAGATCTCATGGTGTCACCCCCATGGACCTCCTCCCATTCCAGACCATACAATGTGGAGGCCTCCTGGGAAATGTCATGGTGGGGATCGGGAAAAGCCCATTTTCCACCAGTGGTGTGTTTTTGCACACCAATGATAACGAATAGAATAGAAAGTCATTTTGGTGTCACCCCTCCCTGGGGTATCACCCAGTGTGGTTCATACACCCCACACCCATCTAGTGATGCATGCCCCTGCTTGGGTCATGCTATAAATGGAAATAAATGAAATGATGACACTTGAATTGGTATTATGCGCATAACTACCAGCATCGTGTTGATGATTTGATAATCCAATGTGACCTCTTCCCCAAGTGAACTTTTCGTAGAGTTTTGGCAATCCATGCTTCTGCTCATCTTAATGCACACATAGACAGTACTCATGAATAGTTAAATAGGATTAAAAGTTCCTGAAAGGGCTTAAGGATGGCACAGTAATGCAGGACACATCGTTTGGCATTGCCAGGTGAGAAAAATTATATTCAGAGGTCCCATTAGTCATTTTTTCCCACTAGTAACCCTCCAACCCACCCCACTCAATATATATCAGAGGTGTGGCTGTATGCTATGTGGTTTCTGTTTGACACATATGCTCTTGTTAGAATTCTGAGACTTCATCTACTGTAAATCAAATGTCTGGGTTGTGCTGGTGCTGAGATAAACTGCATGATAATGTTATAATGTTATAAAACTGCATGATAATGTTATAAAATAATGTTATAAAACTATGAAAAAACTACACACGCTTTTTTAAATATTAAAAAAATCTTAACATCACTAATATCAGGACCAGTAGTATCTTCAATTTCAGGGGCATGAGTTAAATATTTTTCTTCACCTGATTTCAACGGGGCTTTGCTGGATCATGTTCAATGCCTTCGGATCATGTCCAATGCCATTCATAACTCTTTAAGAAGAAATGCAGTTTTATACCATATTGGTAGCTAGGTGTAGGTGGAAGGAAAGAGAGAGCAAACACACACAAGTGATCAAATGTTTATAACGTAAGACTAAAAACGGTATTTTATGCAATGGAAAAGTTACTGCTCACATTCTTGCAGCATCTGATTGCATCATAAATAAAACAGTAGAGCGAGTCATCCCAGACATACGATGTATAGAGAACCTGGCTGGAAGGCCGGTGAAGGACTTAGAATTATGATCCCAGGCCCCCTAGGCTGGTGAAGCTTGGACATGGAACAAAGTGATATGTTCAATCACTGCAGAAGGGTGGGGGAGGAGGCATGAGACAGGAACCATTTTTATAGCACCTCCTGCCCAATGTATTCTATGTCGATTGCAGAACAGCACCTTGCCCATGTGACAAATCAACCAGTTTGCCCAGCACAAGAAAATACAGATGAATAAATGGAAGGCTGCTTGGAAAAGGGGAAGGAAGATCAGCAGGAAACGACAACATTCGATGTTCCCAATGAAAAATTTCTATATTCTATATTTCTAATTTCTATATTAACCAGTCCGTCTCAATGCCAAGAAGCGGTGCGATCATAACACTGTAAGAACGGCACAAAAAATGAAGCCACTTCAGCTTTCGGTGTATAAGCATATTTTATGCTCCTCCACTGGATTAAGAGAAGTTTTCAAACCGACTTGCTATTCAACACATTGTTGACCCTTAAAATTAGGGATGCATGAGTTTCCCAGCATTCTTGTGGGTTCACGTCCCTTCCCCTTTTCACGTAAAAGTCTGCAAAAGATCAAGCCTTTATGAACCATCAGTTCATCTCCCAGAAACCTTTGAATGCCCCCCCCAAAAAAAACGTGAACCTTTGCAAACATTGACTAATTGAAAAAGAATGCTTCTTTGCATCATAAGGTGCAAGGGTGCAAACATTTCTGGGCTTGTTCATTCTCATCTTGATTCTGCTCGCAAACGTTCGAGCAGAAAACTTTATTTATTGATAAAACTGCTACCTTTCTCCCCAACCAGGGGGACTCAAGACAGCTCACAAATTCAAATAAGACAATAAAATCAACAAAAATACAAATCATAAACAAAGGAAAACACAGCAGCCGATATAAATGAATTGCAAGATTAATTAAGCAAAAGTCTGATGAAATAAAAGCACCTTTACATCTTTACCCCCCCCCCAAAAAAAGGTTGGAGTCCATATGAAAGAAGCTTTCCAAAAGGGGGCTGCTACCAAAGAGAAGGCCCTCCCACATGTCACTACCAATCGGGCATCCACAAATGCCAACATATGCAAGACAGCCTCTCCAGATGCATCAGGGGATGGACAGACCTATACGGGCAGAGACTGTCCTTCATGAACTTGGGTCCTGATAAGCCTCCCGCTATGCAATGGGTCTCCTCGGACCTGTGCCAGCTTTGTAGCTGGTGCAAGTCCAAAGAGAAGAAAGGGGCAGGGAGGCTGTTAAAAGAGGGGATAGGATCCAGCACACGCCGTTGCTGCTAGATCCACCCCCTCCCACAGCCTCCCTGCCTCTCCTTCATCCCTTCCCAGTTTTACACTCTCCCCACACACCCTCCACCGCTGCCTTACCTTCTCTGGTGGGCGCGGCAGGGTCCGTTGGTGGAGTTGGAGCACATCTACTTCTAGTGGCAGTGCTTGGAAAAAGGCCACCGACGAAGTGCTGCATGCTCCGTCGGTGCATTTTACAACAATGGAAGACTTCCGCTATCATAAAGCCTTGTCCCTGACAGCCCATTCCTGAATAGGTTTGAGCTTTGTGGAGATACTGCCACAAAGATTCTTCTGGAAGCGAAGTCATAGTGTCATATCTGATCATGACCTAAGCTCTACCTCTACTTCAAATCCCTAAGGTGGGAATGGGTGTACCATTCCCTAGCTTCTTACAGCAACCTCAGCAACTATTATTCATAGGCTTACCAGATCTCCAACCGGGACAGAGTGCTAGTAAGCCATTTTCAGTTTGCATATATGCAGCAATGGGTGCAGTTTACTAGTCAGAACCACTGGCCACTGCTAAGCAGTGATCAAACAGGATTCCGAAGCTTCCAGCCGCGTTACAGAAGTGGCGGAATTATGGGAAGTGCTTGGCTAGAGCGGCCCAACAAAGAAGCGATGTTTCCGCTCTAGCCAGAAAACCTTTGGGGGCCATCAGAAAACCTTTGGGGGGGCCGCATGTTGTGCACCCCTGTGCTAGACCTTTAGGAGAAGGAATGTGGGCAGGTGTAGCTTGTTAAACCTTAGAGCACAATCCTAGGCACGTCTACTCAGAAGCAAGCCCCATTGTGTTCAATGGGGCTTGCTTCTGAGTAGACGTGCCTAGGATTGTGTTCTAGGACTTAACAAGCTACACCTGCCCACATTCCTTCTCCTAAAGGTCTAGCACTCTGTCCCGGTTGGAGATCTGATAAGCCTAATTATTCAAATGTTTTTGTTAAAATGATATTGTTTTGAGTTTGACTATCTTGATTAACATGACTGAGTTTGTTGCAACATTTTTACTAGCAAGGGACAGTCAGAGTCCAAACAAATGGAAAAAGACAATCCTTAATGGCGTGGAATCTTGTAATTGCTTTTGGAATGTGACACGCATCAGAGTTTGGGGAGAAAGTAAATGAAACAGAAGGAGTTGCAGTTTGGATATGGACACAGACAGGGAGAAAGCCAAGTGTTTTGAAGCTGAAGTTGATTGAAACAGTTCTCTGGGAATCTGATGAAGGACCAGTGTGTATACTGCCACTCTAGGAATTTATTTGTTTCTACTGTATTTTGCTTGCATAGATGTAAATAAAACATTTGTTACAAAGATTCAAAAATTTATTACAAAGGTTCCAGGGCTCTTTCTTATTCAAAGGAAGCTAAGGCTGCAGTCTTATACCCACTTACCTAAAAGTAAATTCTATTGAGTACAATGGGGTTTACTTCTGAGTAGACATGTATAGACTTGTAATGTATTACTGCCATTCTATACATTCCTGAGAGTAAACCCCATTGAACACAATAGGACTTAGTTCTGAGTAAACATTTATAGGATTGTACTGTAACAGTCCAATCCTAACTAACCCCCCCCCCGCCACCAATGCAGCCGCACCACTGGAGCATGCACTACATACTGCTGGGGGGGGAATCCCAGAGGCCTCTTCTAGGTAAAGGAACTTTTATTCCCTTACCTTGGGGCAAGCCTTTACTATCCCATGGGTCTCCTTGGAACTGTGTCAGCCATTTTGCTGGTGCAGAACCAAGGAGAGTACAGGAGAGGGAACAAGGCAAGGAATGGGAATAGAATCCTGGTACACACTGGGGCCGCCGAGATCCACCCCCTTCCTCCCCTGTTCTGCCTGTTCTGCCTGCCCCCTCCGTGCCCAGAGAGTCTCTTGTTTCTCCCCTCCCCACCCTATTCTGCACCACACCCATCACCCGCCTCCTGCGATGACTTACCTGCCTCAGCACAGTTTGGAGGAACAAGCTTTGCAGCGTGTTTTTAAGGGGTGCTGGTGCACAGCCCATTGGCCCCAAGGGTGGGTTAGGGAGGGTGTTGTGGCAGAAATGACCTTGGAGTTCCCCCCCCCATTGTGATGGCTGCACAAATTTGTGTGGCTATGCACATTTAGTTGTAACTTTGTGGGACACACAGCCAGTTATGTCGCGACGACGCGCGTCACCCCAGAGCGGGGGCGCGCGTCGCCCTTAAGGAGAGGCTCCGCCCCCGCGCGTGACGCGCAGGAGCAGAGCGCCCTCCCCGCTCCGTTTTCGGCTCATTTTGGAGCCAAACGGACACAGGGGAGGGTGGGCAGGCCCACCCTCCGCTCGAAACTAAGTGGGGGGGTGATCGCGCGTCACCCCTAGACGCGCGACACCCCCCGGCGGCCCGCCCCCCCGCTTCCCCCTGTCGATGCCAGTGCACACAGCCACATGTGTGTGATAGCAGGCCTTGGCAGAGAAAATGTTGTGAGCTTCTAGAACACACATGAACAAATGTACATAAGAATATTTCTGATGGACAAAGGATCAGAACAGCCCTGATCATGCCTCCCTCAGTTTTGAATTTATTTAATATTGATCCTGATTACATATAATTGTCCCATTTAGCAAGTTGTTACATCAACCAATCTTGAAATTGTCAAAACATCCTTCTCAATTTTCAAAATGTATTTTTCTATACCAGCTGATAATGACTAGTCCAAAGCTTATTACGATATACTTGCAGAAAATGTTAGGGTATCTTAGTCTTAAAACCAGCAGCTCAGAACTTAGCTCTCCAGAGAAATCAGGGTTACACATGCTTTCAACCATGCCAGTAAAAAGAAAAGATATTTCCATGTCTCATATAAAACAGCATAGAAGCTTCCAGTTCTAATGAACATTTTATATTGCAAGAGAGTGGACCAATTACACTTTTAATATTAAATTAAATGTAGCTTCCATATTAGATTCAGATACAGAGTTTTTACATGAAGTTCTTTCGTCTTTTTATGTTCTAAACCTGTTTGCATATGAACAGGTTAATTGTCTAGAGACTTAAAACCTATTTGTATATAGACAACATACCAACTAGGTTAAATAATGCTTTGATTATGTACTTTTAAATCCTTGCAATTTGTACACTAAATTAAGCAACAGGACCAACGCTACTACCCAAGGTGCGCCAAGGTGTACTACCAAGGATGGTGTAGTGGTTTCGGAGTCGGACTTAGACCTGGAAGATCTAGGTTCAAATCCCCGCTCAGCCATGAAGCTTCCTGGGTGACCTTGGGCCAGTCACTATCTCTCAGCCCCACCTACCTCACAGGGTTGTTGTGAGGACAAAAAGGAGAGGAGGAAATATGTACACCACTCTGAGCTCCTTGGAGGAAGGGCGGTATAAAAATGTGAAAAATAAATAAATAAACTGTCCTTATAGTGATCGTACTTCTCCCTTTGCCTCCTGGTTACAGAACAAGAGGAAACTACTGCTAACCAAATCTACACGGCCTTTTGTCAACAAAGACTACAAAAAGAAGGAAAGGTTAAGCAGACAGCAGGAGGTGGGGGAAGCGGAATAAGAAGGTACAATGTCACCTCCATGCTGTGACAGCCGTGAATCAATTATTCACGTACCAATTGGTATTTAAAAAAAAAAAAAAAGTCCGCACAGCAGCCAGGAAACATGAAATGTTTTGCTGAGGACTTTCCAAGATTTTTTTTTTAAGCATAAGCAAAGATGAACAGAAAGGAGAAGAACAAGCTAGGGAAATCACAATAGCAGATGTATCTTATTATTACAGAAAATGCATGGGGAAAACTAGCTTATTTAAGATGATGGAACGAGAAAGAATGAGCTCCGTTTGCTTGAGGTGAGGCTGCATTCCAAAAATAAAATATCAGCATATTCTGATTTTAGACTTATTTCTTGTTTAAAAACTTGTAGTTGAACACAGAACAGTGTGAAGACATAGAACAGCAAAAAAAAAAAAAAAAAGGTTAGTCCATTACTCTGCACTAAAGTGGTGTAGGATCAGTGGTGAATTTCTCCAGGACAAGATGCTGAAACTCAAACCTGCTGAGAAACTGCATGCTGTGATCTCCTATTCCTATTCCTTAGTCTTGGATCCCGTTCAGGCTGTGGCGTGGTCTTTACCTCCCCAGAGGTATATTTCTGCGCATGTGCAGAGACATACATGCAGTGGTGGCTTGTTTTACAGCTCCCCTACATCAGAATGCCTCTGCACCTTCAAAGCTAGCAGAACCTTTGTACCTGTGCACTTTGCCTAATGACTAATCTGATTTTGAAGAAACGCCAGATGTGTTTTTCTGTTTTTGACTCTAACTTTGGGTAGTCTCTGCCCAAGAACCCACTACAAGTGCAGTTTATCTGGGAGAAAAAAACATCAATAATACACTCTGACCACAATGACCTTATAATTTCTGGGTATGTGCAGCCAAACACATGGGAAAGGACTGCTGTAGAGGCCAATGGTGCCCTCCTGCCTCCCTCTCTTTCTTAACATGGTCACATTGATGAGCCAGGATGGTGTAGTGGTTTGGGAGTCGGACGTAGACCTGGAAGATCCACGTTCAAATCCCCGCTCAGCTTCGAAGCTTCCTGGGTGACCTTGGGGCAGTCACTATCTCTCAGCCCCACCTACCTCACAGGGTTGTTGTGAGGACAAAAAGGAGGGGAGGAAATATGTACACCACTCTGAGCTCCTTGGAGGAACGGTGGTATAAAAAAAAAGTGAAAAAAAATTGCAGCCATTACCTGGAATATGAAGCTGTGCATGTGCCAGGAGAGATCTGCCCAGTGTGGTTTAATCTCACACAATTATACACAGCAATCCTAAAAGAAGCTGTACAGAGAGCTGGTGTACCATAGTGGCTAAGAGATCAGGACTTAACTGGTTTCAATCTCACCACTGTCATGAATTCTCAGTAGGTGGCCTTAGGTAAGCCACTCTCTCTCAGTCTCAGTTGCGAGATGGGGATAATAATACTTATTCAGTTTACAGTATTGTTATAAGGATGCAATCAAGATAACCCATTTGAAGCTCACATACAGCGCAATCCTGTGCAAGTTGCGGTGGGCGGCCTAAATGGCCGGCTGCTTGCATCCTGCACAGGATGCGGGCTGTACCGGCGTGGCCTGGGCTCACCTTGAGGGAAGAGATCATTCGTCCCCTTCCTCCTGTGTAAGCGCCGGAGGCCCCAATGGGCCTCCTCTGATGCGCACCAGCTCTTTACCTGGCACTTGTCCGGGGAGGCTGTGTAAAGCCGACCTGGCCTGGGAAGGGGCGTTGTGGATATCGGTGCAGATCGAGGTGGGGATTGGGCTGGGCTGGGGCAGGTCAGGGGCAGATCTTGGCTGCAGCAGCATCCATGAGATTTGGAGCCCTTAGTCTGTGCTTGACACATCCCCTTTGGCCTAACAGATTTACACCAGGAAAACAGCTGGTGTAGATCTGAGTAGGCCCATTTGGGATCAGAGAGTGGTGGAGGGGGGGTAAGTAAAAAATGTCTTTACTTACTTCTCACCACCGGCTCGGTCCCCAGCCAGGCCCAGGATGCAGTGAAGACTGTCAGTGCAGAGGCATCGCTCCGGTAGGGGCGGGGCCGTAGGTTTCGCTCCGTCCTAGTCCTGTTTACCAAGTGAGAGACTCCCTGCCTTCTGCTTTCTCCGCATGGGAATGGCTCCGACAGTGAGGGGGCGGGGCCGCCTCCTGCTCACTTGGTAAACAGGACTAGGATGGAGCGAAACTTACGGCCCCGCCCCTACTGGAGCGATGCCTCTGTGTCAGTGTCCTTGCATCGTTCAGGCCAGCCGAGGACAGGATCAGGCAGTTACTTACCTTACAAAATTGGTGCAAAATTGGTACAACCCAACAGACATTTTGGTGCCTTAAAGGTTAGACCTATTCTTGGGTATATTTGGGGTGCTGATTCCAAAAATGGCATCTGTTTTGCCCTATCATCACTAGTTTTGGAGATATGGCATAGCAACCCTATATACTGATTCATGCAGCTTTTTCGTGAGGAAGCTGATCCCATGGCTTCTTCACGAGGAAGCTGCTTGAATCAGCATATAAGGTGTCTATGCCGTATCTCCAAAACTAGAGCTGATAGGGCAAAAATGATGCCATTTTTGGAATCAGCACGCCAAATACAGTCAGACCTTTTTATCCATGGTTTTTCCATCCATGGATTTGACTCAACACGGGTGGCAAAACTGTGGAAGAGGGAGTCCAACTGCACCACATTACCTCTTTTTCAGCATTGCCGGGGGCCTGCCAACCGATTCCCACCTCCTGCTTGCGTCCAAACTGCTGATAAAAGAAAAACCGCAACCGGGAGTTTCTAGCGCCATCTATAGGTTGCTTCTGGTAGCGGCTTTTTTTTTCAGTCAGTTTAAACAAACTCAGGAGGAGGGAAGCGCCAAAGATGCTGGGAAAAAGGTAATGTGGCACAACTCCCCACCCCGTTTTTCATATAACACTGATTTTTTTTTTAATCCACTGGGGTTCCGGGAACAGAACTCCAGTGGATTAAAAGATCCAACTTGTGGATTAAAAGATCCAAGAATAGGTCTCACTTCCAAAGCACCAGAAAAAAAAATCATTTTTGTTGGGCTGTGTTATTCAAGATAATGCATATACCGGTAACTCAGAAAGTGATATAAAAACATTATGACTATTGCGACACTGGCAACCCATCCTACCTAACCCACCACTGCTTCAGCCATGCCAACAGAGCACAATCTATATCCTGCAGGGAGGCAGTCTCAGAGGCCTCTTCAAGGTAAGGAAACGTTTGTTCCCTTACCTCAGGGTAAGCCTCCACTTTCCCGGTAAGTCTACTTGGATCTGTGGCAGCTGTTTTGCTGGTGAAACTCCAAGTGAAACTGGGGAGGTGGATCGAGGCCGGGAATTGGGATCGGATATCAGAAGAGTCACTGCCGCTGATAACTGCTCCCTTCCCACTCTCAACACACCCCAAACCCACTCTTGACCCCACACTGTTCTTCCCCCTCCTTGCCCCATTCCATGTCAAATTCCTACTCTCTCCCCATATCATCTAGTTCTATAAACCCCGTCTTGATATTGCTATATGAATTCCTCCACTTTTACTCCATATCACTGGCATAACACCATAATCATCATAGGATACAGGGTAAGTTGAACTAGATGTTTGGGAGGGAGGGAAGGAAACTTGACACAGGGCTGCCATTTTCAGTGGCAGCTCCATGTTCTTCATAACATGTAGTTCTCCCTTGATCTTCATTCTCCATGATCCTGACCTGTTTTAAGATTAAATTTGAAAATAAATTAGCCTGTAAAGTAAATTAAAGCTGCAACCGAAACACTTAGGAAATAAATACGTAGGATTGCATTGTAATGGCACAATGTAAATTATTTGTTATAATATCAACTTATTGGTACTTATTACTGTTTTAGAAGATGCTCTAAACAGGCTGTTGTACAAACAGGCTGAGTTCTTCGGTTTCATTTCACAAAAGTTATCCATCTTCCCCCCCCTCGAAAAATGTGTTAACCCCCCCCCCGAATTTACCACACCCCTTTTCTCTATCGTCCCAGTGTGTCTACTCCTTTCTATATGAAAGATGGCTGTTATCTTTTACTCATTTTAATGTGAGGAATTAATTCTTCTGCCATCACACAAATTCCCCTTCCCCCCACCTCCATTAAAAGCCTTCACCTTCACAGATATAACAACCTAATTGCACACTGCAGTGCAAAATGAAATCCTCAAATTATCAAGTGCAAAATTAGCATTAAAAAATCATAAGACAACAAACAATGGGGCTTTTTATGTGATTTTTGTAATTGCACGAAACTAGTTACTTTAGCAATAATTGTTTGTGCTTCATTAGCATGCAAAATGGTTTTATAGACTAACCTGAACACAAAAGAAACCATTTGTGATGAGAACTGTGCTTTGTTTAATGTTAGACACCATTGTATTTGCTTTCCTAATATAACAGTTCTAATTAGTACCTAGCACTCATCCAGAGTTTTTCAGCTTGAACACGCTGAAGGTGACAATTGAGTCACAATTCCATGGCATTCTTTGTCAGCTCCTGTCAAAATATAGCTAAGTCTTCAGGAGTTGTGATCTAAATACTAAAAAAAAGAAAAGAAAAAAAAGTTAATAGTCCAGGGGAAAAAATCAACTTCAGGTAGTTTAAGAAATAAAATGGAATTGTACCTTGTTAAGAGTACAATTTTTTTGTAAGAGACCCTGTAGCACTTTAAAGGCTAAGGCAGCAATTTTGTTCACACTTACCTGTGAGTAATCCACATTGATTTACTTCCGAAAAAATATGCCTAGCACATGACATCACTGCCTTGGAGTAAAAGATTTCCTAAGAGCCTATGGCGTCTCTTCCAGTGGCTATTGTTGGTCTCTCTGCATCTTGTTTTAGACTGTGAGCCTTTTGGGAACAGGGAAGCATTTATTGATTTATTTTGCTCTGTAAATCACTTTGTGAACTACTTTCAGTTGAAAAGAGGTATAAAATTAGTCTTATTATGATTATATTGTAATAATATTGGAAGAGCAAGAATCCTATGAAGATATCTCTGTGATTCCCAGAATCTTGGCTAAAGCCTGAATTGCAGAATATAACCAGCCCAACATAGGTTGTGATGAAGCATAACAACAACAGCACCAATCTTTTGGAAAACCTCTTTCATATGGGCCCCAATCTTGCTATATTTGTAAGAATGTAAAGGGATGTTTGAGCCCAACGTTGGGTTTACTGTCTCTGAACATGAACATTTCATTTAGGTATCACAGCTAGGTTGATATACAGTTGGCCCTTGGAATCCGCAGAACCCCTGTGGATGTCAAAATCGGCGGATACTCAAGTCCGCGGTCATGTGGGGGTGGGGTGGGGGGATTGAGCGGGGGCGGTGCAGTGTCATTTTACCTTATTGAAGAGCTGCATGGGCCCACCGCCTGCTCCTTCCCTCTGGTGCTGCGTTGCAATAGTATAAAAAGCCTGTTGGAAGGGGAAAAAAGTTACCTGAAGCAACTTCCAGTTGCACGCACAACCAGAAATCTCTTCAGGTCACGGGTTTTTTCCTTCCAACAGGCTTTTTAGACTATTACAACGCAGTGCCAGAGGGAAGGAGCAGGCAGCACGCCCGCAGAGCTCTTCAATAAGGTAAATTGGTGCCACCCCCACCCCCAGTGGGTTCCCTCCCCCCACGGCCATCCGTGGATACTCAAATCCGTGGATACTCAAATCCGTGGATGCGAAGGGCCCATTGTATTTATCCTTCATGAAGTTGTCTAAAGCTTGCAAAAGCTGGCTGAAGGGAATGGATTTCAGTGGTGAAGGTGCACACTGGATCCTATTCCCGATTTTCAAACTCTCCCCAACCCCTTCCTGTCCTCAGACTTATGATAGCAAAATAGCTGGCACGGGTCTGAGGATACCCATAGGCAATTAAGCGGCCTACTGGGAGGTAAGTAAAAACCTCCTGGTAGGCCACTTACAGCGCAATCCGACTTAACTTCTGTGCCGGTGTAACCAGCGGCCCAGCGAGAACGGGAGGCCCCAGAACAGAACGGAAAAGGGATTCAAATCCCCTCCAAAAGAGGAATTCAAAAGGGATTTGAATCCCTTTTCCGTTCTGGGGCCTCCCGTTCTCGCTGGGCCACTGGTTACACTGGCACAAAAGTTAAGTCGGATTGCGCTGTTAATTGCTCACTGGCTGTCTGACACCCCTCCACCATAGCACGGAGCACATGCTCTGTTGACGCAAGATTGGGACAAGATTGGGCTGTGGGACAAGATTGGGCGTGGGACAAGATTGGGCGGTGAGTTCGAGTCACAAACCTGCGCGTCACCCCCGGTGAGGGGTCGACGACTTGGCACATCCCCCCATCCATGTCACCCCACCCCCACTTCCGCGTCACCCTGCCACTTATGTGTTACCCCCCAGTACTCACACCATGCGCCTGGAGAGGGTGACGAGCTGGCAGGCCAAGCCGCGTCTTCGGCGGCTCGGCCGTTTCTAAGTAGGCCAGGCAAGGCTGAAAGCGGCATGTGCACAACACTGCTTGAAGTCTTGCCCTCAGAAGGGCCAAACGAAGACGCGATTGGGTCTTCGTTCGGCTCTTCTGAGGGCAAAGCTTTGAAGCAGCGTTGTGTGCATGCCGCTTTTAACCTTGCCTGGCCTACTTAGAAACGGCCGAGCCGCCGAAGAAGACACGGCTCAGTCTGCCGGCGCGTCACTCTCTCCCGGGGGTGACGCAGCGGGAGGGGTGATGTGCCAGGAGGGTGACGCGCCACCCCCTCCTGGCACGTCACCCCCGGCATCCCTGCCTCCTTGCTATGTGGTAGCAATGCCACTGGTTCAAGTATTAGAGAGGATAAAAAAAATTCTCATCATACTGCTTGTAACTGTATGATTGTTCATTGTCTCCTTATATCTGAACACTTTTACTTATGAAAGGTCATAGAACAGTGAATTAGGCAGTGCATTCCTAGCGGGGACAGTACTGTAAGTTGCGCACAGGTCTACTCGCCATTACACGGTGGCCCCATCCACTAGCCATCAGAACCATTCCAAGTGACGAAGGCAACATGCAGGAGACTCCCTGCAAGTTGCCTTCGTCAATCGGAATAGCAAACTTACAGTACTGCCCCCTCTAGGAAAACCACTGGAATTAGGGTACAATCAGGGTGCAAAGTTAGCTGCACCTAAACCCTACTGAAAGTAATGGGAAAAAATACAATAGTTGCTACTGTCTGTAGTCTCACTGTTTTCAGTGAAACGTCTGTGACTAACATTTGCTACATTATGACTTTACAGCCAAAAGTCATGCATCTTTACTTATGCCCCACTGAGCTCAACAAAGTTTACTCCCAAGTAGGCATTCATATGCTTGTATCCTTAAACTTTAAAGTTCCATAGATATCCTTATCCTCTTTGTTTTTCTTTTTTGAAACAGGCGAATTCACTGTTCATTTGGTATACTCTTAAAATGTCTGCATAGATTTGGAAACCTTAGATTTGTACTAATGATGCATTTGTAATTCCTTTGTTATCTTCCTTTGATTGGTCATCTCTGTTTCTCTTAATTTCACCCCTTTAGCAAAATAATAAGAATGGATGAGTGACAACATTTGAAATCAATTAATCACCACCTGCAAGCATTTCAAAGGTGATTATCTGATTTTCTTTGAAGACTGGGGAATTTCATATTTCTTTTTTAGGCTTACAGCGTGTATCTGAAAACTAAAAAAAACAAAACCCAACAACCCAAGAATGAGTGTGATGAGCACTGTGCCAATATGTTTTGAGTCTAGCTTAATTCCTTCACACAGTAGCTAGGATGTAGCCGGGGGTAAACATGAAGGCTCCTGCTGAGGGATTGTCTCCAGCACAGTGTCTGTATATGAATAATCCAGGAATGAGCCAGACCAGTGAGCCAGAGCCTGCATTTCTTCTGATTATCTCAGTGTGAGCTGAGTTGATAGCGTTATGTGTTTTCTTTTCAATAATAGATATGTCTACGAAACTTGAGATCTCATGGGTTGGCCCATATATTGACTCATAGATGGTAGACGTATTTACTGTCTAAATGGTAGAGACCTGTTGGGCTGTTGATATTTTTAGGCTCAGAGCTGGAGAACAAAGCAGAAACTTCTATGTTCTGAACCAGCTGCTTTCAAGTAAAAAAGGGGGGGACTTCTCAAATGTTGTAGCAAGTCTTCCTGTTGAAAAAAGAGGGGGGGGAGCACCATGCCGAGTAATTAAAGGCTTGCTACTTATATAATCATGGCCAGCGGGTGGCGCAGTGGGTTAAACCGCTGAACCATGAGCTGTCGATCGAAAGGTCAGCAGTTCGAATCCGCGACGGGGTGAGCTCTCGTTGCTTGGCCAGCTCCTGCCAACCTAGCAGTTCCAAAGCATGTTAATGCGAGTAGATAAATAGGTACTGCTTGCGGGAAGGTAAACAGCGCTCCTGTTCCAGCCGCATGCTACGCGCTGTGGCAAGGAGATTCATGCCGGCCACATGACCACGGAGGCGTCTTCGGACAGCGCTGGCTCTTCGGCTTTCAAATGGGGATGAGCACCACAACCTAGAGTTGGACACAACTGAACTTAATTGTCAGGGGTCACCTTTACCTTTTTTTACTTATATAATCACCATGGTGGCTAAAGAGAAACCTTTGCCCATCTCAATCAGTTCAGTCTGTGGCTGAACCAATTGTATGACTCTACTGCCACAAGGAAGATTGAGCATGGTCAAATCCTGCATACATGACCTTGGATGTTTGTAACGACTTCTCACCTTGGACAGAAGCATGTGGCAGTCAACTTGAGCAAAGCGTTTTGTCATAGTCATCCACGTTGAGTAGGGCTACATACTGTAGCAGACACTCAAAGAAAAGGGAAAGAGCAGGGTCATGTAGGCCTCTAGTGCCCCAAAGGTTTCTAAAAAAAAGGCCACAGGGAAGAATAAAAGCTTGTCATAAATCGGACATGACCACACTTATCCCCAGCACCACCAAATCCCACATGGTAGGAATGATGTGACCCAGAGATGAGTTCTCAGGATCACAAACAAAGTTCACAACCTTCGAACTTGTTTGTGGTCTAGAAAAAAAGTGGATTAAGGTTGAAGGCTAGAATCCTGTGCATGATTACACCTGCTTGAGTGTAACCGCTGAGGTTAACTGAACTCTGTTGAGTATAAGAGATTACAAGCTTACAACAAAGCTTACAACCAACAGCTGTGGTGCATACATACTATGCATGGATGCATGCATAGATTGTTAGGCACATATGAAAAGAATTCCCCAGCATTTAAAAAAATGGGACATCTCCTGCTTGCACCATAGCTAGCAACCATTAGCTTGCTTTTGTCTTTCATGTTGAGTGCTTTTAGTAATACAGTATTGTACATTCTTATGTATTCAGTTTGTCAAGTGGGTAAGGAAGGTGTGATTTCTATACACAGATACACATTGTCTGTGCTTCAGTTGAAACCAAAACCAGTAAACAAAAACCTATTATTCAAGGTTTTGCCCTTAAGAATATAGCCAGGTATATTTCTTCAGCCCAACTCATCTTTAGCACTTTGGGCAATATTTATTCCACCTACTCAGTTTCTCTAGTCAAATAAATCAGCGCTAGGATGTAGATCTCTTGGTGCAAAGGTGAAGTAGTGCAGCATATTCTCATCAAAAAATGATATCAGGTTTGTTTGACAAGATCTATTTTCCATTAAGGACTATGCTTGGCATTAATTATACTTTAATTCTTCAGTGATTGCACTTTATTTTATTCTTGTCCATGATTTCGTCCAGGATCAAAGTCAGGCCACCTAATCTATAGTGGCCCAAGTCTTTCCAGTCATCTTTTTTTATAAATTACTGGCACAATATTAGACTTATTTCAATCCTCTTGAAAGCAATTCTGCATCTTGATAGTAAACATAGAAGTATAGCCAAAAAGAAAAGAAAGCTTGAAAAGAACATTTTGAACTCTGGAAAATACTATGCTCCTAGATTCCTATTCTTCACCCTTCCAGAGAACCTCAGCCCCATCTCTCACACCTTCACACCTTGCCTGAGAGCCCATATAAATGCTGACCAAGCTGTCCATCCAGGGATATACAGTACATATGCTGACCCTGGTCTACTAATAAGGCTGCCTCCTGCTAACTGAGATGATTGGTCTGTTTAGCTCAGTATTGCCTACAGTGACCGGCAGTGGCTCTTGAGGGTTTCAAGTAGGCAGCTTGAACCTGGAAGAAGTAGGATTACCTGGAGATACCAGGAATTGAAACTGGGACCTTCTAAGTTCAATATGTGCATGCCACCATTGAGTTATGGCCTCTTCCCTGATACACATAGTGGAGGAGGGCACATGACCCCAAAGTTCTGCCTATGTATGTGTGTGTGTGTGTGTGTGTGTGTGTGTGTGTGTGCATGCACATGCGTGAGTGAACTATCTCTCAGAATTGATGAGATGGCAATGAGATTCACCATATGTGTTTTGCTCTGGTACATAGATCTGGCCTGCATCAGTCATATCAATAATACATATTAACATAATAAAAGTATGTTCAATGATAGCTTAGGAATGGCTCTTCATACTCCAAATAATACTAAGAAGTCATAAACCTTGCCTCATGTTCAGCCAGTAACAACATCACAACTTCCTCTGTAGAGCCCTTCTTGAAGGAGTTCTGCTCCATTGGAAGCACTGGTTTCATTTGGGAATATTTTGAAGTTGTTGCCATTGTCCCCAAATTTGTCAAATTGACAATAGTTTTCTACCTTAATGTTAAATGGCTAAATTGCATGTTGTGCCTACAACAGGAAGCAGCTTGATTCATTCCTCTAGTTATGAGAAGTTTCCTATAGTAGGCTACTGTAGGCACAGCATGATACCACTTTTTTGCTTCATGAACACATTCAGTGAAATATAACATGTAAGAGAATCTGAGGCATGAATTAGGCTGAAGTTAGCTAAGACAAGTGAGCTGCTAGGATTGTAGATGCCCAGGTATCAGCGTCCTCCACAGGCACAGAAGGGAATACAGTTGTACAACATCAGTCTGCCAATTGGACAGCAGTATGTGGCCTCAGGTTTAACCAGTACTCAATACCAAGAGCCAGGCCTTTTGTTCTTGCGTGGTCAAAAGAGAAGAGGACAATGACACCAACTGAGGTGTTTGCCTTAGGTAGCAGATAAGCGGGGGGGGGGGGGGGTGCCCACCTCCACCCACCCACCCACTCACCTACATTGCTTTTCTTACTTTCTTTTCTCCCTAGATTCAGAGCACTGGAGAGTCAGAGATTCCTAGAGATGACGTGGAAGAGTAAGTGTGAGGAAGAGAGTGGTATGCTAGCACATCACTTCCTTTTCCACTCTGTTCCCTCATTCTTTTCAAAACCAGGAAGAGAGAAGGAGTAGTGGAGGCATCATTGGGCGTGTCCCCTCAGATGCCAGGAGATCTTGGGAGATCCAGCCCTGACAAAAGAGTATATTCCTGCTATAAATGCTGCCAGCTCCCAATTGCTATTCCTGGTTCCAGTAATGAAAATCAGGGACCATGTGCTGGGTCTGGATTTACATATGGCTATGCATGACATCATAGGAGACTGGAATGCTAAAGTAGGAAATCAAGAAATAAACGGAACAACAGGCAAGTTTGGCCTTGGAGCGCAAAATGAAGCAGGGCAAAGGCTAACGGAGTTCTGTC
Organism: Plestiodon gilberti rubricaudatus; assembly: GCA_026170595.1. Classification (NCBI taxonomy): domain Eukaryota; kingdom Metazoa; phylum Chordata; class Lepidosauria; order Squamata; family Scincidae; genus Plestiodon; species Plestiodon gilberti. Next base: position 32,509,717 of record JANXHW010000004.1, read on the forward strand.
AAGAGAACACGCTGGTCATAGCAAACACTCTTTTCCAACAACACAAGAGGCGACTCTACACATGGACATCACCAGATGGTCAATACCGAAACCAGATAGATTATGTGCTTTGCAGCCAAAGATGGAGAAGCTCTATACAGTCAGTAAAAACAAGACCTGGAGCTGACTGTGGCTCAGATCATGAGCTTCTTATTGCAAAATTCAGGCTTAAACTGAAGAATGTAGGGAACACCACTAGACCAGTCAGATATGACCTAAACCATATCCCTTATGAGTATACAGTGGAGGTGAAGAATAGATTTAGGGCATTAGACCTGGTAGACAGAGTGCCTGAAGAACTATGGACGGAAGTTCGTAACATTGTACAGGAGGCAGCAACTAAAACCATCCCAAAGAAAAAGAAATGCAAGAAAGCAAAGTGGCTGTCAGATGAGGCTTTACAAATAGCTGTGGAAAGAAGGAATGCAAAAAGCAAAGGTGAAAGGGAAAGATATAAACAACTGAATGCAGATTTCCAGAGAATAGCAAGGAGAGATAAGAAGGCCTTCTTAAATGAACAATGCAAGGAAATCAAGGAAAACAACAGAATGGGGAGGACTAGAGATCTCTTCAAGAAAATTGGAGATATCAAGGGAACGTTTTGTGCAAAGATGGGCATGATAAAGGACAAAAAAGGCAGAGACCTAACAGAAGCAGAAGAGATTAAGAAGAGATGGCAAGAATACACAGAAGAACTATACAAGAAAGATCTTAATGTTCCTGATGACCATGCTGGTGTGGTCACTGACCCAGAGCCGGACATCCTAGAGAGTGAAGTCAAGTGGGCCTTAGGTAGCATCACTAACAACAAAGCTAGTGGAGATGATAATATCCCAGCTGAGCTACTTAAAATCCTAAATGATGATGCTGTGAAAGTGCTGCACTCAATATGCCAACAAATTTGGAAAACTCAGCAGTGGCCAAAGGATTGGAAAAGGTCAGTTTACGTTCCAATTCCAAAGAAGGGCAGTGCGAAAGAGTGCTCAAACTATCGCACAATTGCACTCATTTCACATGCTAGCAAGGTTATGCTCAAAATCCTACAAGCTAGGCTTCAGCAGTATGTGGACCGAGAACTACTGGACGTACAAGCTGGGTTTTGAAGAGGCAGAGGAACTAGAGATCAAATTGCCAACATGCGCTGGATCATGGAGAAAGCCCGAGAGTTCCAAAAAACCACCTACTTCTGCTTCATTGACTACGCAAAAGCCTTTGATTGTGTGGATCACAACAAACTGTGGCAAATTCTTAAAGAGATGGGGGTACCAGACCACCTTACCTGTCTCCTGAGAAACCTGTATGCGGGTCAAGAAGCAACAGTTCGGACCGGCCATGGAACAACCGACTGGTTCAAAATTGGGAAGGGAGTACGGCAAGGCTGTATATTGTCACCCTGCCTATTTAACTTATATGCAGAGTACATTATGAGAAATGCAGGGCTGAATGAATTGCAAGCCGGAATCAAGATTGCCGGGAGAAATATCAACAACCTCAGATATGCAGACGATACCACCCTAATGGCAGAAAGTGAAGAAGAACTAAAGAGCCTCTTGATGAGGGTGAAAGAGGAGAGTGCAAAAGTTGGCTTGAAACTCAACATTAATAAAACTAAGATCATGGCATCTGGGCCCATCAATTCCTGGCAAATAGAAGGGGCAGAAATGGAAGCAGTAACAGATTTTACTTTTCTAGGCTCCAAGATCACTGCAGACAGAGACAGCAGCCATGAAATTAAAAGACGCTTACTCCTTGGAAGGAAAGCTATGGCAAACTTAGACAGCATAATAAAAAGCAGAGATATCACCATGCCAACAAAAGTTCGCATAGTCAGGGCGATGGTGTTCCCAGTAGCAATGTATGGTTGCGAGAGTTGGACCATAAGGAAGGCTGAGCGCCGAAGAATAGATGCTTTTGAACTGTGGTGCTGGAGAAGACTCCTGAGAGTCCCTTGGACTGCTAGGAGATCAAATCAGTCAATCCTAAATGAAATCAACCCTGACTGTTCCCTGGAAGGACAGATACTAAGGCTGAAACTCAAATATTTTGGCCACCTAATGTGAAGAGAGGACTCTCTGGAGAAGACTCTGATGCTGGGAAAAACTGAAAGCAAAAGGAGAATGGGAAGGCCAAGGATGAGATGGTTAGACAGCATCACCGATGCAACGAACATGAAAATGAGCGAACTCAGGAAGATAGTGGAGGACAGGAAGGCCTGGCAGGATATGGTTCATGGGATCACGAAGGGTCGGACACGACTTAACGACTGAACAACAACAATGCATGGCTATAACCTTGCTGTAACTTTATCTGTATACAGACATTCTTTCAATATATGAAGGGGAGAGTGGAAATGTATGCAATGTCTCCCCTCCACGTGCTCAGTTGAAGATCAGCACAGAGCTTGCATGTGGCCAGGGAACTTCCATCTGGTCAGGATTTATTTGTTTGTTTGTTTGTTTGTTTGTTTATGTATGTATATACCACCTTTTCTTTACAGACACAAGACAGTTTACATAGGTAGGCAATTCTAAACCCCATTTTTTTCAAGTATTGTTCTTTGAGAACACAGAACCCTCCATTCCCAGATGTTTCCTTTCAAAGTGCAGCCACATCCTGGATATGCTTCTGCCTTCCAAGCTTTTTCTCAGCAGCCGCAGATCTCCCTCAGTCAGTTCTCAAGGTGTTATCCATCTTGCCATCTGACTCCTACGCATTCCACACACTCCATACTCACAGTGCCTTCACAAGATCCGGCAGCGGTCCCCCTTCCAAGCGACAACCAGGGCTGAACCTGCTTAGCTTTCTTCAGGCAGGGTCACAGCTCCACCTCCAGGCCACACTTCTCAGGGTTCCGGAGCATAAAGAGAGCACCCTTCATCTATACAGTTGTATGCACATAGACTCTGTGCAAACCTAAATGTAGAGACATTGGCAGACATCTCTCCCCTCCCCCCAAGTGTGCTGAAAGAAGGTCTGCATAGGGCTAATATGTTAGACAAACTTCATTAGGAATGTTCCTGAGTAGCCCACCATTACTTTGTGATTTAATTCACCCCCATTCTATTGATTAAAAATACAATGAAATATAAAATTCTTTTTTTTTTAACCAACTTCGGGAGTGCCTGTACATTTGACAAGTCATCTTTGTTAACTTTCCTTGGATGCCAAAGTGTCGGCGAATGCAAAATGATTTTGCTATTCAGTGGTCATTTCCCTCCTCTGAGTAACAGTTTAATGAGGTCACATTAACTTTCTGCCCGCTCCTGATGACATGAGGAGTGTTGATAAAAATCTGATTAAAGTCTCTTACGTTAAGCACATTTGCTCAGATTCATGTTCAGGTACTTTCAACTCACCCCCTGTAATGGCATTTTTACCATGCATAATGCGTCTCCTATTACCAGATGCATTAAAAAATCAAATAAAACAAAGTAATTTATGTCAAAAAGTAAGAAACACTCACCAAATACATCATTACGCCAGTAACTGCTTGCTATTTAAGGCATTAAAGCAATTGAACAATGTCAAGTTTAAAATGTAATGGCTTTGATGGGTTTTTGTTTTAAGCAGTGGCTTAAAGATTATTATATTTTTATGGTCTTTTCTTGTATGTTTTAGTCATTTAAGATTCAAAATGCAAGAAAATTATGTGCCGGATTGTCAGCCATCTTTCGCTAAATGTTGTAGCACTTACAGACATTTGTTTTGGTCAATGCTTAATGAATTATTCCTTTCACCTCAGTCCATGGCATAAAAACCCATACAGCTTTCTATACTTTCCCATTTCTCAGGAACTGTATACTAAGAAATAGCCCTAGGAGTTAACTAATAAAGCAGGAAGTAGCTAGTGTGTTTCTAAATCTAACTAGAAAATAGATTCTGGGAAAACACACACACAATAAACTCGCTGACATTCTGACTTAGGCCCCAAGTTCCAGCAGCGCAAGACCCTTTATGCTGGCATGAAAATCAAGCCCCCATCACGTACGTCCGAGCTGCTGCCACAAATGGACAGTGGCGCGGTGTGCAGAGCAGTGGCTCTACAGGCCTCCATCAGTGCTGGTAAGTTGGCGGTGGGAGCGTGTTGTGGGCAGGGAGGGGAAGGGCAGGGGGAGTTTGGGGGGATCGAGGGAGGGCAGGGGTGGAGAGGGGGTGGAGGGAATGGATCTTGGTGGCACTTGTGTGCACCAGGATCCTATCCCCTCTTTTTGAACCTTCCCCCTGCCTTTTCTCTCATATATACACCAGCAAAACGGCTGGTGTAGGTCCAAGGAAACCCATAGGCCAGGAGTTCTCAACCCCTTCCCGGCCAAGTACCACCTCCAGCGCTACTTTTCTGCTGTGTACCACCGGAACTGACTGGTGATGACATCATCACCAGTTACTTCCAGGTTTGCAGGTTTTCGGAGGCCAGGAAACATAGGTAGGAGGTTCTGTGCGGGTGGGTGGCCCCTTCTCAGACAAAGGCAGGAACTTCCCGAGAACGAAAACGTGCTGCCAAAAATGCTGTGTCAGAGCAAGGTTCCAGTGGTCCGAGTACCACCAGCAGCCAGTTGAAGTACCACTGGTGGTACTAGTACCACCGGTTGAGAACCCCTGCCATAGGCAATCAAGGAGTCTACCGAGGGGTAAGTAATATTTTTACCTACCTCCTGCTGGCTGTCCAATCCCCCTTCCCCCACCATTGGATGCAGCATGCGCTCTGCCAGTGTGGAGTATCAGTACCAATGGTGAGGAATAGGATCGGGCAGTTATTTATTTTTAAATGAGAGCTAAATGATAACAGAATATTTTCCTTATCTCTAATCTAGTTGTTTTGAACCTTGAAATCAAGTACACACACAGGGACTAAGGGCGTAATCCCGCCCAAAGATAAAATGGTGGAGTGAGTGCTCTGCTGTTCCAAGGCATCAAGAATGTGCCGTAAAGCACGTTCGTGATGACTTGAGAGTAAGGGTGGCCAGCGCAGAGGCCAGCCACCATCACTCCACTGCTGGATCGCCCCGCAGCCACCGGAGAATGTAAGTTATCCCCGGTGGGCACGAAGGCGGTCCGTTGGGCAAGGGAGGGGGGCCATTGGCCAAGCCGGCCGGGGGGGCGGGGATGGCGGTCGCCATATCCCCGTCTCGTTCCTGGGCCGCCTCCGCCATTACATGGTCTCCTCTGACTTCCCCCAGCTGAATAGCTGGTGGAAATTCAAGGAGGCCCATTGAGGCCTCCCCACGTTACACCAGGGGAAGGGGACGAATATACCATTCCCCCGCGGAGACCTTGGGGAATGGGGATAGGATCCGCCGGGCGGCCTGGCCTGCCCGCCAGATACTTAGTCAGGATTGGGCTGTAACATATGCAGAAGTGGCCCTACACCCCCCTGTGGGAGGGGGTCACTGCCACAACACCCCCCACGGACACCACATGCCCCGTGATGTCATCGTTGCACACCACGGTAGCGCGGAAACACCCCCGGCGCTTTTTGGCTCCTTTTTGGCGCCAAACAGCACCAGGGAAGGTGGGAGGGCCAAACTTGCAGCCGTCCTCAGCTGCGAAGAGGAGCCAGTGGCCGGGGGGGGGGGGACACGAATCCGGCAGTAGCTGCACCCCCCACAACCCGCTGCTTGGGGCCCACCGTCCCAACCGCCACCACCACCATTACGACACCTCTGTTCACATGTAAGAAAGCTTTAATATTGGTTTGTTTTTCAACAACACAAGTGTAAGTCTGAGGAGAGGAAGGGGGCAGGGTGGGCTGAAAAATCAGGTATCGGAGCTGGCATGTGCCTTTGTTGCTAAGATCCACTCCCTCCAGCATGCTTCCTTCCTCTTCCCCCTTCCCTCTCTTCCTCAATCTGCCCCCTGTGCAAACTTACCAGTGCCGGCAGAGCATCCAGGCAAGTCTGGCTCCCATGCAGAGCTGCTGGCCATTTCTGCCAGCGTCTTCATCATGCGCAATGGCAGAACAGTGTTTATGCTATCGCAGGGCCATTTATGACAGTGAATCAATAGATCTGCTGTCCTAACTGGCCCATAGGATTGGGCTGTGTGTCTGAATACACCACCTTATATGCAATACTCATTCTCTGGTTTAATGAATGGGACACCCCCCCCCCCTTATTCCTACCACACATGGTAGCGGCAAATGTTTAGCCATTTTGTAAACTTTACTACTTCTTCTGAAATGTTTGTTGTCATTGTTATTTAACTATGTTTGTTGTCATTGTTTAAATATGTGCATAAATATTGCACACCATTGAGAAAGAGATTAAAGGTTCTGACTTGCACTTTTCGTAAAAGGTGAATTTTGCACGTTTCACAATTTTCATTGTATTGGGCCTATTTTCAGGAAATAAGTAATTGAGAACAACAGTGTGTTTGTTCAGTGAGGTTTCCTCCTCTCAGGCACTAACATCACAAAGAGTGATAATTATTCTGTGGTTCTGCATAAAGTCTTGGCTCTTTTGTGGGAAGATATGGGAGCCATTTCACGGAGGAGGGGAATGTCATAGAGCACTAATCTCTACTCATGTTCCTTTGGTTTCAAAGCTATTTTTATAGTAGCTGGGAGAGGAAGTATTTTACTTTCCTGTCATCATGTAAATTATGTTTGTTTGCAAAGCACAGCTTTAGGAATGGGGAAATCTAATCATAACATCTAGGACACAAACCACTGGGATAGTATTATTAGCCATCATCATAGCTTCATGAGGCCTCTATTTTCAGAGCCAGCATACATCTGAGTATCAGATGTTAGGGGCAAACAACAAGGCAAGGTGGTTGCATTCATACCAGAGCTCAAATTATGGGTGGAAAAGTAGGAGACCTGACCATGAGTGAAACCCACAGGCACCCAACCCCAGAATCTCACCACTTTTACAGCACAATCCTATCCAACTTACACCAGCGGTGTAACCAGCGGTGTAGTGAGAACGGGAGGCCCCAGAATGGAAAGGGGATTCAAATCCCCTCCAAAGGATTGAAATTCAAAGAGGACTTAAATCTCCCCTCCCCTCCAAAGCCTTCCGCCCTGCCCTCCCCCACTCGTTACACCGGTGGTGTAAGTTGGATAGGATTGCGCTGTTAGTCAAGTCATGGCTGCTACAGTCTTCTTTAGTCAGTAGCAAAGAGATCCATCACAAAGGGTACAGGGACCTGGTCCCCACTATAATGTGAGCGGTTCTTTGTTCTGTGCTTGTGCACAGGGATGGCATCAGACAGGTTCAGCCACGTTGAGCATGGACCGTGCTGCATGGTCCAAAACTCCACATCCGTAAGAGGGCTCATTTGGCAAGTTGATCCCTGAACCCTCAATACTGATGGCAGTGGTAGCACCCAATGCACCATCAGGGAGCAGACAGGGGCGCCACATCCACTTAGTACAGGACAGGAACCTGGTTCTAGCCCTGCTTGTGCCCTAGAGGTCTTGGCTGATCAGAACGTTGGACAAGGTGGATCCCTGTTCTGATCCAACAGGGCTCTTCGAATATTCTTACTCAAGCCCCACTGAAATGCCCCACTTGCAAGCTCCCTAATGACTAAATGCAATTGCCCATACCATCTATAACTGCAATGTGAACCTAACTGCATGAAGTATCCCCCATTGTCACCTCCTATCATTAGGATGCTTGCATCTCAGTGCTAATTGGCACATAATCCAGTAGTCCATTCCAGTATCCTGTTCCACAGTGCGGGTAACACAGTTTCTTCTGATGGCTGTTCATTAGCCTATTAAGGCACTAATCGTATTTACTACATTGTTTTTGTTGTTGTTGTTTTTGGAACATGAAGTAAAATGCAGACACGACATTACTTATTTATGGATTTATTTATTCTGCAGCTACATTCAGATGAATGTCACTGATGCCTGGCACTTAAGCCCAAACGTATCACATTATGACATCCAGCACAGTAATTCTTAGACCAAGTCAAGGCTGTCTCCAGCACATACAAGGTCAGAAAAAGGTTTATGGCAGTAACATATAAGATGAGAAACCTTCTGATCTTTTTTCTCATTGGAACATTTAATGGGTTTAAGTGATTAATTTAAAGCCCATTAAAAAAAGTGATGGATTTAGAGAACATGGATATAAAGTTTCTTATTATCCAATGGACAAATGTCATTCAAATGAAGACAGAAATTCAGGATTCTCCTTCCTGGGAATATTACAGGATACTCAGGAGGCTTTTCACACATTTGTTTTTTAAGAATCAGAAATGCTATATTGACAGTGCAATCCTGTCTACAATTAGACCACTGCCAGACTCACAAACATGCCAGAAAGCACATTTGCGGCACCTGAAGAGTAAGCAGCACCAGCGGAGAGGCTTGTATTGCTCCGCCGGCGCTGCAGAATGGTGGAACGCCACGGTGGAGAGGTAAGGGTGGAGGCGCGGCAGAAGGGCAGGGGAGGGCAGGGAGGGGGCATTTCGGGGGGGCACATTGGCCCACCGGGCCCAAGACAGAGGAAGGATCATCAGTGGCGCAATCTGCCAAATCCTGTCCCCCTTCCTGGGCCTGGCCAGAGTTACACGGCCGGCTCAAACATTGCCCAGCAAAATAGCTGATACACATTCGAATTGACCCATTGGGGAGACTGGGGCTCTACTCAGAGTAAAGGGACAAATATCTCTTTACCCCGAGGAGGCCACCGGCTGTGCCGGCGCAGGCCCAATCCTGCATAGGATGCAATGGGAGCCTTATTTGCATCACTGAGGGCTCAGTCCAGCCTAACTCAGGCACAGTTGAGGCCCAATTGTGGCCCAATTGTGGCCCAAACTAGGACCAAGTTAGGCTGCAACTGTGCCTGAGTTAGGCTGGAGGCAACAGCATTGGGCCAGGATCGCGGCAAAACTTACCGCAGAGGCAGGCAGGCTCCTGTGGGGAGCTGTCAGTCTTGTGGAAGCGAAGAGCCCCCTCCTCAGCCCGTCTGCGTGCACCTACCACAGCTGCTGCAGCGGTCGCAGCAGATGGGCAGCCACAGGCGGGCCTGCAGGCACTGCGCGTTTGACAGTCAGCTGAAGGGCAGAGGTTGTGCCAGTGCCAGCTGCCCCAGGGCACCCTGGGCATCAGCCACCTGCCGCAGGGGGGAGTGCGACTGCCCTCCCTCCTGCAGACTGCGATGCCACCCCCAAGCCACGGTGAGGCTGCACGTGGGAGTCATGGGGGGGTGAGCGGGGGAGAGAAGGGAAGGAGGGGGTGGGAACGGCACGCACAAGGGGGAGTCTCATGAGGTCTGGAACCGCCTCCGCCAGGACATGCCCGTGCGCTGCCTGAAGCCCTGGGCCTCAAGGGCCGTGGCAATGCCCACAAAGAAGGCATCCCAGCATGTCTTCTGCTCCGTGCCCCGGCCAAGACCGAGAGATGCCGTGGGCTTGTCTGCTGCGAGCGGGAAGGGCTCACGCAGCTCATCACACCCCCAGATGGGGCAACGTCGGCACCTTGCGGCAGGCGCTCTGGCGGCATGGGGGGTGCCAGCGTCCATCATCAGGGTGTGGGAGGGGAGGCAGGCACACTGACAGGGGGTGCTGGGGAGGGGCATGGGTGGGTCAGAAACAGACAGACAACACGGCTGGTGGGAGAGGGATACAGGGAGAGGGGTCTGCAGAGACCGATAGGGGCACAGGGGGCACTTCGCAGATGGAGGCAATGCAGGAACGGGCGCCTCTCATGCAGACGAACCGAGGGCGGACACGGACGCCGTTGATGGGCGGAAACGGACGCCGGTGACGGGCGGACAGAGGGCGGAAACAGACGCCGGTGATGGGCGGACCGAGGGTGGGTGAGAGCCCCGGTTGCTGAAAGGGCTCTTCACGGACGTGGCGGACGTGCGCCACAGTGCCCGTCAGTGTTTGCCTGCCTGACAGGCCCCCCAACTCCCCCCTCCCCTCTGGTCCCAGAGGGTCCGGCAGCCCCCCTGCTGTGTTCTCCCAGGGATGGCTGTGGCGGACCCTGGCTGGGATTCATGCAGAGGCTTGTGTGCTGGGGCCTGCCTGTGTGGGTGTGTGGGGCAGTGCTTGTGCAACATTGGGGACATGTGTTTCCAGGGGCATCTTTATTGTTCTGGAACAGTGGCAGAGATGGCCGGGCGTGGCTGCCAGGGGTAGGCACAGCAGCCTCTAGGACCACAGCAGCAGCATCAGGCGAGCCCCATGGACCTGGAGATGCGGGCTCTTCCCCTGTGGAACCACGGCCTGCTCCATAGAAAGGGGAGGGACAGCAAGTAGGCAGCCAGGGCGGTGGGGCAGCAGCAGCAGCTGAGGTGGGTTGCAGGGCAGGCTCCCAGACCTCTCTGGCAGCATCAAGGCAGGTGACCGTGGGGCAACCAGACTGCAGGCCCAGGGGTGCTCCCCGGACGGTTTGTGGTAGTGGGCATTCCTGGGGGGACGAACAACATGGGGGTGTTCCATGGCAGCTGCTGCGTGGTAGCAATCGCCATTGAAGAGGAGCCAGTGTGCCAGTTGCAAAGGTCTGCAGGGAGAGAAATCAAACACAGCTGAGTGGTGTGAGACACATAGCCTGGTCTGCGCTCCTTCCCTGGGTGTACGGTGAGCATGATCCTGTAAGGGAAAGGGGTCAAAGAGAGAGACAACAACACAACTTGGGGGTCACAACCATGGCAATCCTAGCAATACTGACCTGTCGGTAGACCCTGTGGAGAAAAGAGGGGGGGGAACAGCTGGTGTCTACATATGGGTTACAGTTCCACACTCATGGCATTGTGTGCTCACATTAATACAGGCAGCTATGAGACAAGACATTGGTATAGAGGCATATCATGGCAGGCTATGCAGGCAGCTATGAGACAAGACATTGGTATAGAGGCATGTATCCTACCTATATTTCTCTATGCAAAGAGGCAGACGTCAGACCACATGTCAGCACAAACCCTGCACTTACCTGCTGGTGTTGTTGCCTGTAGGGGGGGGGGGAGAGAGGGGCTGGGAGAAAGACATGGGTTAGCAAACACTTGCATGGAGACAGCTGCCCAGGCACAGCAGTAAACAGTTTGGCCACAGGCAGAACAGCCCTCTCTGCCCTAGAGGGGGCAGAGAGGAGAGAGGAGAAGAGAGAAGTGGGGTGTTAGAAAAGTTTTCAAAGTCCCACTTTGTGGCTGCTGGGGGACAGAACCCCACGCCACATGCTCAGAGAGAGAGAGAGAGAGTGGAGGGCTGGGGCTGGGCTTTTGTGGGAAAGAGGCTGGGTGGGGCTGGGTGCTGATAGGGTAACTATTTGGGTCCATGTCCAGAGTTAGGCCACACCTGTTCGGTCCTAACTCAGGCCCAACTCGGGCCCAGGGTGTTAGAACTTTTCAGGAGAGGGCTGGTGTGGGTAAGGTAAAATGGCTCCTATGGGTCTCCTCACATTTGGGTCCACCCTTTTTGCTGGCCCAAATTTTGGGCCTGAGTTGGGCTCGAGGGGGCGTGTCAGTGGCTCTCCAGTGTCTGGAACCGGACCAAAATTCGTAACCGCCCCCGTCACACCCCCAACACGCCCCCAACACACCCACTTTTAGGCTGCAATTGTGCCTGAATTGTGCAATTGTGCCTGAATTGTACCGCAGTTGCCTTGGGCTGGACCGGGCTGCAATTCAGTCACAATTGCAGCCCAACTCAGGCACAATTCAGGCACAACTCGGGCCTAAAGCACTTGGGCTGCAATTGTGCCTGAATTGTACCGCAGTTGCCTTGGGCTGGACCGGGCTGTGAGTCCTACATGTCAGAATTGGACTGTTAGTCTATAATATAGACTCTATGTACTTTTTGCTGCGCTACTGTAATGGGCAGTCTTCTTTTGTTTTTAAGATTATCTTAGCACTGCAATGTGCAGAGTCAATACAATTGTTGCCACCGATACCACTTCCAGTCTACCTAGGGTTACCATATTTTGAGGGACCCAAACACACACACACCCATATTTTTTTCTCCCCACCATTTTTTAAAAAAATTATTTCATTTTAAAAAATAAAGCGTCGAGCCACGCCTTGCGCATGTGTAGCTGGACATTTTGGATTCACCCATTTCCTACCGCGACCGGGCCCCTTTGCGACGCGTGAAGAGAGCCAGTCGCAGCGGCAAAACTCCAGGACGGCACCATACACCCCGGGACCCCGGAACAGCACCCAAAAATCCAGGTCTGTCCCAGCCATTCTGGGACATATGGTAAGCCTAAGTTTACCTCCCTCCTCACTCTTCACCCAGGAACTCCCCCTCTCTGCCCTGTTTCAACCCCCTGGCCACCATTGCACCTACATTTGCCAGTCCGGCGGCAAGCACCCTGTATTGTTGCGGCAACACACACAAAATGGCTGCCGCCGCTGAAAGCCATTTTACGACAGGAACTCCGTTCTGGTGTCATAAACCCCTACGTGCACTGGCCCAATCCTGGATAGGACTGGGCTCTTAGACTAATTTACAGTGTTATACAACTCTCTTGCTGGGCTCGTAACACACACCTGCAGCAGAGTTTTTCCCAGGCCAAGGGAAGAAAGTTCCTTCACTCTTCTTGGATCTATCACATCCCATGACCCCTCTTCCCTGTAGGAAGGGTTCTCCTCCAGTGGGATTGCATTCACACATGCAGAACCTGTTGACCTGCAGCCAGGAGTAGCACAGTTGAGGAAGAGATTTATCAGGAATCTGCACAGTTTGAACTGTTGAGCAATAGGGTGAATGTTGCTCTACTAGACAAGCATTTATAGCAGAAGAAATGATCCATGCAAGACAAGAGTAGATGGAGAGATGCGTGAGAGTGTGATACAAGAAAACAAACTTGTAGATGTGGCCGCTTTAGCAGCGTGTGGGTGGCAGGAAGCCAGAAGTGTGTCTTAAACAGTTCATGTGGGAAAACTCTTTAAGAGTAAAGAAAAATAGTCCCAGAATTTGAAATTTATTAAATTCCTTTGTGTTGTTGTCCCTGTTTCTCCTTTTGCATTTCATCCTCTTGAAATTATAGTCATGCAGCAGAGTAGCGGTTCCCTGAGTCTCTGTATAGAAAAGCTGAAGGTTTTTTGTGCCTGTTTTGCTTGAAATCTAACACCCTTTGTCAGTGTAACATGAAATATACACTGTTCTTTTTTGGTTCTAATTTCCAGTTGATCAGGTGGTTGTTTTCAGTTTATCCCCCAGACACAGTGAAGTATCAGAAGCCCTTTGAATGTTACATGGGCAGCCCCCACCTACCTGTATCTAAATCTCTGCATGGCGATGCAGCCGCGCCGGTGCGAGCTACCCTACATTCCATGGGGATTTTTGGGCTGCTGGAGGTCTCGACAGGGTAAGCCCCAGCAGCCACAATGGGTCAACTCAGACCTGCACCAGTGATATCTCTGGCACAAGTCCGAGTTGATCCATATGCAGGATCAGGCCCAAGAAGGGGGTTTGGATTCAGCATGCACTGCCACCACTGAACCCTCCCACCCTCCTGAGCCTGATCCACTCACACCACCCCATCTCCTCCCCCGCCCCATTCAACCATTTCCTGCCCTGTTCTGCCCCCTGTGCAGGGCTTACCTGCTTCGGCGAGCCTCCATAGCTCCACCGATGCACATGGGAAGGCTCCAGCCATCCTGCTGGCATGCCGCCTCCCCATGATGCCACAAAATGCTTTACAATAGCACAGGGTTAATGTGTTCTGACCAATGGGAGCCAGGAAGCATCCTGGCCACCTCATTCTGTACCTGTTGAAGTTTCTGAACAGTCTTCAAGAGTAGCCCCAAGCAGTGACTGACTAATTACTGTGTGTGATTAGACTAAATCACTTTGTTTGCACAGATCACTGTAGACAGATCTGCTTTCTTTAGGAGTGGTCATAAACTGGTGCAACCAGCTGAAGTTTGAAAAAGCACTTCTGGCCATAATAGTCACCTGAGCCTCCCTGTCCAGGACAGGGAACCTGCTCTTTCAAGGGGAGGCTGTACACCCATCCCTGAATCAGTGCTCCTGCTGACTAACAGCACCTCTGTCTTGCTTGGATTAGGTTTCAAATATCCACATACATCTACACTCAGGGGCAGGACTTCGAAGGTGGAGCCTGCAGCAGCACAGCTTTACACAAGCCAGGTGATTCCAACCTAGTATCAAAGGCTGGAGTTAATTCAAGCACTTAGAAAAGCTGAAAAAATCTACTTTTAAAGCAATTAAGACCATCTTCTTAGAATCAGTCATTTGCCTCATCTGAATAATGTGAGAATAATCCTGGTTGAACTATATTCCTTCAGGTATTTGTGGACATTATTACCGTTGCATTTATGCAGCGCCGTAACTACGGCGGAGCGCGTGGAGCAGGAGCTCCAGGCGCTCGATCGCAGGAGGGCGGCGAACTCACCGTGTTCCAAACAACAACAGCAGCGTCATTGTTTGGGCCCGCCCTCCCTCCCTGGAGCCGTTTGGCTCCGAAATGGGAGCAAAACGGGCAGGGGGGGCACATCTACGGCGCGTCGACGTGACGCGACGCTGGCCCCGTCCCCTCGTGCCCGGGCGCCCTCCCGGCGCCTGACGCCTCTGCATTTATGCTTTTCCAAAGAATTTTCCAAATACTTTTCCAAAATCCACAAAGGTTTTGTTCAAATAGTTACATTGACCTGGGCTCCTTGTACTGTACTATACTTGTTAGTTTTGACAAACTACATAAACCCTCAGAAATGGCCATTTTTATATGTTAAAAACAACACTTGAACCACTTTGACTAAATGCCTCTCCTGCTTCATTTTAATTAGATATTTTGCTTCTTCAGCTTACTGGAAAGAGCTAGATAGCTCCAGATCATGTCAGTCCATAAAACAGCAGGTGTCAGCTTTAACGGCCTCTGAAAATATTAAATGTATTCAATTAACAGAACCCCTTAGAGAATGAGTCTTTTTATGTTCATTTGTCTTATGCAAGCTTTGCAACATGTTTTCTTCACCTTATCCTGTGCTTCTTGTAGTTCAGTGACCCAATTATATCTCAAATTTTCTAATGTCACAGAACATTCAATTAGTGCATTTTACCTAATGTGATCTATCACACCATAGTTGATTGTGCCTCTGGTATATTACAGAAGAAGAAAGGTAAAAAAAAATCTGACTTCAGGAAAGACCTCAAACAGAGGGGGAAACAAAACCTAAAACCGACCTCAACATGAGGAATAGGATAATGGATTCTTTTAAGGGAGAGGATGAAATACAATTAAAGATCCCAGTAGTATGACATTTCTATGGACGTTTCAGGGCTGGCTTCAAGTTTCAGAGGATTCTCAGTAAACTGCCCATCTAAGCCCCCCCCCTCCTACCCTGGTGGCTTCCAGAGAGTTACTTTGCCACCACTGTGCAGTGGCAGTTCCCTGACTGCCCCCCCCACACCGGAAGTGACGTAACAGCTGCAGCCGTTATTGAGCATACCGAGGTGCAGGGCGGGCAGGCCAAACCCGCCGCTGACGCTCTGCGCTCGCCCCGACAAGTGGGACGATTCACACCGCCGCCGTCCATCGTATCACCCACCCGCCAGCTGCCTGGGGCCCACCGCCCCACTGTCCCATCCCTGACGCTGCCTCTGCCACCACTGGACAAAGGCTTAGTGCAGAGAGGTGGTCTCAGAGATCAGCTGTAGGCCTTCAAAAGCTACCCAACAATGCCCATTTTACCTCAATGGAGCTACAGCACTGGTGGCAATGATTGGTGAACTGTTTAACTCAAGCTGGGCATGCTCACTGGAGTTTATGGATTGTCATTGATAAAAGCTGTTTAAAAGCTGTGGGAAATAATACCCAGACCTTTTGTTAGTTGCAGAGATAGGACCCTGCAGAAATGCTCAGTTAAAACATCACTGGCCTGCAATATATTGGCACTGGCTATATTGGCAGCTGCCCCTTTTCAAGGCAATGGTCATTTTCTTTTGCCCACATTGCTCTGGGGTGATGCTGAACTATGGATATGGGTATTCAAGAAGGTGCCTGTCAGAAGGTGGCTATGAATTGCTTCTCCTGCCACTGCCAATGTAAGCAGTGGCATAACACAAGGTGTTTTTTTTTTAATTAAAACAAAAAATGAATGGGTTTCTGCTCATACCAAATTTGTACCATCAGGTTCATTTCAGAATAAGTGGAACCCAAACTGGATGGGACTCAAAATGAATGCATATTGAAAATTGTGTTCAGAAAATGAATGCACACTCCGAGCAGTCTCACAGCAGCCAGCAGTAACTTCAACAAGAGTAAGGTGTTAACGCTGAAGCACTTCTGCTCAGCTGGTTTTGTAGTTTAAATAGTTTCACAGTAATCAATGAGATTCATCTACTTGGGCACTTGGTCTGCTGAATGCTGACTATGCTTGTTCAGAATCTCATCTAAGAAGAATTACTTTGGAAAACAGTGCTCAATTCGTAATAGAGCTGATCATGATGAGCTGGACAAATTCATATACCAAGCCAGGTAATTCTGAATGTCAGTGACATCACTAGATGCCTTCTCATTCTGCACAATAGAAGGTGTGGAGGCTTGTAGAAGAATCCTATTGGACACTAACAGCAGTAGAGCTCTCAGTCTGCTATTGCAAATGCCACCGCGGTATTGAAAAAATACACCACTGTTGTGCGCTTCGGGGTCATCAGCACAAATGGCCAGAGGTCCCACATGGGCAGCAGCAGCTCCGAGACACCACGCTGGAGTAGGTAAGATGGCAGGAGGGGAAGGTTCAGGGCAGGGAGTAGACCAGGCAGGGGGCAGGAGGGGGTTGATCTCAGCGGCAGCAATGTATGCCAGGATTCTGTCCCTGGTTTCCCAGTCCAACATGCCCCCTGACTCTCCTTGGACTTACTCCAGCAAAATAGATGGTGTCGGTCTGCAGAGACTCATTGACAGCCAGGTGGCCTATGGAGAGGTAAGTAAAAATGATTTTTAGTTACTTCTCCCAGACTTTCTGTTTGCACACACACACACACACACACACACACACACACACACACACCCCATAGCATGCAGTGCATGCTCTGTTGGCAGTGCTGAATGCTATGGACTAGTGGGGATAGGATTGGGCCCTGAGACACCTATCTCTAAACAGCAAGCTACAACAGCTGAGAAGACTTCAGAATCAGATACTGGTGACTTGTGGGTTTGGCCTGAAGAATCTGGGTTCCTGTGAGTCATTGCACGAGCAACTTTCTGCTCTTAACTGAATGCATTTCCACCCTTTATTAAAGATGGATTGATTCACTCCACCTTCTGGCCCTGATGGCTTCAGATCTCCCAAGGTAAATGACTACAATTGTCCTTTGAGAGGCAGGGGCTGGGTAGCAAGTCAAGTGATGCACCAAGTCCTTCACCTTCTCTGCACAGCTTTTGACTATGATTTCAAGTACCACTCTTGGACTCTGGAAGAGTTCTTGGGGTGCTTATATGCTGAGCCTCTGGAGAGCTGGGATCCCATAAGGCTTTGGTTAGGGCTACAGTAATATCTCCAAGAATGCCAGGGATATGTTTCTTGAGAACCAAGCACTGTCTGAAACAGCACTATAGCAGACATCATTGACAGTCTAAGGCAGTGGTGGCCAACCTTTCAACATGAATGCTGGCCCTTTAAATGGCTGCATAGGTGAAGGCTTTTCAGCAGGTACAGCTGCTTTAGCAGCACCATCAGCACTTGCAGCTGCCAAGACTCTGTCTTCTACACAACTCTTAAGAACACAGTAGCCCTAATAGTGGAAGGTTGGCCACCCCTGGTCTAAGGTGTTGCAAACATGCTGGAAAGCATGTTTGCGGCACTCAACTAGTAAGCGGCGCTGGCGGAGTGCCTTACACAGCTCCTTCAGTGCTGCGGGACAGATTAAAGCCGGGGTGGAGAGGTGAGTCCCCATGGTGTGGCAGAGGGGTGGGGGGAGGGCGGAACTGGGAGTTTCAGGGAGTTCTGGTTGGCTGGGCCCGGGAAGGGGGAAGGATCAGCAGCCGCCTCCTCCGCCATATCCTATCCCCCTTCTCAGGCCTGGCCGGCGTTACATGGCTGGCTCGAATGTCCACCAGCAAAATAGCTGGCACACATTCAAGTAGATTCATTGGGGCGGCTGGGGTTCTACTCGGGGTAAAGGGACGATCTTCCCTTTACCCCAAGGAGGCCTCCGGCTCCTCAGGCACAGGCCCCATCCTGCAATAGTTGTCAGTCCACCCAGAATGAAGAGTACTGTAATGAAACAGTGCTAAAGGAACTGGTGTGATTGGAGGTATACTGGTTTTACTTCAGTGATATTTCATGGGGATTAGTTAATGGTCCATTAAATGAAGATCTCCAGCCTTCATACTATCTATTAAGTAAGGCAGGGCACATGGTGCTCCCAGTTCATGGGGTTCCAATTCTTTCAATAAAATGTCCTTGAACTTGACATTGCAATGAAGGAATTGTTTTCTGTCCTGTCTGTGTCTGTCTGTCTGTCTGTCTAATCTAAATGGATGCTTCAAAGCACTCAGGATCTGGTCAGACTGAACCTGCTAGTGAAAGACAAATATTATTTTAGTAGACATTCAAATGAAATGAAGGAACGTATGTCAGCAGGGAAGATGAGCAAGGACAACATTCGAGTAATCTGGACAACAGATGGTCAGAACATGCAGAAGACTTTTAGAAGTGGATGCCAAAAGCAAAGGGCAGAACTTGGCAGAGATGAGAGAAGAAAGCCGTTCAGGTGTGGCAAGAGATGGAAAGAGCAAAGTCAAATATTTCAAGGCAATAGTCTAGAAGTGAAAGAGGAAAGGAAATCTCCCCAATGTATTTGACATATGCTAATATTCTAAAACATAAACTAATGTATACATACACTTGCAGAACAATAATGTATACATGTTCTAAAATCATGCCATTATAAAATTATGTCAACGATAATGTCTCTGAACAATAGATTAGAAGTCAAAGTGAAGAATCTGCAGGAAAGCAGAATCAAGATTTCAAGTGCTGCGGAGTGAAAATAATGTGATTGAAAAGAATGCCGGAGAAGACAGAGAGAAGAAAACAGATGGTTGTTACAAAAAGGGGAGTTTAAAAAGTGTTAAAACATGCAGAGGCCCAGACGGCAAGTGATGATCCAGTGACAAACAGCCAAAGAAAAAAGGCGGCTGGAAGATGTCTGGAAGTGCATTGGTATTACAACAGAGAAAAGCCAGAAATAGGAAGACAAATCGATCTTGCCTCTCATTCAGGGTCATGCAGAGACATCTGAAAAGAAAACATGTTCTTTAGGAAGGAAAAAAGTTTTGTGAAATCACTAAGTATCCTCGCGACAATGGCGAAGAGCAACTTTCTCTTAACACTAACAAAGGAACTATGAAAATAAGGGGGAATATAGTAGCCCCTCTCATAGAGGAGAGGCAGTGTTGTGACAAAGGAGGACAACTAACATATAGGCACCATTGTGTGTTATCTTCTCTTTAAACTGCAGTCAGCAACTGCTGGGGTCCAGAGACTAAGCAATAATACAGTTGTCATCAGACATGACAATACCCAGTAGGTGCAATGGCTTTCTGGACAGGAGAAAAATTATTTGACGTAAATAAAGTCAAAAGCACTTTGGTCCAGTGGATACAGGTGGACATGGTGCTAGTTCATGCATGCACATGTATGTCACTTGGTTACACTTGAGCACTGTATACTTGATTATTCAGAAAGGAATATGTGTTCTGTAAGTAGTTTCACAGCGCAATCCTGTGCAAACATAGGCCGGCGGAGTGAGCACTCCTCAGGAGTAAGCGGCGGCGGCGCAGAGGCCAGAGCTGCTCACTCCGCCGTTGCCCAGGACCAGCGGCGACCGATTCAGGTAAGTGCTAGGCCAGTTGGCGAGAGGGCATGGGGAGTGTGGGCTGGGGTGGCAAGGGAGGGGGCCACTGGCCGGCCCGGTCTGGGAGGGGGCTGAGATATCAGTGCTGGGTTGCCCCAATATCCACACCCCTTCCCAGGCTAGGGCAGGCCATACACAGCCTCCCTGGATGTGCGCCAGCTATTTTATTTATTTATTTATTTATTTATTTATTTATTTAAAGAATTTATACCCCGCCTTTCTCCCAACAAGGGCTATAAAGAGTTGGCATGCATCTGAGGAGGCCCATTGGGGCCTCTGGCGCTTACACCGGGGGAAGGGGCCGGGCTGGTGCGGTCTGCATCCTCACTAGGATGCAGCGGCCAGCCCTTTAGGCAGGTTGCCACATCTTAGGCAGGATCAGGCTGCCCCATCGGTGATGGCTCGTTCACATATGCAAATTATTTGTCTGTGACTCCAAGGACACTCAGACTCAGCTCATAACTCGCATGTTTTGATGAAGGCATAGAGCAGTGATGGCGAACCATTTGGGCTTGGTGTGTCCACGTTTTTGAAAATGCCTAACTTGACTCTGCTGGCGTGTCGCCCCTTCCCCCAACTTTTAATAGTACTTTCACTATTGCTACTTTAATAGTAATTTTGAATTGAACTGAACTGACAACAACTATAAAACACATTGCATTTTATTTAACATCAATTGGTGACTTTTTGGTTGCTGAGTTTTACTAGATAATAATTTGAAAGAGGTCTGCCAAAATCCCTGCCCTAAATGTTCAAGACAAGCCTGTAAAACGTTTGCGGAAATGTAAAGGTGTGTTGGGGCCCTGGGGAAAATGCAGGCTGTCACCCAAAATGACCTCGCGTGTCACAGGTGACACGCATGTCATAGGTTCGCCATCACGGGCATAGAGCATGGGGAGCAGCTTCACGTGCACTTTCCCAGTTCCCCACCTCTACAGAACTTATACATGTACAACTAACTGTATGCGCTTAGGGCTCTTTTGAGAAGGTCAGTTGTTGATGTATAGGCCCATGTAGACATTAAGCTGAACCAATGAGGGTTGGGAGTGGGAACAGAATGCACAGTCCTGTTTCTCCATGCTTTTATCATTTGTGCATGTGAAAAACCCTACTGGGAAAGGAAAACAGAGAGCACTGCACCCCTCCTCAGGCAGTGCTTTTCGAGGCAGAACTATTAATACACAGGTTCTCTGCACAACTTTTCCAGATGCTGCAATCATCAAGTGACTATTGCAACTGGTTGGCAGTACTTCTTGTTGTTTTGTAACATCCAAAGAAGAACCTGAGTAGTAGACATGTATGATGTGTATGCATGGCAACAGTATGAAAGGTTCCCTTGCAGCTGTTACAAGGATGTTATAAAGAAGCATCACCAGCTGGAGGCAGAAGCAAAATCACATAGCAAATACCACTGTGTATAAAGACTTGATGTGCATGCATGCATTTGCTAGATAGCAAAACACCTAACCACAACCACTGTCTTGCAAACACTCTGCTTGTTAAAGATCCCAGAGGGAAAGAAAATATACTGTATACCGTATTTATCGGAGTATAAAACGCTCTGGTGTATAAGACGCACCTTCCTTTTGGCCCTGGGTTTCAAGAAAAAAAGATTTAAAGCATTTTTGGGCCACTTGGCCACTTACCGCTTGACTGCTTAATTAGCTAATTTACATAAATTGCACAAAAATACCAGGATCTCTTTTAAAACACACAGCAATAAGACACATGAACAAAATGCACCAGAACATAAATCCCAAGTACAACCCCCCCGACTCAACTCTTTTCCCCCCAACCCACCCATGCACAGTTTCCAAAGTAAAAAACATTTACCCCAAGTACAACCCCCCCAGACTCAACTCTTTTCCCCCCAACCCACCCATGCACAGTTTCCAAAGTAAACATAAATTCCAAGTACAAAAAACCCCAGACTGAACTCTTCCCCCCCACCCCACCCATGCACAGTTTCCAAAGTAAACATAAAAGTACAAAAAAAAAAACACCAGACTCAACTCTTACCCCACCCCACCTATCACAGTTTCCAAAGCCTCCCCAACTAGGCCCAGTTCAGAAGCTTACCCAAGCTGCATTCCGAGGAAAGCTGGGAAGACCACGCCCTCTGTAGCTCAGCTGAACTGAACTGAGGAGCACAGCGCCCTCTGCTGGCTGCTGAGAAGCTCAACTCATGCACGTGCATAAATTAAAGCCGACAAACAGCTGTAGATCGGATAGATTAGTTAGGGAAGAAAGCACAAGGGAGCTCTCCGGCTCCGGAAAAACGCGGTAAGCCCCAAAATGCTTTAAAATGGGCGGGGGAGGGAGGGATTTTTTTTAGTGTTGGCATATAAGACGCATCCTACTATTTTGGGTCACAATGCTTTTTTAGGCAAAAAACTGTGTCTTATACGCCAATAAATACGGTAGCAATCACCCTCAGTCACTTTATTTCGGTGACACACTGCAGTGGGCAGTTTCTCCTTTGCTTCAGTCCCACCCCACTGTTCTGCTTACCCTGGCATGCTACAGCTCTTGCCAGTAGGAGTCAGAGCTGAAACACCCCTTCCCATGACCTTAAAGAGATCACCTGAAGTTGCCAATATAGTCTCATAGGAAACATTGAGATCAAGGCCTCCTCGACCCTCCCCCCCACTACCTCAACTGCAGCAGGTGGGAAGAAACCGCAGTATATGACCATCCTAGAAAATCCCCAAGCCAGGGAAATGCTGGAGCAAGCAGGGGTGAACTAAGAGGTCCCTGGTGACAGATCGGAGACCCCTTCCCCTATACTTTCTCTTTTCTGTTGAGGAATCAATCCCATACCTTCAACTGAACTGCATAGACTGCACTCTCTTACTGCGTGATCCTGGAACTTCTGGCGGCGACGGAACAAGCATTCCGTCGCTGGAAGTAGTCGTGAACGTGCCGTAAAGCACGTTTGCGACTACTCTGGAGCAAGGGAGGCCGGCGCAGAGGCCGGCCTCCCTTGCTCTGTCACCGGAGCGCCCCTATGGCCGCTGGACGAGGTAAGCCAGGATCCAGCAGGGGCGTTTCGGTGGGCAAGGGAGGGGGGCCATTGGCCTAGCCGGCCGGGGATGGCCTGTCATATCCCAGCCCCCACCGGGCGGCTAGGCCGTTACACAACCTCCTCCGACTTCCGTTAGCTATTTAGCTGGCGGAAATCTGAAGAGGCCTATCGGGCCTGCCCCGGTTTACACTCAGGGAACGAGCGTCCCCTTCCCTGAGTAGACCTCCAGCCCGGTGGCAAAACAGCCGCCAGGGCTCAGTATCCGGCGGGTGACCCTGGGCCGCCGGTCAGATCCTTACAGTGGATTGCACTGTCAGACTGCGAAGACAAAGGTGACAGCAATCCCCCCAAAAAACCCACCCTACTGAGGTCCTTTGCTTCAGTTCCACCCCACTGTTCTGCTTACCCTGGCATGCAGTCAAGTCCACTGCCTGTTCTCTGCATACAGTAATGAAGAAGAAAACCATTATGAAAAAGAGTAATTAAGTAAATATTGTTTCTTAACTACACAGAGGATTTAAATTATTACTTATCTGCAGTACACAAACAAGCTGCTGCTAATGATATTAACGCTGTGAGCAAAATTAGAAAGAGACTCCCAACCCACACATAAAGAAAGCATGAACACATCTGTATACAAAATATGCTATGAATTGTAATTGCCCCAGCGCAGTCCCCATAGTCTTTGCAGCGTTCACCTTTGACCTATCATCTATCCAGATATTATAACCCAAATTCTTCAGCAGTATTTGCATGGATTAGCTATGAAGAATGTAATGGAATTTTTATGCATGTGTTTTTGTATATTTCAAAAGATTTGTGGAGGTTCTTGCATAGCTTTCTTTATACGGGTCTTGAACAAATTCTCTTATGTTTAGATTTTGGACAACTTCTTACCAAATGAGGAACAACATGAATCCTAGAATTAAAATACCCTATTCCTAATACGACGTGTCATCTACAGAGTATAATATGGTTGCCGTGTCATACCTGCTTGGAGGAAGATCTTGAGAGCATTTATTCAACACTCACAGTGCGCACATGTTGGATAGAGGGAAATGTGTAGAGGGAAATGTGTACCAAACTTTACAACATAGGGGAATTTCTACAGAGGGCAAGACATACTTCTGCCTCAAACAGGCTTCTTAATTGGGTTCAATGCTTCAGGGCTATCAAAATTAATAGGAGAGGATCTCATTACCACTACTGTATTTAAGAAGGCAAAAGGGGGGTGATAGGTGCCCCATGTATAGGATCACACTACTGCCTCCTTTTAAGGTGAAGGACATAGTAAGCTGCCTTATACCAAGTCAGAGAATTGGTCCACCTGGGTCAGTATTGACTGACTGACTGGTAGCTCCTTCCTGGGTTTCAAATGGGGGGCTTTCCTAGCCCTACTAGAGACACCTGGGATTAAAGCTGGAACCTTCTGCAGGTAAAGCATGTGCTCTACCACTGAGCTGAACTGATGAAAAATCTAACTCGTCATTATTCTTTCTATTTTATTGCCCCAAGCTCCCCAGAAAACTCCTTCCCCTGAGGTGAGCCTCCACTGCTCCTCCTTTTCCATTCTCTCCCTGGTTGTAAAATACAGACGAGGATACAGAGAGGAAGACAAACTGTGGAGGGGAAGCTGAACCACAACATTGGAGAGTGGGAGGAGCAGAGGCTGGCACATCATTGGGTAAGGGGGAAGCATTTGGCTTATCACCTCAGGTGTTAGGAACTCTTCGGCCGGACCTGAGTGGAACTTTGGGGATTCTTTTTGAAAGGAGTATGCATTGTTTTTCTGCTAAACATATGTATTTTAAAAGATAATTTGAATTTATTTATTTTTTTCACTGTCTCTGAGTTTATGTTCATACTTGGTCCGTTGAGTGTGAACTCTGGATGAAATAAAGGTTACAGATTGTGGTAAATTAAGGGCTAATCTCCTGCTTTGCAGCAGATGGGGTAAGCTGTTGGGTCCAGGGTCTGTTCATATTTCACATGTCAAGTAGGCCCAGATTACATTATTTTTTTTATATTTTTACAATATTTCTATCCCGCCTTTCTCCCCAAAGGGACCCAAGGCGGCATTGTTTGATGACGGAGGTAAACAATTCTCCTTTCTTTCCAAGTTTTGCCCACACAGAACTACTGAACCACCCAAAAAGAACTAATCCTGCCTGGCTGCCATTATAGTCTTTCTGTAGGCCTTGTTCTGTAGGACTCTTATCAGCCTGGGCATCTAGTGAAAATTCTGCTTTGGGTATTTATACGCTTACCAGATTGCCGACCGGGACGGAGCTTCTTGCCCTTAAGAGGCGGGACGGGGGGAGGGGGCCAGAACGCGCGCGTTCTGGCCCCCTCCCCCCGTCCCGCCTCTTAAGGGCAAGAAGCTCCGTCCCGGTCGGCGATCTGGTAAGCGTAGGTATTTAGCACCATCTGCCCTGCCTATTTTCGTGAATGCTGCAAGGATTGCTATCCAGGTGAGAAGGGAAAGGTGAAAAGGTTTCAACAAGGAAGAGGGGCCAAACTTTGATTTTGGTTTTGTTGAGTGAGCACCCACTGAGCAGGTTCCAGTGCAGCAGGATCCAAACAACGCTTCCAAATCTGCTAGTTTATTCCACCTGTAGAGCAACAAAGTTCCTACACCGCCCATGGGAGGCCGCTGATGCGACACCCCCACGTGATGTCACAAGCCCCACCCCCTGGTGTGTGATGTTATTTTCATGGAGGGGCGACCCGGCGGCGAAGCTGGAAGGAAATACATCCTCCGCTGCGTGGCACCCCACCACCCTGGGCCCCCCGCCTCCCCCCTAACAACACCTCTGACAAAGGGGGCTGCAGCGCCTCTGACAAAGGGGGCTCAAATACAAGCTGCATACCATGGAAAATTATGGGAAGGTGGGTACTTTTGACCGCAGCAAGGAGTGGATATTTTGAAAAGCTGAATTTCTTCATCAAGGCCAATTCTGTGACTAAGGAGGAACAAGAGTGCTCTGTTTTGTTGAACATCTGTGGCTTATCCACCTATGGGTTCCTAGGTAGCGCCAAAGGACCTCAGTGAGGCATCCTATGCTGAAATCATTGAGACAATGGCGAATCACTATAAACCAAAGCTCTCTGTGATTGTACAATGGTTTAAGTTTAAATCCTGCATCAGAGCTCAAGGCGAGTCCACAGCTGTGTCCATAGCTTAAGCATCTTGTAATGGAATCTGCTGCGAACCAAGGGGCAAAAGCCCTCCAGCTAGGACTCCAAGCCACACCAATCTTCCTCAGTATGGAGGCTGAGCCAGACAGCCCAAAGTCAAAGGAGAGCCAAACGTCATAATCTGCCAAACATATTAGGTTACTGTACCTGTATTTATGTTTTGCATTGATCACTGTCCCCTTAGGCCCTCTCTTCACAAAATGTCTGGCTATGGGCCTGCCAAAGTTTAGTCTAGACACCTCTGATACACCTCTGATACAGACACCTCTAGACACCTCTGATACAGACACCTCTAGACACCTCTGATACAGAGTGAAATGCGAGTTGTACACATCCTACAAGTGTAGGAAGAAAAATGGCAGCTCACTTGTGCTTCTTCACACACCCGTGTGTGTGCGCACAAATACATGTTTCAAGGTCCTCAAGGACCTAAAGCTACAAATCTGAATCTGTACTGTATCACTCATTTTGAAACAGAGAGCATTGGTATGAAACAACTGGTTTATTTTGAAGTCAAGGGGAAAATAAGGCTTGGGCCTGTGACTTAGAAAAATCACTTCTCAACCAGATTAGTTAAGTCTGGCGGTGGTGTATTGCTTTCAGATTAATTAAACCCCATATTTTCTTCCAGATAAATTCAATTATTATCAATATCCTCCAAAAATATTAGTCTGATTCATTATACGGTAACGTGATGCAAATATCGCATATCATAGAGCTGCAGGTGTCCTGCTTAAATGTCAGAGAAGAAACGTACAACAAATCTGACTGAGAAAATATTCCATTACCTTCCCTCCCCCCCAAAAAAAAACACAATGGGGGTGGTAGTGAGAGGAAGGGCTACTCAAGAGGAAATAGCCATCAGTGGTCCCTGTCAGACATATCCAAACCTATGAAGTTTCCTTGACTAGAAGCTGCTTATCTCACAAATCTGTGCAAAGCTCCGGTGAATAATTTATACCCAGCTTGAGGTGACAAGTTAAACACACCCATTTTGTCGACAATGCTATGAAGGCCTCAAGATGGAGCCAGGCTTCAGGGGGAGTGAGGCCAGGCTGATGGGAATCTGAGCATGTCGAGGAGAGGGGAATGCTGCTGAAAAGA
The DNA here is from genome assembly GCA_026170595.1 of Plestiodon gilberti rubricaudatus. Taxonomy (NCBI): domain Eukaryota; kingdom Metazoa; phylum Chordata; class Lepidosauria; order Squamata; family Scincidae; genus Plestiodon; species Plestiodon gilberti. Next base: position 32,536,868 of record JANXHW010000004.1, read on the forward strand.
AAATGAAATGTAATGAGATCCTCTTTCATACATAATTCATGAGTGATAACATGACTGCATAAGAAGGCCTGGATTTTAACAAGGCAGAGCTGCAATCATACACATTACCTTCCCAGAGGAACTTTCGATATTATTGGTCCAAAAAAAAAAAAAAGAGAGAGAGAGAGAAAGGATTCTCAATACACATACCGAATAATAAAAGCTGACGTATTTTTCAAATGCAGGACATTTTTACTTTGACACAAAATGGCCATAAAGGAATCCATTTTGATTTGCACCTGGCAAATGACGTGTAGTAGAATTTTGCTCTAAAACGTTGGATTCCATATCCTCTCTGATACAAAAAGGAGGAGGAAAAATGTTAGTGGGGAGGGAGGGTGAGAGAAAAGAATGTCTTGTCATTGCAAAATAAAAATCTACAACTCGTAAACTGTAATTTGTAGCGTGTGGTGGACTGGAGTGAAATTGTGCATGGAAAAACCCTCTCTGTGTATTTTTTCCCCCTTTTCTTTTCAGACGCAAAACTTTCCATGGGAAAGACTGCCTGCGAAGCAGCTTTACAAAAGATAAAATGTTCGCTATTGTCACCATAAAATTTGATTTGGTTGCATTTGCAAAGCCAAATGCTGTAATTCAGCTTCCAAGCCTCGTTTTAGTGGCTGCCACGTGAACATTCAAAATGATGTTTTAATGCTTGAGGTCCTTTTATTATTTTTTTAGTCAGAAGGATTAAAAATTGATTAAAGCTGTAGATGTCTTAAATTAATTGTTACAAAATCTTAATGACAGCTTCAGCTGGAAGGAACATGGCTGGACTAGATCTGTTCACTTATGACATATGGCGCATAAGGAACACGTGAGAACAAGACACAGAAAATCTCCAAAATGCACATAAGCTCAGGGAATCTGTTAAGTTATTTGTTTAGTTCGAACTGCACAATTTCAATATTTGTAAAGAAAGTAAAATAGCTAGACTACAGCCAGTTACATTTTTATAGCCCTGACAGTTAGGTTGAAGAACGCATTAAGGGTTCAACATGATTGATGCTTCAAAGTGTTCACCTTTCATAGGAATTTTTTTTTTTTTTGCCTGAGCTGTACAGTTAAAGCAGCCGAGAAACACTACAAGAAATGGCAGGTAGAATCAGTATCGTTGCTAAACAATCTCATCTATTTTAAATCAAATTATGCTATTATGAAGCCCTATTTCACAGCAACTCCAAATTCCTTTATGTTTTGACAGCTTAAAAAAAAATAAAAATAAATAGGAGTTCTTTTGGAGCCAGGCAATAATTTCATATCTGATTATGGAATTTTCATCATTTCACAGCTCTCACAGCAGTGCAGGCAGGGGAAGACCATGTGACGTTAGGCTCCCTCCCCTCTGCTTTATAATGCCAGCAGTGGAATTGTGTTTTCACCTCTGATTTCTCACCGCACCATCTTTTCATAAAAGACTTTCCTCCAAGTTGCATACTGTCTGCATTTTTTAAATTTTTGTCTTAATGTCATTCCAGGAGAAGGCAGATGCTCCTTTGCCTCCGCTTCTTCTTCTTCTTCTTTTTTCCAGCCCGCTAGCCAAGCTTTTAAAGAGGCATAGCAATAATTTGCCTCACAGCCAGCCAGGGTGAAATTTGATTATTACTGGGTTTAATCCAGGACCAACTTGTCTCACTCGCTTATCCACGCAGGAGTCTTTGCTGCTTGAACTCATCTTCAACTCTCAGCAGCAAATTGCATGCATCTGCACACGCATGTGTCTCTGTGTCCATGCATGTATAGTGTATGTAGCAGCTTCCTTGGGTTTCATAAATCCAGACGGGAAAGCTATAGCTAATTTCTAAACAAATTACCAAAGGGAAATTATTTCCAGGTGTCTCCCCCCACGTCTCCCCTTACCTTTCAGGTACTGCGCTCTCTTTCACATTCACGTCCCAGCCCCCGAGACACACATACTGATTCTGTACTTTTCAGCCTAACTCTGAAAGAGCCATTTCTAGGCATGGTGAAGATTTGTTTGTGTATAAGGCTGTGCTCTGAGGAAAGTTCTCCTGTCAGCTACGCCAGCTGAATCGCTTACTGAATGCTTTAACATACATAAAAATGCAAAGCACCAGAAACAGGAGTCGAATAATAACATTATTAAAATACCCTCTAGGGGTCATGTGATGCAGGGTTGCCACAGTTAGTAGAATATGGTTGATCTAAGCACTCAGACATTGTTAGGGTTAGTTTTTTTTTTTTTATTCCCCACCCCACTGCTCTTACCACTAAAAAATGTCCCCTCAATAATTATATAACAGGGTAACATGACGTGCTTTAGGGCTAGGTGATTTTAACTGAAGAGTTTGGAGGCAAATTATATTGGTTCATCAGGTTTTCAAGGCTTCAGAACAAGTGAATCTCAAGTTACATGTCAATAACAGATTTTGAAATCTAAGACCCATTTGTATATATTGGTAGCCTATACCCAAATGATTGTTATTCTGATTGGCAACCATTTGTGAAGATGCATCCAGGAAGGTAGTTTTTTGAATTAATACTGTAGCACAGCGGTTCTCAAACCTTTTAGCACTGGGACCCACTTTTTAAAATTACACTCTATCGGGACCCACCTAGCTTTACGATATACTCAAATGTTTATCTCCCTATATATTTACACAAGCTTGCAAACCGCAGGAACTCAGCTCCTTGCAAACTGCAGGAGTTCAGCTTGTTGAAGGACAAAGGGCAATTAGCAGCTATCTGACTCTTGAATAGCCTCAGGGCTTGTGGCAATTACTTATCTGATCTTTCCGTCATCTGGGACCCACCGGAAATCGAGTCGCAACCCACCAAGTGGGTCCCGACCCACAGTTTGAGAAACACTGCTGTAGCACATGTAGCATGCAGATGTGCTATGAACATTTGAGCCCCTTATGGGTCAATATGGTTAAAACATATTGGTCCCTATCCATAGATGTTGATGCATGTAGGCTGTCTTCAGATAATTAAATTAACTTGTGTAGGTTGGGATTGGAGCCCAAGTGTGTTGGTTTTACACTTACTGAACATTTGTAACAGGAAGTGGCCTTAGACCATTGGTCCACGTAGCCCTGCATATGGAAACAACCTTAAATATGAGAAATGCTACTTTTCTTAACACAGAACTGAACATCTTGTAACACAGCATGAGAACATAATTCACTCTCCTAAATAATATAGAATAATGAATGCAGTCAAATTCTACATTTTCAATAAAGATTTTAAACCATTCATCTTGTGGAGGTTCAGGCCTGGACAGGTAAGCATCCATGAGAGTTGTCTGCCTCTCCACGAAGCCACTCATCATGTGCTGAGTACCCTGAAGAGCCCCGACCAGCATCCTAATGTCCCTGCAGCCTCCACTCTTCCAAGACCTCAAGCCCGGTAGTCAGACTGTCCAAGGCTTGCTCATTGCTGGCTGCTGCCATCCGCAAACATGCCTCCCACACTGCAAGGTCTCTGTTCTGGAGGCAGTTGAGGGTCTCAGTGAGCTTGTTGCTCATTTCCCAGTTTGCCTCCCTAGAGAACTCAAGATGCTGCTGCTTCTGCCTGTTCCTCCGATGTCACATTCTCTCTGTCCAGGTCATTTTATGTCTCCCGTTGCTCAATTTCTGCAAATGAGAACCTGGTTTTAAATAGTGCAGTGCTTGTTTGATCCTTACTGCAGTCAGTTCCAGAGGTGGGGAAGACATTCACCCCCCCCTTTCCAGCTCTTCTTGCTCCCACTAACTATCCGCCCCCCCAGCAACTTTCCAAACTATTCTCTACAGAGGATAGGGAGGCATTATCTGGTTCTGAAGACATCTGTTGTGATGTTTCAAGCAGCAGGCTGTCTGTATCACCTGCTTGGGATGACTTGTCTGATGCAGAGGGCCCTGGCTGTGGGGAGGAAGCCATCAGGAACCAGGCTCAAGTCCACTTCCTTCTCATTTCTTCTTCCCCCATGTGAAGTTGGCTCAGGAGCAAACGTCCTCTGCTGCACTACTCCTGAGCCACATATGCAGGATATGACCAACCCTGAAGGCCTACCAAGGCCAAACTCTCCCTCCCCCTGACGGGATGCAGCAAACATCACAGTGGCACAGAGTTAGGGGGGGCGGGGTGGTGGGCCCCCAGGTGCGGGGGGTGACACGCGGTGGGGGTGCATGAGCTGCCATTTCAGTGGCAATTTGACAGTGCAGGGGCGGTGGCAGCAAAAATCATCATTTTGGGGGGTGCGTCAACAAGAGGAGTTGTCCGCCCACCCGTGCCGCTAATGGCCTTAAAACGGTTAAAAAAAAAAAAAACCACCGGGGTACTTTCCCCCCTTTTTTCCAGAGTGGCGCGGAGGCTGGCCTTGTGACGTCATGCCCAGGGGCAGGGCATGTGACATCACCCAGGGGGGTCACAGGCCCCAGGGGGTGTAGCTATGCCTCTGGTGGCACCTCTGCATGGAGAGTTAGGTAGGATTGGGCTGTAGCTGAAATATGCAAATACTAACATTGTGACCGGGTGGCAAACCACATCCCTACTGCCAATGTATTCAAGTTCCTCCCCAAGGGGAGAGTCTTTGTCTGAAGTGCTCCACTGTTCCAAATTATAAGGGTATTCTTTCCACAGGGGAGAGCAGCTGTCTCTTCAGACAAACATTCTCCCCATGGAGACCTGAGAGGAGGGAAATACTATGAACATGTCACAGTGAGGGCAATGGCTTGCTGGCATGACATTGTCATGATATCAGGGCATCTGAGAGGAATTTTATCAGGGGGTACAAAGTTTCTTTGGGGCCCCTTCTCAAAGGGGAGGGGGAAAAACAGAATGGGGGAAGGGCAGCAATTGCTGGAAAAGTCTTCAAAGTCCAGGTCTACCAGGCTTCCTGATGCGGCGCCCGTGTCTACCTGCCCGGTAGACCTGGCCTGGCCACCATCTTTTACTCTTCATAAGGCCAGCTGAGATCCTTGGAAATTTCTGGGGGCCCTCCTTTGGCTTCTGGGGCCCCTTTTTGACCCTGGGCCTGGGTACAATTTACCCCCTTCACCCCCCTCTCATGGGCCCTGCATGATATTGCTTGACCATGGAAAGTCTCCATGGTCAGTTAACATCCGCATATAGGACTTAGGTGATCTTTGGCCATGCCTTGTATGAGTTCCTACTTTCAGTCCCCAGCATCTCCTCCAGTTAAAGAAACACAGGCAGGAGGGCTGAGAAAGACCTTTTCCAGAGACCTTGGAGAACTGCTGCCAGTCAGGATCAGTGATGCAGAACTAGATGCCAGACACAGTCTATGGCACCTTCATACTTTGTTCATGTATGTGTAAGGAAAAATGTCATGTATGAAGTTGCCCTGAGGTTACTGCTCATTTGGTATTATATAAACAGTGGAATAATTTATATAGCTTCCAGTGGCACAGTTCCTAGAAAAGACTGGAATGAAATACAGCATTGTGAGAGAAATCTCTGAAATGTGATATTATGCTATATTTTATGGAGACAATAGGAATCGTCTGAGTAATGTGCTTCTAAAACTAGGCTGTTGTACACCAGCAGTTCAGCAAGAAAGATGGAAAGAGAGATCAGGGAGTTAAATCCCTCAAGCACAACTTTTAACTGTCTTTCCTTTTTACAGGCTATCATAGGGACTCAGGGAAGTAATAAGAAGATGGAATTGCATATAATGAAATGTTTTCTTATAAAATAGCAGACACACATACGAACAAACAAACAAACAAACACACACACACACACACACACACACACACACACACACACACACAGAGAGAACATTAATTGCAGTAATTAAATATTGTGAATTATTTAACTTTTTGCAGATCTCCAGGCTGTAGCTCATGAATGCAGAAGGGTTTGTTGTTGCTTCTTGCCTTGGCCATTCTAAATCTGTGCAATGCTGATGAGATTCTTCACTTGAGATATATGTTTTATAAAAAAGAGTTTACTTACAAACAGGTTTTCTCTCCATTTTACACCATCCGTATGAGCTGATGGAAAAACAAAAATATCTACAAGAAGATAAGTTGTTCACAGTGTGTTTCCATGCAATTAACTGAAATCCACCTTGCTACAGTATGTTGCAGTTGAGCAGGCCAGGTGATTTCATCTTCATTTACATCTCATGAGCACATTGATATTGGTGCATATGCATTTCCCAGGCGTGTGACACACATAATGATCATCTGAGACAGTGTGTGTGTGTGTGTGTGTGTGTGTGTGCGTGTGTGCGCGTGTGTGTGTACTGATGTGCAGTGGCAAGTTTAACTGTGTCATGGCTAATCTCTTTGATAGATCCTCCTAGTGTGATGGCCCCTGTCATTTGGTCGGGCTTTTTGGTTTATGACTGTAGGGCATTTAACCTCTCTGACTGGGGATTTAATATTACAGGATACTTTTTGGTTTTATGCTAGTAAGTGAAAGCAGCACTTTCACTTACAGAATTTGGTACAATATGTACCAAAAAGTGAAAAAAAATGATTCTAATTAGCTATAAACTATGTGTTTCATACATTCAAAGAGCAGCACGTGTACTCAGTGAGTGTTTCTTACTACAGGAGGGCCCCCATATCCGCTGGGGATATGTTCCAGGCCCCTCCGTGGATACTTGAAACCGTGGATAAGAGCGAACACCCCCTCCATAGTTTCCTGAGGGCCCCCCCACCCTGCCTCCCCTGCAGGCAGGCATGCTTCCCCCCCCCCACTCTTATTTTTTCTTTCAGCAAGCTTTGTTTCTTCCTTAAAACAAACAGAGAAGCAGCCTCCATTGCTGGCAAGTAGAATGAGACTAAGTCCTAGAGAGGCTCTGCAAGGTTTCTGTTAACCTTGCAGAGCCTCTCTAGCACTTAGTCTTGTTCTACTTGCCTGCAATGGAGGCTGCTTCTCTGTTTTTTTAAGGAAGAAACAAAGCTTGCTGAAATAAAAATAAGAGCTGGGGCGGCGCGCACCTCAGGAAACTATGGAGGGGGTGTTCGCTCCTATCTAGAGTTTCAAGTATCCACAGAGGGGCCTGGAACATATCCGCAGCGGATATGGGGGGGGAGTACTGTAATATCTTGGTTCAAAGCAGTGCATCTCTTGGGTCAAAGGTGTAAAACCTTTTTTTTCCCTCTGAAAGAAAAAACACCTCTGGAAAGGGGGCTAGGCAGTAGCCTTAGTTCCTTCCAGGGAGGGAAGCAAAGCAAGGGAGCCAAAGTGCTATCCTGGGGGAATGGGTATGCTGCAAGGCAACTCACAAAAGGATGGCTGCTCAATTGGCTCTGGAGCAGTGACCTTTCAGTTGCACTGATGGAGGGGAAGTGGGGAAGAAGGGAGCAAGGCTGGAAAGGAAGAGAGCAGTATGATACCTGACCTGGCTGCTAGCTGGCCCAGTGGTCCTTGGGTAGCAGAAGGAAGGGGGGGTGCTCAAAGCAGCACCAGTGGCTCCACCAACAACAGCACCACCAACAGCAAGGCAGGAGGACGAATGAGGAATAAGGACCATGAGGAGTCTATGACCCAGCGTTTTATATCCTGAATGGCCATAGGAAAGCATTGGGCTTTGGTGAGGTGAACTAATCAAGGACCTTTCTTTGGTCTTGATGGTCCTTGATTGCTCATCCCAGGCTCAACATGGGTGCTTGTATTGTACTGCACCTTGGTGAAGGTGCAACAACAAACTCTTGTCTTCCTCAGGAGGCCAATGTCTCAACTACCATGCACCTCTTGATTAGATTTGGTCACGGAGTTAGTGAGGAAAGAGAGGGTTAGGGACCCTCCTTTTGTGTCACTAACAACTCCAAGTCAGGAAGCTCCCAGGATGTGGCTTTTGTTCATAGGTTCAAATGTGCTGTGCAAGTAAGGCGTCGTTGATCATGGAATTTTCCAAGAAACAAAAGAAAGGCAAGGTTTCTCAGAGACGTAGGAAGGGATGGGGCGGGGGAATGGATCACCCTTGGGCAGCAGGCTGGGAGGCATCATACCGGTGGTGGGGGTGACAACATGGCAGTGGCGATCCAGGTGTCGCTGGCAGAGAACGCAGCTGTGGTGATCCAGGTGAGCGAAACGGCTCGGAGGAGCCTGCAGAAGCCTCCTGCTGCCTCCGAGTCGCATTTGTGGTGTGCCCCGCTGACATCACTTGGGTGCAGAGTGCAGGGTGCAGGCTCCGGCTGACATCACTTGGGGGCAGAGTGAGTGACATCAGCGTCACGAGGGGGTGGTATTCCTACACCACTGAGGCTTCTCTCAAGCCAGCCAGCTACAGTTGGGCAGGTGTAGGCTTACCATTCGTCCCGGTTTCACCGGTACAGTCCCGGAAATCGGCCTCGATTCCCGGTCGGGTCCCGGGGGACGAATGGGCGCCGCCATCTTTTTTTTTAATTTTAAACTTACCGGGCAGCATCTTGGATCACGAAATCTCGCGTGATCCAAGATGTCGGCGCCCAAATCTCGTGAGGGCATGATGCCCTCACGAGATTTGGGCGCCGACATCTTGGATCATGCGAGATTTTGTGATCCAAGATGCCGGGAAGTTTAAAATTAAAAAAAAAAAAGAAGATGGCGGCGCGGCGAGCGGGTGCTTCTCCCGGTCGTCAGCGGCACCGGGAGAAGCACAGTGCTTGCCCGTGTTGCACGAGCCTGCTGGAGGCTCGCACAACGCGGGCAAGAAGGCTGTGCTTCTCCCCGTGCCGCTGGTCTCGCAGCGGCACCGGGAGAAGCACAGCCTGCTTCTTGCCCGTGTTGCACGAACCTCCTGGAGGCTCGCGCAACGCGGGCGAGCAGGCTGTGCTTCTCCCGGTGCCGCTGGTCTCGCAGCGGCACCGGGAGAAGCACAGCCTGCTTCTTGCCCGTGTTGCGCGAACCTCCTGGAGGCTCGCGCAACGCGGGCGAGCAGGCTGTGCTTCTCCCGGTGCCGCTGGTCTCGCAGCGGCACCGGGAGAAGCACAGCCTGCTTCTTGCCCATGTTGCGTGAGCCTGCTGGAGGTTCGCGCAACGCAGGCAAGCAGGCTGTGCTTCTCCCGGTGCCGCTGGTCTCGCAGCGGCACCGGGAGAAGCACAGCCTGCTTCTTGCCCGTGTTGCGTGAGCCTGCTGGAGGCTCGCGCAACTCGGGCAAGCAGGCTGTGCTTCTCCAGGTGCCTGCTTGCCGCGGCCCCAGCCTGCTTGCTTGCCCCAGCCCGCGGCCCCAGCAGCAGCAGCGACCACTGACCAGCGACCAGGTAAGCGTATTTTTTAAATATATTTTTAATAGAAATATTAATTATTTATTTAAAAATTTCGGACGCGCTTCGCGCCCCCTTTCTTCTATAATTAATTCATTAGAAGGATTTCTTATTTGGATTTCTGCTTTATGTTGACATTTATGGTTGTTTTTTATAGTTTTTCGTTGTGGTTTAGAATTGCTTTTTCGTTGTGGTTTGTTGTTTGGGGTTGGTTTTGGCTGTTTGTGGTTGCTTTTTCGTTCTGGTTTAGAATTGCTTTTTCGTTGTGGATGGTAGTTTGGGGTTGGTTTTGACTGTTTCTGCTTGCTTTTTCGTTCTGGTTTAGAATTGCTTGTGGTTCTTTGGGATTGCTTTTTCGTTGCTTTGACATTAATTAATTATTTACCGGGGGGGTTATGGGGGGGGTGTCCCGGTTTGAAGTTTGAAAAATATGGTAAGCCTAGGCAGGTGTATGGTGGTGGTGGTGGTGGTGGTGGTGGTGGTGTGTGTGTGTGTGTGTGTGTGTGTGTGTGTGTGTGTGTGTGTGTGTGTGTGTGTGTATGTGTGTGTGATTTCTCTAAAATCCCAGAGTTCTGAGTTTCCTTGAGGTAGTTTCCTTGAGGCCTGTGGGATCTGAGATGTTTTGCCATCAGGCCCATTCAAATGCCGAAAAACTGGCCTAGGTGATGCTCTCCTGGTAAGCATCGCACATCACCAATATGAATAAAAGCTTGTCTGGCAACATTGCATGTGAAGGGCAGGTTAAGACAACCCTATCCAACATGATCAGAAGAATTCAGAAGGTATGCTGGGCATTTTGGCATGTTTATTTCCATATTGGGCCTGGACATAGGGAAAGGAAAAATTAACATCTGCTTCCTACAGCAACAAAATCAGAATAGTTCATTTGCACAACCAGAGTGGGTGGGTGAGTAGGATGGCTCATTATCTGAGAAGGGCTTAAGCAGCTTAAAGGATAACTGATCCATAGGATTTGGTATTGTGATACCAGATTGGATTCTAAAAGCACAGTTGATATGGTAATACATCATGGCCTTGATAATTCAGAACACCAAATGCATCATCTCCCAGAGCTAAAAACCAGGGACTTTGGGCCTGGAAGGGGGGTGGGACCGGCAACCTCATCAGATACCGTATCCTATCCTCCCTCCCAGGCCTCAAGCCCCGACACGGAGCTGCTCGGTTCTACACTAGCTAAAATGCTAGTAGAAAGCTGAGGAGCCCCATCGCGGAAACTGGGGGGTTACCCAGGGGTAAATGGGCAAATGCCCGCTTGCCCTGAGTAGTCCTCTAGCCACCTCCTTCTCCGGATAGGATTCAGCGTGGGCCACGTGGGCCATACAGGTGGGCCCCTATATCCATGGATTCGCTATCCACGGTTTCAGTTATCCACGGATCGCGGTGAAACACCCCCTCCCCCGGCTTTTACTTTTTTCCCAGTAAGCTTCTTTTCTTCCTTAAACAAACAGGAGAACACCCTATGCCAGCCTGGGGAGGTTCGGATTGGGCTATGAGGCCTTGGAAGGCCAAATGTCACAGGTTTATTTATTTATTTTTAAAAATTATATCCCGCCTTTCCTATGCCGAGGCAAATGCCCAAGGCGGCTTAGAACAGTTAAAATACATAATTTAAAAACAGTACATAGAATAAATTAAAAAACAATAAATTCCACTGGTGGGTAATAATGTGAAGCAGAAAAACAACAAGGCAGAATATACTGAGGCAATGGAGGCAGACAACCACCAAAACGCAAGACGAAACAGAAACGTTTTGAGCCCCCGCCGAAAAGTCATGTGGGAGGGGGTAGTTCTCAGATCCCCTGGCAGGGAGGTCCACAGTTGTGGCGCCACAGCAGAGAAGGCTCGCCCACGTGTTGCCACTCCACTAACTTGTGATAGAGGTGGCACCCGCAGGAGAGCCCCCTCAGATGACCTAAGAGAGTGGGCCGGAATGTATGGGAGAAGGCGGTCCCTCAGATATCCTGGACCCAAACAGTGAAGGGCTTTAAAGGTCATTACCAGCACCTTGAATTGGGCCCGGAAGCGAATGGGCAGCCAGTGCAGCCGCTGAAGCAGCGGTTCAACAGAGTCAAACCGCCTAGCTCCAGCGACCACCCGGGCCGCCGCATTCTGCACTAATTGCAGCTTCCGAACCGTATTCAAGGGCAGCCCCACATAGAGTGCGTTACAGTAATCCAGTCTTGAAGTCACTAAAGCGTGGACCTCCGTGGTCAGGTTCGATCGACTCAAGTATGGCTGCAGCTGACGCACCAGCCAAAGCTGGGCAAACGCACCCCTGGCCACAGCTGCCACCTGGTTTTCCAGGGAGAGCTGTGAATCCAGAAGTACTCCCAAACTGCGCACCCATTCCTGCAGGGGGGTGCAACCCCATTCAGAACGGGCAGATGACTCAGTACCTGCATCGAGGCTTTCCTGACCAGTAGGACCTCTGTCTTTTCTGGATTCAATCTCAGCCTGTTAGCCTTCATCCAGACCCCAACCGCCTCCAGACAGCGCTCCAGGACTTCCACGTCCTCCCCGGAATGAGGTGGCAAGGAGAGATAGAGCTGGGTGTCATCGGCATATTGGTGACACCCAACTCCAAATCCCCGGATGATCTCCCCCAGTGGTTTCATGTAGATGTTAAAGTAGGTCCCTGTCAGCCAAGTAGGAACGGAACCACTGCAAGGCAGTGCCCCCAAGTCCCAACTCGGCCAGCCGACCCAGAAGTATACCATGGTCGATGGTATCAAAAGCCACCTAGAAGTCCAAAAGGACCAGCAAAGATGCACTCCCCCTGTCCAGTCCTCGGCGAAGATCATCCAATAGGGTGACCAAGGCTGTCTCCATCCCAAAGCCCCGCCTGAAGCCAGACTGAAAGGGGTCCAGATACTCCGTTTCATCTAGTATCCCCTGGAGCTGAGACGCCACCACCTGCTCAATCACCTTACCCAAGAAGGGCAGATTGGTTCTGGCCTTCTGCATGGACTTTCCATTGGTGCTGCTCCTGAGACTCTGGGGGATGATCATGAAACTGGAGTGTGGTAATACCATTACAAACAGGGGAAAAAGCATAATTACTTTTGAGGAATTAAAAATATAAAATTCTGCAAAGTTAGAAAAAGAAAAATATTTTTAACAAATATGATTTATACCCTCCTTTCATATATTATTTCCATTTTTCTATGTTGTGTATGGGTATATGTTACGCACTCTAAACAAAGATAAAGTTAAAAATATTTTTTTTCAAACAGTATAAGCACATAAAGTTTAAAAGTATTTATATAGTATCTTTTATAATAATGGTGTGTGTGTGTGTGTGTGTGTGTGTGTGTGTGTGTGTGTGTGTGTGTGTGTGAAGTGGAGATCCAGGTTCAGTGGGTGCTGGGGAGGGGCACGGGTGGGTCAGAAACAGACAGACAACAAGGCTGGTGGGAGAGCGATACAGGGAGAGGGGTCTGCAGAGACCAATAGGGACACAGGAGTCACTTCGCAGATGGAGGCAATGAAGGAATGGGTGCCTCTTATGCAGATGGACCTTGGGCAGAACGGACGCCAGTGACGGGCGGAAACGGACGCCAGTGACGGGCGGACCGAGGGCGGAAACGGACGCCGTTGACGGGCGGACCGAGGGCGGGTGAGAGCCCCGGTTGCCGAAAGGGCTCTTCACGGACGTCGCGGACGTGCGCCATGTCGCCTGTCAGTGTTTGCCTGCCTGAGAGGCCCCCCAACTGCCCACTCCCCTCTGAGCCCTGAGGGTCTGGCAGCCCCTCTGCTGTGGTCTCCCTGGGCTGGCTATGGCAGGCCCTGGCTGGGATTCATGCAGGGGCTTGTGTGCTGGGGACTGTCTCTGTGTGTGGGGGGCAGTGCTTGTGTAACATTGGGGACATGTATTTCCAGGGGCATCTTTATTGTTCTGGAACAGTGGCAGAGATGGCCAGGCGAGGCTGCCTGGGGTAGTCACAGCAGCCACTCGGACCACATCATCATCATCAGCAGCAGCAGCAGCAGCAGGCGTGCCCCATGGACCAGGGGATGCAGGCCCTTCCCCTGTGGAACCACAGCCTGCACCATGGAAAGGGGAGGGACAGCAAGTAGGCAGCCAGGGAGGTGGAGCAGCAGCAGCGCGGGCAGCTGAGGAGGGTTGCAGGGCAGGCTCCAGGACCTCTGGCAGCATCGAGGCAGACAACCATGGGGCAACCAGACTGCAGGCCCAGGGGTGCTCCCAGGAAGGTAGGTGGTAGTGGACGTTCCTGGGGAGGCAAAAAACACGGGGGTGTTCCATGGCAGCTGCTGTGTGGTAGCAATCGCCATTGAAGAAATGCCAGTGTGCCGGTTGCAAAGGCCTGCAGGGAGAGAAATTAAACACAGCTGAGAGGTGTGAGACACATAGCATGGTCTGCGCTCCTTCCCTGGGTGTCAGGAGAACATGATCCTGTAAGGGAAAAGGGTCAAAGAGAGAGAAGACAACAACACAACGTGTGGGTCACAACCATGGCAAACCTACCAATACTGACCTGTGAGTAGACCCTGTGGAGAAAAAGGGGGGGGGAACAGCTGGTGTCTACATAAGGCTAACAGTTCCACACTTGTGGCATTATGTGCTCACATTACTACAGGCAGCAATCAGACACAACATTGGTAAAGAGGCATATCATGGCAGGCATTGCAGGCAGCTATGAGACACAACATTGGTAAAGAGGCATATCATGGCAGGCAATGCAGGCAGCTATGAGACACAACATTGGTAAAGAGGCATATCATGGCAGGCATTGCAGGCAGCTATGAGACAAGACATTGGTAAAGAGGCATATCATGGCAGGCACTGCAGGCAGCTATGAGACACAACATTGGTAAAGAAGCATATCATGGCAGGCATTGCAGGCAGCTATAAGACAAGACATTGGTAAAGAGTCATGTATCCTACCTATATTTCTATATGCAAAGAGGCAGAAGTCAGACCACATGTCAGCACGAACCCTGCTCTTACCTGCACTTACCTGCTGGTGTTGTTGCCTGTGGGGGGGGGAGAGGGGCTGGGAGAAAGACATGGGTTAGCAAACACTTGCATGGAGACAGCTGCCCAGGCACAGCAGTAAACAGTTTGGCCACAGGCGGCACAGCCCTCTGTGCTCTAGAGGGGGGCAGAGAGGAGAAGGGAAGAGAGAAGTGGGGTGTTTGAAATTTTTCAAAGTCCCACTTTGTGGCTGCTGGGGGACAGGACCCCATGCCACGTGCTCAGAGAGAGAGAGAGAGAGAGAGAGAGAGAGAGTGGAGGGCTGGGGCTGGGCTTTTGTGGGAAAGAGGCTGGGTGGGGCTGGGTGCTGATAGGGTAACTATTTGGGTCCGTGTCCAGAGTTAGGCCACAACTGTTCCGTCCTAACTCAGGCACAACTCGGGACCAGGGTGTTAGAACTTTTCAGGAGAGGGCTGGTGTGGGTAAGGTAAAATGGCTCCTATGGGTCTCCTCACATTTGAGTCCACCCTTTTTGTTGACCCAAATTTTGTGCCTGAGTTGTGCTCGAGGGGGCGTGTCAGGGGGTCGCCAGTGTCTGGAACCGGAACAAATTTCGTAACCGCCCCCATCACTCCCCCGACACGCCCCCAACACGCCCACTTTTAGGCCAAACTTAGGACAGAATAGCTCTTATGCCGAACTTAGGACTGAATTGGTCAACTTTCCTTAACCCGTCCTATGTCAGTCACAATTGCAGCACAAATTCGGCCTCTGCGGCACAATTCAGGCACAACTCGAGCCTAAGGCGCTTAGGCTGCAGTTGTGCCTGAATTGTGCTGCTGAGGCCTTAGGCTGGACTGGGCTGTGAATATGCCTCCTTTAACATAGCACTGGGAAGACTGAAGAGAAACCGATCGATCAAAGTTTGGCTTTCCAACTACAGTTTACCATAGACACATCTTCATTTTTGCATTTCTTATGCCTGTGTGATAACATTACAACAGCATTCATTATGCATGTTCGGATGTTAACATTCTCACACTCTTCGATACTGCTCCTGCCTATTTTTCAGTTATGGCACAAGCTTGTGACCCTGGAGGAATGTGGAGATGCCGTATGTTGTCTATGGCATAAATTGTGATCTGTGACTGACAGCGTGCATCTCTATGGCTCTATCATTTTATAAGAATAGGAAGATGCAGGGCTATGGATGATTCTATTTTTCTTTATGGGATTTTATTTGATTTAAAAAGAACTAGTTGTCACTATTTGTGTTATATTAACCTATTACCACATCTGCTCAGGAACACGTCAAAATGAGCCTGTATGTGCACCCAAAACAAAGATGCAAAAGGAGCTTTGACCATTGGTCATGGAGCACTAGGGAGATTTGGTATCTGGGGGAGAGCAGGAGAGAATCCAGGGGGCTTGAATCACAATATACAGTATATTTAGGAATTGTTTTTGATGATCAGAGGGGGAGTCAAAACGAATGTGGCGTGAGAGACTAATAATGAGATGAGAGGCAGAACAATAATACAAATGAAAGGCAGA
This sequence comes from Plestiodon gilberti rubricaudatus, assembly GCA_026170595.1. Lineage (NCBI taxonomy): Eukaryota > Metazoa > Chordata > Lepidosauria > Squamata > Scincidae > Plestiodon > Plestiodon gilberti. The sequence goes on from JANXHW010000004.1 coordinate 32,552,586, forward strand.
TAAGCAAGCAATGATTCACTAACAATCCCACTTAGCACAAGTTGTGTGCAGAGGTGTCGCTATGGTGGGGGTGGTACCATAAGGTTCACACCGTGCTAATTCCCGCTAACTCTCCCGTACGAGGTGGCCCCGTCCCCTCGCCGTCGCAGCCATTCAGTGCGGCGAAGGCAATGGGCAGGACAGTTTTAAAATTCTTAAAAGTGGCGGCGGTGGCTTCAGGGGACAGCAGGAGTCCTAGCCGGCTCAGATGTAGCCGGCCAGGCTCCAGGCAGTGGCGGTGTGAGGATGGCGGCAGCGGCGAGGAGGGTGGTGGCGGTGAAAAGGATGACAAAGAAGGCGGCGAGGACGGTGGCAAGGACGGTGGCAAGGATGATGGCAGCGGTGGCAATGGCGGCAGGACAGGTAAGTGGCAGCAGTGACAAAATGGCCATTTTCATGGCCAAAAATAAATAATTTTTTGGTGCCCACAAAATATTAAATGTATTTATTTATTTATTTAAATTAATTAATTAAAATGGGGGGGGGAGATGCCCCAGTTGGAGACTGGGAAAATATGGCAAGCCTACATAAAGGTAGACAACCGATCCCCAATTCTCCTCCCAGTTCCTGCCACCGGACCCACCTCCTCCTTCCCCCGACACACCCTTTGGTTCCTCCCCCCAAATATCCCATTCCTCCACCTTTCTGCCACAGCCCACTCGCACCACTGACCGGTGCCGAGGGATCTGGAAGGGCTGCTGCCACACTTCCAGAGCTGTTTGCAGTTTCCGGCAGCAGCCTGGTAGCACCCTATAGGCCAGGACCCAGTAAAGTTTTGCAATGCCATAAGTTGGGCTGCCCTGACAGAACACAAAGACATGTAGTGCAGTCTGATGATAATATTGGGCTTTAAGTGTGTTTTCCTGGGGCATGTTCTGCCAGAGGCGTAGCTAGCCTCTGCTGGGGGGGCAGGCGGCTTGGCACCCCCCACTGGCCGTGACACCCCCACGTGACGTCACAAGCCCACCTCCACGGGGTGTGATGTCACAGGCCCCGCCCCTAAAACAAAAAATTAAGGGAAAAAACCCAATCCCCCCTGAAAAATCCACGGGGGTGCACCACCCCAGGCACGGCAGCAGCTGGGGGTGTACCATGGGGGGCCATTCGGGGGGTGCGGAGGTGACTTAACTTTTACCTTTGACTTCGTTCATCGGTACGGCTTCGGCACGGCAGCAGCAACCATGAGGGCTAGCGAGACTAGGTGCCTCTCTAGCATGCACACACGCACCTAGTCTCGCTGGTCGGTCCTCCAGAGTCCTCTCTACGCTCTGGAGGACTGACCAGCGAGACTAGGTGTGTGCGTGCCAGAGAGGCACCTAGTCTCGCTGGCCCTCATGGTTGCTGCTGCCGTGCCGAAGAACGAAGGTAAAAGTTAAGTCACCCCCAATCCGCCCGAATGGCCCCCTGTAATGCACCCCTGGCTGCTGCCGTGCCTGAGGGGTGCACACGAAGGAGCTGCCGCCGCAAGCATGCCTGGGGGTGTATGAAAGCGGCGGCAGCTGGGTTACAAAAGCAAAAAAAGAGAGGAAATTTGGCGCCCCCCTCTGCTTGGTGCCCCCTGCACCCGGGGGGGGGTCCTCGCCCCCCCGTAACGATGCCTCTTTGTTCTGGTCTTATATTGTTTTGTAAAATTGGATCTTAGGTTGAGTCTTTTCTTTACTCCCTGAGGTTTGATCTTCCTGGCCTTTAAAGAGATAATTGGGTTAAAGCCAATAATTGGGTTATGGTTGTTATGGTTATGGTCGTTGGGTTATGGTCATTTCCTTACCTAACAAAAGGGCTTGGGTGATGTCCTTGTCCATTGCAAAGGCAGGACAATTCAATCAATGGTTTGGCAGAGGAGATTTGATTTGCTTTGAGGTCTTTATTCCATTGTGTCACAAATGGCTTTGGCTTTGACTTGTATAGGGTTTCTATCTTAACTCAATTTCTTAAGAGTTGATCAGGCACTCTGGTTGTGTTCTGGAGGTACAGCCACTTTGCGCAAATGAGCATACTGGCTCGTCTTCAGGCTTTTACTCATAATAGCATGAGAAGGGGAGTTTTTGTGGCTTGAGAGAGGGTTGAGTCTAGCTCACAGGCTTCACTTTTGCCTGGCCTTGGCCAAAGTTTGAAACAAGCAACAAGAATCACACCACCACCAAGGGTGCTGGGTTGCCAATTCATAACAAACCCCGGTTCCAACATTGATAAAAGTTAAGATTTCAATGTTCCTGTTCATTTAGTGTCTGCAACATGGAATCTCCTGCATTGCAGCCACTCATTCCCACACCAGTTGAGCTACATGAGATTCCTTGGTCCATGTGGGAGGACCACAGTTGGACTGGGAGGAGCCACAGTCAGACTCCTCCCATATCATGGCCTCCTCCCATAACGTTTGACATTGTTGTCATGGTGGGGTATAAAACAGCCATGCTGCAGTGAATCTTGTGCCATGAATACAACAACACAAGGGAGCCTTTTGAGAGATCGAAAGGCATTCTTAACATCATTTTGAAAGTGCTTTTCATTATTTTTTCATTTTTAATCCTCAAAAGAAGATATGGGCAAAATAATAGAACAGCCACACTGGAAAATGTTCTGTGGCTTTCTTGTCTTTTCTGCCTTACAAGATGTGTGAGGTCCATATGGAATAGGAGGGGTATTTGATTTCTTCCTGGATCTACAGTCTTTACAAAGCTAGACTCAAGTTTATAAATTTGCCCATCTAGTCTGATTAAGTTCATCTAGTTGCTATCTTGCTATATTAATCCCTTGTGTTTTACCATGCAATTCCTACTCCAACTGGCACCATCTATACCACTGTAACGACATGGAAGCTTTTCATAATGCAGAGCTCTGGTGTAGTAACCTATATTTAACATGTCAAGGCTTATTACGTTGATGCTGCAAATTCACTCCATGGTTGCTGTATTATAGAACAGTTGATCTTCAGCTTTTTAAAAATATCAATTGCCTCATACAAAATAAGATCAAGATGCAAAATGGATGTCTGTATGCATGTTTAGCAAGGAAATTATGAAAACAATTCGGATTCATGCTCAGGCCACCTTTGGTTGTGAGTAGCATATGTACACAATATTTTATTGCAATGACCCATAAGTCCGCTATGTTGGACATGCATGTTTTTTAGGCTATGGGGAGGGCAATTCATACAACTACTCTGCCGATAGTGTGCAGGGATTGCACTACATATGCGTTCTGCCAATCTGCTCCTCCAGTTAGCCAATGGCAGACCCAGATACAATCTGAGGCCATGTTGGATATCTCACTGTCAGCGCAATCCTGTGTAACTCTTGCAGCGGTGTAACAGTAGATCCACCGGTGCAAGTGCACTTATGCCAGTGTAACTTTCCGTATTCTGACGGACGCAGGATGGACACCGGTGTTACCCCCCTCGGACGCCACACATGTGCAGTACAGACATGGGATGGACACCAGCGCACCTCCACCAGCTCAGGGGGCATCCGAACGCCCCCAGAATGCCCCCTGTGCCGGCGGAGTTGCAGCAGCATCTGTCATGCATCCAAAATGCACATGTGTGGTGTCTGAGGGGGGTTACACCAGTGTCTGTCCTGCGTCTGTCAGCGTATGGCAAGTTACACTGGCATAAGTGCACTTACACCAGTGGATCTACTGTTACATCGCTGCAAGAGTTACACAGGATTGCGCTGACAATAAGATTGCTGTGGGAAAAATGCAAACAAAACATCATTCTGCCCTCATCTACCATGCATCTATTTCTTCATCCAAGTACGGGACTCCACTGGATAAGCTAGATCTTCCATGCTTCTGAAAGTAAGAGCCCTATTCAGATCCAGGTCCCATGGCAAATTGCTCTATTAAGAGAATGGGTTGTGTGCTTTAGTGCTTCTTTTATTTTACTTATACCTATTTCCTTTTTATAACAGCCCAATCCTATACCAACACCATGCCAGCCCGAGTGGCATATACCATGTTGTACATCCTCAGACACCAGCACAGTGACAACTCCAGCTGCAAGCCACTGGTCCACCAGCAGATGTGCCCTGGACACTGGCACAACAACACACCGGCATACCTTGGACACTGGGGCAACTCCTGCCAGTGGGTAGGCCAATCTCGTGCAAAGCCTCATGGATTGAGTCCATTCAATTGGAATATGCACAATCCCATGAGTCCTTTCAGGATGTTTGTGCACAAAGGATGTGTGTGCATTCCTAATGTAGATATCATTATGTGTGAGGCTATGCAGGACATAGCTACATTGGGGCAGGGACAGAAAGAACAACCCATCTTTCACATGTTTAGCAGGGACGTGGATCAGGTCTCTGACTCCAAGTCTCAAGTCAAGTCCCAAGTCTTTGCCCCCAAGTCCCGAGTTTTTGGTTGCAAGTTGTGAGTCCCTATCTATTTAATGGGGAAAATGGGTTTAAACCTGAATAAAATTTGACTTGTTGTAAAAGGCTCCAAGTCTCAAGTCGAATCTTTTGAGTCTTTTACAATTGCCGAGTCAAGTCCAAGTCAAGTCATTGACATGACTTGAGTCTGACTTGACTCCAAGTCAATAGACCCAACTCTACATCACTGTTTAGTTTACCCTTGGAAGCTATCTCTGAACAAGGATTAACTAAGAACATAAGAAGAGCCCTGCTGGATCAGGCCAAAGGCCCTTCTAGTCCAGCTTCCTGTATCTCACAGTGGCCCCACCAGATGCCTCAGGGAGCACACAAGACAACAAGATACCTGTATCCTGTCACCACTCCCTTGCATCTGGCATGCAGAGATAGCCTGCTCCTAAAAACCCGGATGTTGCTTATACCCACTCTTCTCTTAAACTCAATTTTTTTAAATCCTAGAATACTCAGTTTCCCAATGCTGCATCAAGATGCTCCCAGGCCATCCTTGACCATACTCCCAGCTTGCAGTTCAAATCATGTTTACCTCTTTCCTGAAAAATAGTCCAAATGGGATTGATTGTAGTGATGCAGTTAATTTCAGCTGAGTAACAAAAGTGAGAAGAGACCGAAGCAGACATGTGGCTTATTTCCCAGCTACCCAAACCCAGATGGATATACAGCACTCAACACACATCCTCGAGTCGAGTCGACATGCCAATTTGCCAGTATGAATTGATGTTCTGTCCCAATTTCAGGGATGTTGGGTATGTTAGAAAAGCTTACCCATGTGGGGTTGCACATGATGACTGGCATCATGTTTACTGCTTCAATAGGGGCAACTACCCACACTCTTGGTTTGTTTGTATGCCAGGAATCCATAGCCTACGTGCATGCCATACTAGTCTTCCAATGCGGCATGTGACAATCTAATGTATTTATTTACTTTAAAAGGTTATAGGCTGCCTTTTTGCTCCAATAAAGGAGTCATCATTTAAACGTGATGCCAGCTACATGTAAACACTTTTCCCCATATGTGTAAGTTCAGTTTACATGCCACATCACTTTTAAATTAGGTCTTGCTACTTAATTAAAAATTCACCATGCAAGAAATTATCTTTCCTTTGGTAAATGTTGCTACTTTTTCCTCCATGGCAAGGACAGGTCTTTAGTATTTATTGTACAGTAAGAAGTCCCCAATGTAATCCTCAGCTTTACAAATCCCACTGAGTACAGTTTTAATCAAACCAGAGCTTAGCCTCCCCCCCCCATTCTTTTAAAGTTGTAATTTTTAATTCATTACACAAGACAGTAGAAATAAGAGCAAAACTTAATTAAAGTTGAATGGTACAGGCCTGCTCTGCATTTCCTCATGTACAGGGGATGATGCACTCATCCTGCTAAACGTAACGATCCCTGGGAGCTGAAGGGAGAGTATTTGATGCGATGTAGCACTCTTTGTAGAGCCAGCGGGTGGCGCAGTGGGTTAAACCACTGAACCATGAGCTGTCGATCGAAAGGTCAGCAGTTCGAATCCGTGCGACGGCTCCTGCCAAGCTAGCAGTTCGAAAGCAAGAAATTGCAAGTAGATTAATAGGTACCGCATTAGCGGGACGGTAACAGCGTTCCATGTGCCTCGGTGTTGAGTCATGCCGGCCACATGACCATGGAAACGTCTTCGGACAGCGCTAGCTCTTCGGCTTTGAAACGGAGATGAGCACCGCTCCCTAGAGTTGGACACGACTGGACTTCATTGTCAAGGGATACCTTTACCTTTACCTAGCACTCTTTGTTTGTGTAGATGGGGTCTAACATGGCACCTTCCTGCTTTTTCAGATGTCTTCATCTGGTTCAGGAGAGTCATTCTAAAGGGGCAGATTGAGGCTGCAACTTTTTCATTCTGCCCCTTTGCACCCTGTAAGTGCACATTTAGTTCCCTGACTTAGATATGAAATGGCCAGGCACTCTTTTCTCAGAGAAAATATTCTCTACAGAAAAGCTGGGAATCATACAGTCGATAAGAGAAGTATGGGTGAAAAAAGCAGGAATAGGACTACAATCCTGCACACCTTGTATGGACTACAATCCACACCTAGTTGGATTGTAGTCCAACAAGAGTACAAGTGGACTACAATCCTAAACAACCATTGTTTAAATTCCTTTGGTGTCAATAAGGTGTCCAGTACATGTCTTGGCATGTTTGTGTAGAAGTAAATCCCACTGTTGTGCATGAGAGGTATTCCCTAGTGAGTGCATTGAGGATGGCAGCCTTAAGCAGTTGTAGCTATGTGCAGGACTGCAGCCTTTTTAATTATACAGAGGAAAATATAATTGTGCTATATTTGAAGCACTTTGGCTACAATCCTGGATACACTTATGTGGGACTATAGTCCCACTGAACTTAATGGGACTTTCTTCTGAGTAGACGTGCATAGGATTGCACTGTTTGTCTGTGATCTGTTACCTTTTTTTTTTTTAAGGATTGTCTTTATCAGAGAACAGATTAGTGGCACAGGGTTTAGTTTGATGCTGTGTCATTCAAACCAATACAATTTTTTGGGAGCTAAGGCTCAAATGAAACCTCTCTCAAAATCACTAGCCTATATCATTATATCAACTCTACAGTTGTAGCACAACTTACAGTAACTATAAACAGTAATGTTTTCAACTAATAATATCCTGAATAGGCTTTTTTTTATCTTGTAATAGGTAAGTGCGGATCACCCCATAACCAAAGTGTAATGAAATTGTCAACATTCTCTTCATTTCTTCTTTTCCTGACAAATGGTGTGAACATATCACCTTTTTCTCCTAATGGAAAACCTAACTGGAATATATCAAAATGCTATTAGGTTTTTCATTTTCTACCACAATTTAATGCTGGGGAATGCATACAACCTTCATGCGTGCACTACTGTAAAATATTCCTTGTCCCTGATCAAATGACTGCAATGGAAAAAAAAAATCAAGCAGAATCGTTCACTTATTTTTTTTGTATTGCAATTCCTTTGTTACAGTCTCTTTTGAAGCATATGAAGGGGGATTTCCTTGGCTTCATCAATCGCACCCAGATTTTTGTTAGCTGAAATGTTTTTAAAATGTCACCTAATTTTACTATGCAAAACATGTGTATCTCATTTAACTGTGTCTAATTAAAGGGTTGGGTGGAGTGAAGTGGAACTGGCAGTAAGAACGGGAAATTTAGCCATTAAGAGTATGAACCGTATTTTTAGCACATGGGATGAACTGAAAATGCAATTGTCATAAGTTACAGAAGCTTCTTATTACAATATTAGGTGAAAATAGAAGGATCAAATGCCGTATTCTCAAGAGAAATCTATGTATCCTATTCACTCTTTAATTCATACTGTCTTGGTTCAAACCAATAATGGGATATGCAATAAATCCACACTTGCATGCATAACATGTACATGTCAGTGTAGGGACTAAAAAAATCCCTTTGCCAATAGGCCCTCTTTCTCCTTGCTCTCTGATATGATTGCATAGATATGCATAACCTGAATTTTGTTGCTATTGGAGCAAAGGGTGGATGGGAATGATATGAGCTGGAGAGAGAGTTTAGCATGATTGTAATTCGTTGGCATCTTGTTTGTATCCTGGGTATTTTGGCAAGTCCCTTGATATTATCATATGAGTTGGTCAAAACAAGAATGTCAAATGAAGTGTTGATAGAAAAAAAATTATCACTACAGACAAGATCCTGTTCTCATTGTCAGCCATAGAAACTATGCTACTAATCTTAATGGGAACAGGATTTGGACCATGAATTAAGACAGTGAGAACTGAGAAGGCAAAGAAGATATTTATCTGAGAGCATGTGTCAAAATCTAGTGAAATATGAAAACCAGATGCAGAGTAGCCAACTTTTCAAATGCCATTGCTATCATGGAGAATGGGAGAGCCATTTAATCATTTGATTTTGTCTGTAAACCGCTTTGTGAACTTTTTGTTGAAAAGTGGTATATAAATACTGTAATAATAATAATAATAATAATAATAATGATAATGATAATGATAATGATAAATATAGTTAGGTATCAGTGAACCTGTCCCAAGGTATTACTTTTATTTGCCAAGACAAACAAGACCTTGAGCAAGGGTTCGCAATATTGGCTAGCCTTAGTAGTCTGCCACTGTTTGTGATCACCTCTGAGTCTGCCTGCCCCCCCCCCCCAATCCAATGACAGGATTTTGAGAAGGGGCTGGATTAATGTTTCACTTTGGACCAGAGTTTAGGGATTCTTTGAAGCAGCAAGCATCTTGCTGCTTCTGAGTGTCTCCAAAGTCACTCTGTCCAAAGCAAGACTGCCCGCCCCCTATGAATTCTCAATATAGGTCTGAAAATGCAGGAGAGGAGGGAATCTGTCTCACCAGGCATGCAGTGAGAGATTTCACCCTCACCAAGATCTGCACTGCAAGGAGAACTTGTGGGAGAAAAGAGATTCCTCATTTTGTGCTGGACAGTGGCATCCAGGGGCAGAAGGTTGCGATAAAAAGATTTATGGTTGCCACTAAGCCACCCAGCAACTACATGTCTCAACATCTAGTCTTCAATCAAAATAAAAAATATGACAGACAAAATGGGAGAAACAAAATACTTTTTTCTCTTATCGTTCCCTTTCCCCACTTCCTTCCTCTTCCTTAGTGGTCTCTCCCATTTAGAGTAGACACTCATTAGGGCAGGGGACTTTTGTTTTCCCCTACACTACTCGCGAAAGCAGTGGTTTTCAACCATTTTCATCTCACAGCACACCGAGAAGATGCTAAAATTGTCAAGGCACACCATCAGTTTTTTGACAATTGAGAAGGCAGACCACACTGCTGGCTGGGGGCTCACATCCACCAATGGCCCTATGAATATATGACCCTCGCCCAAACTCCCATGGCACACCTGCAGACCATTCATGGCACACCACTGTGCCATGGCACAGTGGTTGAAAATTGCTGCTCTAAAGCATCACATACATCGATGACACTGTATTAAAAATATGTAACAATAGCAGCAGTGTACAGTGATGCATGAAGTGTGTGCCATGGCATGTTATCTATTCTTATGCGTTTAAAAAAAGGTGGCTTTACAGCCCAATCCGGTGTAACCTACGTCGGCCCGACACCAGAGTAGGGAGTCGCAAAGGTGCCGTAAAGCAAATGTCCCCTTCTCCACGCCAGCACAGCCCGGGAACTGCATAGGCATCTTACACAGGATTGCGCTACAAGTGTGTTAATCATACATATGACACAGCTCTTAGAAAGCAATAGTTATATAGGGTTTTTAAATTGGAAACCAACCTAGCTTTTTGAAAGTACAGTAATTAGCCTTTGTCTGCACTGTTTTCCTAGAATGAACCTGCAGCCAATGACGAAGGCCCTGATTAAGGTTTCACTTTCATGTTCTGTTTTGGAGAATGCACCTCCTCATTAAAGACGTACTCATTTTTTCACATTGCCTTTCTGTGCCTGGCCAGATATTGTGAATGTGAAGAACGTGATCCCCTTCAAGCTTGCTGTTTGAAATGGCAAGCTGGTGTACTCACCTACAATTACATGTATTTCCTAGGAGGCACACTTGTGGCAGGTTGGAATGTCTGTCCATAAGTACATCTAGAAGGAAAGGCCCATTGTGGTTCCAAGCTACAACTGGACACCCACCCACCCCGCCAACAATAGCCTACTTATAAATAGATGTGCAGGCTTGCCATATGCAGCAAGACGTGAATGCAGTTACTCATAAGTCAATTGTTTTATTGGTCCCTTTCTGTCTCTTTTGTTTGTCCATTGCTTCTCTGCTGCTCTATGCATTTGCAAAGTTTGGTAACAAAATTTACAAGGACTTATATTCACAGAACCATGAGAGCAAGGAAGGTCACAGAGGGATCTTCCCCACTGCTTCCTCCCCACAGCAGCTCCCTGTACCCCCTGACGAATGTCTCCTAGGGTTGGGGAACCCACTGAAAGAGAGTGAGATGGAAAAATTTATGAAAATGACACAGAAGCATGTTCTTGGAGCAGAACTCACAGTTATATAAAGTGTCGTTTTTTTAACTCCAAAATTATTCTCTGTTCTGTTTATTTTTAAATATTATTAATATGACCATCAGTGCACATTGTGCTTGCAGCAGTCCACAAGCAAAAAGCAAGACAAATTCCTGCTCTGTGGATCTTGCATTTTAAATTTCAGCAATTGAGAGACAACTAAGTAGGAGGGGAGGGAAAGACCAACGTTGTATTAGTGCAATTGAGCAAATAACCTTGTCATAAAAAAACCTGTTTGAAAGCATATTTTAAATACCAATTTGGAAAGGGTAAAATATTTTGATTAGTGCTGTACAGATGCAAAGGGCTGTCTTTGCTGAAGAATTTAAATATGTCAGCTCGCAGCATCCAGATTTGGTCCACTGAGTAGCTGAAGACAGGTGTTTTACCCTTCTCTCTCATCAGTGCGGTGCAGCTATTGTCTCAGACATCATCAGTCCCTAGGAAAAGTCGAGATCAAATGTAGAGGTCATTAACTAGCACCTTTTGGTCTTGCTATAATAATATCCCAATTGCACACATGGCAATTTACATAGCATTACCCAATATGCTTTGTGCTGCAGTTTGGCTTTTGGAGGTCACTCTAACTTAACGGTCTTAAAATAATGCCTTTTCGAAGCATCAAAGCCATACATTTACATGTGCTGCTGTGCTCCTTCCTGGCAGCTTCTGTGAAACAAAGATATCGAATTGTTCAGGGATTCATGAAAATGTCCCCTTTCTTTAAAAAAAAAAAGCCAACCAACCAACCAACCCCACACACACACACACACACACACAGACACACAACTCAGACATGTCAGTCCAATTAATACCTGGCTATGTTAGGCTTCTGGAACATTCTGGAATATATAAACAAGCTGTAATTTTGAAAATTCTTCCGTAGATAGTGCTTATGTCTTATTTTTAATTACAAATTTGAAATATCTGCCTCATTCATTTTCCACAGCCTCAGCTGCTCATAGTGGATGCTCCATCCACTTGATATCTGTCAGAAATTTGGATTGGATACCCATTACTGAGATTGATAGCCATTATCAAACCTCAAAATACGTGTGTGTTCTTTTTTAAATATTAGCTGTCACACTGTGATAAGTTGTGTTCAGTTGTATGTTGCGTGGCATAATGCATAACCCAGTGGGACTCACTTATGAAAGGGGAGCACATTTTATAATTTAAACTCTCTGACAGAGAACAGAAGTAGAATGGACAAGAAAGGAACAATGGGAAGAAACGAAGGTGGGAGAGGTAGAACGACCAGTTTCAGCTTAACAGTCAACAAAATGCATTTTCCAACACTATTTAGGCTGAATATTCTGTGCTGAAATTGTAGTTGTTGGCCTCACTTCAAGGGAGCAGCCAGGGCTGCATGTACATAGCCCTAACAAAAGATAGAAGTCCTGATGATCAGCTGTTTTGTGGGTAATGGGAAGTAGGAGACTGAATCTAGCTCTCATTCTCATCCTGGCCACCTGCTCAGTGGTATTACTTTCTGCTTTTTAAAAAGAGATGTGCAAGCTCTTCCTTGGTGTTGATTCAGAAATGTACAGCATCCATTTGCACATACGAATGCTCATTCCACTAGTGACAGACACTCAGAAGCCTGGTTGATTGTCTCCCTAGCAATATTAAGGTTCAATCCTATCTCCCACATATGCTACCGGAACAAGTGTTCCTGCGGTGAAAGCAGCTTTATGGCTGTCACAAATGCAACAGCACCAGCGTGCGCAGCCTGGCCGCTGCCACCACAAGTGGTGAGCGGCTGGGTCTGTGCTATGATGGACCAGGGCAGGTAAGACCATGCAGGGGGTGGAAGGGAGGCAGGGAGGGGTGGAATAGGACAGGGTGGGTGGAGAGGGGAGGAGAGGGGATGAGGAGGAGGGTAGATCAGGCCTGGGAAGGGGGCAGATTTGATGATAGCGGTGCCATCCGAATCCTAACCCCCTTCCCAGACCTGATCCCCCTTCATGGGTCAACATGAACTTGTGCCAGTTATAGAGTTGGCATAGGTCCACATTGACACATGGCGGCTGCTGGGGCTTAACCCGGGGCATGAGGATGCCTCAACATGCCAAAACCACGTTGGCGATGTTGCACTGCCGCATAGGGAGCAGAGGCGTTTCTACGGTAGGGGCCCTACTGTAAGTCGCGCCCCGTCCTAGTACCATGTTTACGAACTGGAGTGAGGAGACCCTGCCCCCACGCCGGCGGAGCCATTCCGCACTGCGAAGGTGAACGGGCAGGAGACTCCCTGCTCGTCACCTTCGCAGTGCGGAATGGCTCCGCCAGCGAGGTTCGAGGCCAAGAAGAGGGATAGGATATCAGCCGTACTTCTGCTGCTGGTGATACCATCCCTTCCCAGTCTCAATCCGCCCCCTCCCTGTGTCCTCCCCATTCTACCCTCTCCCCTCCCAATTCTGCCCACCACCACCACCCTGCAACTATTGGACTTACCTTCCTGGATTTAGCGGCGGTCCTCCTGCTCTGTCGCTGATTGTGGCAGCACTCCTAAAATGGTTGCCGGAATCCATTTTACGACAGCAGAACTGTTCCGTTGTTGTAAACCCCTCTGCACACTGTCCCAATCCTGGAAAGGATTGGGCTGAAAATTAACAACTTTATAGCACAATCCTATGCATGTTTGTTCAAAGCAAGTATCACAGAGATCAATAGAGTTTACTCCCAGGTAATATAAAAGGGCAAGTAAGTCCAGTCGTGTCTGACTCTAGGGTGTGGTGCTCATCTCCATTTCAAAGCCGAAGAGCCAGCGTTGTCCAAAGACACCTCCGTGGTCATGTGGCCGGCATGACTCTCCTTGCCGCAGCGTGTAGCGTGCGGCTGGAACACGGAGCGCTGTTTACCTTCCCGCAAGCGGTACCTATTTATCTACTCGCATTAACATGCTTTGGAACTGCTAGGTTGGCAGGAGCTGGTCAAGCAACGAGAGCTTACCCCATCGCGGATTCGAACTGCCGACCTTTCGATCGACAGCTCATGGTTCAGCGGTTTAATATATTTTATTTATTTATTTATTTTTCACATTTTTATACCGCCCTTCCTCCAAGGAGCTCAGAGTGGTGTACATATTTTCTTCCCTCCTTTTTGTCCTCACAACAACCCTGTGAGGTAGGTGGGGCTGAGAGATAGTGACTGGCCTAAGGTCACCCAGGAAGCTTCGTGGCTGCTTTGGCTGGACTATGTTAACACTGATGTGCAAAAATATGTGCCAGAGGATTGGAGGATAGCTAATGTTACGCCAATCTTTAAAAAAGGATAGAGAGGGGACCCGGGAAACTACTGGTCGGTCAAGCCTAACATCTGTTCAAGGGAAGATGGTGGAAAGCCTCATCAAGGATAAAATCGTAAAACATATAGAAGAACAAGCTTTGCTGAGGGAGACTTAGCATGGCTTCTGTAAGGGGAAGTCTTGCCTCACAAATCTTTTAGAATTGTTTGAAAAGGTCAACAGGCATGTGGATGTGGGAGAACCCATGGATATTATATATCTGGATTTTCAGAAGGCGTTCGACACAGTCCCTCATGAAAGGCTCCTGAAAAAACTCCACAGTCAGGGAATAAGAGGGCAGGTCCTCTTGTGGATTAGGAACTGGTTGAAGACCAGGAAACAGCGAGTGGGAGTCAATGGGCAATTTTCACAATGGCGAGAGGTGAAAAGCGGTGTGCCCCAAGGATCGGTCTTGGGACCGGTGCTTTTCAACTTGTTCATAAATGACCTGGAGTTGGGGATAGGCAGTGAGGTGACCAAGTTTGCGGATGACACTAAACTTTTCTGAGTGGTGAAGATCAGCAGGGATTGTGAAGAGCTCCAGAAGGATCACTCCAAACTGGAAGAATGGGCAGCAAAATGGCAGATGAGCTTCAATGTAAGTAAGTGTAAAGTGATGCATATTGGGGCAAGAAATCAAAACTTCACATACACGCTAATGGGTTCTGAGCTGTCTGTGACAGATCAGGAGAGAGATCTTGGGGTATTGGTGGACAAGTCGATGAAAGTGTCGACCCAGTGTGCGGCGGCTGTGAAGAAGGCCAATTCTATGCTTGGGATCATTAAGAATAAAGGGATCATTAAGGGATTGAGAATAAAATGGCCAATATTATTATGCCGTTGTACAAGTCGATGGTAAGGCCGCATCTGGAGTATTGCGTCCAGTTCTGGTCGCAGCATTTCAAAAAGGATATAGTGCAGAGGAGAGCAACCAAAATGATTAGAGGGCTGTTATGAGGAAAGGCTACAGTGTTTGGGACTCTTCAGTCTAGAAAAAAGGCAGCTAAGGGGGGACATGATTGAGACGCATAAAATTATGCATGGGATGGAGAGAGTGGATAGAGAGAAGTTATTTTCCCTCTCACACAACACTAGAACTAGGGGACATCCACTCAAATTGAGTGGAGGGAGTATTAAAACAGACAAAAGAAAATATGTCTTTACCCAGCATGTAATTCATCTGTGGAACTCCGTGCCACAGGATGTGGTGATGGCACCTGGCCTGGATGCCTTTAAAAAGGGTTTGGACAGATTTATGGAGGAAAAGCCCATCACAGCTTACAAGCCATGATGGGGAAAAGCAACCTCCTGGTTGTAGGAGTAGGTTTTCTCTGTGCCAGGTGCAAGGGAGTGGCGACTGGACACAGGTATCTTGTTGTCTTGTGTGCTCCCTGAGGCATCTGGTGGGGCCACTGTATGATACAGGAAGCTGGACTAGATGGGCCTGTGGCCTGATCCAGCAGGGTTCTTCTTATGTTCTTAAAATAATTCAAGATAGCTTCGCTGTGGTCTGTCCAGTGTGCAATCCAGCAAAAGTTTGTTGCGACTCCTATTCTATTGTTTTCAATGTGACTTAGTGGTGACTAACTTCTGCTTGATTGTGCCCCAGTGGGGATACAGCCTTTTCCCTCCACTTGAAACTAGTCTTAAGAGAATGGCCCAAAGACTGGCCTCAAGGCACACGACTGCTGAACTTAAGCAGCTCTGGCCCTGTAAGCTGCCTGGAGGGAAGACCACCTAGGAGCCATATGTAAGCTCCTCTGAGCTCTTTGGAAGAACAACACATATAAGTGTATTAAGTCAATAAATGAAGACATTGGTGGCACGCCACATTCTAAGGGGAAACAATTGTGTTGTTGTGCAATCCTCATTCATTCCAATGGGTCTTGCTGAAAGTATTCCCAAATAAAGTGTGTTTTGTCACTGCATTTCTATCTAGACATTTGCACATGCATACATTATCATTGGGACTAGTGCAGACTTTAACAAGACAATCAGGATTTAAATGTATCTAATAAAGAATCTCCAGAAGAGATGTTTTGCCTGTTCCTTAGGACTTCAGAAGAACACAATTGTCTGCAAGTTCCTCTGAGGAATCTTCTCTAAAATACAAATGCGTAGCAATCCTGTTTATTTATTTAGCCATTAATTCATCGATTCCCATTGCTTTTTAAGAAGCACCAGTAAAGAGATGACTTTTGGAAAAGAAAAATCTGGTGGTGATTTAATTAAGTGACTAAATTTTTTGAAAACAAAATTAAGCAGAGGGGAATCAATTGCATCTTTCAACAACTCTAAAAAAGAGCAGAGTGTTAAAACAAACCTCCTGGTTTTATTTTCGAAAGTGTGTATGGGGCGGGGTAGGGGAAGGAATTCAGGAGCCAAATGTAATCTCTCCTAGTATTATTAATAGTGTTCCGCTTGCTTCATATGCTCTAAATCAGGCACCATTGTCATGAGCACTGTATTTGCAAGCACAATCAGAGCTACTGAAGGCTTTGGGAAAAGCACAGAAGTGCCTTTGGAGTAACTGCAAGCAGTCTTGGGGGAACAAAACGCTTAACTTAGACTGTGCCCAGATATTAGGAGGAAAGCCCAACAATTTGTTTTATTATACTTTGATGCTTGTCTACTGCTTGACATAAGAACATAAGAACATAAGAACATAAGAAGAGCCCTGCTGGATCAGGCCAAAAGCCCATCTAGTCCAGCTTCCTGTGTCACACTGTGGCCCCACCAGATGCCTCAGGGAGCACACGAGACAACAAGATACCTGTGTCCAGTCGCCACTCCCTTGCACCTGGCACAGAGAAAACCCACTTCTAAAAAAAAAAAAAAAAAAAAAAAAAACAGGAGGTTGCTTATGGCTTGTAACCTGTGATGGTCTTTTCCTCCATGAATTTGTCCAAACCCCTTTTAAAGGCATCTAGGCCAGGTGCCATCACCACATCCTGTGGCAAGGAGTTCCACAGATGAATCACACGCTGGGTAAAGAAATATTTTCTTTTGTCTGTTCTAACTCTCCCTCCACTCAATTTTAGTGCGTGTCCCCTGGTTCTGGTGTTGTGCGAGAGGGAGAAGAATTTCCCTCTATCCACTCTCTCCATCCCATGCATAATTTTATAAGTCTCAATCATGTCCCCCCTCAGGCGCCTTTTTTCTAGGCTGAAAAGCCCCAGACGCTGTAGCCTTTCCTCGTAAGGGAGGTGCTCCAGCCCACAAATCATTCTGGTCGCTCTTTTCTGCACCTTTTCCAATTCAACTATATCCTTTTTGAGGTATGGTGACCAGAACTGGACACAATACTCCAGATGTGGCCTTACCATCGATTTGTACAAAGGCATAATGATATTGGCCGTTTTATTCTCAATCCCCTTTTTAACGATCCCGAGCATGGAATTGGCCTTCTTCACAGCCGCCGCACACTGGGTCGACACTTTCATCGACCTGTCCACCAGCACCCCAAGATCTCTCTCTTCATCCGTCACAGACAACTCAGAACCCATTAGCGTATATGTGAAATTTTGTTTTCTTGCCCCAATGTGCATCACTTTGCACTTACTTACATTGAAGCGCATCTGCCATTTTGCTGCCCATTCTCCCAGTTTGGAGAGATCCTTCTGGAGCTCTTCACAATCCCTGCTGGTCTTTACCACCCGGAAAAGTTTAGTGTCATCCGCAAACTTGGCCACCTCACTGCCTATCCCCAACTCCAGGTCATTTATGAATAAGTTGAAAAGCACCGGTCCCAAGACCGATCCTTGGGGCACACCGCTTTTCACCTCTCGCCATTGTGAAAATTGCCCATTGACTCCCACTCGCTGTTTCCTGGTCTTCAACCAGTTCCTAATCCACAAGAGGACCTGCCCTCTTATTCCCTGACTGTGGAGTTTTCGCAGGAGCCTTTCATGAGGGACCGTGTCAAACGCCTTCTGAAAATCCAGATATATTATATCCACTGGTTCGCTCGCATCCACATGCCTGTTGACCTTTTCAAAAAATTCTAACAGGTTTGTGAGGCAAGACTTCCCCTTGCAGAAGCCATGCTGACTCTCCCTCAGCAGAGCTTGTTCTTCTATGTATTTTAAGATTTTATCCTTAATGAGACTTTCCACCATCTTCCCTGGAACAGATGTTAGGCTGACCGGCCTGTAGTTTCCCGGGTCCCCCCTCCTTCCTTTTTTAAAGATTGGCGTGACATTAGCTATCCTCCAATCCTCTGGCACAGTGGCCGTTTTAAGGGACAAGTTGCATATTTGGGTCAAGAGGTCAGCAACTTCATTCTTGAGTTCCTTCAGATCTCTTGGGTGGATGCCATCCGGGCCTGGTGATTTATTGATCTTTATTTTGTCAATTAAGTCTGAGACGTCTTCTCTTTTAACCTCTATTTGACTTAATTCTTTAGTCAGGGGAGACCGTTCCGGCAGCGGTATTTGCCCGAGGTCTTCTGCCGTGAAGACAGATGCAAAGAACTCATTTAATTTCTCTGCAGTCTCCAAGTCCCCTTTTATCACCCCTTTCTCTCCCTCACCATCCAGCGGACCCACCTTTTCCCTGGCAGGTTTCCTGCTTCTAACATATTTGAAGAAGCTTTTATTATTCCCTTTTATGTTGCCTGCCATACGTTCCTCAAAGTCTTGCTTGGCCTCCCGTATCATCTTTTTACATTTCTTTTGCCATAGTTTGTGCTCCTGTTTATTTTCCTCATTAGGGCAAGACTTCCATTTACGGAAGGAAGCTTCCTTGCCTTTTATAGCCTCCTTAACTGTGCTTGTTAGCCATGCCGGCATCCTCCTGGACTTGGTCGAGCCCTTCCTCCTTTGTGGGATACACTCCCGCTGGGCCTCTATGACTGTTGTTTTAAACAGCCTCCATGCACTCTGGAGCGATTGGACTCTTTTTACCTTCCCTTTCAGCTTTTTTTTAACTAGTCTTCTCATTTTGGGGAAGTCAGCCCTTCGGAAGTCAAGGGTTTTCGTGTCCGATTTGCTCAGCACTCTCCCTCCGACATGCATGGCGAAACAGATCGCAGCATGGTCACTGTTCCCCAACGGTTCGGTAACATTTACCTCCCTGACCAGATCTTGAGTGCCACACAATATCAAGTCCAGAGTCACCTGTCCTCTAGTCGGTTCCGTGACAAGCTGCTCTAAGGCACAGTCATTTAACATATCCAGAAATCCAGTCTCTCTTTCATGACCTGAGCATGAATTGACCCAGTCGATGTGAGGATAATTGAAATCCCCCATGACTACAACCCTGTCTCTCGTTGACACCTCCCTGATTTGCTTCCTTATTTCAAGATCCCCTTCAGGTTTTTGATCTGGAGGACGGTAGCATGCCCCTACTATTACATCACTCTTTGAGCCTGGTAATCTAACCCACAGTGATTCTACGGAGGAGTCAGAGCCCCCCTCCAGCTCTACTCTGGTGGATTCTACCCCCTCTTTGACATAGATGGCCACCCCACCTCCAACACGCCCCTCTCTGTCCCTCCTATAGAGTTTATATCCTGGAATTGCAGTATCCCACTGGTTCTCCGCATTCCACCAGGTTTCTTTTATACCTACTATGTCAATGTTTTCCCTAGCCACCAAACATTCCAGTTCTCCCATCTTTGCCCGAAGACTTCGGGCATTTGCATAAAAGCACTTATATACCTGGTCCCCCAAGAAGGGCTGCATGTTTGCCCCTTTATTCCTGCAGCCTTCTGTCTTGCTAGACAGAAGCCTTCTGTCTTGCTTATGTCCCATCACGCTATCACTCCCAATTCTTACTCTGTTATTACTTGACTGTTCCCCATCCTCTGCACCCTCATTCCCGAGGGATGAGGAGTCCCAAACCGGATGCCCCTCGGCTCCTTGACCCAGCTTCCATTTTAACAGGCACTGTCAACCGATTCACAATCATATCGATTTTTGTCTATCCTCTTCAGCCTGGCTCATTTACACGGAGTCCAGATTCCGATGGGCTCTCCTACTACTGTTGGATCTCATTCTTTCGGGTTCTTCTGCCCCACCTCCTACGTCACTTCTGGCTTTTCTGCCTGAAAATTTGTTTTAGGAAAAAGTGCTCAGAGGATTAATTAATTATTGCTGACGTATATATCTGTCAAGACAATTAAGCCAAATAAGGCTCCTTGAAGAAAAATAGCAAGAAGTAATGCAAGAACTTGGAAACAATGGAAATAGTGTCATTAGCTCCATAAAATTCCTCAAGCTTGTCAGGATCATTCAGCATGAACAATGTGGGACACTAATATAAAAGCATTGTCTAACTAGGAAGAAATTTCTGTCTGGAGTTTGCTAGGATGTTTTGTTAATTAATCTCCTCAAGGTCGGCTGCCTTGTTGAATAAAAATGCATTTACCATGCTGTGTAGATGCTTTACACCATACTGGGGGAAGTAAGACTTAAGTTGCATTTGTCTACTTTGCCGCAAGATTGTTGTGGCAAAAGGACAATGAACGAGGCTGAGCAATTATTCAGTTAGCTTCCTGCTTTCAAATATTTTATTTTTCCTTAGGTCAAATGAGTCTTTAATTGACGTGCTTCAATACGAATAAGCAAGAATTATCTAAGTCTAGCATTTGACCCAGTGTTGGTCATTTTCCCTTTTATGCAAAACTTCTCATTTTAGCCACAATCTACAGCCTAGCGAGGCCTAGCAAATAAAAGAAAGGGCATAAAAAACTGCCATATAGATGTACCCTTGGTCCATCTAGTTCAGTCTCATCAAAATAGTAACAGCTCTCCAAAGGTTCAGACTTGGTTCATTCCCAGCTTTTCTTGGAGACACCAGGGCTTGAAACTGAGACCTGCATCCAGTGCAGATGATCTGACAGTGAGCTAAGAATACACCTAGTGTGTGTATGAGCTTTAACCAGTGGCATTGTCTACACTGGTTGCTCTCCCCAAGCTTTCAGCAGGGTCCTTTCCCTTTCCCAACCTGGGACCTCTAGCAAAGGATGTGCTTTACTAGTGTGCGACAGCCCCTCTCCTATTTCTAGAGCAATTCCAAACCTGTGCTCCTCTTCTTAAGCGCAATAGAAGGGGGCGATACTCTAGCCCCCTCATCCTAAGATTGGTGACCGAGTGAGGGGAGCTTACCTGGCCAGCCTCCCTCCCTCAGAACCACTCTGCGTGTTCCTCTTATAGGTGAGTAGTTAATATCCTCCCACCCTCTCTTTAGACTGTCTGGGCTTTGCTGGTCACCTGTTTGGAGGGCGGGTAGGAATTTTTCTGTCCACCTGATTGGCCATGGTGGGCAGTTTTGTCGCCTACCTCTGACTGTTGTTGGGCTTAGTTTTTTTTCTTTCTTATCTTTTAACCTGGTCACTTTGTTTTGCAGGTTAGTGCAGGCACGAAGACTTGACATTGCGCTATCAGTGTGAACTCTGGGGCAGCAAAGGCCGGGTGTTCCCGGTCTCTTGCCTCTCAGTTGCCCACTGGCACAGGGGGTGGGGGTGGGGGGGTTGGGACTTTCCCTGGCCTGGACCACATGACCTGCCTCAGATGCTCTCCGGCTTGGGGCGGGCCTGAATGGTCCAGTTGCCTCGGCCCCCGAATGAGGTTGACAGTAAAAAGCCCACCTTCCTTTTGAAGGAGCCATGGCTTGGAGTCAGGGTTGTAATGTCCACAGTCCACCTATGGTTGGGTTTATGCCTGGCGCCTCTTCAGCATGCTGCTGTTGCGCTATTATCTGTCTTAGTTTAAATCCTACTAGTCTCCTGTCTTCCTCTTCCTGTACTTTGTTTCAATAAAAGTGGCCCTTTACACCCATATTCCTGACTCGCGTGTTTATTGAAGAGTGCACAGGCAATAGTTCTGTACTATATACCATTTAAGACATAAGAGAGTAAAAATAAGCAAACAAAAACAGGCATGAATGCCTGTAGGAAGAAGAAAGTATATTGTGGAGTTTTGTTACTACAGGAAGAGGGGGAAGCCCTACAAAGAATGCTTCCTTTTGAAATACCAACTGGCCAGTCATATTCCTAGATCTACAGACAAAGAGAGCTCTCTCATGAGTCTCCTTAAACTGTTGAAGCCAAGCTACATACTACTTTAAATGCACCACTCACCTGATGTGCTCGTTTTTTGTTTGGTAAATAGCACCTAAAGGGCAGACGATCATGATGGGGACACTGCATGGGGGGGGGGAGAGTCTGTTACCATGGTGACAATGAAAATGTCCCCTGCAACTGCTACTTGCTCCACTCTTGGGCCAGAGCAGCCTCCCACGTACCTGCGGAACTATGGACACACGCTGGAGCAGGTAAGCCCATGCAGGGGGTTAGAGGGAAGCGGGGAGGAGGTTGAATGGGGTGGGGGAGGACAGAACGGGAGAGGGGTGGGAAGAATGGGGCAGTGAAAGGTCGAGGAGGAGGGTGGATCAAGCCCAGGAGGGGGTGGGGTTGGAGGCGGAGGTGCACGCAGCACGCCAAATCCCAAACCCCTTTCCGGGTCTGATCCACCTGCATGGAGCAAAGCAGACTTGCGCCAGCAATGGGCAACCCAATCCTATGCCAGCGTCTGCTGGTGTAACTAGGCCCTGAACCATTGCAAACATGGCATAAAGCACATTGTGCCGGTGTGGAGGTCAGTCCTGCCGGTGTGGAGGCCAGTGACGGCAAGACTCCGCCTGTGCAGGAGCAGCGCCTGCCGGAGGCAGGTGAGCTTTAGCTGGTGCACCTCTGGGTAGCCCCATAGCGGCTGCTGGGGCTTGAGGGAATGAACATCCCTTGACCTCAAGGAGGCTTCCAGAAGCCTCAAACCCCACTCTGGGTACAGCTGAGCCTGCCCTGGCTCCGCTGCATCCCAGAGCGGGGCTTTAGATAGGATTGGGCTGTGAGATGGCACAGGTCCGAGTTTCCCCATAGCAGCTACTGGGGCTTACCCTGGGGCAAGGGGGAAAATGTCCCCTTACCCTGAGGAGACCTCCAGCAGCCAAAGTCTCCATGTGGAGATTTAAGTAGGATTGGACTGAAAGTGCCATCTTACAGAGAACAAAAAGTATTTTGCTCCTCTTATCATACCATGGAGAGAAGAACAGAATTTGCACTGCAAAAGCGACTGGAAGAAAAGGCCCTGTGGTTTTGAGATGAGGATATTATATGGAGATGCATAGTGGAAAGCCATTTTGTCAAGCGTCATGCCGTGGGGCCAGAGTATGCTTGTTTATGTAAAAAAAAAAACCTAGGAAGAAGTGGATTTCAAATTATCAGTACTTGGCTATTTTGTCAGGGGCAGACTAATAATCCTTGGGCCCCCTAGGTCCTGATCCACCAATAGAAAATGCTTGCATTTTAAGTACCACATGGTTATTATATAGCTATATAGTCCATATTGTTGACGGCATGGATTGCACTACTACTCTTAAGACAATCCTTTTAATTATCCAAGAAAAAAAGTATTTGATAATTCACACTGCCTAGATGTTGCTTTGAAATCGAATGTAACACACAAGGGGATTTGGATCTGCTCTCTGCAGATGACTCGTGTTGAGCAAGAATCCCTGGGCCTGGTCTCTGTGGGCCCTGTTGTTAACCAATCCCTCATGTTTATTCCCTGTGGATAGATGCCCAGCTCCAGAAATCAAGCTCCTGAATATAAAGCAGAAAGCAATAAATATTTCCCCATCCCTGCTGTGTTGCAAATTCCTTAAAGAGATTGTATTCATTTGTACAAATGCTAAAAGTGAGACGCTCCAGGCAGATGTTACCTGTGTAATTAAGAACACTAAAGAGCATTCTTAGAAAGAACAATGAAGGCTGCAACATACCATCCGAGCCACCATCTTTTTATTTTATTACATTAGTTCCTAGTATTTAGAAAGCCTGAATGTGAATGGATTTTAAGTCAGCTCATACCTACGGAAACTTTGCTCTAGATATGCATGAATACAGTTGCTAAATGAAATGTCAGGGAGAGCTTCACCTTCCATAGAAAACAATCCATTTCAAATATTCAGAATAAAATTGTTGGCCAATTGCTTTTATTATGAGATTTAAGGAGCTCGTATACTGCTATTGCCTTCCCCTGTGGCCACTGGAAAGGACAGACCCCTTCCACTCCTTGCTGAAATGCTTCTGGAAAACTGTGTGCAAAGAGAATGCATTTCTCTCCCAGTCCACAAGCTGCACCTAGCTTGTGGATAGAGATAACAGCTTCGGTCCCTGTTGCTTCCAGTTTGCATTTTCTTGAGATGACTTAATTCATCACAAACAGAGAAAGCAATAAAAAAAATGGGAGAAGCAAGTTCTGCAGCATGAACATAAAATGCCTCTTTTATATATTCAAATTCATATCCAGTTGTAGGAAATATTCATGACTAATATTAAACTAAGCCCAGAATTAGGTGAAATGCAACAGACATATATTGAAGTGAGCATTTTATTATGTGCCATGTCAGTCAGATTAAAGAAAAGAGTGCATGACATCGACAGGATATTGCATGTATATCAAGCAATCTATTTATATATGACAGGGTGGGTTTGATTTCTGGAAGGAGTGACAACCCAATGAAATCATTGCTCGCCTTCAAAATTACGCTAGGATGAAATGGGTACACTTTAGAATGCATTTTTTTCCCTAAAATTACAATTAGAAAAATGGGGATAAATATGTTGGGGAATCAATAGTGACATACAGAATCAGGAAGGAAGAACTAATCTGTAAAGACGCAGAGAGGTTACTGGGTGTCTTCAGCACCCAAGCTCGAGTGGGGAAAAAAAAATAAAGGAATGACCAAAAGTGTATCTGAGGAATATTCCAGGAAAGAAAATCTCTTTGTCACCAACAGGATGCTTTGGTAATAGGAAGTCGCCCAGTTCTTCACAGCATGCCCACAATCTTCATTGCACGAAAGTGAAGCCAGACCATTAGTGACAATGGCTAATCAAAAAATGAGTCTGATTTGGGGCACAAAGTGCCATCGTCTCACTAGCCTAGCTGCCATCTCATGTTCCTTTAGCCATTGCTTTGCTACATCCAATTTCTACTCTTTTAGTTTCTTTCTTGGTGTAGCACTGAGTAAACAACTGAGGAAACAGAAGCTCGACTGCTGCTAACCCTGAGCAATTACAGCACCATTCCCCCCCTCCCGTTCCTTTTTTTTTTCTTTCTTTCAAAGTGGCCTTTTGCTGGGTGAAAATGAAATAAAAAAAGAGAGACAAGAACTAAAGCTGAACCCACTAACTTCATTACCTGCAAAGATAAAGTGCAGTGAATCAGAAATGCTTTGAGTTCACAATCATTACACTTGGATGCCGATACACAGCACTGGGCTAAGGGAAAAGAACAATCAGTGGTCAATTGACTTTATTTCCTTTTCTAGAATGATAATTTGTATAACTCATCTATGTTTCCAAGATTATCTGAGCAGAGCACACAGGGCCCATCTGACAAGCAGTCCATAAAATATGTTAAATGAGAAATGCAGAGATTCCATGCGGGTTGTGTTCAAGCTGCATTCTCCAAGTGGTAATAAGAATGACTGTAGTCAAATATCTCTCCCCCCCCCTTTGCTATTATTTCCAAGTACACCGTCGCAGTTTCCAGGCAGTACATTTGGGGGAGCTACAGGACAGATGCAATCAGAGCCAGCTTTCTACATCAGTAATTTCCAACTGTATTTTCTCATAACCTTTCCTTCTTTGTTCAAACGGGGACTTCCATTTTAAATTGTAATCTATGACTTTTGAAACGGATGTTAAAGCCTCTTGCTGGCAAATTCTTCTGGTTGATTTTCTTCTGCTGCTGCTTCCTCTTCTCTCGCTGTTTTTTTCCCCAAAAGCCATCACAGTAGCATTACGTGGAGATGAAGATGCCAAGATTTTTAAGGTGACAAACCCCCAGTTTTGGTGGGGGTGCTGAGAAGATTAGGTTTTTAAAGAAATGCTCCAGTAATGTTGGAATTCAAAACATTAGCTGCTTAGAAACAGGGATTAGATGTTTTTTTTTACACTATATTGTTTGCAGCTAGTCAGGGTACTTGTGACTTTCAAAATTCACTCTCCTTTAAGCTTGATTACTTGTGGCTTCATAATGCATTTGCTAAGATCACCTTAATCCTTCAGTGGCATTATACAGTATAACAATGAGCAACGACCCAGATACAGGAGTTGCTGTATCATAAGATCAAAAGCCAACTTGATGCAAAGAAGCAAAATTATCAGCAAGTGTCATGCATGCTTAAATAATAGTAACAGCAATTATTTATCAGAATAACATTCTGCTCTCTAATTTACTAACAGCTGGCAAACCCTGGAATTATGTCATTTCCTTTGAAACATGAGCCTCTACTTTTAGAGACAGGCCTTCATGGGATCAGACCTCTTAATAAGGTTTCCATTTCTACTAATGTAGATTATGCCTTCCCCAATTTTAGGAAGTCCTAGAGAAATCAGGGGAGGTGTTCAATCATGTTACGTATAGGAAGCTGCTTTGTATAACGAGTCAAGCCATTGATTCACCATCCTAGATCAACGTTGTCTACACTGAATGGCAACAGTTCTCCAAGATTTCAGTGGGACTTAGTCATCACTAGTTTTCTGTGGATACCACCCATTTTTATTTTTATTTTGCTGTTGCTTTCCATCAACTATTCCTTCCTACCTCCTCCTGCATAAACATGTCCCAAATTTAAGCTCGTTCTCTGACTCCAGGTTTCCCTGTCTTTTTAGGCTGGTTATTTTCAGCCTAGAGATACCAGGAGGGTTGGCCCAAGACCTCCTCATGCTGAGGTGGCATGGAAAATGCTGTCCCCCTGACCCGACGATGTGCCAGCCTCTGCCCTTCCCATTCTCCAATGTTTTTGCTCATTACTCCCTCTTCTCCACATTTCCTCATCCTCTTTGTCTCCCTCTTCCTTTTCCAATCCATGGAGTGGAAGGAGAAGGAGGAGCAGTGGAGGCAAGGAGATGGACAGAGATGGATGCCGCCACCAATCTGCTACCTGAGGCAACAGCTTCAGTTGGCCTCATGGAAGACCTGGCCCTGGATACCAGGGAATGAATCTGAAAGGTTCTGCATATGAAGCATATATTGTAACACTGAACTACGACCCATCCATAGTAATAATGTTAAGTTGTAGAATTACATATTTACAAAACCAAAACAAAACACGAGAAACTGAGCAAGTGCCCACTTGGACTAGATATGTAGCATTGCTTGGACAACTATTCCACAGACACTAAACTCATGGACACTAAAAGTGCCTCTTGCTAACTGGACAAGATGCACTTTTTCAATTGGTGCTCCTCTTATATTTAGCAGGGGGAAAGTAACTGCCCCCCTTTCACCCCAGCACAGTGTCTTTCTGTTGCTGGTGGTGTTCTGCATCTATTTTAGATTGTGAGCCCTTTTGGAACAGGGAGCCATTTAATCATTTGATTTTGTTTGTTTGTGAACTTTTTGTTGAAAAGCGGTATATAAATACTGTTGTTGTTGTTGTTGTTGTTGTTGTTGTTGTTGTTGTTGTTGTTGTTGATGATGATGATGATGATGATGATGATGGGTGGATGGAGGAGCAATATTGTTACCCCTGACCTTGGTACATTCAGCTGAACTTCTGAATTTCTATAGACCCATGAGCTCTCTCTGAGTGATTGGGGATTCTGTTTTTTGTAGGGTTCCATATAGTCTATGCACATTCCAGTTGTTGGTATGGAAGCTCTGTTCTGAGGTTTGATGAGACCAGTGGGCATGATCTCATTTCTCCTCCATGCAGAGAACAGGATTTTATCAAGTCTGCTGTATGTCGATAGCTTTATATTGATATCAGTGGACTGATACTGTAAAAGTTATTTGTCTTTCTTTTTAAAACCAGACACATTTTTTTGAGATTTTGTATTCTTTTTAAGAAAACCTTTTTTCACTAAGTAGTAAGGAGCCCAGAAAGGTTTTTCCGATAGCATTATCTGTTTGAACAAAGGTTTAACTTCTGACTTGTTACTACAATTGGCCTTCCGTAACCGTGGGGGTTCCGTTCTCGGAACCCCCACGGACACTGAAATCTGCGGATACGGGGGTACAACCAGAAAACACTGTAAAAAGAAAAAGAATGCATTGCAATGCATTCTGGAGCTATTTGGGGAGAGGGAGGGGGAGTCGCGCGACCCGGAAGAGGCTTCTGGAGTGCAATTTCAGACTGTTTAAGCAAGAACACGCAGTGGTTTGCTTCTCTAAAAGGTAAAAAAAACTCACTTTTTTTTTTACTTTTTTCTTTTTTAAAGTGTTTTTAAAGTGGACCCCCAAAGATCCAGGATCCATGGTGAGACAAATTTGCGGGTCCCAAATCCACACTGAAAGAAAGGGTCCACACTGTATTTACAAATGAACAATTTGAAAAAGAATGGGAAGGAAGAACAGCAGCCAGCACAAGCAATATTGAAAGCTCAACAGTTCAACCAACTTATCCATGTAAACTGGTCAATAGTATAACCCATGTTTTGCATGGAAAAGGTTCCAGGTTTAATCCTTGCTGTCTCCAATTCAGATATTATATGTAGCGAGGGGGAGGATCTTGGCATGAGACCATGGAGAACAGCTTCCAGACAGATTCGGCAATGCTGGGTTGGAAGGTGAGACGTTCAGATGCAATATCAGGTAAGATTCAGTATAAGGTAGGGCTGTGTATGGAGGGAAGTTTTGCTTCAGAAGCCCTGTTCATTTTTGGGACACCTGTTTGGTTAAAGCCTGGACCTTTTTCAGCACAGGGCTATCAGAACCCATTCACAGGGTCTCTGTTTCGTTCTCCTCACTTGTGTCAAGCATGCATGCTCACACACACACACACACACACACGCACACACATGCTGTACACACATTATATCGCATTATTATACAGTATTGTATTGTAGAATTATATTTAATTATTTAGTAAATTCTATATATAAACTAAAAAAAGCCCACCAAAAGCAGCCACTTTAACTATGGCCTGGAGACTCCTTGCCCGTTGCCTTCGCCGCACTGAATGGCTCCGACGGTGAGGGGGTGGGGCCACCTCGTAAACAGGGACTAGGATGGCGCGGAACTTATAGTACCGCCCCCTCCATAGCGACGCCTCTGCTACCACTGGGAAGGTAGTGGCAGCAAAGCAGCAATTAACATGTTTTTTTTTTTTAAAGTGCTAAAAAACTACAAAAAAACCTACAGAAATGAATGAGCATGAAGAGGAGCTTGTCAAATAGATTTCCTTACCCATCCACCCCTTTTGTGCTCCTGGCCTGTTTGTTTTCAGAGTGGATGGAGTAATGAATGGGCTTCACTCATCCAGGATTCCATTTATTCCAAGAACAAATGCTCACACTGTGGTGTAGCAGTTAGTGCGCCAGACCAGGACCTGGGACACCTGGGTTCAGTTCCCTGCTCAATCATGAAAGCTCTCTAGGTGACTTCAGGCCAGTCACTGTCTCTCATGGCGCAATCCTGTGTAAGTTTCCTCTGGCGGAGCGATGGCTCTGCTGGCGCCAGGTGTCATAAACATGCCGTAAGGCACGTTTTCGGCACCCAGCGAGTAAATAAGTAAGGGGGGAGGGATCGGCGTCCTTGTCAGACACCGTATCCTATCCCCCCTCCCAGGTCACAAGCCCCGACACGGGGCTACTTGATTCTCTGCTTGCCGGCATTGCTGCGGCTGGGTTATCTCTTACCTCAAGTAGACCTCCAGCCTCTCCCTTCCCCGGATAGGATTCAGCGTGGGCTGCACAGCCCATACTGAATCGCCTATGCCGGGGGAGGATAGGATTGGGCTGCCTGACTGCAATCCCAGTGGGGCTTACTTCTGAGTAAACATGAATAAGATTGCACTGTAAGTAGGTGAAGCTTTTCTTAGCAGGACATAAAATGAGGAGGAAAAGCTTCATCAAAACAAAATTCAGCCAGGTATCTCTTCTCCTATTACTATCGCACTATGATGAGAATTATACCGCATGAAATTTGTGTTTTTATGCAACTTTGACACATTCAGAAGCCCTCTTGAGGTGTAGAGCTAAAATCCCAATTGCAAGGCCTAACAGGCAATGAGGAAGGGACATAAATTACTTGTAATAATCACCTGAATCTAGTTTAGAGGGAGAAGGAAAGCAAGACAAATGCTGGGCCGGGCCAGGGCACCTCCCAGCTATATTTCCCCTGTGGGATATGAAAGACCAGCATGGTGGGTCATGGCATCACTTTACTTGGCCTCTTTCTCTCTGTGGCAACAACTCTGTCCTTGAACAGGCACAAGTAACCCTGTTGTTGAGGAAACCTGACGGGCAGCCCAATCCTGCATAAGGATCCGCGGCCAGCCCTGGCACAGCCCGGGGACTCCTTGGGAAAAAGGGACATTCATCCCCTTCCCCCAGTGTAGGGCTGCATGGGGCCTATGGGCCTCCTCAAATGTACGCTGACTTTTGAGCCAACGTACATTTGGGGCGGCGGGGAAAGGGGGGAGAGCCTGGGAATGGGGATGTTGCAACCAACATCCCCACACCCTCCTGGGTCGGCTCCCTCGCCGCCCAGCCCATCCTTGCACCCACTGGTGTAACCATTACCTTGTTCCGGTGACTGCAGGTCAGTTCCATAGCAGAGTGAGGGCCTCCGGCCTGTGCACCGGTGGCCCTTACTCCGAGGGTGCCAAAAACATGCTTTGCGGCATGTTTACAGCACCCTCCGCCTATGGAACGTACGCTCCGCAGGCGTAGGGTTACGCAGGATTTTGCCGAAAGAGAGGAGGAACTTCAGCCCAGACCAGGCCTCCATTCACTTTCTTCTGCCACCAGTTGGTTTCTTAGAACTATAAAACTGAAGAGATAAAAAACAAACATCCAGAGTAACCACCTGCTTCACATAGACCCAGCCTGTTATTGAGCATACCCGCAAATCAACCTGCAGTCCCGTTCATGACATACCACAAGAAGATGTACTGCCAAACAATACTGAGGAAATAGATTACTATGCTCGAGCATGTGAGCCAAATCACACACTGAAAGGAAAGACAGTTTATACAAATCTATTTTAATGTTCCAGCTACAGTACTCTTTCGTAACAGCTAACTGGTTCACTCCTGCTTAGTGCTAGTTTGAACCACTGTGAAATTTCACGACATATAAAGTCAGTACGTATATTTGCAGGAACAGAATGCACCCATTCAAAATGTGACTAAATATATCACAAATGAACATGAGTGAGACTGACATGAAGTCACCTGGTTCTCACTCTCTAACAGTCAGAGGGAAGGCATCTCTAGCCAGATTACAACTCAAGAAAAAGGACAGAGTAGAAGCCACACTAGAGACTAATTTTACACCACTGAAAATTTCTGCCATAAACCATCAACCCAGTTGTCAGGTCTAAACTACATATGACATGAGAGATGTGGGTATGCTTTAGATCAGAATGACAATGCTGGGGGAGGAGCATTAACCCTTTCCTTCTGAACTGCTCAAGTCATCAATTTGGGGAGAGGGATTTCCTTTTCCCCAAGAAAATCCCTCCCCCCAAAATTGCTAGTAGTAGGGTAAATGACCCTTATTGTACCTGGCTTTTCCCTTCTCTGTGGCTAATTGGACTTTCAGAAGATATTTCATGGGGAAGTAACTGAAGGGGCAAGGATTATACCCTCCTCCCCCAGCTCCGTGGCCCTGATCTAAATCACATCCAGCTTCTTTTAAGGCTAGAAAAAGGTGTTTGTTAATCTGATCATATATCTCCTGCAGCTACAGAAGATATATGATCTTCTTTAGCTACAGTGGTAGCACTACTGGAGACAATAACACTTGTTTCACTTTGAGAACTTAACAGTGCATCTAGTATCTCAGTAAAGCAGTCTATCCTGCATCTCAGGTGGTGCAAAGGAAAATGACCAGAGAAGCAATGTTTGCTTGGAGAAAGGAACAACTGTCTCTTCCTTCTTATGTTTCTTTAACTGGTCCATCTTGAACTTATCTCATCTTGTCTTTCTGTTAAGCCACCTAATAAACAATTCTTATCCTTCTTTACAACATTATTTAGCTATGTGAGTATATAAGGTAGAAACCCAACTGGTGTCTTGCTCCAATTTAGTCCATACACAAGGATGCTGTTAATGTTAAAGGGCCTTCCAACAGTCACTGAAATGAGTAAGGTTAAAGAAGTGTGTGTGTGTGGGGGGGGGGGGTTGGTACAGTAGAAGCTGGTGTTATATATGCACATAGCCTTTTAGAATCAACTGCAGTTGTATTGAGTAGCTGTTTGGCAGGAGATGGGACAGGACTCAATTCAGCTCCCATTCCTCTGGAATACATGGTCTTACATCCGTGCAGCTTCTTCTGTAGGACTACATACTGTATATGCTCGCATATAAGATGAAAAATTTATGCCCTAAAATAGACCCTGAAAACCTGGGTAGACTTATCAACAGGTCAGCTGATTGTCGGTGATCAAAGCCAAGCTGATCCCTGACAATCAGCTTTTCCGTGGGAGCAAAGCCCTGAAGCTATTCAAAAATCAGATAGGCACTAACTACCTTGCAAAGAGTTCAGCTCCTGCAGTTTGCAAGATAGCTGCTAATTGCCCTGCAAAGAGCTGAGCTCAGCTCCTGCAGTTTGCAAGGTAGTTGCTAATTGCCCTGCAAAGAGCTCAACTCCTGCAGGGGGAGAGCCTGTTGCATTTTATATATATATATGTGTGTGTGTGTGTTAAACCGCTGAACCATAAGCTGTCGATCGAAAGGTCGGCAGTTCGATCCCCGCGACGGGGTGAGCGCTCGTTGCTTGGCCAGCTCCTGCCAACCTAGCAGTTCCAAAGCATGTTAATGCGAGTAGATAAATAGGTACCGCTTGCGGGAAGGTAAACAGCGCTCCGTGTTCCAGCTGCATGCTACGCGCTGCGGCAAGGAGAGTCATGCCGGCCACATGACCACAGAGGCGTCTTCGGACAACGCTGGCTCTTCGGCTTTGAAATGGAGATGAGCACCACACCCTAGAGTCGGACACGACTGGACTTAATTGTCAGGGGATACCTTTACCTTTTTATATGTATGTGTATATAGCGGTACACATGCACACACACTTTATATGTACAACAAACAGAAAGAAAGAAAGAAAGAAAGAAAGAAAGAAAGAAAGAAAGAAAGAAAGGTGAATGAGCTTATGGGAGTTGTAGGCTTCATGAGGAGTACAGTACAGTACTTTCATAGCAGCAGCCCTCACAAAGACTACAACTCCCATAAACTCCTTCACCTTTCTTCCTGTTTGGAGAAGAGCTCCATTTTGTGCTGCTTCAGAACAAGATAAAATGGCTCTGTTGTTGTTTTTTTTACCCACCCCAAACTTTTGTTGCTGCATCAGAACAATTACTGGTAAGTCGTTTTCAAAGAATTCAAAAAATTTCATACACCCCTAAGTTTTACACTCAACTATGGGTCATATCAAATTTCATGATTTTGGCTCAAAACTTGCCCTCAATTTATCCATGAGATTGACTTATACACGAGTATATACGGTATATGTAATCCTAGCTGCTGTGGAATCACCCACGCAGTTTGTGTTTGTAGGCATGATTCCCCATGCAGCTTCAGTATATGCAGAAGCATGTTTCCATGTACATATCAAATCTAGCTGATCAGGGTGTCTGTATACATCTCAAGCCTCATCATGATGTAGTCTTTTAAATCTTGGATCAGATTTCAAATTTAATGTTTTGTGCGTGTGAGTGCACGCGCATGTGTATTTCTTGTTAGAGTGTCGTACACATCCTCTTTGTTCTGCTCTGCATTCTAACTTTAAAACTGACCTGTGTATAATACAGCACACAGATGGACTATAAATCAGAAGGTGACAGCCATCTGACATATGTCTGTTGGTTCAAATTACATTTTTTTCATGCAGGTGTGGATATAAGTCACCTTCTTAGTGTATTTTTTCAGTGTGTGGTTATGTAAATGTTGACTAAGCTTGGACTCCGGCCAAGCTGATATTTCATGAGATGAAAAGGATACTAGTTTTGCTTTGTCTGACACAACTAAACTGGAAAACCCTTTTCACAGACCTGGGTGCAGTATTGTAAGGCAAAATGGTCACACAACAGTGTAAGGCCTACATTTTGCCTTTATTACTGGTTGAGATTGCCTGAGATAGATTCAGTATTCTAAGCATTTCCTGCGACATGAACATGACTGGAGAAATAATTTTCAACATTAAATTTGGTGAACTGCTGAACTTTGTTAATATTTTTTGCAGCGTTCAATTCATTTCCAATAAATTGTACAGCAATGGCAGTGGAATC
Organism: Plestiodon gilberti rubricaudatus; assembly: GCA_026170595.1. Lineage (NCBI taxonomy): Eukaryota > Metazoa > Chordata > Lepidosauria > Squamata > Scincidae > Plestiodon > Plestiodon gilberti. The sequence goes on from JANXHW010000004.1 coordinate 32,586,593, forward strand.
AAGTCCAAAAGCCTAAAGATTGAAAGCCAGAACAGGTCAAAGGGAACGGGGGGAGGGGAGAATTGCATTGCAATCCCGAGCCTGTTAAAATGCTAACTAGAAAATTAGGCAGGAAAAACAGTTAGAAAAATATCAAGAGCTTCTTTGATCAACTGGCTGAAGAGAAGTAATATGACAAACAGGAAATTGCAAAGAATAACTATTTTGACTGTAGTGGAAATAGCGACTTAGGTAGCTGCAGTTCAAACTAGATACAGAATATTTTCCTGGAACTTAAAGGAAAGGTAGCCAGATGTCTAAACATTCGACTCAATGTGGCTTTTATTTTGAGGTTGGCATGCCTTCAGAAAACGGGTAGACAAGTTTAGCTGGAAGACTTTTTCCAGCATATTTACATAATTTCATACATATTTTATGCTTCTGCATTACATTTTTTTAGCAGCAGTTCTATTTAATTCTAGCATTCTCTTGAAGCATTACATATATGTACTATTCCATTGACAAGCATCGAAATGCTTTGCATAGCAAGCAAACACTCAAACCTGTGAACGGCTATACCCCAGGGTAGGCAGATTTTTAGAGAAAGCCTAACTAATTTTCAGTACATATTTTTATCTGCAGAATGGAAACATACCGGGGGGGGGGGGGGGAGAGAGAGAGAGAGAGAGAGAGAGAGAGAGAGAGAGAAGAAAGCTTAAAATTCAACAAAGATAATAGGGATTATATACACATTGTATATTTCATACGAGGATCTCTGAATTTTTCTCTGACTGGTGCAGTGCATTATAATAGTGACACTTCAGCTATATTTCCTTTGTGAGTCTATTGAAAAGTCAAATATTCTACTTGAAATGCAGAGACAGACAGAAAGATCCGGGGGGGGGGGCTAGGAAAAGGAAGAGGCTATACCACAACAAAGAAAAGTAATAAAGCAAATAAAAAAAATTGCAAAGGAAATGGACAACCTTCTCCAAATGTTCTGATTTGCCAGCATGATGAGTCACAACAGAAGTGATATCATGCAGAGGTCAACACATTCCGTCTCCCCTGATTTCTGGGATTTGTCTCTTGTACTAACTAGAAGGTCAACACAAATTTGCCAACACAAATTTGCCAACACAAATTTGTACCTGTCCCACCTGGGAATGAAAAGATTTATCCCTTTTTTCCATTACTTTTTTGTTTCCTTGGTTCACTCTGCCTTGTGCACCGCTGTTCAGAAATTCTGGTTAAATTAGAGCAATTTTTAAATTAATTCCAGAATAGGAGAATGCAATTTTTTCTGCGGTTTTCACTTCTTTCAGTTCATTTGCATCTCCCCCTCTCACCTCCCATATTATTGCTACACATGCATGCACTGCTGAAAAGCTGTAAAGAATAAATATTTATGTGCTTTGAGGATGCCTATACCAAGTATTTGAGGATGGGAATGACTGTACCAAACTGACAAAGTTGAGGCTGGCGGAGTGAGCGCGCTGCCAGCCTAGGGTGTCGTGAAAGTGCCGTAAAGCACTTTTGCGGCACCCTGGGAGTAAGCAGCTCCAGCACCACTCACCGCCAGCCGACACCCATGCCACCGGACACAGGTAAGACCTGCGCCGGGTGGCAGAAGGGTGTGGGGAGGGAGGGACGGGGTGGCAGGAGAGTGGCGATGGGCCGGCCAGGCAAGAGGGGAGAGGATATTGGTGGCGTGCTTTGCCAATATCCTAATACCCTTCCAGGGCCTGGCCTGCCTTACACGGCCTCCCTGGATGTGTGCCAGCAAAATAGCTGGCGCACATTCAAGGAGGCCCATTGGGGCTGCTGGGGCTGACACTGGGGGAAAGGGCCTAACATCCCTTTCCCCCAAGCTGTGCCCCAGCTCCACCGGTGCAGGCCGCATCATGTGTAGCATGCAGCCGCCGAATGTTTAGGCCGGAAGGTGCAACCTACGCAGGATTGGGCTGCCCACTTAGTATGACCTGAATCAAATTTCAGAGAGGTCAATTATATAGTGGGGTAACATAGAGAAAGCGAAAGCAAAAATTAATGTGGAAGACAATTAGGTTTGCCGTGGGCAAGAGACAATATAGTAGGGACTAAAGGAAGTTTTGCTTGGGGCTAGGGCAGTGGTTCCCAAACTTTTTAGACTTACGCCTCCCTTGACCTCCCTCGCCGTTAGCTGTGGCTCCCCATTAAATTGCACTGAAGAGACAGGCACTCTTTACATGCTCAGAGGCACCCTTTCTAATATGTATATATGTATATTCCCAAAACAAGCCCTAAAGTGGATTTTCCATGCTTCTGCTGAGCAGCAGCTAAGCCAGCAGTGCACAAGGTGGGGTTGGGATGCTGCCCTCCCTCCCTTGGCAGGCCTGGGGTGTCTACCTGGTAGAGGGCACTGATGTCGTCTGTGTTAGTCCTATTCATGGCAAGAGAAACATCAAAGTATGGGAGGGAGGTCATTCCTTTTCATTGATCATGCCCCACCCCAGTTGCATGAGAGAAAGCTCCTTTAGGTAGCATCTTTGCAAGATGAAAAAAAGATTCTTATACTGCCCAGCAGTCTCCAATGGGGGGGGGGGTTGTCCCAGCAAATAGAGTGGGGAACTAACTTAGAGGTGGATCAAAAAGGAGGAAGGAGAGAGATCCTAATAATTAATCAACCAAGCAAACAAACATAGCAGCTGCCTCCTCTTCCTCTGGCTTAAACAAGGTATACATTTATACAACTCACTCAACAGCAAGCAATGCCTCTTCTACCTCTCTTAATCACAGAGTGAGAAATCAAAGTCTTTAAAGCTTTCTTAAAAACATTCAGCAGCAAGAAAAATATTTTACCAGTTTGCAAACCTGAAATAAATAGGATGCTGTCTCCAGCACTTGTTTCAGTTTGCAGGAAGCCTCAAGCTGCAGCGAATTTCAAAGTGCTTAGCTTATCTATTGAGTTGTTAATTGTTCTTTGAGGAAGATAAGCAAGGCTCTCTGCTCACTGCTGTTAAAAACAAAATGAGGTGCTGGCTGCAAACCTGAAGTCTCTTGAAGTGAACTTTGAGTGACCGATGTGAAGAGGCACCTTTTCCAGGTCTTTGTTTTTGGCTAAATTCCTCTCTTGCAAGCAAGAATATATAGTAATTAAAAGACTAAAGCCGGAGCTACACTGTCCGCGTTTGCGTCGCATCCACGTTCCGTGCGCATCTGGTGTCCTGCCCCCATGTCAAATAATGGCTCTGACTGGCCGGACGTAGTGTGGACGTAGCCAAAGTCGAGGTGGCCTCGACTTTGGCTGCGTCCACGCTACGTCAGGCCAATCAGAGCCGTTGTGGGATTTACGCAGCAATGGCAAAAGTAATAGATTTTGATCAAGTGAAGAGAAAGAATCAAAATCGGAACACATTTATATTAAACTAAGAAACTTTTATTAACGTTGGCTTAATTCTTTCCTTCCCAGGATTACACTCTTTTTTTATTGGCATAATGGGTATTTTGCTATTGTAATGATCATTCTTGTTTGCTGATTTAATGATTTTCTCTTTAGGTATATAATTATTTAAAAAGTAATCATGAACTTTTAATTCAGATGCCCTTTTCCATTCGTATAGTTGAACATCTAGATCAGCGCTTCCCAAACTGTGGGTCATGATCCACTTGGTGGGTTGCTGAGCCCACGCGAGTGGGTCATGAGTGGGGCCCATCCGCCCACCCTCATCTCCGAAAGGCCCAAATTGGAGCAGATCTGGAAGCCCAATAAATGAGAGAGTAGTCATTAACCATGAACCAAGCAAGTCATGTGCTTGGAGGAAGGACTTGCTTTTTCCCTATACCACACTGACAGCCCAATGCTGTGTAACTCTTGCACCGTTGTAACAGCAGATCCTTCAGTGTAAGTGCACTTATGCCAGTGTAACTTGCCATATGTCAACAGATGTAGGACGGACACCAGCGTAACCCCCCTTGGACGCCATGCATGCGCAGTTCAGATGCAGGTCAGATGCGAGCGCAACTCCGCCGGCACGGGGCATTCCAGAGGTGTCCAAACACCCCCGGAATGCCCCCTGCACCAGCAAAGTTGCAGTGGCGTCCGTTCCATGTCCGAACTGCACATGCGCAGCGTCTGGGGGTGTTTTAGCATCCGGGGGGGTTGCGCCGGTGTCCGTCCTGCGTCCATTGACGTATGGCAAGTTACACTGGCATAAGGGCACTTACAGCAGTGGATCTACTGTTACAACAGTGCAAGAATTACACAGGATTGCACCCTCAGCCACAAAATGCATTCTAGGAGTTGCATGTATAATGGGGAAGGCCCACTGATCTGATGGGCTATGGTCACGTATTCTGAGAAAGGGAACAGCACTTGCCCACTAAGAAGGGAAGAGTCAATTGCCTGCTTCCTTTGGAATACTATGTAAGAACTAAGCCACACATGCTCTAAGAGAGATTCCCCACGTGGCTTGTTGAGTTAAGTGAAAAGGAATCAGAAGGAAGAACCCTGAGCTGTGGCATCAGAAAGCACTCAGAGATAGTGGACAAAAATTGCTTTATTCAGGTGGACAACTTGAGGTCCCACTGAACATGGTGTGATACATGTGAAGGCTGAACCCAGAAAAATGCTGAACCCAGAAAAAATGCTTAAATGCTGGTTTCAATTGTGCAGTGTTTTCCTTTATATGCATAAACCTTTTTTTAGATGTTCTTTGAATGCATGGAGGAAGGAGCAGGATTGTACAGACACAAGACACGTACGGGTTCCAACCTGGAGGTTTGTCCTGAAGTCAGAATGTACATAATTCGAAACATACATAAATTGAAATGGCCAGGTCTTGCCAGCCCAGTGCTTTTGCACCTGCGCAGAAGCACCACAACAGATAGACTGCTCTTGAATAAAAGTGTTGGTGTGGCTGTCCTTAACTTGATGGTCCGTAACTCAGGGACCCAGTGTACTGTTCCTCCACATTCATTTGGACCACAACCTACATGCATACATGTATATACAACTATATACACACAGCATTTGCTCTGTATGATTGAGAATCCTGAAAGAATACAGTTTCCAATTGTTCAGTAAGAGACCCATGCATACACATGCACAGTCTCTGTTCTGACCTTTAAATGAATGAATGGAGAGAGAGGCCTTCAAAGAACGTGCTCAAAGGACATCTGAAAGAGAACATGGAGGACAGCCTATTAATCTCTCAATGGAGAGCAGGGAGTGATGCTTGCTCAGATAGTTTCAGAATGTACAGCCAAGGAACAGCATTGGATGGTGGAGAGAGACTGGTGACAATTTGTAAAGATAGGTACCTGGTCCCAGAGACGTTTTGTAGTTGCTGCACATCTGAGATGCAACGTGTGCTCTTGTGTGTGACATGTTGCAGAATTAGAATTCCTGGCTCAGAAGTTTAAGTTGGCTCTGAAGGAATGCATGAATAATATCAGTTAAGTTTTACTGTTTGATCTGATTTCAACTGCATATGCATAAGCCTAGTTTCTAACCTAGTTTAACCAGCACCACCAACCAACTATCCAACAAACTGAATTGCCTTACTTCACCTTTCAAGCAAACTATTTATGTTCATATATGAAGTGTCAACCAAGTGAATCAATAATAGTCTGTAACACACTGCTAAGTAAAGAGGGACAACTGGAATAACATTAAAATCGTTTAAAAATTACCTTTTTAAGGCTCTACTGCTTTGTAACTTTTTTTTAGTTCACTTGCATTTGTAGTTAATATAAATATTTTTTAAACTCAAAAGAGGGGGGTGGAAGTGTTGGGTTATTGTTAGGTTTTGGTTATTCCTAATGTTTGCTTTCTTCTATCACCAGAATATACTTTGGCTTGAAAACCACTGTACCTTTAAACCACTGTACTCTTTCCCCCCTTTCAAATCTCTCAGAACTTTCAGCAGCTTCAATGACGGTCCACAATTTTTGCTACATAACTGTTTTTGCCTTTTCAGTAAACCGTGAAGACCTTAGGAGAATGCAGGGTTTGTTTTGCATAGGTTCTTTGAGAAGAAAGCTCTTTCATTTTAATATTTCTGAGGATTATTGATGTAAGATCAAAACGTCTTTAAATGCTTAGGACACAAATATTGAAGTAATACAATACAGCAGTTTTGGGACAAGTACTGCATAAATCAGCCAGTGTCCCTTAAAGCACATAACAGGCTAGCAAGACTAGGCCCATTTCAAAACTGTCATAACACCAGCTTGTTTTTCATTTCTCTAACTCAGAATGTCTGGATTTCAGTAACCTTTCTTTCCCTGGAGGAGACAACATAAATATTGTACCAAGAATCACTGAACATTCTGTGCATGCATAAGAGCACTCAGAATGCTTCCAGTTCTTGGAATACTTGTTCACACATATAAACCAAACTTGTTGAGAAAGTCGTCAGTGCTAATGTAGCAAGGATCCTTCCATCAATACCTCTCTACCCCTACAGTCGCATAGCAACTCTCATGTGCTGTACAGAAGTCCTGGAAGATGCGACATTTTTTTCCTCCTTGCATTATCTTGTAGCAACTGGTTTGTATTTCCTTGAAAGCGTTATGTGCTCATGCCCAGATGGTGGATAGTTCCAAGGGGCAAAGTGTAGCCTAGGTTCCGGCTTGGAGGAGAGGAAACTGGAGGCTCCTGGTGTCATATTTGCTCTGTTTACAAATATACAGGTAGTGCATTCGATGGAGGTAGATAGTAGACCATCCCTACAAGCAGCAACAGGCTACATCTGTCCTCCAGGCATTTCTGCACCCAAAGGTTGTGACACTCTTGGCTGGGGTTGTCTTAGCTTTCATTCTATATTCCATACCCCATATCTCAGATCAAATCGACTCTCTTGTCTGCCTCAAAAGCTACCAGTCAAAAGCAAATAAACCACCCTCCACAAATTCCTTTGCCTGTCTGTAACGTTGTTCTTTTTACTGACCACCCAAGAAGGGAATGAATGACTTCACACTCTCACCTCAGCCCCTCCCCTCAGGTCCAACTTCCAATTGACTTTTATAAAGCTCATGATTTCCTCTGGCTTCTAGAGAAAGGTCCCCTGAAAAATGTGTCTTGTAGTCTTGGGAGGAACACTGAGATTCACTTACAGCACAATCCTGCATAGGATGCACTGGCTGCTAAGCAGGATGGAGCCCATGCTGGTGGAGATGGGGCACACCTTGGGGGAAATGGATGTTTGTCCCTTTCCCCCAGTGTCAGCCCCAGAGGTCCCAATGGACCTCCTCAGATGTGCATCAGCTATTTTGCTGGTGCACATCCGAGGGGCAGTGTAAGGCCAGCCAGGGAAGGTGCGTTGGATATTGGTGGTGTGTACCACCGATATCCCTCTCCCTCTCCCTTTTTTTGATGTAGTTTAGGGTTGGCACTGAAATGTCAAAAATTGTCAATAGGATTGAGTTGTAAAATCACTTTCTTAATCCTTATACTTTCCTCAAGCTCTTTTCAAGATCTTTAGTGGCCCTCTAGGGTTTATAAACTACAGTCTTACGTTCCTTACGTTAGTTATACAATCACATAAATGGGTGGAGGTGGGAGGGGATGGCACCCGGCGTGGGTGATTTGCACCATATGCTGTCCCCTCTGACAGCACTCGGCATTCCCCCTTTCTCTCTTTGAACCTGCACCAGCTATGGAGCTGGTGCAGGTCCGAGGTGACCCATTGCCAGTCCAGGGGCTTATGGGGAGGTAAGGGAAAATATTTTTGCCAAGCCTTCCGATCTCCTCCCCCCCCCCCCGGCAGGATGTAGCGTTGCTTGGCTGCGTTGGTGGAGGGAAAGAATAAGATTGGGCTATAAGCCAGGGGTGTCAAGCTCATTTCATACAGCGGGCCAAATAGCATTCATGGTGCTTACTGACGTTTGTAAGTGACATCATGAAGCAGGAAGTGATCTCATTAAGCAGGCGATGACCAGAAATAAGCACTTTGTTCTCACGTAGGAACTCATTAGCTTCAAATGACAGAAAAGAAAATATGCAAATCTCGATCATATTTTCAAGATATGGAAGAGCTCAACTATCATGTGGCCACTCTTTCAGCAGTACCGCTTCTGCCAAGGCGTCACTTCGCAGCTCAGCAGCTGAGAAATGTTCTGCAAAGTGATGCCTCAGCAGAAGTGGCACTGCTAAAAAGAAAGCCCACGTGATAATTGGGCTCTCCTAGAAGAGACAGTCACCTCCTAGAAGAGAGACTCACCTCCTAGAAGATGGGCCCTGTCTTATCGCTCTAAGTCATCATTTTTGTAGTAACTGGCTTTATATTTTAACCTGACAGAGTCATTACAAGAGGAGAAAAAGGAGATTGGTTATTTTGCGAGATGAATCCCGTTAGTGCTCATTACCTTGGGGACATGATTATCCTTACCAGCATAATGTGCAATCATTCCCCCCCCAAAAAAAGAAGCCTCAAATTAGTACTAGCTTTCCATTTCTATTTAATCAAGACCAAATAAGGCCTGCCGAGTTATTTAATCACTTCCCGTGCTTTCTTTCGAAATAGGGTGCCATCTTAGTGTTCATGAAAGTCAAGGACTAACTGTGCTTGACCTAACAAAGCCAGTGCTGCTAGACATTGGGGGGCACTTTTCCTGCTCAGCTCTCTCAGTAACACCTCCACGTCGACCTTGAGAGCTTGGATGAAATCATCAGACTCATTTTTACTTTTGACCCAACCCAGTGAACTCCTGGTACCGACAGTAAAACACAGACTCCTGCCTCATAAAAATACTGGAAGGATGGGAAGAACCTCACATTTAAAGATCACCTGGACGTCAGCACTATTAATTCCCATTTTAAACAGCCTAGGCAATGTAAAAATACACATTAGTATTGAAGACCTGGCCATATTGATAATGATTAGCAGGGCCAGAAGCAACAAGAAAAGGAAGGTATAATGAAGAGATTACAATCAGGAAGTGTAACAAGGGAAGGCTTGCTTAATGAGCCTATTGGTACCAAACTACATTATTCATAGGGACTTCTGATTAGAGACAAATGTCAAATGTAACACACATTCCTGGGTGGCAAGTCTTCATTTACATTTCAAATAAACACTTACCCTTTCAGGCTTTAGCTGAGCAAACTGTAGTTTTAGCGCTAAGTAACTTTTAGCCACACACAAAGCACACCTCTTGTCAGGAGAGCAAGATCGTGGCAGAGATTCTGGTGCAAGAACTCAGTCAAATTTCAAAAATTGCTGCAATAACAGATATTATCCTATACTTCCCTATATGTATTCTACTGGAGAGCTTTCATATGCAGAATGAAGTCCTGGGTATGGCTCAACAGTATTTCATCTCCCTTTTGTCCCAGCTTTCTTTTCTTTCCTCTGCTAAAAAGGACCAGTGTGATGCGCATGCTTTGGAGACCCGAGAAGGATGGTGCTCTCTTCTGCCCGCATGCACAGATACTGTAAACAACCTTTGCGTATCTATTTCTAGAATAATTGCATTTCCATCCTGATAGCCTTCTGGCGAGCTGGACTGCAAGTATGCATACATGCTGCTCCCTGCCACCCCAGTCTGTGTTCCAGGCACAGCAGGAATAACACTTTGTAGCCTTGTCTTTGTAAAGACGGTGCTTGCTTTTCCAGGCTACTACGCATGTGTGTATCTATATTTCTAGTTGGCGTGCAAGAACCAAACTGATCACATAGGAAGTTGACCTCAGGACAAGTCCTCAAAATAGAATAATGTTTACAAGGTACTAAACTGATGCAGGGAATACACAGTGAACACATTTGGTTCATCTAGAGCAGTGATTTTCTATGTTTTTCTTCCCATGGCACACTGACCTGTGTGTGTTCTCTATGGTCTTTGCCTCTTGTGACCTCACTTCCGGCTTCCAGGAGACTCTTCTGGGTTGTGCGGCTCTGTTTCTAGAGCAATTGTCTGTAGTAAGGAATTGTCTGTCCCTCTTCCCTCCTTAGGGCTGGTGGAGGAAGAGGGACAGGCAATTTGTTACTACAGACAATTGCCCTAAAAACAGAACTGTACAACCCAGAAGAGATTTTCAGAGGTTTTCAACCGCTGTGCTCCAAATTCCAGCGGCACACCTGTGGCCGATTCACAACACACCAGTGTGCTACACTACACCAGTTGAAAAATGCTGGTCCAGAGGTTAAGGAATAGATCCTTGACATGATTTGTTTCCATAGTCTGGAACTGGGAAATACTCCTGTCTGAAACATTAGGGTCTGAAACCTGACTGCTATCAGTCAGTCAGTGTAGATAATACTGTACTAACCCAGCTGGACCAATTTACTGATTTCGTATAAGACGGTTTTCTATGTTGAGCAGTTGGAAGTTTCTGAACAAATGCACTGATTCCCAAACTCCTGTGAACTGGCTCTAAAAGACAATATTTTTATAACACATCCATGAAGATTAAACTTCATACAGCTGATTTATATATACACGTACATCATTATTCAACTTTACTCAACGCTGCTGACTATCCATGGAATCCTAGCATTTACTCCAGTAAGAGATGCAACATTTGGGGTGATATGTACTCTGTGGTATTTGATCTGTAGTGGCTCATTCATCGGAATGAGTCATCACTTGATACATAGTCATCAAGTGATGTACATACAGGTATGAACCGGCCCATGCTTGCAGAGTTTAAATTAATTGCTTTAAAGTATTCTGTAGTAACCTAGAATTAAAATATTAGATCTCAGGCAGGAGATCAGTTTCTCCTTATAATAGACACGTATGCAATTTCTAGAGAAGAAAAAACACAGTTTTGGTGTCCCCAAAGCCCAGAATACTCAACAGAGAATATCATCATAAATTTCACTCTCTTCAATTTGTAGAAAATGCTGTCGCACTACCATAATTTAGTATTAATAAGTACATCAACTAGCACTCTTGTTTTAATTGAGTAGCTCAGATGATGTCATTTGTTCCAGCTCTGATTAGCTCTGTTTGCTAATTGTTTGGCAACACTTTATAATGAGTGACACAATCACTGTTTCTTTCATTGGTACTCATTGTTAGCACATGAATCATGCTGAATTGTTTTGGTATTCATGTGGAGGTAAAATATAATTCTACAGAAACCCCATTGTAATTTGCCAAAGCCTTAATTAACATTGCTATACAAATATGAACAGATAAGTTACATATTGAGACAAAGTAGGAAGCCTAAAGCATTGAAACTCCTAATTATAGCATTTACATTTGCAATTCCTACCAAGATCTACACACATGGAAGAAAATGTTAAATCTGTGTATCTGTAGACAGGAAAGTACCACAAATAAAGACTGATTGACCAATGCAGATTTGATATTCCATGCTGTCCTGAAAGCTCAAGATGGATTACAAACTGGTAAGTCAAAAATAGCTCCAGTAGCAGTTTATATCAAATTAAAACCAAACCCATAGAACTACCAAGATGTTATTTATATTATTTATTTATTTTCAACATGAACTTTATTAAACATTTCTTATCATTTTTTCTTACCAAAAGCAAGACAATATAGTTAAAGAGGTCATCATAATTATATATAATCACAGAAAAGTAGCAGTACAAAAATAAATGGCTGCATAATGCAAGATCATGTTTTAGTGAAGAAAAAAAGATATCAGACAAATGATGACTGCAGGTTGGGGAGCAAAGAAAAGGGTGGGGAAATTCTGGCAATTGATGTGTAATGAGAAATGCACACATTTCTATCTAGGAGGTACAGTAACATGCTCCCTTAGAGGAAGAATTTCAATATACTTCCCTGTAATAGCAAAATCAGGTATTGAGTGCTGATCAGATTGTTGCTAAAATGGGAATGACCACAAAGAAGATAGAGTTTGGGGATACTTACTGAATCCAGAGGTTTGCAGAAATTAAAAACTGCCAAAGTCAAAACCGTCAAATGGGCAAAAAAGCCCCTAAACACTTTTTGCTTCCTGGGAGTCTAGGAGTGAAAGAGAAAAAGGAGTCTGGACTCCTAGAGAAACTTCACAGTTCTTGGAACAATCACTTCTCACTCAGGAACAGGGTGGGACCGGCAAGAGAAGGAATTTTATTTTCACTGAGAATAGCACAAAACATTTGAAGTGCACTGAAAAACTGATGAAGAGAAGGACACTAGGAAGGGGGAGAGAAGAACCAGGAAAATTGGAAACACTTGAGCAAGTGTCCTAATCTGTCCCCCAAGCAGATACCAGCTGGGTCACATCCCCTTAGAGAGCTCTGACTGAGCAACATTCTCCAACAAGGTCCAAAGGCTAAGCAGTAGTGAGATCTCAAATACCTCCAGGCCTGGACTACTCTTCTCAAACTCCACCTCTCTGTTTGGAAAGTGGAAAGTAGCAGCCCCCAGGTCTGTAGTCTTATGCTTCTCTTTTGCTTCACTGCATTCCTTCTGGGTCCCTGGCAGCGCCATAACTACAGCGGAGCGGCTGGAGCTCCTGCTCCAGGCGCTCGATCGCGGAAGGGCGGGGAACTTACCGAGCGACAAACAGAAGCAGCGTCGTTGCTTGGGCCCTCCCTCCTGGAGGCCCTCCCTCCCTGGAGCCGTTTGGCTCCGAAATGGTAGAAAAACAGGCGGGGGCTATGTGATGCGAGGGCGCGTCGCGACGCTGGCCCCGCCCACTCGCTCCAGGGCGCCCTCCCGGCGCATTGCGCCTCTGGTCCCTGGCTTGGAGGGTCCACTATCTGCACAGTCAAACTCTGAACGTGAGTCAGGGGGGCCATGACAGTGAGTGAGTACTACAACCTAACAGTGCATATTTACATTGAAGTAAGTCCAATGGACTCCTGTGGAATTTATTCCAAGGGAGATATGTATATTGCAATACATTTTGTTGCAGGATCCTTCTTGTAGCTTACTGTAAACAAGATAATGAGACAGCCAAGACGTTTAAGCAAGAAATAAAGGTATGGGCTGCAGGGAGCCACAGATCCCGGATCTGCGGATAAGTGAATCTGTGGATACCGGATTGATGAATACCGGGGGGGGGGAGGCCGGACATGAAAATGTATGGCAGGAAATATTAGATCTATTTGATGTTATTCTGGTTTAAGAACATAAGGGCCCTGCTGGATCAGGTCAAGGGCCCATCTAGTCCAGCTTCCTGTATCTCACAGTGGCCCACCAGATGCCTCTAGAAGCACACTAGACAACAAGATACCTGTATCCCGTTTGATACTCCCTTGCCTCTGGCATTCAGAGACAGGCTACCTCTAAAACCCGAAGGTTGAATATAATCATCATGGCTTGTAACCTGATGAACTTTTCCTCCATAAATCTGTCCAATCCCATTCAAGGCAGCTAGGCCAGATGCCATCACAATATCCTGTGGCAAGTAGTTCCACAAATTACTTGCTGGGTAAAGAATATTTACTTTTGTCTGTTTTAACTCTCCTGCCACTCACTTGTCCCCTGGTTCTGGTATTGTGCAAGAGGACCCTTCCTTCTGTCCACTATATCCATACCATGCATAATTTTATATGGTTTATGATTTGTTATTTTATCTCTGTAATTATAACTTGATGTTGTTGTTGTTCAGTCGTTAAGTCGTGTCATGATCCCATGAACCATATTCAGCCAGGCCTTCCTGTCCTCCACTATCTTCCTGAGTTCGCTCATTTTCATGTTCGTTGCATCAGTGATGCTGTCTAACCATCTCATCCTTTGCCTTCCCCTTCTCCTTTTGCCTTCAATCTTTCCCAGCATCAGAGTCTTCTCCAGAGAGTCCTCTCTTCACATTAGGTGGCCAAAATATTTGAGTTTCAGCCTCAGTACCTGTCCTTCCAGGGAACAGTCAGAGTTGATTTCATTTAGGATTGACTGATTTGATCTCCTAGCAGTCCAAGGGACTCTCAGGAGTCTTCTCCAGCACCACAGTTCGAAAGCATCTATTCTTCAGCGCTCAGCCTTCCTTATGGTCCAACTCTCGCAACCATACATTGCTACTGGCAACACCATCGCCCTGACTATGCGAACTTTTGTTGGCATGGTGATATCTCTGCTTTTTATTTTTACTTGATACATCTTATTTATTATTTTCTATTCCTTCTCTTATTCCTTTATACTTCCAAGTTTTTGCAGAATTTGGGGTTGTGGGGAATGAATACAGTACTGTAAAAACATCACTTCACTAACATTGCCTCCCTTCTCTTTTTTGGTTACTGCCCCACACAAAAGAGTAACAGTACTTTCTTCTGCATTCATGAACGAGTGCTATGATAGGAAAGTATTCTTTAATCATTGTCATACATCTGGCAATTTTGTTCTGGTTAAACATATTTTTAATTAAAAAGCAGCAATGGTTCATTATACAGAAACGTGAAAACTTTTTTATGAAATAAACCATATCACATTTAAACATGATATGGTTAAATTGACTAAAGGGAATAGACAAAGCGGCATAATATAGTTAAAATGACATTAATACAGAAAGGCCTATATTTGCTAATTTGCATGCCTCGTTCAGCAATGTCAGATTTGTTCCCTTCAGTTTTATTACAAGTCTTGTGTGCTTATTTGAAAGTCTTGGAATTTGTATACAGAGAACTGAAGATATTAGATAGTGAATTGTCTAAGGACTACTGTTGGTAGATGAATAGTGATTTGAACCTAGTTCTTTCTATATAACAGATTTTGTCCAGTTTTCCTAGTTTTATCTGCTAGATCACATTACCCCCCACTTCTGTGGAATGAGGATGGAAGAGACAGGGCACAATCCTATCCAGTCACTAGGCTGGCATAGGACCTCTGTGCCGACCCAGGACTGTTGCAAAAGCTGCTGTAAAGCAGTTGCGCAGGACCTAGTATGGTGCAGAGGCCTATGCTGGCTGCTGCAGGCCATAACTGGATGGTGTGCAGTCCATGTAAGCTGAGGCGGGGCGGGGGGTGCTGCAGCATAGGGGTGGAGGAGGACATTCCGGGGGTATTTTAGGGCAGGGGGTGGACGGATCGGACCTGGGAGGGGGCGGGATCAGCAGCAGCAGTGCACGCCATATCCTATCCTCCTTTCAGGACAGTTTCTCCTGATATGGGCCTCCCAGACTTACGCCAGCTAAATAGCTGGCGTGGATCCAAGGAGACCCATTTGGGAGGCTGGGGCTTTACCTGGAGTAAGGGAACAAAAGTTCTCTTACCTCGAGGAGACCTCCAACTCCACCTACTCTGCTCTGCAATCCAGCATTGCCAGCACCAGTATTGCTGGATCACTGAGCAGAGTGTAGGATAGGATTGGGCTGACAGTAAATGAGGAAGAACTTCAACTTCATTGGACGCAATTTCATTCATTCATATGTCTGATACGCAATGTTCTTGCTTCCTGGTTTTTCTGAAAACCAGAAGTGGGCTTCAATCACCTCAAGGAGCCGATCTGAGGTTTGGGGAGGCCTGCAGGGGTGGCCGTGCCCCCCCTCCAGAGGGTGGCATGACCCTCGGTAAGTAAAGGAAGACCCCCTTTGTCCCGACGGCAGAATGATCCCAGGAGCTCCAGCTCTGCCATCGCCCTGCCCCCGCAAACACTCGATGTTCTCCCCTACTCTTGGGGAGAACTTTCTTTGAGAAATGCTGAGTTAGACTATAGGGCCTTCAAATCCACTTTGCCTGAACAGAGCTATCTACTGTATATAGTCCTTTGGTGGGAGTTTAACCAATTGTCTTAAAGTATTATTAAAGTAAAATGTTCTGACTGATTTTTTTTTTTTGTTCAGGAGAAAAAGAAAAGGTCAAATGAAGAATTATCCTAAAGTGACATTTTTATTATTATGACCATTTTTAATAACTGCAAACGAATAATTATTTTTCATTTGATGCTTTTAGCACCCTGGTTAAGAGTAAAAACGTCAAAAGGCAGGTAGATCTTGAAATGATGTTTTTACAGTCTTGGTGCTCTTGTACAAAAATGTCAGAGAAACTTGTATGTGCACTGGTTGTTTTTAATGATGTCTAATTTGAAGTTTTATAAGTTGTTTTTTCCCATCACTGTAGTTGCAGAGGAATTAGATTAGAGCCACCTTCCTTTAGTGTTCTTATGATCACACAACTCTTTTTAAAATAACAAGTGGCAAATCATTATTTCCCCCCCCCCCCATTTTGGATTCCTAACCACGTAATTATGTAAAAAAAATATTTTCCATGCTGTGTGGCATCTGTAGATATACATGTTAAAGTCAATTTCCTGGCTTCCATCACGCCAGGAGGGCTCTTCGCACATTATGATGAATGTGCGTAGCAGGAAAAGTAGAATCCTGCTTACTTCCTACTGCCTGCCTCATACACGTATTCGACATTACTGATAAAAGAACCTGTGCACATACAAACTGCATGTGTAGAGTTTCCTGTTCATGCAGGACAATCACACACATAGCCTTGTTCTTGCATGTGGATGAAGGGAGCTTGTTCAGTGGACATGATCCTCCTCTCCTCGATTCGTGCATTCATTGTAACATATGAGATGTGCTCCCACATTGCAAAGAAAAGGACCTAAGTAGATAGAGTCAAACATGATTCTAAATTTGTTGTTGTTGTTGTTCAGTCGTTAAGTCGTGTCCGACCCTTCGTGATCCCATGAACCATATCCCGCCAGGCCTTCCTGTCCTCCACTATCTTCCTGAGTTCACTCATTTTCATGTTTGTTACATCGGTGATGCTGTCTAACCATCTCATCCTTGGCCTTCCCCTTCTCCTTTTGCCTTCAATCTTTCCCAGCATCAGAGTCTTCTCCAGAGAGTCCTCTCTTCGCATTAGGTGGCCAAAATATTTGAGTTTCAGCCTTAGTACCTGTCCTTCCAGGGAACAGTCAGGGTTGCTTTCATTTAGGATTGACTGATTTGATCTCCTAGCAGTCCAAGGGACTCTCAGGAGTCTTCTCCAGCACCACAGTTCAAAAGCATCTATTCTTCGGCGCTCAGCCTTCCTTATGGTCCAACTCTCGCAACCATACATTGCTACTGGGAACACCATCGCCCTGATTATACAAACTTTTGTTGGCATGGTGATATCTCTGCTTTTTATTATGCTGTCTAAGTTTGCCATAGCTTTCCTTCCAAGGAGTAAGCGTCTTTTAATTTCATGGCTGCTGTTTCCGTCTGCAGTGATCTTGGAGCCCAGAAAAGTAAAATCTGTTACTGCTTCCATTTCCGCCCCTTCTATTTGCCAGGAATTGATGGGACCCGATGCCATGATCTTAGTTTTATTAATGTTGAGTTTCAAGCCAACTTTTGCACTCTCCTCTTTCACTCTCATCAAGAGGCTCTTTAGTTCTTCTTCACTTTCTGCCATTAGGGTGGTATCGTCTGCGTATCTGAGGTTGTTGATATTTCTCCCGGCAATCTTGATTCCGGCTTGTGATTCATTCAGCCCTGCATTTCTCATATATCTCATGAGCAACGTAGAGGAAGGGAGATATAGAAATGAAATAAAAAGCCAAGTTTAGTGGGAGGCATTTAGAATCATTTCTCTGAATCATTTCTCAGGGCAATGCAGAGAAATGATTCTAAATGCCTCCCACTAAACTTGGCTTTTTATTTCATTTCTATGTCTCCCTTCCTCTACGTTGCTCATAGTTCTTTTCATCCCTGTTCTATCCTTGCAGCAACTCTGTGATGCAGGGTAGGTAGGTGACAGATTGTGACTCAGTAAGTTTCATGGCTACGTGGGAATTTGGTCCTGGATCTCCCTAGTCTAAGTTGGACACTTGAACCACAGCACAATTCCGACTCTCTGTGAAATGTCCTGGAATCATCTAGATCAGGGGTGTCAAACATAAGGTCCTTGGGCTGGATACAGTCCATGGAAGCTCTTTATCTGGCCCGCATGATATTTCGGCTCTCCCACCACCAAAATTAGCTGCTCTCAGCTGCTGAGCTGCGAAGTGATACTGCTAAAAGAGCAGCTCTGGGAGAGCCCAGTTAATATGCAGGCTACCCTTTCAACAGCACCTGCTGAGGTTTCACTGCTGAAAGGGCGGCCCACATGATAATTGGGCTCTCCCAACGCTGCCTTTTTAGCAGCACCACTTCTGCCAAGGTTTGGGAGGGAAAGATGGATGGAGTCCTCAGAAGGCGAGGAATAGTATGGGGGAAGTGGCAGACCAAGATGGGTGTGAAAGGAAGAAGCTGCCAAGGTGCTGGGAGAGCTCATTATCACGGGAGCTGCCCTTTCAGCAGCATTGCTTCTGCCATAGCATCCCTTTGCAAGCACCTCTCAGTTGCTGAGCTGCAAAGTGACACCTCGGCAGAAGCAGTGCCACTGAAAGGGTGGCCCCTGTGGTAACTTGGCCCTCTTATATCTTGAAAATAGGATCAAGATTTGTATATTGTCTCTTCTGTCATTTGCAGCTAATGAATTCCTCATTTAGATAAAAGTGCTTATTTCGGGTCATCACTTGCTTAATGGCATCACTTCCTGCTTAATGGCATCACTTCCGGTCCTCAGCAGGTGCTATTAATGCTTTTTGGCCCACTGTATGAAATGAGTTTGACACCCCTGATCTATACCATTGGGTGAAAGAAAAAAATCTGCTGCTCTCAAGCTACCGAGATAACCAGAGGCATGGAGCAGCTTAGCTCTAAATGCAGTGGTGTCTCTAAATATATATCTTTACCAGTTCCAATTAAGCAAATGGCTGCCATTTACTTCTATAGGGGAAAATGATCATGTCGTCTTGTTCCCCGACATCCTTTTCTTTTTTCAAAATGCATGGGGAACACGACTGCATTTGAGTCTAAGTCTTTCTCACCATTCCACAGCTTTGATCCAAATGTGCACTGGAAGCAAAGAAATCAAGGCCATATTATTTGAATATTCAAGTTGCATATTGTTAAAAATATAATTATTTTTAATTATCCCTTTTTTGGGTCATACATAGATTCATAACTTCTTTGAGATGTTGCTCTGTATACTGGTTTCTGAGCTCTGGAGCTATTCTCAAAGCAATGAACATTGAACTGAACTGAATTACCTCCAGGCATGCTTGCATTTTGTCACTGAAATATGGTGCAGGCAGGTCCACACTACAAGCTGACACCTCAGTCCATGCCTGTCTGCCATTATCTAAATCATGTTACCCAAGAGCCAGATGATTGCACATGCAAATGTAAATGCAATTTGCCTGATATCTTTGATCCTCTCTTCTCCAACAAGGAGTGGAGGGGATGTCAGGTGAACTGCATGATTCCCCGGTTCATACAACTGGGTTTGACATTGAAATGTCACACAAAGTAAAATACAAAGTGAATTTCAGGTTCTTCCTAAGGAGAAACATCTGAGAATTTCTGGAGAAGCCAAATGAATTTTTATGATAGAAGTGACATTTCTCAGGGGGATTCCACACATCCCTGGTGGGTACATGAGACCACATTTCTGCCATGCAGAGAACTTTCCTGCTAGGCCTGATATCCAAAGCTTGGGTTGCTAGCCCAAAGCAATCAGATTGTAAACACCCACTACCATGTTCAAGATTTGGTTTTCAGCATGTTGGCAGGTAACTTTTAATCTGGTTTGCCAGAGAATTATAAGAACATAAGAAGAGCCTTGCTGGATCAGGCCAAAGGCCCATCTAGTCCAGCTTCCTGTATCTCACAGTGGCCCCACCAGATGCCTCAGGGAGCGCACAAGACAACAAGATATCCTGTTGCCACTTCCTTCCACCTGCCAACATATGTAGGTTTTTCAATCAGCCACCATATGACCAGATGATACTGTGAAGCGGTTTTCAAGCATAGGAAGTAGGGCAGGGCTCTGAATGAAATTATCTGTTAGAAGAAAAACTGCACATGCTCAGCAGGATAAGTATGGATGTTCCCCTCTCCCCTAAACTGGTGCACCATCTTCCCACTGTCTAATCATGTGGGAATGGCTCTTCTTTACTACTACAGTACTTAAATACCAGCCAATGTGTGGTTGAAGTACCACATGTTGAGGGGTGGTTCAGGCAAACCATGCCTCCATTTAATTAGTTTGATGGAGGAAGAAGGTATGACCCACCACACTCCTCCATGCATTTGAGAGGGCTTGTGGATGCATAAGATGAACTGGCCCACATAGAGTACAAACTGGGAATCTCTTCTTGAAAAGAAAATTAAAAAGATTATGCTCCTCCTCTGCAGAAACCTACGCAAGACTAGTGCCTGATGCAATGGCCAAGAGATAAACACTTGCTGTAGAACCCAGGCCCTAGAAGAGATAAGGTGTTATCATACAAGAATCATCATATATTAAAGGGCATTTCATTGACTTCAAGTCAACTTCCACTTCCAGCCAGAACTTAGATGTAATATTTGCCTTATTATTTCCAGAATAAGCCGTTCAAAGAAATGCTAAAGTTGTACCCCTCATTGCAAATACAAGAACATGAAACATAAACTCTAACATTTAAACCAGCAAGATTACACTTACATTATATAATCGCTAGACAAAAGGCCCAATAATCACTTTGTTCAAAAGAGATAATGCAGCATAATATAAGTGGTAGTTTAAGCAATTATCTGGTAGTACAGCTAATCATCACCCTTGGTTCACAGCCTTTTGTTTCTCACAAATACACATGTCAGATTGTAATTAAATGCATTCACACTGTTCGGAGCTGAAAAAGTTGCCTGGGATGAACAGTGGAGCCAAGCTGGAAAAACACAATGAAGACAAGTTTAGACAGAGCTTTATGAATGTGTCAGCCTGGCATGGGGTCCTTGCTGGCAAATTGGTTATGTAAGGGTGAAACTGCACTACAGTAATTTTTTCTTTCTATAAATAAGAATAGAATTTGGATTTATGTAGAAAACAACCACTAAAGCAAATTTATTTCTACCAGTTTTGAAATGTTTAAAGACCTTTCTTGCCCTATGAATCATCAACTGAGAAGAAATAGTCTCATTCTAGAATTTTAAGAGCAAACGGACTTTGCTATTAGAAGGACACATATTTTGGAAGCTGAGACCATTTCAAAACTTTGTAATGCCAAGATTTAAATATAAAACATATTTCCTCACCTTATTTTCCTTACTTCCTTTCTTAAAGAACTATTCTACTTGGAACAGGGCCAGATCTCCTCGTCTTACTCATTCATTATCAATAACAATGCAGCCAAGCTTAGATGGAATTCCCAAGGCATGGGAATAGTTTTAAAGATGATTTTTTCCCTTAAAGACTATGTCTTGGATAGCGATACTTCAAGGTTAAATAATTGCATCAAAGTGGCAGAAATAGGGAAATCTACTATGGGTCCACCACTAACACATCCCAGTCGTGTTTACTCAGAATTAGATCCACTGGGTTTTAATGAAGCTTACTTCCAAATAAATGTGAAAGGATTGTAGCCTGAAGGTGTTGGCTGCATCACCTTTCCGAGATACCCAGCTTGGCTATTCTTGGCACCTAAAGGTTGATTTGAGGACCACATCATTCAGTTTCCATACATATGTTGATTTAACATATTGCGTGACAACAAAAACTGGCATCAAATCTGGCACATAATAACTAGATTGTAGCCATGTATAATTTTGTCCAGGATTCACAGCACAAAGTATTTTCTAGATGTGCTGCAAACATTTGATCAAGGGTACTTGAAAAAAATGAACACCCCTGTTTGAATGCTTGGAAGCACAATCAAGACAAGGATGATGTGCTAGCTTATGATCCTCTTATGCTCTAACCCAGGGATTCTCAACCGGTGGTACATGGACCATACGGGAGGTGGTACGTGGGCCCCTGGCCAAGATGGCGGTCGCAAGGGCAGCCATCCTGGAGCTCTGGGACACAAAGTCTGCAGGGGGAGCATGCGGGTTTCCAGGGCTGGAAAAGGCCCTCCCGCCCAGCCTTGTCCCCTTACCTGTTTTCAGGCTTCCGGCACAGCCGAAACCCCAGAAGAGGAAATGGCATCATTGCCACTTACTTCCGGTGGTGCTTGGCACAGTGGCGGCCACAGAGGTGATATGTTGAGCCAAGGGGGTTGAGAACCCCCTGCTCTAACCTATTGCTCTCCTCTCCCGCTCACTTCTGCACTGTTCCCCTTTTCCGTTACCAATCCAGGGAATGTGGAAGAAGAGGAGCAGTGGAAGCAAGAAGGTGGACTGAAGTGGGCGTCTCCACCAATCTGCTGCCTGAGGCAACTGCTTCAGTTGTCCTTGTGAATGGGCTGTCCCTGGTCACAATAACAACAACAATAATAATTTCACACATTCGCTATTAAGCATCTCTGCAACTAGTTATTTCCAGCATCAAAATATTAGGATGGGTGGGTGAAAGAGTTAGCTTTAACCAGGCAAATAATTCAATGATACTTTTTTGGGCCTTATTATTTAAAGGTAACACTTGCACCAGTTGTGTTGTTCCATCATTTCAGCAGAGCTGTGGAAAGCAAGTCCCTAAGTACCATGCTAATAATGTTGCCCTAGGTGATCGGGGCCATATGAACATTTTAAAATGTTGATTCAATTAGCTCGAGGAAGATATTTTCAGATTAAGATCGTGTATTAATTACGATTATTAAGACACTGGGAACTCACTAAGCCCAAAAAAAAAAAATCATTACCTCTGTACAGGAAATTTAATTTGAAATAAACAAGTATTTAAATATTTAATCTATACTGTTCTTATACATTGCTCAAATTTTGATGCAATTATTTCAAATAAAACCTACTGGGGAGGAGCAGCTTAGAAATCAAGTTGTAATGTACTGTAGGATAGGGGGCTGCATTTTTAGAGATATAAATAATCAAGCACAAGAACATCACAGGCGTGACTTCTAATTGTCAGCCTATGCAAGATGAAGACAACAGTGATGCAGAAAGAACGCTGTTGTTGTCCTCAGTGTTTTGAAGTCAATTCCATGTTACTGCCATTGCTTTGATATGAACACTTGTTTCACTCATCGATTCTTATGGCTTCAAACTCAATGGGGTAATTTTGCCATTCATCAGCATGGGGAAAAAAACACATTGTTTTTTTTTTATCACAGCATTTTTACATATCAAACCTACACTGTCCTGTTTTTAACAGTATGCATAGCATCCCAAAATGCAATAAATAGGGGCAGAAGAAAACGTTGATAACAAAACACATAACACCACTTTCTGCTAAAAAGTCTGCGGGGGAAAAAAAACCCTTGTAATTTTGCATCATTCTTCATCTGCTGACATTATTCAACCTATGCCACCTACCTAGTACACTTCTATAGAGGTTACAATTGATAAGAACATAAGAACATAAGAAGAGTCCCGCTGGATCAGGTCAAAGGCCCATCTAGTCCAGCTTCCTGTATCATACAGTGGCCCCACCAGATGCCTCAGGGAGCACACAGCCAACAAGATAACCTGTTTCCTGCTGTCACTCCCCTGCACCTGGCACAGACAAAACCTACTTCTAAAACCAGGAGGTTGCTTATGGCTTGTAACCTGTGATGGTCTTTTCCTCCATGAATCTGTCCAAACCCCTTTTTAAGGCATCTAGGCCAGGTGCCATCACCACATCCTATGGATGGGAATTCATCCACAGATGAATTACACGCTGGGTAAAGAAATATTTTCTTTTGTCCGTTCTAACTCTCCCTCCACTCAATTTTAGTGCATGTCCCCTGGTTCTGGTGTTGTGCGAGAGGGAGAAGAATTTCCCTCTATCCACTCTCTCCATCCCATGCATAATTTTATAAGTCTCAATCATGTCCCCCCTCAGGCGCCTTTTTTCTAGACTGAAAAGCCCCAAACGCTGTAGCCTTTCCTCATAAGGGAGGTGCTCCAGCCCACGAATCATTTTGGTCGCTCTTTTCTGCACCTTTTCCAATTCAACTATATCCTTTTTGAGGTGTGGTGACCAGAACTGGACACAATACTCCAGATGTGGCCT
This sequence comes from Plestiodon gilberti rubricaudatus, assembly GCA_026170595.1. Classification (NCBI taxonomy): domain Eukaryota; kingdom Metazoa; phylum Chordata; class Lepidosauria; order Squamata; family Scincidae; genus Plestiodon; species Plestiodon gilberti. The sequence continues at coordinate 32,610,383 of JANXHW010000004.1, forward strand.
TACCATCGATTTGTACAAAAGCATAATGATATTGGCCGTTTTATTCTCAATCCCTTTTTTAATGATCCCGAGCATGGAATTGGCCTTCTTCACAGCCGCTGCACACTGGGTCGACACTTTCACCGACCTGTCTACCAGCACCCCAAGATCTCTCTCTTGATCCATCACAGACAACTCTGAACCCATTAGCGTATATGTGAAACTTTGGTTTCTTGCCCCAATGTGCATCACTTTGCACTTACTTACATTGAAGCGCATCTGCCATTTTGCTGCCCATTCTCCCAGTTTGGAGAGATCCTTCTGGAGCTCTTCACAATCCCTGCTGGTCTTCACCACCCGGAAAAAATGATAAAAATGGGAAAATTTCAGAACCCATAACACCGCTTTCTACTATTTCATTTTGGTTAAACACCGAAATCTATGAAAAAATAAAACAATTTTCTCCCACCTCTAGCAATAAAATATCACAGCTCTTTTTAAAAATGACTTTTTAAAAAATCAAACATAGAGTGAGATGATATACACAGTTAAACACATACAACAACAGCCGCTTAAGTAGTGCAAATTACCTTTTATAAGAGAGGTAAAATTAATCTACTCCCATGGAAATTCTAGAATACAATCTTCACACATGTAACTTTAATGCAGGCATTTACAATGAGTTGTCTACAAATTCTGATGCTGTACATCCGCATAATAAATGTAACTTAAACATCATTTGGCTACTAAGGTTTTTCCATGGGCAGGAGGTGTGGTCTGGTGGTTGAGCTGTTGCCCTGCCTGAAGAAGCTAAGCAGGATCTGCCTGGATTCCCGCCTTGGAAGGGTGACCGGAAGCTGCTGATGGATCTCGTGAAGGCACTGTGAGAGGGTGCACTGCGGAGGCGCACTGTGAGAGTGTATGGAATGTGTAGAATGCGGAGGAGTCAGCTGGCAAGAGACGGATAACATCTTGTGAACCCACTGAGGTGTGATCTACGGCTGCCTGTGAACGCTTTGAAGCGCAGAAGCACAGCCAGGACAATGGCTGCACACTGAAAAGGAAACATCTGGAGAAACTGAGAGTTCTATGAGTTCGCTCATAGAAAAATACTTGTAAGACGCCCGTTTGAAAAAATGGGGTTTTAGTCTGCCTATGTAAACTACCTTGAATCTGGAGCCTGTGAGACAGTATATAAATGCTGCAATAAATAAATAAATAAAATATCCAAGATCTTCTTAGTGATGATCACATACTTTTCATTTTTGAGAGAGAGAGAGAGAGAGAGAGAGAGAGAGAGAGAGAGAGAGAGAGAGAGAGAGCTGGTTGTTTGTTTCTACTATGGACTACTAAAAACTAGAAACTAATATGCCTAGCTGGACAAACTAGTTCCAACTAGGAAAAATTTGAAGCTCCAGATATTGTTGAAGGTTTTTAGTATTTCCTAGTAAAAACTATAAACCTAGTAAATGATAACAACACTATCCCAGTACAGACCCCATGTGGCAGCTTACATAAAAGCATGCACATGAATGTTTTGCAGAGTGGCTTGACACAGCCTACTTTGTATTCCCATGAGCCTAGATTGGGATTGCAACCAAAACATGTACAGGTTTAAGGCAGCTGTTCCCATGTGCTGCTTGTTGGAAACTTTGAAGCTCCTTTGTGCACATTGGGATTTATACACACACACACACACACACACACACACAGGTACACGTTTGTGTGTGTGTGTGTGTGTGTGTGTGTGTGTGTGTGTGTGTGTGTGTGTGTGTGTGTGTGTGTCTACAGGGGCTCCAGTATCCGCAGTTTCACTAATCCGCAGATCCAGGATCCATGGCCGTCTCTTTATTTCTTTAGCGCTGGTCAATGCAGAACGCTATAAGCAGCAGCGTGCTACTTATAGCACATAGCCTGAATGATTCTAGCAAGCAGCCTCAGCACTAGAGGGGCTCCGAACGTTAACAGGAAGCAGAAAGGCATACATGGGGGCTGCCGAATCTGCGGGGGATACGTTCCAACCCCCACCGTGGTTTTCAGGGGGCCCCCACGGGCCGGCGGGCCCCCTGTGGGTCTGTGCAACACGCCCCACACCCTCCACAACCCCCCCAGGCACTTTTACAGGAGAAAGCTCCATTTTTTCTTCAAAAGGCCGAGTGAGCTGCAGGCCTCACTAACAAGATTTACGTGCTAGCTAGAGTCTCAGCAATGTTGCAGAGACTCTAGCTAGCCTCAAAGTCTTGTTGGTGAGGCCTGCAGCTCACTCAGCCTTTTGAAGAAAAAACGGAGCTTTCTCCTGTAAAAGTAAGTGCCTGGGTTGTGTGTTTGGAGGGCATGGGGGGTCACATCTGGCCCCCCACGACCCTTCAGGCACTTACTTTTACAGAGAAACCTCTGTTTTTTCTTCAAAAGGCCGAGTGAGCATCTTCCTTGCAAGGCCTCCTCACCAACAAGACTTCTGTGCTAGAGAGTCTCAGCAACCTCTCAGCAAGGTTGCTGAGACTCTCTAGCACCGAAGTCTTGTTGGTGAGAAGGCCTGGAATGAAGCAGCTCACTCGGCCTGAAGAAAACTCGGAGGTTTCTCCTGTAAAAGTAAATGCCTGGGGCAGTGGCGTAACTTGGGCAGTTGGCACCCGGTTCAAGGGGGGGGGGAATGGCGTCCCTATAAGTAAACCTCGGCGTGCCCGATAGGTCACGCCACGCTCCAGTGGTGGGGGTGCCGCGCTCCGTGGGTGGGCGCCGCGCTCCGGGAGGGGGGCGACCCGGCGGGACCCCTGCACCGGGCACCCCTTCCCAGCGCGGACCCGGCCGGCTTACCTCCAGGCTCCGCTCCGCTCCGCTCCGCTCCGCTCCATTCAAAGCGCCGCTCCAGTTAAAAGCGCCGGCCACGCTGCAGCCGGCAGTGCGGCAGGCTCATAGGAAGTGATGTGCTGTGAAGTGACGGTGCGCAGGGAAAAGGAGTCCGTCACTTCACAGTCACGCGCGCAGCCGCAGAAGAAAAAGAAGACAAACAGTGAGTGTGTGTGTGCCCCGGCCCCGCTCCTTCAATGTCCCCGCCCCCTCCTTCAATGTCCCCACCTCGAGTCGGACTCGAGTCGGACTCGATTATCTCGAATCGGACTCGAGTCCGGTGCCGCCACCGCGGCTTCGCTGCGGCGCCCCTGCAGCGGTGGGCGCCTGGTTCAGCTGAACCACGCGCTCCACCCTAGTTACGCGTCTGCCTGGGGGGGGAGGGTTTTCTGGAGGGCGGGGGGATTCCTCAACCGTGGGTAACTGAAACCGCGGAAGAGGAATCTGTGGATTCGCCCCCCCCCTGTACTTTCTTTCCCAGTCAGTATTCATCTGTCAGACACACATTACCCAGCAGAGGTAAACTACATTAGTTGACAACAGTGTTTCCCCCCCCCCCCACTCAAGCATATGTGCATGTGAACTTCTGTATGTTGCAGAATAACTGGGGGAGGGGTTTCTTTTCCATATTCGCTTCTCTCTGTGTCTTCAGAAACAGATCTTCACATGCTTTAATACTCTCACCTGCCTTTATGGCTGAACAACTTCAGTGCCAATGCCAGTATAACAGATACCATCTCTGATGCATCTGACGAAGTGGACCCTGGTCCACAAAAGCTGACGCTGAAACCAATTTGGCAGGTCGTATTTAAGGTGCTGCAAGACACTTTGGTATAATAAAAGATGTTTGTATTTTTTTTTCTAATAACAGGAAAAAGCTCCCCCCCCCAGTATGTTTCAAGAAGAGAAATCTCCAGGAGTTAGGTAATTTAGATTTACTATGGTCCTTTTAGGAGATGCATAGTAGCAATTAATTTGGAATTTGTAGTCTAAGAGTCATTTTATAATTAATTTCTCAGCATTTACTACATACAGGCCATCACTTTAAAGTGCTATGTCATTAACAAACCCCCAATTTTTTTTTATAAAGAATAGACATACTGATCTACATTTTTCCATGCTGCCTTAGCCAGAATGGACTCGAGGGATATTATCTTATTCAGAAAGAACCTTTCAAGGTTGAATAAAAGAAATGGTGCAGGGTCCCTGGGAGAGGGAAGTGATCATCATTTTCACCTTCAACTCTTCTTTGATGTGGCAGAGTCAATTTTTAATCAGCAGCCATCAGACTGGGCTTCATTTCGCCTTACAAAGTCCTATTACGCTGCCACTTTCTGGAAGGAGGTGATAAGGACAATGCTCTTCTTTTTCTCTTCATAGAGCCCTGCATATGATGAGTCCCTTTGGAGAGGCTTGATAAAAAAAAAATGACAGAGTATGTAGGGGAAAAGGTCACCCTCTCTGCCAGAATTAACTCTTCAAGACAACAAACTTGGGAGTTTGGTACATTTGTTTGCAGCAATTGGAACAGTGTGTTTGGGAGCTGTGATGATAAGAAGGAATGGGTTAAAACTCACCTACAGCTGATGTGATGGAAATACTACTCAGAATTATTTGTCTGTTGGTGGGGGAAAAAAAGGACCCAAGAAAAGAAATATAAAATAGGCAAGGTGATATCTTTTATTTTAACTGTCCATGGGGATGGGAGTAGGCTAGTTTGGGGGGGTTACACAGGATTCTTGGTCAAGCAGAACACGAAAGTGGGTAACTGGCTATAATTGTGTTTTTCTATAGCATAGGATTTCCTGTTTGAAATTGCAAAGGCTAGTTGCTGGAAAGGCTGAGAGGGAACATACTAATATTGTATAGAATATATCGTATGCTGTGTGGTCTGATGGGATGAAAGACTGAAATTTTGCATATTGATAGTAGGACAGAATCCATTTGGAAGTGTTCCTGTGTAAGTTCCTTTGGAATCAATTAGAACACCACAAGAACACAGTGTCCTCTGGGACTCTCATTGAAAAAGTGATCTATCTATCCATGTACACACGTGCATGTGTGTGCACACGCACGCACACACACAAAAACTTTGTTCCCTTGGTAGTTAATGAATATCCAGAAATTAGTAACGTGACCAAAACAAAAGACCCTAACACAATGAAAATGGCACATTTTAGAAAATAACTCTGCATAATTCTTGATCACAGCAACACAACACAGAAACAATTTATAGATACAATAAGGGAAAATTATTTCTTGTGTTCAACCCAAGTGAAAACGAAATGGAAGTGGGGGAAGGAAATAATACCAGTTTTCCCCTCTGGAGGTGTTTTTATGTTAAATAAACCAAAATTATTTTTTAAACTACGCACTGAAGCAGAAAAAAGCTCTATAATCTCTTAGTATCATTTATTGTAGTCAGCAGTCTTAATTGCCTTCCTGAAATGGATCAGAGTTCTGGGAATTATGCACTAAAATGATGTTACCACTCTCCAGTCTTCACATTCCTTGATATAATCTCATTAAAAATATCAAGCCTCTAGGTGAGGGAATACATATGGATGCTAAATGCATTTTAAACAGCAGCACCTAAACTGATGACCTAGTTATTACAGAACAAAGCAGCAAAAGATGAATTTTAATGCTGAAATAAAGCAGGTTTCTTTCTTGGATAATACTATAATTATTAACGTGGTTTTGGACTGGATTTCCTTGTTACCCCCTAGAAAAAAAAACAGATAATTTTTAACCAACCAAAATAGTGATTTGTCATTTTTGGAATAAGAGAGACCCTTGTGTGTGTTTTTAAACCTTAGAAGACCACACAAGTTTATAAAAAGCCCCCTTTCATTAGCTATAATTACTGCAAAGAGATGGGAAAAAAATGTATGCCAAGTTCTTTTCTTTTTTTTCCTTGTTGCAGAAATGCTAGCTGTGTTAAAAATATAATTCTCCGGAGAACATATACTCATCACCCAGCCAAATAAGCGGGGGAAAGTCATGCTGAGTCCAACATATGAAATAATTAGATTTTTATAGAATTGGATTTCCTGTTATAAATTGCAAAGGATACTTCTGCAAAAGCTAAAGGAAGTATATAGCATGGAATATATCATGTGCTGTGTGATCTGATGTGTCACCATAACAAACTATTCTATGTCTGGGACAGAATAATGGGACAAAACGTTGCTTGGCCTAGAAGGCAGCCATCGTTTCAAATTAAAGCATTTCCCTGTTTAATTATCATTTATATCAAACAAAATGTCAGAGCTTGTCATAGATCATGCTGGTAAAATGGTGATGCCATTTTAACTGCTCTTGAAGGAAGAGAATTTCCAATTTTTGTTTAGAGATCACCCCTGAAGTTTATGAAAACAGGTGGGGATGGCTCCAAAGATGGCATCAAAGGGGTTGACATGAGGATGAAAATGTTATGCCGATAAAGAGGTAGAGTTTTATAGGTTAAAAGGTCATGTAAAAAAATTAAATATCATTTTTAAATATCAAACAAAATTATGAGGAATTCCAATGTTTTAAAATACACACAAAATCACCAAAAGCCCACATATCTCATAAAATATTAATCCGACGTTTCATCCAAGACTCTGGACATTCTCAAGGAACACACAGAGAGCCTGTGTGAGGTAATCTTACCTCTCATGGAAATAAAAAAATATTTAAAAATTTTTACATGACCTTTTAACCTATAAAACTCTACCTCTTTATCACTATGTCTGGTCATGACAATATCCATGCTACACAAAATGTTATGCCGTTTGGCTCACATGTGAAGAAGAAACCAGTGATGTAGACTTGAGTCTATTGACTCCGACTCGAGTCAGACTCAAGTCGCGTCAATGACTTGACTCGGACTTGACTCGACGATTGTAAAAGACTCAAAAGACTCGACTCGAGACTTGGAGCCTTTTATGACAAGTTGAATTTTATTCAGGTTTAAACCCATTTTCCCCATTAAATAGATAGGGACTTGCAAGACTCGGGACTTGGGGGCAAAGACTTGGGACTTGTCTCGAGACTTGGCACCAGTGACTTGATCCACATCCCTGGAAGAAACTGGTAGAGTAGTTTTTTTGTGTGGGATCCTGGTCAGAGATTGAGAAGCCACAGAAATTGTGAAGGCAATACAGTAGACTTCTGACAACTAGACATCTTTGGGACCTAGGTGGTGCCAAGTTATCATACAGACTATCGGGAGGTACCAGCAGGGACAGGACAAAAGAGAGACATGGAGAAGCCATGCTGGGCCAAGGTGCCACAGATGTTGCTCGGGCAGCCACAGCAGCTCAGAATAATCGCCAAGCCCCTGCTGCCTGGGCGAGAGCTTGCCACACTTCCATCCACTACTGGCACTGTACTCACAGTGCACCCCTCTGCCTTACTGTGAGCTTCCAGCTCCACAGTCTGCTCTGCAGTCCTGGGTGAGCATCTAGACCCAGCTGGGCCACCACCAACCCCAAGCACTTTTGCCAAAGTTCACTCCTAGGCTCTTACCATTTTGATGCCAGACTATTGGAATTTTAGGCCCCACAGGTCCATTAACGATGATGCAACCGTGCTGAGAGAGCATGTGCTGCATTCAAAGGTGGTGGGCACACAGGAGGTAAATAAATATGTTCTACTTACTTCTGCGTAGGCCTCCTGGTGGCCTATGGGTCTTCTCAGACCTTCGCCAGCTATATAGCTTGTGTAAGTCCGAGGAGAGAAAAAGACTGAGGTGGGTTCAAAAAGAAGGGATAGCATAGTGGTGTATACTGGTGTTACAGGAATCCACCCCTTCCTCCAGTCTGCCCTCCCCTTCCCACGACATGTCCTGTCACCAACTTAACTACAGCGGCGGAGACTCTGGAAGCCACTGCTGCACGCGTCGTGCCACTGCCCATTTGCAGCAGCTTCCCAACAGTGTAGCATATATTCATATGGCAGACATCTAGCATTTAGCAAGGAACCTTGAGTCTCGTTGTAAACTTTTGCATACTTATGTGGGTGGGAATAATCCCCATTAAACATATATACAATCAGGTGGTCAGCCCTTTAAGTGTGTGTGTGTGTGTGTGTGTGTGTGTGTGTGTGTGTGTGTGTGTGTGTGTGTGTGTGTGTGTAAAAATATTTAGGATGTAAAAACAAGGATAATTCGTTTTAACAGATTGACTGATTTAATAAGAATTTAAGTCTAAGGGATGGTTCCTGATGACTGTTATTGAGTGAAAGTAATATTAATAACTCATCTGGAATGGTAATGAAGAGCAGTAGTATTACACCTTTAGGCAGGCCACTTCATGCCTCAGTTCACATGGGAGATGGGAGATGTAAGCACCTCTTATCCCACTATGTCAAGATAAATCTGAGAGGACTAATTAAAATTAAATATTACACACACCTCAGGGGTGTCACCAGCAGTAGCGTCGCTGCCATAGGGTGGGGGGCACCACCTTGGGCAGCACACATGGTCTCCTCATGAGGAGCTGCGGTGTTTCCCGGGGTGAGCTGAGCCCACCCACCCTCGCTTCCATTAGGCTCCAAATGGAACCCTTCTGGAAGTGAGGGGGGGCGGCATGAAGTAAGGAGGGGGAAGCACAAAGCGAGGAGGGGGCAGCATGATGTGGCATGATGTCACCCGGCCCTGGGTGGCGGGGGGGGGGGGGTAGCGATGCCACTTGTCACCAGAAACAAATGTGACAGCATCTTCACATAGAGACTATAACTTTTGAAAGCTCGGTGACACCAGGAGATGAACCAGAGAGTTTAGGAGAAGGACCCAGGTGGCCTACTCCCTACACAACCATGGCAGTTATCAGGCAGAAGGAGCTATTGCTCTGATTGTTACTGCAATGCAGCATCGCCAAGACAACGGTCAGGGGAAAGTGCTGCAGCGACCCCGCCAGACTGGATGATCTGGAGGGACCAATAGAAGCTTGGCTGATCTCATATATCTGTTGCTTCAGGCTTAGTTGCTGTCTGTCTAAATTGCTGCTTAGAATAGCCATATAGACTCCTGTGCCTTGTCTTGCCTTCCTCCCTTTTCCTTTTCCTGGACTGCTGCTTTTGGAAACATCTGCCAGACCTTGACTGTGTACTTGCCTCTGGACACTGATCGCTCTTCATTATTCTGGATCTCAGCTTTGGCCTGACCATGTACTGACAGGTCATGGCCTGACCTATGTGCTCACATCTGGCCCTTCCAACTGTTTGCAGGCTTGACTTCACAGAATTTCCTGGATGGAAGTTTCCAGAAGGGGGTGCTGGGCGACTGCTGCTCCATTCTATGATCTTCAGACTGCTGCATGCTGCAAGGTTCCATCTGGTCTTTGATGCTGTTTAATTGCAGGCTGAGACCTGCTATCTGGAGACATGGGTTACAATGCCATCAATATATGGACAACACCCAGCTGTATCTCTTTTTTCCATCAAATCTTAGAAAGGCTGTGGATACATTGAACTAGTGCCTAAAGTCAGTGATTTTCGAGATGAGGCTAAACAAGCTGGAATGTAATCAGACAAGACAGAAGTACTGTCCTGATCTTGGAGTAAGAGCACAACCTATGTTGGCTGGGCTTGCCCACTATTTGGGTGTGCTCTTCAATGTCCATTTGCTGTTGGGGTGTGCTCTTGAATGTGTAAGTGGCAATAGTATCAAGCATCTCTAAGCTTTTTACCAGCTTAGGCTAGTTCACCAGATGCATTCTTTCGTGCACACACACACACACCGCGTGTCGCCCCCGCCGCCTGGGGGCCCCCATGCCCCACCCCTAACGACGCCACTGTTCTTGATTATGAATCGCCCAACTATGGTAATTAACACTTTAGTGACATCTAGATTAGATTTCTGTAATGTAATGTGCCTCTGAAAAGCATTTGGAAACTACATCTAGTTCAGAATGCAGCCTCTAAATAATCTAAGACAGTGTTTCTCAAACTGTGGGTCGGGACCCACTTGGTGGGTCGCGACCTGATTTCTGGTGGGTCCCAAGTGATGGAAAGATCAGATAAGTAATTGCCACAAGCCCCGAGGATATTAAAATATCAGCTGCTAATTGCCCTTCAAAGAGCTGAGCTGCAGTTTGCAAGCTTATGTAAATATAGGGAAATAAATGTTTGAGCGTTATTTTCCAAGTCCGTCAATGACAGGTAGTGGGGGCAGGTGAAGGCAGGGCCACATACCTAAGCCCCTCAAGCCTTGAGGCTATTCATTAGGGCTGCATCATTACAAGAAATGGATTGAGGGTTTTTTGCAAATAAATAAATAATTACTTGTAAATAAATACAGTATATTAAGTCTCGTGAAGCTACGTGGGTCCTAATAGAGTGTCGTTTTAAAAAGTGGGTCCCGCTGCTAAAACGTTTGAGAACCACTGATCTAAGGTACAGTGGGGCAGGTTACCAAGGGACAGGGCCTTCTCAGAAGTGGCACTGAGGATCAACTCTCTCCACACAAGTCAATTCTGTTTAATCTCTGTTGTCCTTTGAAACCATTTGACTATTCCAGAGAATTTTTGAGGGTATTTCATCAACTATGGTCAAGACAGACAAGGTTCAGTAAAGTTACAACTTGGGGATTGCCTCTTCAGGTGACCTTTAAAGTGCTGAATTTGAAGATGAAGCATCTGTAGCTTCTCCTGTCCAGTTTTCCTTTGGCCCTGTTCACAACATTCCCCACCGGTTGAGCAACATACCTGTTGCACTTTTGGTTACAGTAGATTCAGAAGAAAGAATTTACTAGCTCACTACAGACAGGGAGGAGGTTTTTTGGTGTGTGTTTTTAATATGGGAGGCTGACATTATGTAAGCCCCCGCTCCAGTTTGATGTGATAGCCTTCACGTTCTTCTGCTTCAACCAGCTATCTCATTCTGTGAAATGCATAAATTGACACTTACAGGCAAGGTTGACTACTGTAATAAAACCAGGGTTTGCAAACCTTTTTGTTTGTGGCTTATGCTCTACTTGTAGATTTCCCAGAGGCATCTTGATAGTTACTGTGAGAAACAGAATGCTAGTGGGAATGCTAGTGTGAGAAACCAAAATGATTAGTGGGCTGGGGCATCTCCCTTATGAGGAAAGGCTACAGCATTTGGGGCTCTTCAGTCTAGAAAAAAGGTGGCTGAGGGGGGACATGACTGAGGCATATAAAATTATGCATGGGATGGTGAGTGGATAGAGAGAAGTTCTTTTCCCTCTCACACAACACTAGAACTAGGGGACATCCACTCAAATTGAGTGGACGGAGGATTAAAACAGACAAAAGAAAATATTTCTTTACCCAGCGTGTTATTGCTTTGTGGAACTCCTTGCCACAGGAGGTGGTGATGGCACCTGGCCTGGTTGCCTTTAAAAGGGGATTAGACAGATGTATGGAGGAAACGTCCATCACAGCTTACAAGCCATGATGGGGATAAGCAACCTCCTGGTTGTAGGAGTAGGTTTTCTTTGTGCCTGGTGCAAGGGAGTGGCGACAGGATACAAGTATCTTGTCTTGTGCTCCCTAAGGAATCTGGTGGGGCCACTGTGTGATACAGGAAGCTGGACTAGATGGGCCTTTGGCCTGATCCAGCGGGGCTCTTCTTATGTTCTTATGTTATGTTCTTACCTAATGGACCTTTGGTTAGATGATCTAGCAGGGTCTTCTCATGTGCTTCAGCTTATGTGCAGAGATGAACACTCTATGAAGAAGCAACTTTCTCTTTCCCCTTGATGAGTACAGATTGTTGAGTCCCTAGGGATGTATGCTAGAGGAAGTAAACGTAGTAAAAGTACTTCCCCACTTTGATGATTTTATATATGACCTCAAGTAAAGAGACCCACAATATTCAGCAAGGTCAAATCATAGTATCAGAACAGTCAGCTATAATTATTCATATAATTAATAGGGCTGCAATATTTAATCAGGTGGTTTAATTGATTTTTAAAAACACACCTTTTGATTGACCAAAAAGGTATCCCTGATTAATTGAACTTTAGATTAAAAAATGATTATTTCTAGTACAAGTACTAATTAAAAAAATGGTAGACGACAGGTGCTGTCTTTGAAGTGGAACTCTTTCACTCTCAGACAGGAGGGAATACCATTTTTAAGGTTCTGCTTGCTATGATGACTCATGCAGGTATCATCTAAAAGCAAAGAACATACATTTTTTGCAAATTCACACGCAAATGGAAATGATGAATTCATTGATTGATTGATTGATTGATTGATTGATTGATTGATTGATTGATTGATTGACTAAAATTCATATGATTAATCCTTTAATTGAGTAGCAGTCATGCATTGCAGACCTGGGTGTGTTTACTCAGAATTAAGTCCCAATGTGTTCAAGGGGCTTACTCCCTAGTAAGTGTGGCTAGCATTGCAGCCCTAATTATTTATAAAAAAAATACCATTTCTGGACAGAAACATCCTGATCTTTTCTTCTGAATAAAATGTTCAAAGTTGTCTTCATTGTGTACAGCCAGCTAATTCCTGAAACGGAAATTCCGTCTAAGACTTTGCTGTGCAATGCAGTTCTAGGGAAAGGTTCTGTTGATACAGAGACAATAAACCCAACCAGCATTAAGACTGTCAATGAGTCAAGTTGTGCCTCGTGAAAATACAGATGTCAGGTGGCGAGTTCCTTAGGGTATCTGGTGACCTCCATGCTACTGAGTAAAAAGTCAACAGCTGCTTCAAGTACCACTTGTAAAGATGATGGACATTGATTAAATCCCTTTGGGAGTCTAGCAGCTAAAATAGGCATGTGTAGGAAGAGGCAAGCTTTGCCTATCACAACATACATTACCTTTCAATTACAATGTATACTTTGAAGAAACTGGGGTATTAGTCATTGTTCCAGGGTGCAGGAGATTTAAAGAAATAACAGAAGGAAACGGGTTGAAATAAAACATATTGTGAAAGTGTCAAAGGGTCCTGGAGTCGGATCACTTTTGTCCCTTGAAAAGTGCTGTTAGAACTTCACCGGTGACTAGCAAAACCTTAGGGCAGAATGCAGTCAAGTAACATTGCAGACATAAGATGGTACAATGAAATGGCTTTGCACAAACTTGGGCCGCACTGAGGTTTAAATGAAGCCCATAGTTAAATGCCTGTAAGAACTGATGGCAATAACTAAAAGGAGTCTTTCACACAGATTGTGTGTAATGTTGGGACTTTCTGTGTTATGGAAAGAATGTTTGATCAATGCGCATGTGAATGAATGCCTAAAGGTAGAAAAGAATGCCTCTAGATAGAAGAAAAACTGGATCATAATTTGGACAAGATGTTTCTCAGGCCCAGCTACCAGGAAAATAATCAGCTGCTGGGCAGAAAGTACAAGGGTGGGGGGACATTGCACAAAGCCAAGTGACAATATCAGCAAAAGATAGTCAAGCTGGAGGACATTTTATGTTGTGCAATGCCACAGTGCCAGTGATGGTGCTAACAAAGAGCTTGTCTTGTTAGCATGCATATAATGCAAAATAATTATATGCACAGAATGGAAAATGTCAGACACTCATATCTCTATTAATGTCTACTGGATAGAAATTTATAAATCACCATTTTAATAGCATGGAACAGAACAGCCCTATACAATAGCAAATGAAGTGCAGTGGTTTAAGATGTAACTGGTACCCTGATCTTGTGTCCCTATGTACCTGCCAATATTATCTTCATAAGGTCCTGACAACAATTGTCATTAATGCATAGAGTAGGGTGATTTTGTGTCCATTGTTTTTTTCCTGCAAGAGCCCCAAACTAGGTTTGTTTAAAAATCACTTTGTCTAAGCAAGGTTAGGGAGACCAGCTGGAGGGGAAGTATAGGTGAAAACACCTGACTTCCATGTATCCAACATTTTGGCTGAGCGATAGGATGCTGGGTTATGCTCATTGGCTGCAATCCAGTAACAAAGGACTACTTCACAGCATGCATGCACATCATTTGGTGACCCCGTTCTTGCTGGCTCATAGCTGAATATATGAATCAAGTCAACTGAAAAGCGCTGTGGTGTTTGATCCGTGACAGCTCATTTACACAGCCAAATCACCACTTGACGTTGCAAGTGATTGACACCCATGTGTGAGCTTCCCCACTATTGCAAATAGATAATACATTTACAGTCCAATCCTAAGTGGATTTAGTGGAACACACTTTACGGCATCTCAAACACTGATCCGGAAGCACTCATAGTCATACACTTCCAGACCACGGCTGCAGACACCCAGGAGGACCTCGCACACAGCAGCCGGAAGGAGAAGGCCTGCTGACTTCAGTAAGTTGGTGGGGTGGGCATAATGGGGAGGGGTGGGAGGATTGGGGTGGGGCAGAGGATGGCTGGGGGAATGTCTGAGGTGGGAGGGGGGCACCTATCATGGGCAACATGAGCCAGATGTTATCCCCTCCGAAGTGAACCAACACACCCACTTTTTCTCCTCAGACTTGTGCCAGCTAAAGAGCTGGCACAGGTCCAAGCAGAATCATTGTCGATCAATAGGCTTATGGAGGGGTAAGGGAAAATATTTTCCCTTTCTCCTCCCTAGCATCGCCATCGCCGCCGTCCCACCACCACCACCACCACAGCATGCAGCTCAGACTGCTTTGACGTGGCTTCATGTTATAGCAGGAAAAGGATAGAATTGGACTGTTAATTGCCAGTAATGTGAAAAACAGAAAAAGCCCACGTTGAATTAATGCCCTGAATCTTTGCATACATCATAGGAAGCTGCCTTTTACAGAATCAGACCATTGATCCAGGAGGTGTCTGTAAATACAGACTGGCAGTGGCCCTCAAAAGGTTTCAGACAGGATTTTTTCTCTGTTTTACCTGGAGTTGCTAGGGATTGAACATATAAGGCAGATGCTCTGCCGCTGAACCATGACCCTTCTGCAAGCAGTCTATTTCACTTGTGGACTTCCACAGAACAGGTACATGTACTCACAGCCTAATCCTAACCAGCTTTCCAGCACCGTTGCAGCCGTGCCAATGGGGCGCACACTGCATTCTGCGGGGGGGGGGGCAGTCATGGAGGCCTCCTCAAGGTCAAAGAACATTTGTGCCCTTATCTCAAGGCCGCATTGCGGCTGCTTCAGCACTGGAATTGTGCTAGGATTGTGCTATTAGCCAAATTGTGGCCATGGCTTGTGCCACTACTGGTGTAATGGGCTCGACACCAGCCCATTCTAAGCATGTACTGTATATGTGCACGTATATAAAGCTACAAAATTGTCTCCTGTTATTTTACGAAGTGCTTAACACAGCCAAGAAGGCCTTATTAAAACATGAACTTTTATCTACACACTCTTAAATACAACATTATTGGGGAACTTTATATATTGGATTACACATTTTAGACCTATATCCCCAAATGTGGCTAACCCAAACACAAACGTTGGGTCTTTTTGTGCATTGAAAGCATGCTAATTCAAACATCTCCATCAAAAGTCATACAATATATGCACGATGCATAATTTTTAATGGGAATGACACAATCTGCATGCACGGTCAACATAAAAGACAATTTAGTCCTTTATGTATGAGAACACAGAAACACTGGCTCTGGGTGACAGCTAATTTCCTCTATTCTCTTTATGCCCTCTGGCTATTAATGCATGCTGATCTTCAAGTATTATTGGGAAAAATAAGCATAAACAGAAAAAGAACAAAGAGAAAGCCATCAATTTTCAGCTAATTTTAAGAAGATAATTTAGAAGTCAATACTTGCAATTGAAGAATATGTAGATCATAACAGCGGCCTAAAATTATGTAGGAAAAATGGCTTGTTATCACACACAAGAACTGTTATCGAGTACAGATGTTCTCTTTGAGTTAAAAAAAGTTTACTTTTCTCATATTTAAGCAAACCATATGGGATTCATTTTCATCATTTCAATGCTTTTTAGACATTTTTGAACAAATGCTTTCGGAGTCTGGTATGCGAATGTTAAGAAGTCTCTAATGTACTTTTATTCTTGGTATTAAAAAGCTACAAGGCAATAATTTAGGAACTTAATACTGACTGGATTAACTAGAAACTGAAGACTAGTAAAATTGAAAAGAACAAAATCTTGTTTCTTAGTTTTGTAAACACTGCCAAATTATTCCTTATTTTTTGGGCAAGGTTAACAAATTTTAGGGCCAAAGTTTAAAGAGCTCTATTTCAGATATAACCTTTTTCATTATTTTTCTAGTTCAACATCCACTGGCTTTCTGAAGCTGGGGAGGAAAGTTTGCACCATGCTGCATTAGCATGAATACATGTGCACCCAATAGCTCCTTGTAAGATGTTTGGTTTTATTCATCTTCCAGAGGCCCTGACTGATTCTCATCCATACCATCACCCAGTTACTAGACTCCAAAAGAGACGACGTGATCTTCAACGCAGAAGAAAATGTCGAAGGGGAGAGGCAGAGTGCAGCTGTTTCCCGTTTAGGCTGTGCTCTGTTTCTCATACCTCTTGCCACCTTTAGGATGTATCAAGCAACTTTACAAACCCCCCCCCCCTCTTCTTGGTGGAGTCATCTGGACACATTTTACTAAATGTGTCCTACAGGCATCTCTAGCATGGTTCGTTTTATGCAGTCATGCTCTGTGCTTGTGGCACCTACAATGATATGGGATAATCATTATAAGGATTACTGGGAACAGAGGCTGTTGCCCTAGCACTAGACACTACACAAAGTAATGTGATTGTCTTTTAGATCCACAGTACTATGAAGATGATGATGGTCTATCTTGTGAGAATGTTGGCAACTAAGACTCTCTGGGCCTCACATTTGTTTCTGAGCATTTGAATATTCCAAAACAAGTGTGCATTATGCTATCACTCATGTAAATTCTTGCCCTGTAAAATATCATAAACAACATCACACAGTGGCAACAAAAGACACCAAAATGGAGATCAAGAACAGTGGCTTCAGACCTCTTTTAGGAGAACATTCGGGGCGGGGGGAGGGACTGGATGAGTGAACATTCTTTTAAAACTGAAATTTGAAAATGTCCCAAATTTTTAAAAATTAAATTTGAATTTGGAACTGTTGCTGAATGTGCATAATATTACATCTCATTCTCGTTTTCAGCTAGGGTTAGGTTCCTGGAAAACCTAATGGATACTGAATTAGCGGAAACTGAATCGTTGAGCCTATGGGGAAAATGGGGTTAGGTTCCAGCAGAGTCGTAGTAATGGATGGGGCGGGGGGGCAGTACACCCCAGGTAGCACGCGGGGGGCAGCTTACCGGTGGCGGGGGCGAGAAGATGGCGGTGGAAGCAGCAGCAAAGGCGGCGGAAGCGGTGTTATTGGCGGCGGCAGTGAAGGCGGCGGAACGGCTTGGAGGAGCCTGAGAAACCATCCGCCACTTCCGCGAGGTCGTTTGTATTCCTCCCGCCCGACCCCTGAGGGACGTTTGGCTCCGGATGACATTATTTGGGGGCGGGCCCTGTGACGTCAGTTCTAGCCGTGACGTCACAGGGGGGCGGCATTGCTATCCCTCTGTGTTATATGGCACCTTCATTGTACGTACAGAATAAACTGAGCAAATAGAGGGAGATCCTTGCCCCAAAGAACCTCAAAAAGCAAGAAAGACAGGCTTCCTATTGTCAAAATATTGTCCTATTGTCAAAAAAGCCGCCTTGGGCATTTGCCTTTCGGCATAGGAAAAGGCGGGATATAATTTTTTAAACTAAATAAATAATAATAAAATAGTGGGGAAAACAGCACAAAGTTAGAAGGAAACACAGAGGAAAGGACAACAAGGGGTTCAATGATGTGCACATTACTTTATGACATTTTTATCCTGTCTTCCCTTCAAGGAGCACAAGACTGTATACATGGTTCTCTTCCCCTCCACCCACCTTTACCCTCACAACAACCTTGGGAAGAAGCTTAGGCTGGGAATGATGACGGATCCAAGACCAGCCAGTAAACTTCGTGGTTGAAAAAGGGCTTGATTCCAGATCTCATCTGGCACACTAAGGTGCAATCCTAGATCTGCACCGGCGGAGTGAGCACGTCGGCGCAGAGTGTCTCAAATGTGCCATGAGGCACGTTTGCGGCACCTGCGGAGTAAGCGGCACCGAGGCTGGCACCACTCACTCCACTGCCAGACAAGGACATGGACATAGGTAGGGTATGGGGAGGAAGGAGGGTATGGGGAGGGCGTGCCAGGGTGATGGGGGAGGGCGCGATTGGCCGGCCAGACCAGGGACGGGGCGGGGATATCGACAGCGTACTCTGCCAATATCCAACATACCTTCCCGGGCCTGGCCAGCCTAACAACAACAACAACAACACCAGTATTTATATACGGCTTTTCTTGGTCATTGGATTTCTCCTCCGGCTTTAATCCAAGGCGGTTTACATGGGCTGGCTACATGGGCTCTACTCGGGGTGGTGCTCCTCCAGCTGTGCCAGTGCTGGGTCCTATCTAGATAGCTAGACAGGATTGTGCAGCCTGTCTCAAATTAGTGATATGTGAACCTTTCCGCTGATCAAATTGTATTAAGGCCACTAGTTATTATTATTTTATTGCAAATACTGTAATAATAATAAAAGTTCTAACAGCCCAATTCAATGCAGCCACCACAATTCCAGGTAATTGTGCACAATTTGTCATAAAAAGGATTATCAGCATTGAACATTCATATTACAAGTCTGTTATCTGCACACATCATCAGCACTGGTGTAAATATGGTTCATATACTCATATACTTATCATAGAAAAGATAGCTTTTGAGGAAGGATTTGAAGGAAGAGACAGTTAGCACTTCCTACAGGGGTGGCATCAGTTGTTCCTAAACTGGGGCACTGACCAAAGACCCACAAGCATCAGAATGCGCACTGTCAGTACTTGCCATCAAGGTGCCATCTGAAGGTGGGCAGGGTACCATGGGGGGGCAGTGCAGGGCTTTGCCCCAGGGCCCCCAGCAATCTGTCACTGCAACTGGCTCATCAGTATTCTTCTGGACAGGGTTTGGATGACCCCTGCAAACTGGGCGAAGAGGCACTTTTTTAAGTGGCGCTCCACTCATATTTAGCAAGCAGAGAGTAACTTTCACCACAGCACAACACACTTTCTAGCATCTGTTTGCCGGTGTTTCTTCTGCATCTTTATAGATTGCAAGCCCTTTGGGGACAGAGAACCAATTATTTATTTAACGGCTCGGGTCCAGGGTATTTGAGGGACCACCTCCTTCCTTATAATCCGACCCGTACTCTGAGGTCATCGGGGGGGGCCCTGTTAACCGTGCCGCCACTGACGGAGGTGAGGGGGATGGCGGCGCGGAACAGGGCCTTCTCGGCAGTGGTGCCCCAATTGTGGAATTCCCTCCCCCTGGAATTGAGATCGGCTCCCTCCTTAGAGACCTTTCGGCGGGGCCTTAAGACGTTTTTATTTAGATCAGCTTTTGATGTCTGACATGGCGGGCTGGCTTTTTAACAGATGGCTTTTAACATGTAAATGTGGATGACCCACTGGGGTTGTTTGTTTTAATTGTTTTAACTGTTTTAATTTCCTGTTTTTAAATGTATATATGTATTTTAATGTTTTTATTGTAAGCCGCCTTGGTTGCCCTTGTGGGAGAAAGGTGGGGTACAAATTCTATAAATAAATAAATAAATAAATAAATAAATAAATAAATAAATAAATAATTTGATTTTCTCGCTAATCTGCCTTGTGAACTTTTTTGTTGAAAAGCGATAATAATAATAATAATAATAATAATAATAATAATAATAATAATAATAATAATGGAGCAGCAGCAGCATTACAGGTGGGCACATAGAGACAGGCCATGACACCGTTTGCCAATCTGCTGCCTGAAGCAACCACTACACTCAGCCTCATAGATGGATGGAGGATGGATGGGGGGATCGACACCCCCCCCAGCAATCTGGGTGTTACAGAAGGTTGTTACAGGCACAAAGGGTAGTCGGGAGAAGTGGGAGGAATCACAAGAAACTGGAACGCTAAGTACCATTGAAATTGAGGGAACGTATTTCCACTGGGACTGACTGTGTTTTAGATCAGGGTGGAAGGCTGCTCGCATCCTGTGAAGACAGAAGCATGCCGAATTTTATACCCTGAATGAAATTCAAAATGCCTAAGCACACAACTGCTTGCAGAAGCATGGGGCCTGCAAGACCTTTGCCTACAATTACATGGCATACAGTTGTGGTTTCTGTGTCTTTGGCACAGACCTTTCGCACCAGGGCATAAATCCATATTGTTCATGATATGGATATATTTAATCAAGAATGTTACATAGGAAGACTGTGTAAGCTCTCTGGTCATTTTAAAGACTGCAAACTCTAATATATACATTATATAGGAGGAAATGCCGCAATGAGTTTTTCCACATTAAGGACAAAAAAGAATCTAAAATGTCATTGAATAAACCCCAGAAGCCAGGAGCCTGGATGGCTTACAAGCTTGGTAATCGGATACAGAGCTTTTCACCTCCAAGTCATTGGTGCAAATCCAGATCCATTTAATCATGTCCAAACATTTTTTTTTCTATCTCGTGGTTTTTGACGGTCTGTATGTTAAAATGGCTGCTCCCAGACTGGAGCCCAGAGAAGCGGCTGACCACCTTATAAACAATAACTGCCAATTTCTAGTCTAAGCAAATGGCCAATTGCTGAATCGTGACCAAGGTTTTTCCTGCTCCCCCCCCCATCCCAATATCTACAGCCAGCAATTCCAAGCAAGCTTGGAGCAATACTTTTAAGACAAGTCATTGGAAATTTGACTGTTGCTTTTTTAAATTCTTCTGTCACCAGTGATGTCAGCCTTGGCACACATCCCTGGCATTAAATCAATTCTATTTTAAAAACAAAACAGAACACTCTACCCCTCCTGAAATGTTTACATTGTAGGAATATTAAGAAAAATAACTGAATTTTATCTGGGCTGAAATGCATCAGCACTGGCAGAATCCAACTTTTCAAAGTATGTAAATGTACGATTGTCTTTCCTGCCTGTTTTGGATCTTGTTCTCCACTTTGAGATGCAGAAGCAAACAATTCCTACAGACTTCATTTGAAGTTATGTGTGCTTGTCCTGAGAAAAAGTAAAATCCATCTTGTAAAGGAAATATTGATGTGCATAATTATGAGCATCAGCATTCTGGTAGGGACTACGCGAATATATTTCATAACGTGGCGGTTAGAATTTAGAGACGCTTCCTAATATGGGGATTGAATTTAGGAATTCTGAGAAGAGTAAATACAGGTGGGCCCCGATATCCACTGGGGATATGTTCCAGGCCCCTCCGTGGATACTTGAAACCGTGGATAAGAGCGAACACCCCCTCCATGGTTTCCTGAGGGGCCCCCCACCCTGCCTCCCCTGCAGGCAGGCATGCTTGCCCTCCCCCAGCTCTTATTTTTCTTTCAGCAAGCTTTGTTTCTTCCTTAAAACAAACAGAGAAGCAGCCTCCATTGCAGGCAAGTAGAACGAGACTAAGTCCTAGAGAGGCTCTGCAAGGTTTCTGTTAACCTTGCAGAGCCTCTCTAGTACTTAGTCTCGTTCTACTTGCCTGTAATAAGCAGCCAGAGGCTGCTTCTCCTGTTTCTTTAAGGAAGAAACAAAGCTTACTGGGAAAAAAGTAAAAGCCTAGGGGGGGGTCCCCATGATCCGTGGATAACTGAAACCGTGGATAGCAAATCAGTGGATATGGGGGCCCACCTGTATGTTGTTCTCAGGTTTTCACGACGTGTCCAAATCTCAGAGTTAAAACAAGGCATCATACCGGGAAAACTCTGTCGTATATACACTTTTATTTCAAAATATAAAGATGTTAAAGAACTTAACGTTTCACCTCAAACACTTGAGGCATCCTCAGAAGTAACAGAAACACTAGCAGCCAACTACTACTATGTTAAGCCTCTCTATAGACTCAGGTGTTTGCATTCACTCAACACCGGCCCCTTAGTTAATGAGTTGATTGAAATAAGCCTGGAAGCAACCTGTCAATCTCCCCAGGGATTCTACACCAACTTAAAGTAACACTGTCACACAACGGATTCTACTCAGCTTAAAGTAATACTGTCACAAAACAGTATCAATGAGTGTCCACATGATACTATAACATAGCCAGAGATACACATAACCAAGTTTGAAATGATGCTGGCCCATAAACACAGACTGTTAAGCATCACAATTGTCTAACAGTATCCATGAATATATCAGACAACCCCCCTCTATCCAACCCCAATGAGCAAACAGGCCACCCCACTCACAAACCCACATACCACATCTGTAGTCTCCCCCCCCCCATTAGGACCTGCACTCCTATACATCAATTGAAAGAAAAACCCTGGGACATACAGTGCCGGATTCTGTTGTCCCCAGCCTGCATCTTGAAAACAAACATTTATTTATTTATTTATTTATTTATTTATTTATTTATTTATTTATAGAATTTATACCCCACCTTTCTCCCACAACGGCAACCAAGACGGCTAACAATAAAAACATTAAAATACATATATATATTTAAAATCAAGAATTAAAACAATTAAAACAATTAAAATAAACAGCCCCAGTGGGTCATCCACATTTACATCTGTCAAAAGCCATCTATGAAAAAGCCAGCCCGCCATGTCAGACATCAAATGCTGATCTAAATAAAAATGTCTTAAGGCCCCACCAAAAGGTCTCTAAGGAGGGAGCAGTTCTCAATTCTAGGGGGAGGGAATGTACGGTCTACCACAATCCAAGTAAAATTAAAAATTTGGGTGGTGGCGCGACAAAAGTGCATCCTCCCGCCACTTGATACCCCTGCCGCCTGCCCCCCCCCCAATGACGCCTCTGGACACAGACCGTCCTCTCTTCCAGGAAATCAGTCAGATGTTACCTGATTGCCTTTCAGACCTGAGTAGGAATTTTTTACTCTCACATGATTGACCGGATGTGGGAGTTTGTTCACCTACTCCAGATTGATTGAAAGGTTGAAGGGTTAAATGGCCAGGTTGGTCTCAACTAGTAAGAACAGTGCAGGTTGGTTGGTTGGTTGGTTTAAGATTAGGGATGGTCAGGCAAACAAGTGGTCCGAGGCTGGGTCCAGAACAGGTCTCCAGAGGCTGCCAGGCTCAAGGATGCAGGCTGGAGACCCGTAGCTGGGACTGCAAGGCAAACCTCAAAGGGCTGTCTAACTTAGGGTGGGTGGCACCAGGGGCATCACTAGGGGGTGCAGACCTCACTGGGTGACACCCCAGGGAGGGGTGACACTAAAATGACTTTCTAGTCTATTACCGGTGGTGCGAAAACGCATTTTCGCATTTCCCAGGAGGCCTCCACATTGTATGGTATGGTAAGGGAGGAGGTCCATGGAGGTGACACCAAGAGATCTCGCGCCATCAATCCTAATGACACCCCTGGGTGGCGCAATCCAGATTTCTCCACCCAGGAGAAAAGCTATCATTAGCATTTGCCAATATATAGCTTGGACTCAAGATGGAATAGGCCAGTGGGTGGCGCAGTGGGTTAAACCGCTGAACCATGAGCTGTCGATCGAAAGGTCGGCAGTTCGAATCCGCGACGGGGTGAGCTCTCATTGCTTGGCCAGCTCCTGCCAACCTAGCAGTTCCAAAGCATGTTAATGCGAGTCGATAAATAGGTACCGCTTGCGGGAAGGTAAACAGCGCTCCGTCTTCCAGCTGCATGCTACGCGCTGCGGCAAGGAGAGTCATGTCGGCCACATGACCATGGAGACAACGCTGGCTTCGGACAACGCTGGCTCTTCGGCTTTGAAGTGGGGATGAGCACCACACCCTAGAGTCAGACACAACTGGACTTAATTGTCAGGGGTCACCTTTACCTTTTACAAGATGAAATTGCTCAAAAAATTGAAGGCAAAAGGAGAAGGGGAAGGCAAAGGATGAGATGGTTAGACAGCATCACCGATGCAATGAACATGAAAATGAGCGAACTCAGGAAGATAGTGGAGGACAGGAAGGCCTGGTGGGATATGGTTCATGGGATCACGAAGGGTCGGACATGACTTAACGACTGAACAACAACTATCTGGCAGCCAGCTACTGCATCCCAAACCTGCATTCTAGGATAATTGTTATGTTGGTTAGTTATTCACAAAGCATGTTAACTCCCCCCCCCCCGAAAGGCTGGCCTCAGGGGTTGTTTTTCTCCCCCAACAATACAAAAGACTTGTGATTTGCATTTTAAAGGTCATAGTTTCATTATACAGTACTTCCCCTGCTCTTGTGACAACAAATGTGAGTTTTTTTTAACCTGGAAATTCCTGGCTAAATTGGTCACTCAAATCAAGGGGACTCAGGAGCCAGAAAATGGTTTTGTAAATTACAGACTCTTGTTAAAACATATTTCAGAAAATCAAGTCTATGCCAATGTAGCAGCTGCTCCTTTTGAGTGCCTAGTCTGAGGAACACCACCCATATGGGCACAACAGAGACAGCTAATCTCATAATATTCCTGATTTAAATGATGAGGAAAAGATCATTTTCAGGGGAAAGAGAACTTGCCTTGAAATACATCCGCATTTTGCGGGCTGGGTAAATTTACATTGTGTGTCCAATCTTTTCAAACGTTGTGGCATCCCTATTTATAACTCTTACTTTCAGAAGAAACTTCACTAGCTTGCTCAGAAGATAATTAGATCCAGGGCGTGAAGATATGATTTTTGGAAGGTACTAGTGTCGTTATCTGTGGGTTGAACACTTCATGATAACAGTCATTACTGCATTTAACATTATTATTAGTGCTAATTATGATATCTTAAGCTATATGAGGAAACTGAAAAAGGATGTGATGAATCACTTATTTGGTACCTACAGAACAAATTCAAAGCTACCAAAAAATGATGCACAGAAATGATCATGTATTGCCCAATTTTATCCCCCACCATTGGCACTGATGCACCTGCAATGGTGCATCCAATGCACCTGCAACCACATGCACCCACATGCACCTGCATCCAATGGTGGGGTCTGGTGGCATCCAATCAGGAGGCCTGCCAGAGGTAAGTAAAATAGTTTTACCTAGCTCTGAGTAGCCCCCCTGATGGCCAATGGCTTTGCTTGGACCGATGCCAGTTATACAACTGGCATAAGACCAAGGAGAGAAAGGGGGTGGGGTTTGGGAGGGTAAAAAAAATGGAGGATAGCATCTGGTGTGTGCATTTTAAACTGAGATCCTCCCCCTCCAGCCCACTCCCTGCCCCTGCCTTCACCCTCCCCGCCTCAGAACTCCCCCCAAACCACCCCTCCCTGCCCCCACTACCATCCCAGAGCTGTTGCTGTGTGCACCATGCCTCTTGCCGTTTTCAACAGCAGGCTGACAGCTGTGACAGTGGCCTGGCTTTTGCACCGTCGTAAAGGACCTTATGTTGCCAGAATGCTAGTAAATGACCATGTTTATTGATCTATAACAATTGATCAATTTACAGCTGCAGTGGGTCCTGACTACACAAACTCCTCTCACCTGATGTGCAGGCAGGCACCTACCGTGGAGGAGACGGCTAACCTGTCCAGACCCTCATAGACAACACCACCCTTGCTCCAACCTGAGGTCATTTCTTGGTGACCCCATCTTTTCAACACCAGCCCCTGGAAAGGGGGTCATGGAAGCCAAATTGCTCTGCCTACACCAAGCTAGACAGCTTTGAGATACACATTGCAATTCAAACCCAAGGGATCCCTAGCCTAGCCCGCATCCTCAAGCCAAACAGTTTAACAACATAAGAAGAGCCCTGCTGGATCAGGCCAAAGGCCCATCTAGTCCAGCTTCCTGTATCACACAGTGGCCCCACCAGATGCCTCAGGGAGCACACAGACAACAAGATACCTGTATCCTGTCGCCACTCCCTTGCACCTGGCACAGAGAAAATCTACTCCTACAACCAGGACGTTGCTTATCCCCATCATGGCTTGTAAGCTGTGATGGACCTTTCCTCCATCTTTCTTGAGACCAGTTCTGGTTTTCCCTCTGACTTTCACTTACCTAAGAGTAGACACCAAATCTCTACTCCTTGTCCATATCCTGCACTCTACCTGCCAGTCGTGGCCACCGTGGCTAAACTCCACACCTTAAGGTAGACTTACCATTAGTCCCGGAAAAACCGGGACAGTCCCGGTAATGGCCCTCCATTTACCTGGATTGTCCCGGGAAGGTTTTCCGGGCCGATTGGTAAGTACGCCGTCGCCACCGTCTCCATGTTGAAAATGGAGAAACTTAGCCGGGTGCCGCCATCTTGACTCCCGAAATTCTCGCAAGATCCAAGATTTGGGTGCCCAAATCTCGTGAGGGCATGATGCTGTCACGAGATTTGGGCTCCGACATCTTGAATCTCGTAAGATTTCGTGAGTCAAGATGCCGGCGCCCAGCTATGTTCCTCCATTTTCAACATGGAGACGGCGGTGGCGGCGAGTGGGTGAGTAGGCTGGCAAGAGCCAGCCCGGGGCTGTGCGTGCCTTGGCAAGGCACGCGCAGCTCTGGGCTGCCTCCCGCTGGCTCGCCCAGTCTCTCACCGGCAAGCAGACGAGCGGGTGCCAGCCTGGAGCTGCGCGTGCCTTGCCAAGGCACGCACAGCCCCGGGCTCGCTGTTGCTGGCTCGCCCGGTCTCTCACCAGCGAGCAGACACTAGCAACAGCGAGCCCGGAGCTGTGCGAACCTTGGCGAGGCACGTGCAGCTCCGGGCTGGTTCCTGCTGGCTTGCCTGGTCTCTCACCGGTGAGCGAATGAGCGGGAGCCAGCCCGGAGCTGCACGTGCCTTGGCGAGGCACTGGCAGCCCCAGGCTGTCTGTCGCTGTCTCGCCCGGTCTCTCACCGGCTCCCTCGGAGCAGCAGGAGGAGTGGCGGCGACGCGGAGGAGCGGCGGCGACGCGGAGGAGCGGCGGCAACGGGCAACGATGGGGTAAGTTAATTTAATTATTTTATTGTAAAATTAAATAAATAATTGTAAAATGCGGATGCGCTTCGCGCAGCAATAGGGCGCACTTTACACCCCCTTCGTTTTTTAAAGTTAAATTGATTTCTTTAATTAATTCATTTATTTTGAAGATTAATTAATTAATTAAAATTTCGGGCATGCTTCGCACGGTAATAGGGGGCGTTTCGCACCCCCCTGTTCACTTTTTTATATTAAATTGATTTTTACTTTTTTATTTTTTAAAATTTATTATTTTTTTAATTACAATATTTGAAAAAAATTAATTAATTACTTAATTGTGGGGAGGGTGCCCCAGTTTGAGGGTGCGCAAATATGGTAAGCCTACCTTAAGGAAAGTCTGGGAAAGGTGCAAAAAATCCACACCAACAGGCAATGAGTTGTTAAGCAAAAAATTCCTACCTTGCCCCTAACAGCAACCAGCTAATCCTTGGAACACTAAGGCCTTGCAGACCACAAGCAAGCTGCACATCTCTGGTCCCGCCCTCAGTTTGCTCAGACACCAATCAGGTGCCCAGTCTAATCCCTAAGCCTGGTGAAGGCAGGAACTGGGCATTTTGTAATATCTGTAGGCAATCATGCTGATCAGAAAAAGACACTGACCACCACTGACCACCACTTTTAAAATTGTTTAATATTTTCTCCCCACAAATTATTCTCCACCAGCACTTTTTTTAAACCATATCTCTATTGTTTTGATGGCTAAGGTAATTCCCCCCCCAAAAAAAAAAAACCACACACACACACACACACACACACACACACACACACACACACACACACACACACACACCTCTTAGTATTGTGGCCCAGTACCAAGAATATATTACTTTACATTCAATTGCAATATTTCTCCTGAGGCCATAACATTATTTTCACAAAGAATAATGCTATGCAAAGTAACAGGAAACATACTGTGAATAATGTCTTACATATGAAACTCTCAGTGCTATTGCTAAAATATTGGTTATGTACATGCAAGCTTTAACATCCACATAGTGGGAGGGGGAGGTTAACGTGTATTATTATGAATTAGCTGAGAGCTTACATTTTAAAAAATGCATTAATGTGGTAAACGTCTATATTTTAAATGTTTCTTAAATAATTTAAGAAATAATTTAATTGTGGCCCTATAGCCTTCAGGGAAAGTATGATGAGAAGCTGCCTTCTCTGTGAACTATTTGTAGTTGGTGAGGATCACCCTTCTGCTCTGCCATGAGTGGCTCTTACAGATGTCTGTCCGCTCCTGTTAGCTCACCTATTGGCTGTGGACACTGCTTCTCTCTTACTAGGAACCAAGAACATTGGAGACTTTGCCAGTCCAACATTCAAATGCTTTGAAAGGGGAAAGTACTATTTTCCCTCCTAACTCCATCTTGGTTTCTTAGCTGACAGTCCTGAGAGTCAGCCAGGACCTTGTCCTCACGGGAGTGAGCCATAGCTCCCTTTACTCAGGAACATGCTAATAAAGGGCCATTGACTGGAATTTATAGCTGTAGCACTGTCACCTTCCTCTACAGTCTTGTAAATTCAAGCTCCCCACCTTGGCATAATCTCACTTGCAAGCATAAGTCATCCTGAATGATAAATTAAGTTCAGCTGCCCAGCGGTCAGGCCACCAGGACAGTCTTTTCAGACTCCTTCTCCAGGATGTCTCTCCCATCAATGGCCTACACATGGGTGCAACCCACACCCTGCCATAACTTTTGTCTCTTCAGGAACCTCTCCCATTGGGTGCAGTTAAGTCTTTGTGCCCTCCTGGAAGGACACCCTTAATTCAATCACGTCCAGGAAACTTCTGGCTGCACACCCAGGAGATGTTCCAGATACCATTGTGCACCCAAATGTCTTTGTTTGCTTTTGTCCAAAGTTCTATAACTACTACTCTGGAAGCAGAATTCTGGCATTTTCTTCCTCACTGAAGATGTCCACGCTGTCTGTTTTGGTTGTCTCTCCATCCTTAGAGGCTTCCACTTTGTTTTTGGTAAGGTCCTTCCCTCTCAGAAAGCCTCTTGCTTCAGTAGCCCCCTCCCCATCTCTGGAGGGGCTATTTTCCTTGCCCACCAAGGGGCACTTTTTTGGCTGCGTTTTTCCTTTTCCCCCAGGAACCGAAGCCATGTGGCCTGGCCTTGCTTCACAGAAGGACATTCTACCCCACTCTATCCATTCCAAACGATTATGGGAGGAGTATGGTAAGTTGACAGATATGTACACCAATTCAACTTTGATATTGAACATTGGTGGCTAGCTTTATCTTTGCACCCTTCGAAACCCTTCTCCTGTGTTTTTTCAGCCATTTTTCTCATGCATCTCCATGTTCAGATATCCATATGAGTAATAAAGATAAATGGGATGGGATGCCTACTAGCATCCTGTGTTGGAGATATGTCAATGAATAGTGGAAGATATAGGGGCAGTCCCTTGGATTCTGCAAACAGTGAGCTGCCCATTCAAGGCCCTATTGCTACTTTTCATGACAATTGATGACTCATAGATGATAAACATACAGCTGGGACAGTTCCTTTCTGCTCTACGTTATACTGAAAGAATGTTGAGGGAAAATAAGTTCCTTTGTGGAAGCAGCTGTCTTTCAACATAGTACTCAACTTTTCAAAGCTGCCAAATAGACTTCAATGTCCAATTAAATTTAAATTGAGAATTAGATGTTCAAATCTCCTAAGAAGCTTGGGAAAGAATAAATATTAGACCTACTTTAGAAAGATCAGGTGACTTTAGGTTTTCATCTGACTAATATCGCTACATGATTCTTCACTCATCTATTATTAGTCATGCATTTTGCCTTGTCTACACCATGTTTGCCTTGTCTACACCTTGTCTACACCATGTTTGTCCACACCATGTTTGTTGGAACTGAACCATAACACTCATACTTAAGAGTTGTACACTTCAAGATACCCCAGCACCTTACACCAGTGTTTCTTCATAGATCAATGTTCATGGGGAAAAAAACATTACCTGTGTATTCACAAAATCAACAATGAACTAAGCTGGTGTAGTTGTGACTCAGGACTTCCTCAGTTCAAATCTTGCCTCTACCATGCACTCACTACTAGCCCAGTCCTAAAGGGGCTGGGTGTCGTCAGAGCACCTCTTCCACTGACTTCCATAAAGCAGTCAGCTTTATGGTGTTCCGTCAAAAGGTACTCCGGCAGCACAGCATGCTCAGTAGCACGCTGCTGGGACGCTGGCAGGAAGGCCAGCAGATCCACAGCCGCAAGCCAAGGAAGGTTAGGTGGGAGGGCGGAATGGAGGTGGGGGAGGTTGAAAAGAGGCGGAGACAGGCTTGGGGCAAGTGCGGAACAAGGCGCGACAGGTGGGAGGAGGGAAGATCAGGTCTGGGAAGGGGGCAGGTTTGGCGGCAGCAGCAGCTGTCGAATCCTAACCCCTTTCCCAGACCTCATCCTGCAACATGGGGCCATGTGGACATGTGCCAGCTATTTAGTTAGCACAGGTCTGAGTAGAGCCCCCACACCATGGAGGCTTACCCCTCCCTGGTAAGGGAACGATTGTTCCCTTATCCAGAGGAGACCTCCGCAATTGCCCCCCAAAGGATGCAGCGGTAGCCATTTTGATTATGCTGCATCAGTGGGGGGAGGAAAGAAATAGGATTAGACTGAAAGTGTCCTTAGGCACACGCCACAGTGCAATATATGCATAATAATACTTACATACAGGTTTGTTGTAAAGGCTACAAATGCTATGCAATATGATTGATTAGAAGACAGAAGCGTAGCTGAACTCATGCTACTGAGGCAGTTGGCAGGGTGACGGGTCATCGCCCCGCGCTGCCACCGGAATGGCCCTATCCATTAGGCTCTGGATCAGGGCCATTCAGGTGCCGGGGCGGGCAGGGCGATGATGCGTCGTCCCGCATGCTGTCCCACTGGCGTGAGTCCAGCTACGCTACTGATATCCTGATTGTTCACAACCCTGACTTTTGAAAGCAAGTACGGTAGTTCTTCTAGGCTATACCAATCGTGTTCTTGGCATCAACATGTAGGTGAACAAGTAGGATAAGTTATCACCTATTTGTTTCAGCCACATGTTTACAAGAGGAATTGCCACAGTTCAGTGTTAGGGCAACCATTTTGTATGCAAAGAATTCCAAGACTAATCCCTAGTTTAAAAAAAAACAACTCATGTAGCAAGACTGGTCTGGTTTAGTGTTAGACAAAATCATAAGTTCATATTGTTCACACTTTTTTTTAAGTAATACTGTATTTATATCTTTGCATGAATTGTGCTATATACATATTTTTTGTTATATTTCCTATGTTCGACAAGATACTACATTTATCAATGATTGTGCTCCAAGTCATTATGAGCCTCACCCAGAGTCATGTGTATGGTCAAATTGCAATCCAATGAATTTGAGGTTTTTTTTAAGTAAACACTGCCCGTTCCTTAAACATAATGCCATTGCTGGGTACTTTTATCGTACTCCAGAGAAAGCAACCCTGTGTTACAGCACATAGCAATTAAGCGACTGTCAGTGTTATAGTAAACATTAGTGACCTTTTTTAAATCTAGGTCTTAACATGCAGATTACGCGGGGGCAATTTAGTCCACACTCACATGGCCATTTTCTTATCATTATCCTGAAATGTAATAAGATATTTCATTATTAGTCTGAAACTTTACCAGAGAAGTTGCTGGAATTATCTCTAAATTTATACTTGAGTTACTGGACTCATTATTTCAAACATCTTGGACTGATTCAATATCAGTAATGATTCATTCTTTTGATTAAGAAGTGACTCCATCTGTAGATGTCAGATAATTACTGAGATGACCTATAATGAGAACATTTCACAACTCTCCGACTTAAATTTCTTATTCCCTCAACAGCATAATGACTTCCTTCTAGATCTTTTTATAGTGTCTATATGCTCCTGGGGTTTCTTTTCATGATCAGTCACTATCAAGGCTCCTATCATTCCTTTAGACAAAGAAAAATAGTGATTCCGTACAACAACAACAAAAATGATATGATGTCTACGATGATGATATTTTAGTATATTCTCCCCTGCACATGTTCCCAAATCCTATTTTAAAAACCCTGTTGCAGCAGTATTCAAATCACAGATTACCGCAATAGTAAGATGATACCGGATATTCTTTTGATCTCAGCAGATGGGAATATGGCATTTAAAAGTTAGTAATAAGAAACAATAACTTTTCGCGATGAGCTTTGGTGCATGAGTACTTAACATTCACTGCCACTGCAAAATACAGGGAGTTCTTTGTCTTTGAGTCATACATTTTTCACAATTTCTTTTGATGCTCTTTCTGAACCGTTCCTCGGGAATAGAAATATTACAGAGGCATTATAATCTATGTGTTGACTCAGTATGCTGCAGTGTGTTGTTTACTCAGAAATATTCATTAGTAAATATTCAAGGGTTTTTTTTAGTACAGTCACACCAATGGAGTCTGAATTGGTCCAGGCTCCCTCTCCCCCCCCCCCCCTCAAACTGCATACATGCAAGAGATTTAAAATCTGGCGTTTCACACAAATATTAGCAATAAGTTGCTATAACCAATCAACAATTGTGTGTATGGTGTGGGTTTTTTCCCCCTAAGTGCAGATTTTGAGGTCATTAATTACCACCACTTCATTCTTTCCCCAAGATTTACATTCTTGTTATGTGACTGGACTGGCTTAAACAGTTGGAAATAATGAATTGCAAAAAATGACAAGCCCATTTTCACCACTTCCTTTTATAGGAACAACACCGAAATTTTGTCTGACAATAATAGACCTTGAGCAGCACAATGGGTCAAAGACCTCGGATACATTTCTATCACAAAATACCTTTAATACTGCACATTTACGGCATCAAGAGATTTTTGCTTTATTAGTATCAAAAAAAAAAAAAGCCTGGAATCATTATCCCTTCCTAATGTATGTTTCAATTTTGGACCTGGCATTAAAAATACATACATGAATGAGACCAGAAAGAAGGCTAACAAATGAAGTCAGATACTCTGAGAGAACTGGTACCTCTGAAATGGACAGAAAGCAGAGCTGCAAGAACAGTCTCTGTCTTAATGATTTCGTATGAGTGGGTCTTGGTCTCTCTGAAGGTAGCGGCATAAAGAACTGAACAGAGATGATCAAACAGATTCAAACCTTCTGGAATTCAGTCACTCCAAGGAAACAAGGCAAAATAGAGGGTGATGGTCATGAAGTGCTTCCTCTCTTGAGGGCTCATTGGAGTATCTGGAAATGGCAGCTTTTTGTTTCCATTGGCTTGGCAAAACGTATCTGAAGAGCTTAGCATCAGCTCATTGGATGTTACAAACTTTAGTCTGTCAGATTCGATGGCTATGCCCACCACTGAATAATAACTTCACTCAAATGCACTATGGCATATATTTCCCCCTGAATTTCACGGTTCTAATTTATTATTTTTGAGAAGCAGCACTAATGTACTGTATTTGCTTTCCAGTCTGATCCTGCGTAAGGATACGTGGCAGCCCCCTAGGTCCGACTGCAGTATCCTGCGCCCTTCCTGGGCCATGTTGGTGTGGCCTGGGAACACCGCAGGAGAAGGGGACATTTGTCCCCTTCCCTGGGTGTAGGGCTTCCCGGCTCCAATGGGCCTCCTCGACTGTATTTCGGCTCTGGAGCCAATGCACATCCGGGGCGATGTACATCCAGGGTAAGGGTGGCCCAGGCCATCAATGGGCACGGGAATTGAAGCAGCTTGCCACCAATATCCCCGCCCCCTCCCGGGCCGGCCAACAGCCGCCCTCCCTCGCCACCCAGCCTGCCCTCCCCCCACCCCTGCACCGGGGGCTCCAGGGGAGGTGGAATAAGGGTTGCCGGCCTCTGTGCCAACAACCCTTACTCTCTAGGTGTCGGAAACGTGATTTATGTTGCGTTTACAACACCCGCCGCCTGCAGAGTGTGTGCTTCACAGGCAGTTTTTTCTGCAGGATTGGGCCATTAATAAGTAGGATGTGTGACTTACCTAGTCATTGTTTTACTACCATTCTTAAACAAAGAGTGCATTCCAGAACTCTGCTGTAGATCACCTCCGGAATCAATGCAAGCAGCCGAGGCCCAGAAATCTGGGCACCTGGGATATCACATGGCTCAGCAGATTGCAAAAACTGTTAAGTCTTCTGTGACTGGTCGGATACAATTTGCAATTTGCATTTTTTCAAATAGTATTAGACTATCTGGTGTATAATGATTACAGACTCAAGTGCTCCCAAGGTAGAATTGCCTTTTTTAGTACATTAGATAACCATTATTTTACTCTACATTAATTAGCTAAGAAGAACTATCAGTAAAATGATGAAAAAAATCAAGAATATGAGGAGAGAGCAACAGTATGTGGGGAAGAGAGGGTGAATGTAGGAAAAGAGCATGGGAAACAATATCACAAATACAAAACCACTCCATTGTATATGATACTTGCCATTTCCTAATCAATATTCCTTACAAATGCAGGTTAGAGAACCCTTAGTTCAGGGTATTTGAGGGACCGCCTCCTTCCTTACAATCCGACCCGTACTCTGAGGTCATCAGGGGGGCCCCTGTTAACCATGCCGCCATTGACAGAAGTGAGGGGGATGGCGGCGCGGAATAGGGCCTTCTCGGCGGTGGCACCCCAATTGTGGAATTCCCTCCCCTTGGAATTACCGGTAAGAATGACTCCCTCTTTAGAGGCCTTTCGGCGGGGCCTTAAGACGTTTTTATTCAGGACTGCTTTTAATGTCTGACATGGTGGGCTGACCTTTTAACAAATGGTTTTAATATATGTAAATGCTGGTGACCCACTGCGGTTGTTTATTTTTAACTTAAGTGTTTTAATTAATTATTTTAATGTGTTTATTAATTGTTTTAATGTGTTTATATGTATTTTAATATGTTGTAAGCCGCCTTGAGTGCCCTCGGGAGAAAGGCGGGCTACAAATTCCTAAATAAATAAATAAATAAATAAATAAAATGCACCTTCTCATTACCCTTTTTGAGTTCTGATTTTATGATAAGATTATTAAAAGGTTTCGGGAAGGTGTGGGAAGAAAGGAATGGTTACGAATGATACACACACACACACACACACACACACACACACACACACACACACACTGGAGCTAGATATCGTGCACGCATGTGCATATATGACAGGAGGAGGAATGCTAGAAATGTCTATGTTTAAATATGGATAGAGAAAGGGAGCTGTATTTTGAAAGAAAGGAATGTAGTTGGGTCTTTGGTGAGACAATGGGGATGGTGTAAGTGCAATTGGATACAATGAATTTTGGAGCAAATAGGATCTAGTTTGGATGAAGGGAATGAGATATTGTGGGAAGTGTAAGGGAAGCAGGATATCTTTCATAAAAAGGATACATTATTTTACCCATAAACATAAAAATATATGTAATCGTTTAAGAATGGCTGGTGCAACTTGATAGTGCCGTCATTATTCTGCTAAAAAGCACACCATAAATGTTTTTCTACTTGGAAAACCTCTCAAAAAAAAGTCTCTGTTTTCAAGAAGTTCCTCTTGAAGGGAGGAATGCTGGCTGTAGAGGGAACCTATTGGCTAGTGCCCACATCATCAACAGCTCACCCATTTCCTAAGCAGTTTCCCAATTGTCTTTTAAATACAGGGGGGCACCGGTATCCACTGATTCCTCAACCGCGGTTTCAGTTATCCACGGTTGAGGAATCCCCCCCGCACCCTCCACAGCCCCCCCCGCACTTACTTTTAGCAGAAACCTCCGTTCTTTTCTTCAAAAGTTCCGAGTTTCCATCTCTTTTAGGTCTGACCAACTAGACTTAGGTGATAGCTAGAGTCTCAGCAAGGTTGCAGAGACTCTAGCTATTAACTAAGTCTAGCTGGTCAGGCCTAAAAGGAGATGGAAACTCGGAACTTTTGAAGAAAAGAACGGAGGTTTCTGCTAAAAGTAAGTGCCTGGGAGGGCTGTGGAGGGCGCGGGGGGTCGCGCCCGCCCCCCCGCACTTACTTTTAATGGAGAAAGCTCTGTTTTTTTCCTTCAAAAGCCAAATGCAGCAGGCCTTATCAACAAGTCTTCGGTGCTAGAAAGTCTCAGCAACCTCTCAGCAAGGTTGCTGAGACACTCTAGCACTGAAGACTTGTTGGTAAGAAGGCCTGCAATGAAGGCTTTTGAAGAAAAAAAACACGGAGCTTTCTCCGTTAAAAGTAAGTACTGGGGGGGGGGTTGTGGAGGGTGAGGGGGGTCGCGCAGGCCCGTGGGGGGTCGGGGGCCCCTGAAAACCACAGAAATGGGTGTTAGCCCATTTCCGCGGTTTCAGGTATCCACGGTGGGGGCCGGAACGTATCCCCCGTGGATACCGGGGTCCCCCTGTATACAATTTGAGGTTTTCACGACTAGTGTAGATTACTGAGTTAAACACCTCCATATTCCGGGAAATATGTCATTTAAGAGAGGTGACAAGTTTATTAAAACATTAAAAATAATTGACGTTTCGCCACGTAAATACTCGTGGCTTCATCAGAATAACAAGAGCAAACAGCTGATACAAGCGTCCATTGGTCTCCTTAGAGCATGAACTGCCAGCTTTAGAATCTGACCAGAGATGACATGGATGCAACCAATAAAGCTCAAAAGAGGGGTGCAGATTGACAACACGTGGATGTCTCGGGAACAACTTGCTAGTCAAGACTTCTAGGTAAAACAAATGTAGAAATTAAAAGCACAGGAAACAAAACAATAAAAATCGCTAAAATTCATGAGAGAGTTCCTTTCTTTTTTATATGTGTCTGCTGTTACTAATTTGAGTTTTTTTTAGGAAGGGGAGGCAGACGTTATTGACTTTAGGTGATTCTTTTTTGTTGACAGCATCCTTGTGTTTATAAATTTCTATTGCCTCACGATGTAGACGAGGCAAATATTGTGAGACCTTCACTAGAAGTTCTGTCTGTTCAAACTCAATCTGATGATTAAAATTTAAGGCATGTTCCATTAGGGCAGATTTTTCTTTTTGGCCCAGTCTAAAGTATCTCTGATGCTCTTTTAGTCGTGTACCAATGCTTCTTTTTGTCATTCCAAAATAGCTCTTACCACAGCTACAAGGGATTTTGTAGACACCAGGATTGGACCATGGATGGATAGAATCTTTTACGTGGTGAAACGTCAATTGTTTTTAATGTTTGAATAAACTTGTCACCTCTCTTAAACGATGTATTTCCCAGAATATGAAAGTGTTTAACTCAGTTGTCTTTTAAATGTTTCTAATTTGGGGGAAGGGTGTAAAATGAAAGGTAGGCATAGGCAAAGAAACATACTGTACATCTATCCATTTAATGTTTTTCAAAGGCAGACAACCTGCCTGTTGCTTGAGCTAAGGAATGAGATTGTGATGAAGAACGTTCTGTTTGCCTTAAAACTGTGCAGTTCCTTTCATCCAAATTTGCTCAGGAAACAGACAGAGATCCAGAAAACAGAAAGCAGATCCTGCTCACTTCCCCCGGTCTTTCAGCTCAGTTTTCCCCTTTACAAATGACATGCTCTCCCTGTAGGAAAAAAGCAGACAATCTTTTTGCCCAAGCAAAAGCTAATATACAACATCATAGAACATGGAATGTAATTCCATCCTCGGTGAACTTACCGTACTTCTGCTGGGTAAACACTGCTGTTAATGTTGAAGCTCGCTGGAGATGTGATCTGTACCAAGTTAAGACATTTTCTCAACTTTTCAGCAACTTCTTTATTCATCATTATACAGCTCACTAATTGTTAGCAGGACTAATTGAGTTCATTTCTCTTAAGATTTGCTAATTTGGAAGTGACCTAGAAATTACTAAGCATTTATCATTAAGATTTTTTTTTTTTGCCAAAAGACAGTATGCAAAATTGCAAATGAGTGCTGATTTGTCAGGCTCATGAAAATAGACAGTGAGGTGAAGCATGTTTTTTTTCCCAGGTGGCGCTATGCAATCTAGGTAAAGGAATCAAAGAGTTATCATATATACCACATAAATAAACTATTACAAAATTACATTCATTGGGCTGAAAGAGCAAACCCCTAAAATTCCAGCGACAGCAAATTAATAATACACGTATGTTTGTATGTTTGCAAGTAGGCAGCAGCTTCTTTCTTTCATTGGTCAGTCATCTCCCTCCCCCCCCCCCCTTGTCTAGAAATGCAATCTATTGTTTCCATTTAGTGAAAATACTGCATTCAGACTTTTTGTTTTAAACATGTTGACCAAGTGAATTTTCATGTTTTTATGCAAATGATAGGAGCCACTGCTGAAGGAAAAGAAAGAAAATGTTGGTACTCTTTCACATGGTATGGCACGCGCGCGTGCACGCACGCACGCACGCGCACACACACACACACACACACACACACCTCCCTCCCAACAGTATATGGATATTTTCCCCTTAGAAGCCTCAGAGTAGGCCTTGAAAGCTATTGGCTGGATTGACTGGTGCAAAAAGGCAGGGAAGTGTTTCTCCTGGGAGGTCTCAAGAAATATGATTTGCTTTCATGCTCGGATACTAAATGATTGCCAGAATTGAGTTTGAGAAGAAACTTTCCACCTGGGCAGAGCCTCTGGTAACTGCATGTATGTTAGAGAGAGAGAGAGAGAGAGAGAGAGAGAGAGAGAGAGAGAGAGATTTGCTTGATGTTTGAGACACTTGGGCTGTAATTCTTTACATACTTTCCTGGGAGTAAGCTCCAAATAGACATGCATATAATTTCCCTATGCATTGTTTTTACAGAATTGTTTTATGCAATTTGCTTTATGCAGAATTATGCATTGTTTTTACAGAATTCTTAGACCAATACTGTTCTTAAAACCTGAAAACATAAACACGTCATCCATCATTTTATCAGTCAAGCTTTTATATATATATATATATATATATATATATATATATATATATATATATATATATATATATATATATATATATATATATAAACCCTCTTAGCACCCTTCCAATAAAATCAAACTTTAAAAAAAACCCAGCAGCAGCAGCAAACACAGAAGCCATCGTGCTTAACAGGCCAAGATGTCTTGGCAAATACCAAAATTGTCACCTGATCTCAGAAGCTAAACACGGAGGGAGCCAACCTGATTTGGAGGAGAGAGTTCCAGAGTGAGTGTCACCACAGAGAAAGTCTTGCCCCACACCTTTTCAATTCTACGATGACTTTAGAGCAGGGGTTCTCAACCCCTTCCCGGCCAAGTACCAAATACTCCAGCACCACTCTCCTGCTGCATGCCACTGGAAGTGACTGGCGATGACATCATCATCGCCAGTTACTTCCAGGTTTTCAGAGGCCAGAAAACACAGGTAGGAGGCTCTGGGCGGGTGGGTGGCCCCTTCTCAGCATTCCCAAGAGGCTCGGCCAAAGTCAGGAGCCTCTCTGGAACAAAAACACACTGCTGAAAAGCACCACATCAGAGAGGGGATCCAGTGGTCCAGCAGTCCAAGTACCATCAGCAGTCGGCCAAAGTACCACTGGTAGTACTAGTACCAATGGTTGAGAAGCCTTGATTTAGAGCAGGGGCTTCTCTGCAGATGACGTTAATGAGCAGGGCAGTGCACATGAGAGAACAAGCTCCCCAAGATGTGCTGTACTCAGCTTAAAGCCAGGTGTGGCATCAGGGATTTGCTAAGTTGGGCACTAGTCGAGGGGCCCATTTCCATGAGAGGGCCCACTTGACTGGGCTGACCCCTGAACCCTTAATATCAGTGACAATGTTAGCAGTCAGTGAGTCAGCAAAGAGAGTAGGGGGGCACCATGGGGCAGGGAGGTCCAGAGTTTCCAGCAACCTAATGCCAGCATTGCTTTACTCTTTAGTTGTTAGCACCCTATGTCTGCCAAAAATGTATCGACTTGCCCAGGCAGCTGGAGCCAGAGAAATTTGGATGGAAAATATTATCAGTTCCATTAGCAGAATGCTTTTGATTTAGCTGAGGGAAGTTTTGCCTATTTATAGATGACAAAATCAGTTCATTGTTGCTAAATCAGATTATGGAGGAATGGCGCCTGCTGCTCTCCACCCAGTCCTAACATTTCATACCTTATGTCTGTGTTAAATGGCTCGCGTGAACCCCTGACCTGATAAACAGGCAAGGGGCAGGGGTAGAGAAATCTCTTTAGTTTCTTTATCGCCAAGCAGAGGATGAATATATCTGCAAGCAAGCGCATGAGTCACTTCATTTGTGAATGGGCACAAGTGAAGTATGACTCCCATGACAAGCCTTTTGGGAAATTGGAAGAATGAAAAGTGGTGACTCTGACCTTCCTCTGTGACAGCTTCTGACAAGTCTCTCTGTATAGTGGTTGAAATTCACATTCATTATACTTTCAGTTTATTGACAATACTGTATTAAGGAGCACTTGCCTGGTACAGAATACCCTTCTTTCCCGCTAATTTCTCTGTGAGTTGGGGATGCTTAATAATTTGCCATATTGGATGTAAGTATGAATTTGTGGTTGCCACAGGAGTGTGTTGTTCAGAAAGAGGAATTATTGTACAGCAAATTTGTGTGTGGGTGTGTGTTTTGTTATTGGACATTTTAAAAAGAGCCCCCTTTAATCTGAGAATGGCCCCATTCCAGTATCCAGTGATTGGCTTTACCAAGCCAAGCTGACAGAAATTCAAGTTGCTTTCTTAATATGACAGAAAATGTTGGAATAGCTGTGGGTGGTATTTTCCTGGCTCATCTATCTCAATATATTTCAAAACAATACTATATCCAGATTCAGTGTTACATTATGTGGCTTTCGAAGTGCTGAAAACCTTGGGAAGGCAGGCCAAAATGACTATAATTATTTGACAAACGTGAGCATTCTTTCATCCTGATCCAGCAGTGCTCTTCCACACACAGTAGGAATGGCGCATGTGAAGAACAGCTGTTGTGCATACGCAACCCCTTCAAGGATCTGGTCGTGTGTAAGTGCAGAGCTGCTCTGCCTCCCTCTACTCTGGAAAAAAGAAAAGAAAAGGGATACAAACAAATCTCACTATTGCTCATTAGTTCAGAACCAAGCTGCGTTTCTCTTTCCATGTGTTGTGCAAAGGAGCAGTGGTGTAACTAGACTGGAGCGGAGGCAAGTAGTTCTGCAAGACTCTGTTACACCAGAGTCAGCGGCCCTTCCCCTTTGCTGTTGGAGCCATTCCAGCAGCGACAGGGGAGTGTAACGGTGTAACGGAGTCTTGCAGAACTACTTGCCTCTGCTCCAGTCTAGTTACACCACTGCAAAGGAGTTATTTATCGTGACAGCACCAGGACAAAATATGCATGGGGGCAGGCAGAGAAGGGGCAGAGTGCAATTCTGGGCAGTGTGAACTTTGTCACATGTGAGATTTCTGAACGAATAATAATATAGTTTGCATTAATCTGCCTTTCCTTTGAGTTATAGGGGTCCAGGAATCAGGGAGTATCAGAGGGAAGGCTACTTTTCTTGGCGCTGTGTGCCCTCCCCCCGCTTGCTCACTAAGATGTAGCCTATAGTTGCATATTTATTTATTTACAATATTTTTATCCTGCTTTTCTCCCTGATGGGACCCAAGGCGGCTTAAAAGAACAAGAAAAAAACCAAATACAACAATCCATCACATTTAAAAAGCAATAAAACAGTTAATTAAAAGTCATAAACACAGTCTAAAAATGATAAAAGAGAACCACTATTACAATTTAAAAAACAAGAATACAATTTAAAAAACAAGACTACAAGAATATTCAGAAATTGGTATAATGTGTGTCTAGGTAGTCTATTACAGCCTATCTGCATCATACGGCAAGGATGAATGCATCTCTGCATCTTGATTCAGATACACAGACAGTACTAGAAGTATGTAATAACTGCATTACTGCATTCATGGCCAGCCCAAGACCTGACAACTGAGGCGGCATGTCAAATGCTGCTCCCCTTACCTGATTATCAGTGCAATCCTGCACAACTTTCCACGGCTGGTCTAAAGGAGCCCGGAAGCACTTTGTAGCCCGGGAACTCCTTGGGAGAAAGGGTATAGGGCTGCCTGGG
This sequence comes from Plestiodon gilberti rubricaudatus, assembly GCA_026170595.1. Lineage (NCBI taxonomy): Eukaryota > Metazoa > Chordata > Lepidosauria > Squamata > Scincidae > Plestiodon > Plestiodon gilberti. The sequence goes on from JANXHW010000004.1 coordinate 32,652,158, forward strand.
GCCTATGGGCCTCCTCAGATGTACACCAGCTCTGAAGCTGACGTACATCTGAGGTGGCGGGGTAAGACCGAACTGGGCTGGGAAAGGGCTGAGGATATCGGCGGAGCACGCCGGTGATATCCCCACCCTCACCCATCTCGATTCAGCCAATGGCCCCCTCCCTCACCACCTGGCCTGCCCTTCCCCTGTCCCTGCACTGGTCAGTGCAGGGGGCTTACCTGTATAGGCGGGAGCAAGGACGGTCCGCCAGGGGAGTGAGGGCTGCTGGCCTCCGCGCTGGCAGCCCTTACTCCCGAGTCATTGGAAACATGCTTTACAATGTGTTGGCAACACTTTAGAATGGTGGAGCACATGCTCCGCTGCTCTAATGTTAGAGAGGATCAGGCTGCCCGTGCCAGCTTCTGCTCCTCCGCGCCACCTTCCGCTCTCATCTCCCCCATATTTCTGCTCTATCCTCTTCTTCCTTTTCTAATCCAGGGAGTGGGAGGGGAAAGAGCAGGAGCAGTGGAGGCAAGTGGGTAGACAATCTGCTTCCTGTGGCGATTGCATCAGTTGGCCTCATGAATGGGCCAGCCCTGGCTCCATTACATCAAAAAGGTTGTCTAGTCCAGAATATAGCTGCAGGGACATTCTTAAGCACTGTGTACGGAGGCAAGAGCCCTCACTTGTTATTTGTCCTGAACATCTCAGTGATATACCGTATTGTCCCGAGTATAAGATGCACCTGATTATAAGACGCACCCTTAAAGTTTGGTGCTATTAAAAAAATTTTAATTAAATCACTGGCATTAAATTGCAACAGCCTGATGATAAGACACACCCCTAGTTTAAAAACTTAAATTAGGAGAAAAAAGTCTTATACTCAGACCAATACGGTATTATGCCTTTCACTATGGAGACTCCGCTCAGCTATAATGGCTATTTCCCATATTCTTTGTGTCCAGTGCCATCAGAGGCGTCGCTGGAGTGTGGCGGGGGGAGCGGGCCGCCAGGGGGTGACGCGCGCCAGGGGTGACGCGCGCACCCCCATGCGCGTCACCTTCGTGACGCGTGCCACCCTCCGGACGCACCGAGGCCGGCCCGGGAGCCGGCCTCGGAGCGTCCGACCCCGTTGGCGCTCCAGGGTCTTCTGAAAGAAGGCCCACGCAGTGCGTTTATCTGGGTATTTTTCTAATTTTTGCGCATGCGCAGACTGTTTTGAGGGCAAAATGCCAGCCTTGGAGCGTCCGGAGGGCGACGCAGGGGGGGAGCCGGGTCGCCCCCCCGCGCCGCGATCTCAGAGCGTCACTAGGGTGACGCACGCCCCCTGCCCCAGGGTGACGCGCGTCCTAGTGACGCTACTGAGTGCCATTATAGGGGCATGTATCTCTAGACCAAACCCCATTAAAAAACAAAAAACTTCAAATAATACCATGTGTGTTATCAGATACAGTATTTGCATTCATGTGGCTGGATGAAAGCAGCCATGTGAAGCTCTTCCCAGTAGAGAGTTCTGCAGAGAGTGATACTCCAGAGATGATCAACTGTCAGCTTGTATTCCAGTGGGCAAGGCAATCATATCAAAGTGTGGTGAAATTTTGCCCACAGTCCTAGAAAGAAAGAAAAACTGTTTTCAACAGTTGTGTGCGAAAAGTTCAGTGTTCAGATGATACATCTCATTTTGTTCTTTTTATATAATGCTTTTGGCCATGCCCAAGAGCATGTGTTCCATATTTGTGAAAACTCTGCAGCTATTTTATTAGAAAGCTTGAACACCATCAATTCAGCAAGTTAAGCATTTTCACCTGCACATCTTCTTGCTATATAAACACTGATTACCTTGTTTACCTATTGCCTGTCCCTGATATATGTATCGCAGTGTTATTCTATAGAGAAGTGGTTCTTCCTCTCTTCTAGAACTAGAGGGGCCACTCAACTAAATTAATTGGCAATTGTCAAAGAAAGAACTTCACAAAGTGTATAATTTGGGTCCCAATCCTATTGGGGATACGGCAGCGTATCGAGTGGTCTGCTGCCTTAGGTCCCCTTGAAATGGCGCAAACATCACACCGCTGTCAGCACTGCAGAGTGGCCAGCAGAAACAACTGGAGGTTCCATCAGTGGCGTCGCTCCGGAAGGGGCGGGGCCGTAAGTATCGCTCCGTCGTAATCCCTTTACCGAGTGAGCAGGAGGCGGCCCCGCCCCCTCACTGTTGGAGCCTGTCCCCTGCGGAGAAAGCAGCAGGCAAGAGACCCTGCCTGCTGCTTTCTCTGCAGGGGAATGGCTCCGACAGTGAGGGGGCGGGGCCGCCTCCTGCTCACTCGGTAAAGGGACTATTACAGAGCGATACTTACGGCCCCGCCCCTACCGGAGCGACGCCACTGGGTTCCGTATACATGCCAGAACTGCCTGGAGGCTCGACCAGTGCAGGTAAGGTGGCAGAGGGGGCGGTTTGTGGGCAGTTTGGGGTGGTGGGCCAAACTGAGGGCAGTTCCAGGGTGGGGGGTGGAGCTCTGTGGAAGTCGATAGCATGCAGCCCTGCCAACAGAGCATGTGCTGCATGCTATAGAGGGGGGGGGCTATCAGATGGCCAGTAATAGGTAAGTAAAAATATCCCCCTTTCCCGGCCCAGACCCACCCCCTTACTCTCCTCAGACTTAATAGCTGGTGTATGTCCAAGGAAACCCATTGGCAAACAGGCAGCCTACCAGGAGCTTAATAAGAAACATTTTAACTTACCTCTTACTGGCCACCTGATTTCCCCCCCCCCCCGCCCCTAGCATACAGCACATGGTCTGTTGGCAGGGCTGCATGCTATCGACTGGTGTGGGATGGGATTTGGCTGTAATTTATGGAAGTCACTGACACAAGATGTAGTGACGACCATGAGCCTAGATAGCTTTAAAAGGTAATGGATAAATTCATAGAGAATAAAGTTACCCATGGCTACTAGCCAAGAAGACTATCGGCCTGATTAGTCATTCCCGCTGGGTACACAAACAACTTGTGGAAGGCAGTGTGAAGGCACCAGTAAGGCCCACTATCATGCCAATACATTCCAAAACCCTGCCAACTGTCCACCATAAGTACCACATTTATCCACAGTGACCAATGCTACAACCAGGGAAAGATAAAGAATGCTAGGCACTCTGATAAGGAATGCTAGGCACCCATTCATTCAATGTTCAGTTACTGCATGGTTTATACACGTAGATCCTGTATGCGTAGAAGAGTACAGTATACTACTGAATATCTGTTGCTGAGAAGCAAAACTGGGAGAGGGTGATTGTCTCCAAGCCCTCCATGGGAAAAGCACCTGGTGGGAAACAAGATGCTGAACTAGATGGACTTTTGGTCAGTGGGACTCTTCTTAGTAGCAACTCTGGATCTCAACCTATACTTTTGAAAGTTATTTCATCCATTTACCCGTCTTCAAATGTTTGCACTGGGAAAGCAACATGAGCATGCTTGCGTCGCACATTTCCCAGCACACTGGGCATTTTAAGCTTAATCACAAGCGAGCCACTCCCCTTCACATGATTAACCGAAAAGACCCTCAGCGTGCTGGGAAATGGGTGGAGCATGTGCGCTCACAGCATACCCACAGAGCAAATGTGTTAGGAGGAGCCAGCAGACAAACCTTCCAAACCAACCCAATTATGGTTACATTTCCCCCCATTAATCATCTACTCTGGAACAGAGATAGCACAGCAACCTCTATGGCTTTAAGATTTGTTAGCTGGTTCATATAAAAACAAATGCATCTTGTCTCCATAATATATTCATTCAACATGTGCTTGCATGATGCAACTTAGCACTCAATTGCTCCAGATTGGGACTTCCCATTTTATCTTGCCTTTGCTATTCTCCGGGATCCACAGCTCAAACCCTCGTCTGTATTTAGCTAATGGGGACCAGACAACTTGGATTCCAAAAGAGTGTACATTATCGCTCTTGGATAAGGTGCTTCAGAAAGATCCATTGAATAGATATGTCCTCTTAAATATGTATAAATCACATAGAATTAAATCCGGGTTAATCCTGTGTACTTATATCCAAGGATGACAGGATATGGAAAAGAGAAACAGAACAGGCAGAATATATTCATATATAACTGTGATGTAAGATAATGTTTATGAAGCATCACATCAGAAAAATGGTGAATCTTCCTCAATCAGATGATCCATGATGAACAGCATAGCAGGAAATGTAATGCTAACGTCAATCATTCCATTAAAGCAGCAATTTTGAACCGCTATATGCTGCGGCACATTGGTGTGCTATGAATGGTCCGGAGGTGTGCCGCGGGAGTTTGGAGCACAGCAGTTGAAAATTGCTAAAAAAAACTCTTCCGGGTTCTGTGGCTCTGTTTCTAGGGCAACTGTCTGTAGTAACGAATTGTAATTCATTACTATAGACAATTGCCCTAGAAACAGCCGCAGAACCCGGAAGAGTCTACTGGAAGTGCTAAGGAAGTGACGTCACAAGACACGAAGACCATAGAGAGGTCAATGTGCCATGAGATGAAAAACGTTGAAAACCACTGCTTTAGAGCGACTGGCCCAGCCTCACTGGGCACAATCTGCTAGGAAGTTACAAAATGTATTTAGAAGTGTTATTCTTTTTTCTTCATTTCTGCTTTTTGGGATACACACCAGTCAATCTAGAAAATATAGTTCTTTCAGTGCTAAGGAAGGGTAGCTGTCAAAGTTTCTCATAAATACAGCGCTGGATGTTTAATTTCTCTTTGTGCTAATCAAATGGTGTTTTGTTTTGTTTTTCCCTAGACGTCATGACTCTTCTAGTTAAGCTTTAGCTATATCTTACAACCGGCAAAGCAACAACATTTGCCACATTTTTTAAACTCAAAAAATATGCCTTGAGATGGTAATGTTGAATACAAAAATGCTAAAACAAAATCAACTATTCTAGGGAGCCATGCCAAGAACATTGATTAGAAATTCCACAACTTTTAAATGTGTATCTATGTGTGTCCATCTCGCAATTCATTATAACGTTTTCTATGTTTGTCTATTTATGACATGTGTTATTAATTTTTGTTTTATTTTCTTTAATATTTTTTATCCAACTTTTAAAGATAAAATTCATAAAGCAGCTAAGAGCAAAATAGTAGTAATAATACAAAGTACAAATCAGTATAAAAATATACGTAAAGCCCAGCAGCAAACAAAGCTCACTTTACACATAATATTTATAAGGCATTTCAAAACAAGTCTTCAAAGTCAATTGAAAAATACCCAGAGAGGAGTCCAGTCTGATCGCCCTATAAAAGAAGGTCCAAAACTGTGGAGCTACCACCAAGATGACCCTGACATTAGAGCCTATGAACCTATGCTATAAAGGCAGGGTTTTGATCAGAACCTCAAGACTTGAGCATGTTCATGTGGGTGAAGATGGTACTTCAAATACCTTTAAGAATATCACTGCCAACATGATAGACTATTCTCATTTATATGTAGGTCCAAGGGGCTGTTCTTACTTTTGTAGACCAGCTCCCTAGAAATCTGTCAGGAATCAAGCAGATGCTTGAGAGGCTTACAGCACAATCCTATCCTGGGCCACTGAAGCAGTGGCTGCTGCAGAATAATTTTACTTAGCTCTCTGGCCACTCTGTGGTCCCCTATAGGCCTACTCAGTTCTACGACAGCTCTTTTGCTGGCGTAGATCTGTTAGGCTAAAGGGGGCGTGTCTAGGCCGGGACAGGAGTAAATCACTGCTGCTGAGGTCTGCCCCTGGCCCACCCTGATCTACCCTGGCCCAGCCTGATCCCCACCCCAACCTACCACTGCCACTACGACCACACCGATGGTGCTGCATGTTGCTGCTGGTACTCAGCCTTCTGCCCTTTGCACCAGCGGCAGCGGAGTTGCTCCGATATCCGGTGCCCCTTCCCAGGCTGGGCCGGCCTTACACGGCCTCCTAAGACGTGCGCCAGCTAAAGAGATGGCAAGCATCTGAGGAGGCCAATTGGGGCCTCCGGCGCTTACACTGGAAGGGGACAAATGCCCTTTAGGCCAGCCGCTGTATCTTAGGCAGGATCAGGCTGCCCAATACTTGTATGGGTTTCCTCACCTTCCCCACATGTTTCCTTTTCCTCCTACTGTCTGAGGTGGGAACAGGAGGAGCCACTGAAGGTGCTGACAGTATGCTTCGGGGTAGTGGCAATGAATGTCATGGGGACTGGTGCACATGCCACAGGGGGAATTGAATTGAATTGACACCTCACCTGGTGTCAGCCCTTTAGATATACAGTATACAGTTACAAAAGAGACAAGAATGAAAAACGTCAATAAATTTGGGCAAGACTTTCTGACGCATATTAATGCACTGCTTGGCAGATACAGTGTCCTTCTTAGAATCCAGCAGCAGATAAGATGGGAACAGTCAAGATATAAATGAACATCCCAGCACAGTGTCTTTTCTGGTGGCTGTTTGCTGGTGTCTCTTCTGCATCTTTTTTAGATTGTGAGCCCTTTTGGGACAGGGAGCCATTTAATCATTTGATTTTGTCTGTAAACCGCCTTGTGAACTTTTTGTTGAAAAGCGGTATATAAATATTGTTAATAATAATAATAATAATAATAATAATAATAATAATAATAATAATAAAGATATATATCTCTATTAACGGTATAAAACCTTGGAAATCAACCCCTTGCAAACATTTGATGCCTCTCCATCGTCCCTAGAACACGCTACCCACATCATTCCTCTTTGGGTTCCAAGTTCCATCCATTCCTTCTTCCCTACTAATTTAGATTAATTTTGCCTAGTACATTTTTTCATAATCATCCACTACCACTAATCAACTGTTTCATATACAGACATCTTCAAAAATTTCATCTGGGACCTCTTTTCTCTTGATCATACTTGTTTTGCTTTCAGTGATGATTCATGCCATCAAAAATAAGCTGCACATGAATTTGAGGGGGGGGATGTATAGTCATGTTCCCTTTATCCAGTTAAAGCATGAAAAGTAAACACAAATAAATATAAAGCGAACTTGAAAATCAATATCTGAAATCATACAAAAATGAAATATGGAGGCAGTGGCTTCATGCTTGTTTTGTTAACTGGTGAACATCCAGCATGTTCTGCTTTGAACATCTTGCAGCATTCAGGCCTTTGGCCCAGTGGTGCACTATCAGCAGAAGCTCTTTGTGTGATTGAAAGAAGACTTGCATTCAGACAAGGGGCCCTTGTGTGAGCGGAGGGGCTTCTTGTGAGAACAGCCTCTTCTTCCATTCATGGAAGGAGCTTCCAATGATGGTGTGTCGCTGTGACAACAGCTGGATGCTGCTCATTGTGTTCCCATGTGCATCATTTCAGAGACATAGGCGAAAACTACAATATAGTTCTCTTCCCCGTACAGTTCAATACTTCTAGTACACCCTCATAAGTATTCATGGAAAATGGCATATATATATATATTATGCATATACATATATAATGGCGCGCGTATATATATATATATATATATATATATATATATATATATACACACACACACACACACACACACACACACACACACACACACACACACACACACTAAGCCCTCTTAATGATACATGCTTCTGAAATTTAACCTTTATTTCTTTTTCAGCGTATCTTACACAATTCAGGAGCTCTGTTTTAAGGGAGAAAATCTCCTTTTTAAAGCTTGCTCCTGGTGAATAGGATCTAGTTTATCTTTAAAAGCTGATTTTGTTTTGTTTTTTTAAGATTATCCTCACAAGAGGAAGATGAGCACTTCTTCCTGATAGTAATCTTTCAGCTTCTTAAATGTTCTCGAAAAAACGCATATAGCATTAATCTCTCATTCTTTGCCAAATGAACAGAATGTAGTCCAAAGCTGTACATGCTAAACAAAACAGGAAAATATGATTTTGTTCCTATTTTAGTATGCTAGAATATTACTAACGGGCATGGAAAAATGATGGGATAATGTTTGGGGACTCTTTGATGCTTAATTGGTGTAATATAGAAGAAAGGATGGAAATGAATGTTAACATTTTATGGCATGGATCTGGCAAGTAAAGGAATTTCCAGATACTAACACCCCACTCATGTGGCAGTAAATTCATCACAAGGAAAATGTTTCATGTGTTGCTGCTGCAAGCATTGCACGCACATTAGGGCCGCATCCTGCTTATAGTGCCTTATAAGGATAATGTAATTCAGTAATAACCCTCCTCACCTGCAGTTTAGAGGGTGGAGTTGACAATAAGAGATAGTAGATCGCTTAAAAACAACAAAGAGTTTTGTAATGTCTTGAAGACATTATTTCTTATTTCAGCATAAACTTTCATGGACTGCAATCCACAGATGCTTATGCTGAAATAAAGTGGTTTACTGCTATAAGACTTTTCATTGGTTTTTCTGCAGCAGACTCACACAGTTCACAACTCAGGGCACAATCCTGCCTAAAGTTAGGCCAGCGGAGCGCATGCTCCACAGGCCTTAGGTGTTGCGAAAGTGCCATAAGGCACTTTCCTCCTCTTGGGGAGCACCCTCCTCTGACTTCTTTCAGAAGGCCCTGGAGCGCCGACAGGGTTGGACGCTCCGAGGCTGGCTCCCAGGCCGGCCTCGGAGCGTCCGGAGGGCGATGCGGGGGGGAAGCTGGGTCGCCCCCCCGCACCGCGATATCGTAGCGTCACTAGGGTGACGCGTGCCCCCTGCCCCAGGGTGACGCGCGTCTCAGTGACGCTACTGCACAGCTGTTTGATTATGGGACCTTGGACTGGCTAACATCAGAATAATGCAAAGAATACTTCTCTCTCAAAGAAGAGTCTAATGGCCCAAGCCTGTCTAAAGCCCGACACACACCGCACGCTCTCTGACGCAGAGGCGAGCAAGCGTAGGTGCCTGGCCGCTCGCCTCCGCGTGCTGAACTTGTCTCCACGAGTGTCTCCCAGCAAATAGTCCCTCCTGTTGTCCCGCCTTCTTAAGAAAGCGCAGCTGTGATTGGCTAAACAGAAGTGCGCTCCGATTGGCCGAAAACCTTGCAACCTCGCTGTGAGAGTGGGAGACACGACAGAAGACAGAGAGGGGCAGAACGGAGTGAAAACTACACCACATATGTAACTGGAGGATTAGCACTGAAATAATTCAATGTTTCTCAATTTTGTTTGTCTGAAGACTTTCAAAAAGAAACCTGTGAACACAGGGCAATTTCTTTGGTGACAGGGAAGTGGAGTACAAGAAATTACTGGCAGAAGAGTAGCAGTTATGCAGGTTCCTTTGTGAACGCTTCATTAACGAAATCCACACATATTTCTTAGGTCTACCTACAATGATACCACAGAGAATAAAGAACATTTGCTTTCCTCTCCCAGCCCTAAAACAGCCTCTTGTTTAAGACGGGTGATCAACGCTCTTTCCTGGATCTTTAGTTCCGATTGGCAGGCAACCACTCTCCTCCCCCTCTCATCTGATTGGTGGCTGCAGTTAGCTCCGCGAACCCGCCCCCTCAAAAGATGGACAAACAACTTTCTGCACGCGCCGGAACTCGGGAGAGCGCAGCTCTCCCGCGTTCAGCTGCAGACTTCCGGAATGGTGACCAGACAGCTCCGCACAGTTCCGCGTGCGTCTGGGACGCGCCAGAAATCGTGCGGTGTGGGTCGGCCTTTACAATAGACCTGCGGAGCAACTGCTCTAGGGTGTCGCAAACGAAAACCGGAAGTAGGTTTTGATCACTTCAGGGAGCCGATCTGAATCACAGGGAGGCCCACAGAGGAGGCCCCACCCCCTCCGGAGGGCCAGCGCAACCCCCAGTAAGTTAAAAGAAATGTTTTCCTGGCAGCAATAGCGGGACATCGCACAGTGACATCACCGTACATCCCCACCCCCCTTAAAGGGGTAGCAACTGCATTTGGCTTTCCTGGTGGGTCGCGACCCACCAGTATGAGAACCACTGGTGGGGAGGGATGGTTGAGGGGAAGGTGAAAGAGTTTAAAGCATAACTATAGCTACTTGAATTCCTGAAGTTGTTTGGAGTGCCTTGGTGAGATCCGGAGGTTCTGAGCAGCATGGAGACCCAATCTTGACACAACAGACATGGAGGGGCTGTTGCACCGAGAAAGCTTGCTGGTCAAAATCTTCCAATATTTAAGGGTTTTTTGGAAAGCTACCTCTGTGCAGGTCTGGGGATAACTGCCTTAATCTAATGACTGGTGGGTCTGAAAGGTCTCTGGATGTTTCTGTATTGGTGTATAAATGTGTAACCTGGTGGGTGAATAGGGATCCAGGTGGGCATTGATATGAGCCATTGTGGCACACAATTACAAGAGGACATTGCTACATGGAGAAAACCTTAATACAATTATACAGAGGATTGTTGCTCAATGGGTTGAGTCAGAACGTTACAATGCAGCCATGTAAAATACAGCTGTGACTCCAGACATGTAATGCACACAGCTCATTTCTCAATGGGTCCAGGGATACAGGCAGGATGCAGTGATTACATTGAAAGGTTGGAGCACCCAAAGCAGATAAAGATATAGAGTTGCAGGCAGACTGCAGAGATTACACAGAGAGGTTGCATTCAGTGGAGACAGTATAAACAGGAGGTACATTGGAAGGTTTACATGATTGCATTCAGTGGAGTCAAGAGGTTGCACAAATGGGATTATCTTCTTCCCAGGGTGACTTGGAAGGGCAAACAGAGTTCAGGATGGATTCCAGAGACTCTCAGGTTCATATTGTCCATTTGAGGCAGAAGTAGTCCATAATACCATGCTGATATCAGTTGGTATGGCAGGCAGGGCTGGCTTGGGAGGTGTATATTGCCTGGCATCAGATGTATATATTGTCCATAATCACCTAGGAAAGCATAATATAATACAGAACAAAAGAATATACAGTAATACCCAAAAAGTATCAATTCACACATAATAGTGGGACAGGATCTTTTCAACTGTTGCACTGTGGAACTCCCTGCCTCAGGAGGCCTGCTCACAGGCTCCTCCATATTGACATTCCAGTACATTGTTAAGAACTTTCTCTTTTACTGCGATTTTGCATTTGCTTGGTTCTTTCTCTGTTACGTCTCTCTGTTTGGGCTTTTTGATTTCTTTTTTGATTTCTATGGTTCTTTTTTATTGCTTTTGTAACTCTTAAATTGATTGTTCTGAGTCATCTTCGGAGCCCTTTGAATACACAAATGCAATAACGCATGAACAACATGGTCATAGGATTGCCATCAGTCAGTCCGTTTCCAAAAGAATTGTCAGTATAGTCATAGTAATCTTTTTGCTAGTTGCATCGAAGGGAGATGGTCCGCAAAAGTAGCCTTTCCCTCATATTGTTGCAATGATGCGAGACCATGGAGTGTACAGGAATGTTCCCTTTTGTACAACTTTTTAAGGGAACATTATTCTTTTGCTATATGCAGTCTAGCAAGGCTAACCTTGAGATTTACAACCCCAGCAGGCTGTGGACCAGTTGAGCCCATGGACCAATTCCTTTATTACTTTGGAACATGATAAGCATGCAGCCACAAGCAGACAGCCAAGGATATATTGCTCAGGCAGGACAATGCCTGACCACAAGCATGAGGTCGTGGAGAGAGACTGCAAATACCAACAGTCCTGGAGGGACTGGAGGGAGATTGCAAATACCAAGAGTATAGTAACCTCAACTGGTGGACCAGTGGACATGGTATGACATACCAACCAATTGAAATGGATCACGATGGCAGCATGCTGAATAAAGACGTTTATTCAGAGAGTAAACTGAATAAGGGAGGGAGGGAGGGAGGGAGGGAGGGAGAGAGAGAGAGAGAGAGAGAGAGAGAGAGAGAGCGCTAAGTGAGTGGGTCACTGAGGGTGGAAGGTAGTCAGGTGGAGTCAGAGCTCCAGAGGAGGGTGCTCCCCAAGCCAGAAAACTACCTCCCAATATAGGCTGCTGGTTTTGGAGGGTGTAAAAATAGCCCACTGAGTATTACTTCCCTACTGCTATTTCTTATTCCTTCTAGTTTTACCAATCTGCAAGTTACTTAGCAGCTCCCAGTGTAATGTAGATCAAATGCAAGCTAATTTCTGATAGGTAATTATGCTTTTGCAGAAACAGAACAATTAAAATGGATTGATGAATTGATAGTTGTCGTTATCACCACTTTGGAAACCCTTCAAAATACCAGGTACTGGTTTGAATAATATATTGCTTTCTTTGTACAATCACACCCTGTGCCAACAGAATCAATCCCTACGTAATTCTTATATACTAATGAAGAGGGGAGAATTTTTAGACAATGGACAGCATAACCATGTCACAGAGGTCATTACTACAATTCCTTGCTTCCAGGAATATATCTATATTTTCATATCTTAAGTTTAGCAAACACAATTGTGGGATCTTTTCCTGTATTCTCTGCAATGACATTTGCAGTAAGTTTAATTTATAATATTGTACCAAGTATCCACTTCTATACTGTCATTGAGATTATTGAAATGATAGTTGTGCAAGATAATCTATCAATCCAAACTGCAGGGCTTGGACCAATCTCGTCTATATTAAAATTACCTTCCCTGTAAGAAAGCCATAATTCTTCTCCTTTTTCCACACAACTTTGCTTTCTGTTTTGAGTTTTATGAATAATTGCTTTCTGCTGATCAAAAACAAATTATAATGTACTACATATACTGCCATTGATCACTATAAGTTCTAATGTATAAGTAAAAATATGTTTATGTTTCAAACTAAAGCTGACATCTCTATAATAAGATCTTGTACACATCGGATAGCATATTCTATACCCTGCCCAGAGAGGCAGATTGCTCAGGTTATATGGGAAAATTGCCCCATTAAAAAGAGGATGTAATACTAATAAAAAGGCCTAAGTGTATCTGGTCGAAAACTGAGTGAGTGATTAATTTTTTTAAAATAGTGTTTACGCATCCACTCTATATACGTATTGAGAACTGAAGCTATGAATGCAGTTTTTGGACTGTGAAAATGGTGATGTTGGGGCCAGACCGATGGGGTCTAGTTGGGGTCACTTCATGGTGAGAGAAAGGGAACTCTGCACATGCTCAGAGGCACCGCAGAAGAGAAAAAAGCATCAGGAAAGTTAGAGAGAAACTATATGTGATGGTAACAAAGCCATTGGTTTAAATCCAGGTATGCCCCAATCGCTGTAAAAGAAGAGTGGGGGTTCAGTGTTTTAGAGAAACATGAGCATGCGAGAGAAGGGTGCTCAACCTTCCTGCACCTGACATTTACCTTTGGGCCTCATCATGAGTTGAATGGAGGCATTTGCCCCAGATGGCAGATTATCAGACAATGTCTGTCACCTTGCTCACTACAGGTGACCCACTGCCCCTCTGTGTTCTGTCTCACCTGTCCCCTCGCCCCCTCGCCCCCTGCCCTGGTGCATCAGTTGCTGCTCCTCAGCAATTCCTTGCCTTTTCCTGGAAAAGGAGTGGTGAGGGACAGAGCAGAAAGGGAAGTGCAGAGAGGAGAGTGGTGGGCTAGAGTGCCCTCTCATCCAGACATCCTCTTCTGCTTGGTCCTCCCTCCTTTTCAGATAGAACATGCCAAGGATAAGAACGGAGTGGCTCTTCAGGCCGAATCAGATGACAACAGGCAATGGGACAAAAGAGACTGATGAGTCAGCAAAGTATTTGGCAACCTGCTTCAGGAGCCCAAAGGTGTTGGACCACTACCGTTTACATTTATATCCCCAAGAGCTGTCACCCATTTCCAGTATCAGGGCTTGGCTGCGCAGAATATCTCTTTCTTTCTTTAAACTGCCTTTCTTCCCATAAAGTTCAAGGCACTGCTGGGAACAGACTGCAGTGAGGTAAACGGTGGGGGGAGGCAGCAATTCACACCCCCTGCACCTGCTCTTTTGCTCTAAAGCTCAGGCACCCCCACAAAATTGCCCCATCACACTGTGTGGCCTGACACATTTTTCTGTGACACATTTGTGTTTAAATGGACACGGTGCTGAGCATGACCGAGGCCAGTCTTCTGTCATTTTGAATTGGGCTGATAGCACAGAAGCCTCAGATTTCACAGGTTGTAGGTAAAAGCACCCACCACCACCACCTCTAGCCGGCTTGCTTAAGAGAAGCTTTGCTTTTATTTCTCATTTTGGAAAATTCCATGACTGACTGCATCTTGCTTGGGTTAGCAGATTTGAACCTGTACACAAGCCACGTTCTGCGGGCTTCCTGACTTCAGAATTTAAAAAAGGCATTAGTGACACAAAAGAGGTGCCTTCAACCTTAGCTTCCCTGACTAATTTCATGGTAAAATTCAATCAAGAGTTGTATGCTAATTGTGGCCTCTGCATCTACAGGAAACAAGAAATCTGCTGTTGCCCCCTTGGCAAGTACAGAACTGTAGGGGTTCTCATCCTAAGCTGGGGGTGAACCACCAAAGGCCATCAAGCATCAATGAGCTCACCCCACAATAGATCTATGCTCCCCTATGGAAACATTGGTTATCTAAAGTTGCCGCATGGACCCTTCATCATGCCTGCAGTTCATCTTTTCCTTGCTCTTGCTGCTGTTTGATGAATTGCTCAAAGACCTGCTGGTGCTGCATCAAGCACCCCCATTCTCACTGCTATCCAAGTACCGCTGTGTACCCAGCATCCAGTTATGTGACTACTCTCTTCTCTTTCCAAACGTTGTCCTTTCTTCCTCCAAGGACGTTCCTCGCACCCTTCCCCCAAGCACTGCTGCAACTTCATCTGCGCCTCTGAGCTGCCTCACAAGGAACCCTTCCCCCGGGGAAGCAATCTTGGCTCACTTGCCTAGCTTCCATCCCTAGAACCAGCTTCAAGCTACTGCCTAGTTATCTTGGGTTTGCCTTTCAAACCATGTCTGCCTTTTCCCCACCTTGGATTTAGGTGACTGCTGTGTCTTGGCACCCCAGCCCCATGATCTCTACAATGCTACAAACTCACTTCAATAGATATGGACAGGCAACCTTGATCCCACAAACCCTACTCAAAGTGATGGCACACTTCTACCACTGCCAGAACGAGTGTTCTGTCAGCGGAAACGGCTTTGTGGCTGGGGCAAATGGAACTCCAGCAGCATGTCCTGTGTGCGGCAGCAAAGCCACGGAGGCCCGCTGACTCAGGTACTTAGGTGGGGAGGGCGCAACAGGGCAGACAAGGGGTGAGAGGGAGGTGGGAGGGGCACCCAGCGCAGGCGACTTGCATTGGATGCTATCCCTTTCCTAGTCTCCCAACACGCCCCCTTTGTCACCTTGGACCTGCGCCAGTTAAAAAGCTGGCGCAGGTCTGTGGGGACCCATTGGAAACTGGGAGGCTTACGGAAGGGTAAGGCAAAATATTTTCCCTTTCCTCTTCCAAGTCTCCTAACCTGCCCCCCCCCCCACGATAGCATACAGCTCAGCCCCGTTTTGGCGTGGCTGCATGCAATGGTAGGCAAAAGGATAGAATTGGGCTCATAGTGTTCTATCTTTCCCGCCCTTTTGGTGTGATTGTAGTGAGTGTGGTGCATGTGTGAGTGTGTGTCTAGGACTCGGTCTATTTTTCAACCATAGGAGGCCTGAAGATGAGCCCAAGAAAGGTCTCTTGTCAGCTGGCTTTCCTTAACTGTCACAACTACTCAAACAAGCCAGGCTGCCCCACTGTGTACAGGAGTGAGCAGCTTTGAGCATCTGTAGCACTGATTAAGAGGATCTATCTGGAGGGAGAGACCAACCGTCCCACTGCAAGCGAGTGAAGTGGTTTCATCTCTCACAAAGGGGCTACTTACTCCTTGTCTGTGGCTCTGGTTCATGGGACAGCGAACATAATTCAGCCACTGCCACAATAATCTAACACAGCTTTCCTGCTTCTCCTTTTCCTTTTCCCCAGTCCATCTTCTCCTGCTACCACAACCCCCCCCCCCAGTTCTTCTATTCCCCCAGGTAACCTTCCAGATTTCCCTCTGTTTCGCTCCCTGTCCTTTCTCCCTTTTGTGCCATTCCATGCCCCTTTCTCACTGGTTTCCTCTTTCTCTTTCATACTATCTAGATACCACTGACATTTAGGGCCTACTGTAGTTGTGTGAGTGATTGTTATGTGCATTTTATTTTTTATTCCCCTTCCCAGTTATTGTATTCTTATCCCCACAATAAAAGCTATCTATTGTTGTGAAATCTAGCATGGGTTTCTATAAGAGATTCTGAAGCCTGATATGAGTCAGCTCTAGATTAAATTAAATCCTGATTAATCTAGTTTCTTTTGTGGTTCTAGTTATAAAAATGACATATGAAGATAAATGTGGCTGAAGCAGATGGTATATTCCATTGGGTGGGACCAATAGATAGGATACTTCAGTCTGCACTGAATACAGGTTGTTTCTAGTTTTATCCCTTTAGTACAGGCTAATTTACGGCACAATCCTGTGTAGAAACTGTGCCGGGGGTGCGCACGCTCCTCCGGTGCAGGGTGTCGCACAAGTGCCATAAAGCACTTGCGCGACACCCGGCGAGCAAGCAGCGCCGGTGCTGCAGCCTGCGCTGCTTGCTCCACTGCCTCCCCGGCCCTGCGCTGGCCAGAGCAGGTAAGACCTACGCTAGCATGGGCGGGGGGGATGGCGGACTGGGTGGCAAGGGAGGGCCGCCAATGGCCACCCAGGGCCTGGAGGGGGTGGGGATACTGGGGGCCGAGATCCCCGGTATCCAAAGCTCCCTCCAGGCCCCAGATACACCGACATGGTTCGGCGTTACTGTGCGCGAGCTCTAGAGCTCGCGCACATGTGAATAGGCCCATTAGGCCTACCGCCACTGACACTGAGGGAAGGGGACAATTGTCCCCTTCTCCTAAGTTGTTCCCGAGCTGCCCTGGGGTAGCCCAGGAACTTGATAGGATACTTAATAGGATTTTTTTTTTACTTTTTACATAGTTTAAACACAGACCCCACCACCCAAGGTTCCATGCTATTCTCGGGAGGTCCAGAGAACAGATCTCCCGCAGATAATGAGGGTCTACCTCTATTTATTTTGAGGTGGGTTATCAAAACAATGTCAAAACCGGAAAGATCAGGATTAGATTCAGCTACTTACACAACAGCAGCTTCTTAAAAAAGTGTTGGTAATTAAAACCAAAGATCTTTAAATAGTCGTGTGTTTAAAAATAATAAAGCCTCCTGAAATCCTATAAACATCTTCATTTATTTTGGAGATGACTGAAAATGCCCTTTATTAACCCATGGTGGTTTATATGAGTCAATGCTATTCCATTCCAACATCCAACAGAGCCAATTACCTTGTAAGGTAAAAGGGGATCAGGTGCAGCATTTCCTCCAGGCACCACCTCCTCCTCCACACACCAGTTCACGCACTTCATATGTCATCAACTCCGACAATGTTGATCACATCTTGGGATGTGTGAGCCCTGCAATTGCTGCTACGGGCACAGCAATGTCTTGAGCTGAGCTTCTCACATGGCCCTGGATCAGGACTGAGTTGATTGTTAAGCTGATAGTGTCTACTTATGATCTCTTTACCATTTTGAAAACCATGTGTGTGTGTGTGTGTGTGTGTGTGTGTGTGTGTGTGTGTGTGTGTGTGAGAGAGAGAGAGAGAGAGAGAGAGAGAGAGAGAGAGAGAGAGAGAGAGAGAGAGATGGGGGGGGGAGGAAGAAGCAGCAGCAGAAGAAAACATAATTCCTGACTATAACTGCCAGAACTCTCCAGCAGATAGCTAAGCTTCCAACTAGGTCCTAAACAAAGAGACTTGGAGGAATGTTGCATTGGTTTTAATGGAACAGCCTAGTAAGTAGGTTTAGGAATGTAATTTCGATCTTGTGTTACCACCTGGTTAAAAGATATATGTGAAGATATATATGGGGCCACATTCTATGACATTGTAATGGATAAAGTGTCATCTGTGCTATAAATAAAAGACACCAGTCAGCAGGTAAGGCTGTCACTTGCCCACGCCAGATTATTTTGGGATGGGGTGGGGGACATGCAGATTTCTAGGCTTCTATTTGTGTGAGATGAATTGCTGCTTAGGAAAAGCCCGGTTTATTTCAAAAGGGGCAAAACCAAAGAGAAAATATCCTAAGATGTTCATGTCAGAAGGCTGGTGTTGGTTTCAAAAATTGGTGTAATGCCTTTCGAGGTTTACAGCTCTTTTCCAAAGATAGTATAATGGAAAAATACAAATATACACTATTAACATAAATCAGTACAGCTCTCTTCATTCTGGATTGTGATTTCAGAAGAGCATGGTCATTAAATAAACATGCTGAAAAGAACAGATCTGGTTGATACTGTATTTTGTTTCAGCATCTCCCCGTTGTGTGTGTTATCATTTGTGAATACGTTAAGTGCCGGTTGACTTTAAAAGCCAGATTTTCCAAAAGGATTGCCTCTCTCTCTAGGGACAGGTTACTTTCATTGGATTTCTGTTATACATACAGCTTCTTTTAGTTCAGAACCTCAGCCTATACCATGAATAATCTGGGTAATAAACAGACAATACCCATGAAGAAGGACAAAGTGCTGAAGAAGTCATATCTTTCCTATTAAGTCACAGACTTCTTTTAAAAGGGGGGAGTACTTGTGGGGGGCACACACAGTTTTATTAACATATTCATCAACATGAATAAAAACAGTAATTGTTGAAATTTGGTTCATGGAATGTAATGATTTGGTGCCCGGTTAGGTTTGTATGTGAAGCTATATTAAAAATTCATACCTCATTATTTATGGGGCAGCAAAGGAATTCCGGGAGATCAAAATAAAAATTGCCCGCTCAAAGAAGTTTCAAAACCTCCCTTTGTGCAACATTTACTGAGCTTGCAGTGTTGGGATAAAATACGACATTGTTTTTAATGGAGAAGGTGGGAGGTACACACAAGCATATTTTATACAGAACAGTAGTTAGATTTTGCAATATTCATCAGGAACCTCCTTTTTTAAGGTAAATAAAGCAAAGTCGATTTCTTCTGTTTTAAACTATTTGCAGCTCTGGGATCACTTGTTCACTCTGATATATTTGCAACTGATATTGATAATGCTTCACAATAAAATATAAACATCAGCATCAAGGATGTTGTGTTGAATGCATGTTTAATCTGCAGTGTCTGACACTGGTGGTTTAAACAAAAACCTAAATAATGCGGTAAAGTCTGTCATTCAGACACCCACAATGTTGGGATATTTGGGGTGAAGACATACAGATGTTGGACATGTAAACTGAGTAGCGTGAATTATTTGGAAATTTTGGTGAAGGATTATTGAAATGGGTCATAGCAACTCAAAATGCCATTGTTGACAATAGGCTGCTTATAAACTCTCTAGCATAATTTGGGGGCTTTCTTAAAGAAAATTAAGAAGCAAGACTGGATTTGTGTAATGGATTTATTAGTCATGGCAAACATTCTTATGGCTAAGTATTCAAAGTTGGACACAGTCCCTTCCATTAGAGAATCACTACTTAAAACCTGAAATAACTCACTGTTTTGAGACACACAAGGAATAATACCTGATCTTGCAAACTGTAATAATACTTGAATGAGATATATAATTCATAGGATGATGTCTGCAGTAAGAATTCTTTGTTCTGATTTATTTTTTCTAAATTGGCTTTTGGGGAAAAAATCATACAAGAAAAGGAAAACACATGCATGCATACATGCATGCATGCACGCACACACAGACACACAGACACACACACACACACACACACACACACACACACACACACACACACACACACCAATCCTGCAAGGTGGAATTTAAAAAGAAATCACTTTGGCGTGATTGACAGCCCAATCCTGTGTAGGATACGGCGGCCAGCCTAAAGGGCTGGCCGCCATATTCTATCGAGTTCCCGGGACAGCCCAGGAACAATTCGGGAGAAGGGGATGATCGTCCCCTTCCCCCGGTGTCAGCAGCAGTAGGCCCAATGGACCTATTCGCATGTGCGCGAGCTCTAGAGGCCTGTGCGCGAGATCTAGATATCTCGGCCCTCGGTATCCCTGCCCTCTCCAGGCCCCGGGCGGCCAATGGCCACCCTCCCTTGCTGCCCGGTCCACCCTCCCCCTGCCCTGACCAGCATAGGTCTTACCTGCTCCAGCCAGCGCAGGGCCGGGGAGACAGTGGAGTGAGCAGTGCAGGCTGCAGCGTGCGGCGCTGCTTGCTTGCCAGGTGTCATGCAAGTGCTTTATGGCACTTGCGCGACAACCTGCACCAGGGGAACGTGCGCTCCGCTGGCACAGTTTCTACACAGGATTGCGCCGTAAGTTAAGCACTTTTAAGTCCCATTGAGGTCAATGGAGGATTGAAGCACATGCTTAAGTGTCTCCAATGAAATCAAGAGGACATAAATTGCTTAAATTTGACTGTATTGTACCTGTTATGAGCCTGATGATGAGGAAACTGATTAGAGGAAATGCTTCACAGAGAATTACCATACAGTGTAGTACAGGCAAAATCGATTAGAACTACCATCTGGCAGAAAACTTTCTGCCATATGTTTTGACCAACATAGCAAAACAAAGGGTTTTATACTGTCACCACCTCCAGTTCTGTTTTATAAATTACATTCCATTTTATTATAAGTATGAAAAAGATTAGGGAAGGCTTCATCTATGACTGGCTGCCTAATTGGAGAACAGGCGCTGTATAAAATTTTAAGAGAGGCATGCAGAGAATAGGGATCGGTTTGAAAGCCGTTTGACAGCTGTAAGTAACAGAGGCCCAGGAACTGCTATAAATTGTTTATTATGTAGATCTTTAATTCTTAATAACTTTTATTCCAATAATTATTTTAAGTTCAATGCACATAGTTTATCCTTGATAATAGCTGGAGGAGAAATGGCCACGAAATATTCTGCAGGGAGAAATGTCTCCAAACTCATGTGTAATATTAAACACTAGCAATATCAAAAATGTATTGAGGGCATTTTATTTTTCTAAAAACGACAGTTTTACATGTGTGTATGTACATAAATATTTGTGTGTGTGTGTGTGTGTGCATGTGCTTGTGTGTGTGTGTGTGTAGGTTGCTTTTGGAAAAACAGCATATCAAGTTCAAATGAAATCTAGGAATGTTAATCTCTTTTGCAGCTGCTATTTTTGTTTTATAGTATTGTTACAGCTGTTTTTAATTTCTTTTAAGAAATACTAAACCTTTAGGAGTATTCCCAAGTGAAACACCACAGCACAGATAATTGGTTTCATTGCAATTCAGATTATGAACATCATTTTTCAGTTGTTACTTTCAAACTATATACACAGCTAAATCTGTAAGCCATTTTCTCCTTTGCTGCTACTATCAAAAACATAGAAAAGGTTCACAAAATGCGTAGGGAACGTAACGCTTCACAGAACCTTACTCCATGCCTAAGGAGCCAATGTGATGTTTGGAAATATTTATGGATCAATATACAGTGCGGGTGATGTATGCGCAAACATATTGCAAAAGCATTGCTGGCTGTGTCATATACACATAGGGGGCCAAATTCATTAGATTGTCATGGGACATTTTAAAATTTACACCTCTGGGCAGCAGCTGTGCTCCTGCATCCCATGGGTTTTGCTTAAAGGGAGGGCAGACAGTGTAAAATAGGATTTGCATTCTCCTTAAAGTGTAAATTTCAACGTACAGCTATTGGTCTGAAGTTGCTACACATCGAAGCTTAATGGTGCCTTCTGATGTATATGTGCGATAAAGCAACTCCTGACTTCATGGTGAACACACTGTCTTGTACCACTCAAAACCATGCCTAATGCACTTTAATCTACATCAGATAATCATCGTGCAGGCTATCAAACAGGGATGTGGTGAAATTTCTCAAGTTTCAAGTTCTGTGAAGAATTTGGCTATTTCAAAGCATTTGCATTGGGAAGGAAAAACAGACTTCTCTTGGGTGAGATTCACTACAGGATCCCATATCCCAGATGAAGGAAAGAGAAAGATGCATTGACAGAACCTGAGGGCTTATCTTACATTCCCAGAGATCTTTTCAAAGAATGGGAAACCTTTTGCCCAAATAGCTTGGCTTGAACAATTTGCATATTCCTTTTTAGCTGCCCAAAAGCCACAGGGAATTTCACCTGCTCCTGGTTGCTGGACCAAACACCAGGTTTTAGAAAGAGGAAGAGACAGGTGAAAAAAGGACCCTGTTCTTCTGCAGGGTATCCCTTATACATTATAAGGGATACCCTGCAGAAGAACAGGGTCCTTATAAAGGACATTGCAAGGTGGCAGCAGAGGCCTCGGGGCTGCCACCTTAGCACTATGCTGGCACACAGCAGTTGAGTAGCTTGCTCAGGGGTGGCCAGCCTTTCAGCATGAATGCTCCTGACCCTTTCATGGTTGCATAGGTGAGGGCATTTCTGCAGGTGCAGCTGCTTTAGGAACACCATCAGCAATTGCAGCTGCCCAGATTCTGTCTTCTGCACAACTCTTAAGAACGCAGAGGCCCGAATGCTGGAAGGTTGGCCACCCCTGAGCTAGCTGAATGATGGATCAGCTGTTCTGGATCAGCTGTTCTGGATCCATTCTGGATCAACTGTGCACCCACACAGTGCTGAGAGAGTGGAGAGGAAAGGCTGTGGTTTTGCTGAGCTGTACAGAGATACCTCTTCTGTCTCTCAGCAACCTCTAGTAATGGCCTCAGTTTCCCTCACCCTTTGACTGGTGCTCAGCAAACTGCCAGTGCTGGGTTTGTAGTGCAGATATAAAAGTTGCCTCAGCTGGATGTACATGCTGTTATGAAATGGTTCTCCTTTAGCTTCTCATTGACAACATTCACACAAATGAAAGAAAGGGGATCAAAAGCAGTTTTAACGCTAAGTGTGAAAATGTTCCTTCTTAACTTCATTTATCCTCTACTGTACTTTGTCTCCCACCAATTTTTCAGTCTACTGTCATGCAATGACTCACGTAGAGTGTACAAAAAAACTCTTGTCCCAGTATACGAATTATAGCCCACTCTTAATCATGTTTACTTGGAAAAACATCTGATTGATTTCAATGGCACATACTTCCGAGTATGGAGTAATCCCATCTGGGCTTTGCACTGATGGAACTCACATTCTGTCAGCACAGGGCCCATTCTGGCAGCCACAGCAACAGCGCATGTGCCGGGACCACCAGATCAAATGGCTGGCAGCCCCAGGGAGGATCGAGGCAGGGATTGGGACCAGCTAGGGATGTGTCAAGGGTGGACTGGGGGCAGATATCAGTTGCAGTAGCACCGCCAATATGCTCTATACACACCCCTGGACCCACTTGGATTTACGCCAGTTGAAGTGCTGGTGCAGATCCAAGTAGGCCCATTGGGGATCATGGCATGGAAGAGTAGGTAAGTAAAAAACTGTTTTACTTATCTCTATGTTTCTGCCTGGTCCCCATATATATAATATATATGACATAGAGGTGCAAAGTGGCCCCTCCCACTTGCCATCGGAACTAGTCCTGCAGTGAAGGCTGGTTGCGGAGGTCAGCTCTAAGTCTCTGGAAAACACAATCTCTTTCTGTCTTAAGCTTTTGCAGTGTTGTTTTTATGGACCTTATAAGTTCCATAGAAGCAATGCGGGAATACTTTCTTGCTCAGTCTGCCAAATAATTTCTGGCCTACCTATAGCTCGATGATCAATTGAACACTTGCCATCCATTGTGGCATCAGCATAATTTATTTTGCTCGTGCTGAATTCAGCTTTTCAATCTCCACTTTGCAGAACTTTGATTTTTGACTTGCAGGAATCAAAGTGTCACTTCTTAAGAAACCATTATTCTGTTTATAGCTTAACACCTAGTGAAATGGAACAGAATGAATCAGATGGGCAGAATGTTGTTTTGAAGTCATTTAATAAAACATAAGTGAGATGATATTCTTCCGCATCTGGAGTTGTGCTCACTTACCATTTTTACTCACTGAAGTGCATAATAAGCTGAAAGCATGAATCACACTTTGATAGCTGAACATGTGAGGTTCTGCTGGCATAATGTGTGAAGCATGCGATGGAGTCAACTCGCTCCAGTGGTCTGCTTCTTGAGTCAACTAATGGGGTGTGTCCCAAATTATTTAAATTTATGTGGCTGGGAATGATTTGCTCATAAGCTTGAGAGTCTCTTGCCCTTAAAGAAACAACATCTTTTAGATCATCGTTTCCTACGGAAAACATCAGTCACTTATTTACAGGATATAAAAGAACTGATGTGTACCTAACAGTTGGGCAGGGACAGGAAAGAAAGAACCATAAACACTTGGACATGAAAATGTAAAAAAGTCAAAGAGAGGGAACCCAACGTCTAACATAGATTGATTTTTGACGGGCTGAAAACCAGCGAGATTTATAGCAGGCTTGCACTGTTCAGTCTGACTGGGCACTTCCGCTTTTCCTCTCATCTGTAGAAGCTGGAATGTACATTTGTTTACATCCACAGCCTGCTGGATCGATGTGACTGTTCTGGCACCAGTTGCCTTGCAAATTGGTGCATGACTAGTCCATGTTCAGAATAGATGCTGAACATTGTGGATCACAAGGATTGTGTGCACACTGGAGCTCATTTCAATCCCGGAGAAATAGACTGGATAGATACGTGTTAACAATTCTTAATAGTATGTCTTTCGTGGTCCACCTCACAATGCTTCACAGAACAGAAGAGAAATCCTTCATACTATTGAACGATACAGGACATTCGTTCTTCAGTACTATTCCCAAATATTAAACACATATGTGCCATGTCAGACATGAGGTGTACAGATATGTATTTTCCAGTGTATGTCCCTTTCAAATTCACACAAGTGGCAGTCAGGAAAGAATCAGATGCTTGCTTGTGTATTTTCAAGGTACAAGTGTGCACTTCACATCTGGTGCGGCACCTGAATACAAAAAACAAACAAAAAAATTGTTTGAATTGACATATCACATATATTAAACAATATCTGCAATGTTTGGAAGAATACATCTGTATGAGAAAATATAATTTATTTAAGTGATTTTATATCCCACCTTTCCCTCTGAATAATTCTATTCAGAAAATTCTAGGATGATATTTCATATGGGCTTTGCCCTTAGGAGTAGGGAGTGACACACAATGAAATAAACAACCTCATGAGAACTTTGTAAAGGACAAGGGGTATTAGTGGGTGAAAATCAGTAGGTGGGAATGAGAACACTCAACCTTTCACACAAATTGCCCCTTGCAAATGTCTGACGAGACATTTTGTTTTCAGTCCCACACCCAAATGCACAGATCAGAAGATTTGCGGGGATGGTGGCTGCCATATCCCCGTTCCGTTCCTGGGCTGGCACGGTCAGCCTCTACATGGTCTCCTCAGACTTATGCCAGCTCGATGGCTGGTGGAAATCCAAGAAGGTCCATTGGGACTTCTCTATGCTACACTGGGGAAAGGTGATGAATGTCCCCTTCCCACGAGGAGACCTCCGGGCTGATCACGATCGGCCCAGAATGGGGATAGGATCCAGCGGGAAGGATCCAACGCTGGGAAGGAAGGATCACTTCTGAACTGCACATGCTCTGTGGGAGATTTCTTTTTTCCAACGGTTTTCATACATTTTACATTTGTTGGTAGTTTAGTTCCAGACCTAACTTGAAAGGACTCCCAGAAGGCTATTTATATAAATATGAACCTTGAACATTTTGACTCAGTAAATTAAATAACTGGAGATAAAATATGAGGGGTGATCATATTCTTTTCTGTGTGTGTTTGAGTAGTCACATTTGGACAAGTACTGTATATTTTTCTTTAATCATTGCAGGGTTTCTTCTTCCTCATTCTACGTGTGTGAGTGTGTGTGTGTGTGTGTGTGAGTGTGTGTGTGTGTGAGAGAGAGGATGCATGTGCCAACACGTTCAGGAGGAGAAAGAACTGTATCTCCGCATTTTTGGTGTAGATTATCTGGACAGAGTCATGCCCATATGGACACTGAATGCAAAGACCCAAATGATAAATATCTAAAAGAAGAATAGTACAGGAGTGAAACTTTGGAGATCTGCAATGGAAATTATATCTTGTATTTATATTGTAGCAATATGTTTGAGATCTTGAGATCAAGACAGTAAAACAACCATTGGCAATATAAATATGCACATTAAAAAATTAGCCTCTGAGTTTGCTTTAATATTAGTCTCTATAGCTTGAATCTTGGCAGAAAGAAAGGAGAAGGTTTCGTAAGCAATTCCATTTACAACTGGTATCAATGGGACTTTCCTCCAAAGCAAATGACAGCTATAGGGGTAGAGGTGAACCCAACTTAGAACTGTTGATTGGTAGGTTAAAGCCCCCCTCCTACAACACAGTCCTGATTCTAGTTGCCTCCCCCTCCCAAGTTGCTGTGTACAAGCAACAAAACATGTCCGAGGCAATGATGCATTTCATGTAAAGTGATATTTTTACATTATCTGGCTCTACATCAGGGGTGGCCAACCTTCCACCATGAGGGCCTCTGCATTCTTAAGAGTTGCATAGAAGACAGAATCTTGGCAGCTTCAAGTGCTGATGGTGCTGCTAAAGCAGCTGCACCTGCTGAAATGCAACCATTTATGCACCACCTATGCAACCATTTAAAGGTCCAGCATTCATGTTGAAAGGTTGGCCACCACTGCTCTACATAATCTGCATAATACATAATCTACATAGTTTACATAATCTGGCCCTAAAATAATTTCAGAAAATGATCAGTTTCTCTTCCTTTGGTCCATGCTTATATGTTACCAATGTATGTATATACATAGATAAAATACTGCAAACAAACACCTCAATCTTTATGATATTGTACATATGAATGCATACGAATGTATATGAATGCATAAGAGAGATTGCTTTTGTGTAGTGTTTTACTAATGCATGCATGCATGCATTCCTGAGCATTAGTAAAACACCACACAAAAACCAATATTGATGCCACCATAAAAGTGCTTGCAGTGCTTCATCAATGTGCATATGTGCATTAGTAATATATAGGTGAGGAAAGCCAGGAATAAACTGAAGGAATGTAAAACTGTGCAAGCTGTGTATGCACAGTAACCTTTAAAAAGTTCACAAATAGAAAGCAAATCAACAGAAGATTCCTAGAGAATTTATTCCCCTTTGGAAACAAGACCTGGTAATTAGGAACATCAAACCCTGGGGATGATATTTGGAGTAGAAACAATTCAGAAGCTTTCCTAATTGCCTTTGATACAGGCACTCTATCCATTATTTAAAATGTGATCTGTAAAAACTAGGAGTTTTGGATTACCCAAATTTCCTATCTGGGTCTGACCTAAAAAGTTGTACTTTAATACAGTGTTAAGCAACTCATGGCTAAGGAGGATAAACTATCCTCCTTTTGCCAAATGCTCAAGCAGGACAACATTTGTCTAGATGGAGATTCTGGGACTTTACTCAAGGCTATGTCCCCCATTACTTTTAGAAGACCCATCTGTGTCTTAAGATCCATGAAAATGTGATCTGGGAAGTGTAATACATGCCTCTTCACCAGATGCTGGGGATTAAAGGGGATGGATACTGGCCTCCTACCCTGCTTATGAACTTCCAGAGGCATCTGGTTGACTACTGACAGTAGACAGAATGCTGAGTGATATGGACCATTGTTTTGACCCAGCATGGCAAATCTTATGCCTTTTTCCAAGAGCAGACAGATGACCTCCAGACAGACACGCTTTCAGAAGTTCATCCTACACTCAACAGCTCCAAGAGAAAGATGTGTCTTGCACTTCTCACGTTACATATCCATCTGTGTCGTCTAAAATAGTATGGGAAGCAGGCTCGGTAACCCATCAGCTAAGAATCCATTGTAAAACATCAAACAATAAAACCACAAAATACTAAATGGTATTTAGGCTAAAAGTAACATCTCCAAGTCCTAAGGATGATTTTACCAAGCTCTCAATGAGACAGGAGCTCCTGCTCAACACAGAGCACCTTGAACGCACAAATAGGAAACTCTCCACCATGTCAAGTCCGCCAACCACAGGATCCATGCTATACAGAAGTCTTTCTCCAGGCACGAGAAACATCTTGAGATGCATTAAGCGATATACAAATAATCAACTTTACGTATAAGATCCAGGTTCAAATCCCCGCTCAGCCACGAAGCTTCCTGGGTGACCTTAGGCCAGTCACTATCTCTCAGCCCCACCTACCTCACAGGGTTGTTGTGAGGACAAAAGGAGGGGAGGAAATATGTACACCACTCTGAGCTCCTTGGAGGAAGTATAAAAATGTGAAAAATAAATAAATAAAAGTATGATCCTGAAATTAAAACACTTAATTCTTGTCAATTCTCAGCTCAGGAGGCTGTTTTTGACAGTAGGGCTTCTACGGTGGAGCTTCTGCTGCCTGCCAAGGCTGCCAGCTCCTGCACCATTGTTAGTGAGCTATAGAATGATGGAGCAGCTGCAGTGTTAGCGGTCCAGGCTTTACACTGGTGGATCACGAGATCCGCCAGTGTAAGGCCCAGGTAGAATTGGGTCATAAGAGTCTGGACATTCCCATCCTACTTCTGAATCTGCAAGTCAGTTAAGAGTGCAGATTGTTTCCGATCATAGTTCTTGCTGCTGGATAACCACATCAAGTCAACACTCATTTAGAATCAAACTTCCTGATCAGACACTGCATCTTTATGGAAAAATGTGAGTCTGTGCAGTTCACGTTTTACAAACAAAGCACTGGAAATGGCTCCGTCGCGACAGGTTCCACTGAAATAGGCTCATCTGTCCCAGAGCACATTAAGCTGTTTGAGGGTTGTAGCCCAAAGTTTAAGAGAAACTATGCTAAAATGTTTGCACATTTCAAAGAAATGATGTGACAAGTGGTAGCATTTTGAGGAAAGTGACAGCTGATCAGAGCCCAGAGTTTCTAAATTCTGTTGACAGGACAAAGAAATGAGGAAAAAGATGGTGCGTGCCTTGATTTAACATAATTCTTGGTGCAGGCTCGGTACCAGCACATGGTGGGATGCAGTTCTCTCAGAGGGTTAAGTGCTTTAAATGGATGTGAAATTTGAGTACACTCCTAAAGTGGGAACTCTCTGGAGGAAACTTCATGCATTTTTTATTTCTCGAGTAAAATAAAAAAAGAAGTTTGATTCAATATACAGATGTTTTCCTCTTTGATGTTTGAAAAGCTCTGGGAAAACACATCTAACAGCTCTCAGCTGTATTTGTTTAGCTCAGGTAGCTAGAGATTTACGACAACATGCAGTTGAGAGAACAACTGCATTGTGATTGTAATTGTTCTGCAAGAGACTGAGCAGTAATTTCAAGCCAAATAGAGCTTCAAAGTGGAAATTTATCTGTGGCAAATGTGTCTTAGTTTCTATATTGATAATAGGAACTACTGATGATTCGCTTTTTCATATTAGATTCCAAATTTGGTGTGTTACATAGTAGTCAAAGCTATGCACCAATGCAGCTGAGGATTGTTATTACTGTATATGCAATACCGCTGTGATTTAGCAAAACAGATATTCTGATGAAAGTGCTGTCAAGTCCACAAATGTCCCTACGACCAAGGCTGCTTTTTCTTTTAAAACAGTTATGTGTTGTATTTTTAAAATAGCTCCTGGGTAGTTGTCATTTGGTCAGTTTTTATAGTTAATCTACCTTTTCTGAGACCACTGTTGGTAGCAATGAATAAGGATTGATAGCCCAATCAAGGGTAAGCTAAGTATGGGGGAGGGGGAGAGATGATCCCAGACATTGAAATAGCATAGTGGTGTCTCTGTATAGAAGCAGCTTTTCTTGTTTTAAAAAATGTTGTATTATTTTGAAGCAAACTGCCTCCTTTATACCAACAGTGGCTTACAACAAAAAAATTAAATCAGTCCATCCAGTTCATTAAATAAAGAAAAATGAAAAGAAAATCAAACAGCAGCAAAACAAACAAACAAAAAACATCAGCCAAAACAAGCAGATCAAACAGAGGACGAAATCAAAAGAACCTGGGAAATGCCTGTTGTTGAAAAACCAAGGTCTTTTTAATCCCTGAAACCCCCCCCCCCAAAAAAAATACATCGAGGTCCAGGCACACATGAAGTGGTAGGAAGTTCCAGACTGTTGGGGGAACCACCAAGAAGGCCTTCTCACGTGTCACTGCCAGACTAGCTTCAGACAACCATGGGATACACAAGATAGTTTCTCTCTTGAATCTCTTGACAGGTAGATTCATGTGGAGAAAACAAGACAACATAACTGGATATTACGGTCTTGATAAAAAAAAATACCATGATACGGAATAGCTATGGGGAACAACTGAAATTTCAAGGGGTCACTTAGCATCCAGACAAGAAGGAATATTGCCCTGCACTGCCATGTCGGTGGTGGGGGCGTTCTTGTCCTGCCGTACGATCATGTGAGGCGGGGTAGGCACCCATTGGGTGCTTTGTTATGGAGGAGGCATGGTTTAAGGACTCTTAGGATAGAGCAACACCTTCCTTCAGTGTATCTCGAGTTTTGGTCCCTGCCTGTCTACCCATTGTGCATTGTGAGATTAGCTGGTTGCTTTTGGAGAAGGGTAGGCATACAGGGAGAGCCAGCGGGTGGCTCAGTGGGTTAAACCACTGAACCATGAGCTGTCGATCGAAAGGTCGGCAGTTCGAATCCGCGCTACAGCTCCTGCCAACCTAGCAGTTCGAAAGCAAGAAATTGCAAGTAGATTAATAGGTACCGCGTCAGCGGGACGGTAACAGCGTTCCATGCGCCTCGGTGTTGAGTCATGCCGGCCACATGACCATGGAAACGTCTTCAGACAGCGCTGGCTCTTCAGCTTTGAAATGGAGATGAGCACCGCTCCCTAGAGTCGGACACGACTGGACTTAATTGTCAAGGGATACCTTTACCTTTAGGCATACAGGGGCTGCGGTGGCTTAGTGGCTAAGATGCTGAACTGCAAACCGGAAGGTCAGTAGGACAACAGTTCGAGACCTGAGTGCCGCATGACAGAGTGAGCTCCCGTCTCCTGTCCCAGCTCCTGCCAACCTAGCAGTTCGAAAGCAAGAAATTGCAAGTAGATAAATAGGTACCGCTGCGGCGGGAAGGTAACAGCATTCCGTTAGTCATGCCGGCCACATGACCACAGAAGCGTCTTCGGACAGCGCTGGCTCTTCAGCCTTAGAAACGGGGATGAGCACCACACCCTAGACACAACTGGCTTTCGAGCAGGGGATACCTTTATCTTTAGCCATATTTTACCATCCACCAGATTGGCCTTAATAGACAGCTTTCTCACCTAGCCCAGGCTATTTCTTTGGGTTGAACTTTTTTCCTTAGCCAGCGTGATCACATCTGGCAAGTGTGGTGCCAGCAAGGGAGTAAAGATAGAGATTTTGGTGTGCACCCTGAGGTAAGCAGGAGTCAGGTCGATACCTAGGTGTTGTCTAGCTCAGGGAGGTTGGCTGGTAATCCCTTGGGCTTGGGTTGCGAAGTCACTCAAAACTGCTTTCTGACTTGGGGGAAGCAGTGCAGTTCAGCTTCCTCGACCCCTCAGGATTGGTGTAGATAATGTCAGGCTGTCAGTTGATGGCCTTCAGTTTGGAATTAGGATAGGAATGCCCAAAAGGGGAATGGACAGTGGTTTGCTGTTTCCTCTAGGTTAGATGCCCACACTAATGAAGGAAAGCGTTTTTTCAAGAAAGGGCCCAGTGCAGAGATGTTTAAGGATTTATGATTGCCTTTATCCAATAAAGGTGACTCAATTTCTATTCCAAATGACTTGATTTGCATGTTTATTGGGGGGCATAAGGGCAACGACTGGTCTAAAGTGGCTATGGAATGTTGTAGGGTTCAGAGGTCAAGGGACTGTTCCCAGAGCCAGGGAAAGCTATTAGGGTTATTATGATGTTAGAACGACTCACTTCTTGCTTTTAATACTTAATATGACTTTTTCTATCTTTTCATAGGCATTTGTAAGGAGGAGACAGCAAGCTGTGTTTTTAGGAGATGCTAAAAAACACTGTGAAAATTTGCTGAGCCCAATTGCGTAATGTATAGATAACAAAACGCATATATACGACAAGGGTTGTATCACTGGGAGTTCTGTATGTCTTCCAGTGGAGGAACAGAGCCCTGTGTCTTTACTCTCCTCATATAAATTGAATAAATGTCACTCTTGTTGAGGAGAAATGAAGAGTAATTGATTTTTCACTATATCTGAGTTGACTGTAAGTGGGTTTCAATGTACATAGAGTTGTTTCCCGCTACCAGGCCCATACTTTCCCCAAAACAGACAGATTCTCTTAATAACAGGTCCCTAACCCAAGCACATGAAAGCAATTAAATAGTAATTACACAACTAATTAGAAAGCCTATAAAGATGCAGGCCTTCATCTAAACAACATCATTAACTAGAGACCATAGCCAACATAATTACTTTGTTGCTGCTGATGGGAGCTTTGCTGCTGGAGAAGAGACTGACAAAGATGGAGGAGAAATGGCAAAACAGAGATTTTGATCAGCAGAAATACCGTATTGACCTGAGTATAAGACTCACTTTTGTCCCCTAAGGCAAGTCTTTAAAGTAGGGGTGCGGCCTACAATCAAAGTCTAGCATTTTCTGCCTAAAGTTTTCTGCAAAGCGTCCCTTTTTCAAGCCTCTCCAAGTCTCTTTCAAAGGTAAAACGCTTTTTATTTTTTAAAACTGCAAAGCCCTGTGTTTTCAGCTCTTAATCACTTGCTAAATGGCCAGGATATCTCTAGCAACCTCTATCCTTAGAGGCATTTGAAAAAATTAACCCTTAAGTTTCAGCCCCAGGACTCTGTAGAAACTAAGATATTTATTGATCCCGCAGTTTGAAAGTTGAGAGCAAGAGCTTCTGCATAGGCTTATCATATCCAGAGGGGGACAGAGTGCCAACCTTTAGGCTGCAATCCTATGCACACCTTCCTGGGAGTAAGCCCCATTGAATGCAATAGGACTTACTTCTGAGTAGACATGCATAGGATTGTGTTAACATTGAAATTTGGGCAGGTGCAGCTCATCATCATGGAAGGGTGCAACAAGCTGCACC
Organism: Plestiodon gilberti rubricaudatus; assembly: GCA_026170595.1. Taxonomy (NCBI): domain Eukaryota; kingdom Metazoa; phylum Chordata; class Lepidosauria; order Squamata; family Scincidae; genus Plestiodon; species Plestiodon gilberti. The sequence goes on from JANXHW010000004.1 coordinate 32,685,127, forward strand.
TGCCCAGATTCCAAAGGTTAAAGGTAGGCACTCTGTCCCCCTTTGGATCTGGGAAGGCTACTTATACTAGGGTGCCCAGATTCAATAAGGGACAGGGTGCCTATGCCTTTAACTGTACTAAAGCTGTGCTGTTTTACTAATGTGTATATTTTCTTTAAGTTAAAAAAAGTTTAAAATGTATTTTTTTAAAAAATAGCACCAAACTTTAAGGGTGCGGCTTATAATCAGGAGCGTCCTATACTTGGGGCAATACGGTAAGTGTCTCCGTTCATTCAGAGAAAGGGGTGAATTAACATTTTAAGTCAGAAACGATGAGCATAGAATATTATGCAACCCAGTTTTCAAAAGTATATTTAACTACTTATGACTTAACCAAGGATCTTCTCTCTTCTTTCCTAGCCCCTTCTGCTCTTTATTCAGGGATGTGTGTATATGGTGATCTATTTCGATCACAGTAAGGGAAGAAGCAGTGATGTAGACTTGAGTCTATTGACTCGGATTTGAGTTGGACTCAGGTTGCATCAATGACATGACTTGGACTTGACTCAGCGATTGTAAAAGACTTGAGACTTGGAGCCTTTTACAAGAAGTTGAATTTTATTCAGGTTTAAACCCACTTTCCCCATTAAATAGATAGTGACTCGCAACTTGCAACCAAAGACTCGGGATTTGGGGACAAAGACTTGGGACTTGACTCAAGACTTGCAGTCAGAGACTTGATCCGCATCCCTGAGAAGAAGTGAAGAATGTGGTGCTGGGCACAAAAAAATCTAGCCTTACAGGAAACTCAGCCTTCCTTTAAAAATAAGCAAATTTCTAGCCCTTCTGGATGCAAAGTTATGCTGGGAAACATGCATTGGATTCTATGAACATCTTCAGTTCATGGAAAATGCCATTGGTGCATGGGGGGGGGGGATTGGTGATTTTTGTTGTTTTCCATTTCCTCTGCAGCTCTCTATGCCTCTAAAAATTGGTTCTACAATCCAAAGACAGGTTTGCTGTAGAATGCATCATAGTGATTCAGAACTACTTCGTATGAAGAGAATTGGTTTGTACTTGGTTAGGACAGCCAAATATGAAATATACCAGTTAAGACTGAATTCTTGTGACAACTGGCAACACACACACACACAGGTACTTCACAGGCAAAGGTGGCAACAAATTTTCAAAAAAGTGAAATTTCAGGGTTCTTCCCAAGGTGAAATATTTGAGAATGGCCACGGGGGGAGCCAAATGAATTTCTTTACGACAAGGAACATATCCTGTGGAGTTTCTACAGTTCTGCACATCCCTAGGGTTGGCGCCAAAAATTCACACAAAGTGAAATTTGAAACAAACAACTTTTGTTTTAAAGTGAAGCATTTGAGAATGTTTTTGGTTTCTAGAAGACAAATGTATCCAGTGGTTTCTGCACATTCTCAGATGTCCTCTTCAGTCAGAAAGCATCTAGAATGAAGCATCCTTCAGTGCCCGGATTTCTCCTGTATACTGGATCTTCTATTCCTAAAAGTTGGTTTTCCCAGTTACTGTGAAATATGCACCATCCATCAAAATGTCCTGTTCCCATTGGTCTGGTAGTTTAAAATGGACTCTTCTTTCATCTTATCCAGGGGGTATCAGTCTAGGACACTAACACATAATACCAAATGTTTGAAAACCCTAGCTTTAAATGAATGAGGGCTTTTGCAAGTCTTGATTCCACTGTCAGCTTCAGTGTTGGGGTGATTTATCTCTACTTTTGTCATGTCTTCTAATAACAAATCTCAGACTCACCAAGCAGTAATTAAATGTTTATTTAAAATATTCAGGAGATCTCAAGAACATATGGGGACTGTAACTACCTTGTCAAAATTATCAGAATTGCTGCTGTATTAAATTATTCATTTATACAAGGTACAGAATTTTAACAAGGTTTCATATTGCATTTATCTTGATTGCATTAAATCAATACCACCAACTGGAGAATCATGTTTTAATTTTTTTCCCTAACCTTTGTTAGTAGCGACTACCTCAGCTTTCCCTTTGGCTTAGCAGAAGCAATGTCATATCACAGCAAAGCTTTGCTAGTAGTAGAAATATCGCTTTCTGATCATAGTAGTAGCATCCAGTTCATTTTATTTTCAATAGTAATAGTAGTTTGAGGTTCTAGCCAAAGGTTTATGTGCTCCAGGCATGTGACTCATGGCCCAATCGGCTGATGGAGCTCACACTGCATGCTATGGTGGGGGACACACACACACACACACAACCGAACAGCCCAATAGCGCAATCCTATCCAACTTACACCACCAGTGTACCCAGCGGCGCAGCGAGAACGGGAGGCCCCAGAACGGAAAGGGGATTCAAACCTCCTTTGAATCCCCCTTTGGAGGGGATTTGGATCCCCTTTCCATTCTGGGGCCTCCCGTTCTTGCTGCACTGTTGGTTACAGCGGTGGTGTAAGTTTGATAGGATCGTGCTGCAAGAGAGGTAAGTTAAAATCTTTTTAATTAATTCCCTGTAGGCTGCCTGGCCATTAATGGATCTCCTCAGACCCACACCAGCTATTTAGCTGGTATAAGTCCAAGGAGAGTCAGGGGGTGTGTCAGGCTGGGAAAAGGGGGTTAGGGTCTTACCCTGCACTGCTGCTGCCAAGATTCTCCTACTCCCTCCCCCTACTCAGCCTACTCCCCACCCTGAACCGCCCACCTGAATCCAAATTTCTGAGCAGATTTCTGCCTCGTGTGGAATTTCAGGGCAACCCTACAACAGATGCTCATATTGAAACCACCCCTGGTGACTCGGAGTCAACAATACGAAGAAATAAAATACACACAGTAACACACTATATAACCATTAAAATATAAAGCAACAATGCATGCACGTACCTCCCTGAGATCCTGGGGAGCAGTTCAATAAAGGCCTAGCTAGTCCCACAATGACCAACCCGATGCCATGAGGACGTCCAGAAGTAGGCTTACCAGATCTCCAACTGGGACAGAGTGCTAGACCTTTAGGAGAAGGAATGTGTGCAGGTGTAGCTTATTAAACCTCAGAGCACAATCCTAGGCATGTCTACTCAGAAGCAAGCCCCACTGAACACAATGGAGCTTGCTTCTGAGTAGACATGCCTAGGATTGTGCTCTAGGACTTAACAAGCTACACCTGCCCACATTCCTTCTCCTAAAGGTCTAGCACTCTGTCCCGGTTGGAGATCTGGTAAGCCTATCCAGAAGTGAAACATATAGCCAGTGGTAAAACAAGGGTGGAGCGGAGGCAAGTAGTTCTGCAAGACTCCGTTACACTGGAGTCAGCGGCCCCTCTCCCTTGCTGTTGGAGCCATTTCAGCAGCAACAGGGAAGTCTCCTGCGTGTTGCCTTTGCTGCCAAAATGGCTCCAACAGCAAAGGGGAGGGGCCGCTGACTCCAGTGTAACGGAGTCTTGCAGAACTACTTGCCTTCGCTCCACCCTTGTTATGCCTCTGCATATAGCAAATGGTCTTCTTCTGCTGTTGCTTCCCAGAAGTGGGTATTCTTCTGAGGAATATTGTCTCCAAACCTGTTTTTATCATGTAGCATCTTGAATAGCAGCCATTGACAGCCCCATCCTTCATGGATTTGTCTAACCATCCCTTGATTTTTAAAGGCATAAAGTCTATGTATTTTTTTAAAAAAAATGAATTGGTTGTTTTGCTCAAAACTGAAGTAAGGGAAGATTCCTAGTTATCACAATGCATCATTGTGATGCATGATCCTAAATGGATTAAGGCAGGCATGGAAGGACCATGTGGCCTCCTCCTAAGAAGAGCAGGTGATTGTTTCTGGAAAAAAATGGTGGTTTGACAAGTACAGGCTACTTGAACTAGGCAGCTGTGTTGGAGTAAGACAAAAGGCATTGTTGCTTATTTTAGTTTAGCAGGCGGTGGCGTTGAGCATATTAGCTCTGCATCTTTTCTGCAGCCTGGGATAATGGAAAGCCTTCTCAGACTTGCTCTGAAGTACAAAGTGCCTTGACTAAAAGGATCCAATCTGCATAATGACTCCTGCATTGCCTTTATTGCTACAAGTGCTAAATAAAAGCTCCTAGGATACTTTTGCACTGCAAACTTGTCTTGAGTGCTCCTGGCTCAGCTCACAAAAGACTATCAAACCGCCATCAGCTGTAGCAGATTTCAGTCACTAGCAACCTGAAACTTAATTGAACCAGTGACCTCAGGGTGAAAGGGTCTGTTTCCCATTATCAGTTCCCTGAGTCATTCAGTCACAGTGGTTCCCCCCCCCCCCTTCATTCTACAAAAGTATCAACCTGGCAAATAAAAGTGCTGTTGGTTCTCAGACATTTCACTGTAGATGGTTGCCGTTGATTTCTTTGGAACTCAATTGCCCATTCTATCCTTAATGCTCAGGGTAGGAAGGAACATGTCCTTATTCATTTCTATAGTAGCACAGAGTGTTTTCACATGTACAACTTGTGGTGGAAGAGTGGATGCATTAGTGACTTATACGGTATAGTACAGTGGTGGCTAACAGTAAACTGTGGCTGCAAACTCCCCACCTCTGCCATGAACTCATGACAGAGGTGGCCTTAGGACTCTGCTCCAGCCTTCTTCATCATCTGCCATATGGGCTAAATAGTAATGACCTATCTTACAGTGTTATTGAAAGGATGTCCTTTATAAATACCGTATTGGTCTGAGTATAAGACTCACTTTTTTTCTCCTAATTTAAGTTTTTAAACTAGGGGTGTGTCTTATAATCAGGCTGTTGCAATTTAATGCCAGTGATTTAATTTAAATTTTTTTAATAGCACCAAACTTTAAGGGTGCGTCTTATAATCAGGTGCATCTTATACTTGGGACAATACGGTATTACTGCATGGATAACTGCCTTATCAAATCAGAACTTCTGGAAGTCAACGTCAATGTGACTTGAATCATGTCATTGGCCTTTGAGTGCTTGCTTTGTTCTCTCCTGAAAATAGCGTGTATGAAGGGGCAATTCAGATTGGCAATTCAGACAGAAGGGAAGTAGATTTGGACCTTACCCCTTGCTGTAGTCCCAGTTCAATGGAAACCAGGCAAAACCTTTTTCCCAGAACAAATTGCATGAACTCAACCTGAATTGGGATAACAGCAAGCGGTAGAGTTAAAGCCCTCCTACTGCCCTTTCTGATCCCAGACCAGACTGGGGGCTCCATATATTCTAGTAACATAAAAAAGCAAGTGCAGCAGGGCCAATAATGTGATTAAGGTCATAGGAAGGACACGTATATTTAGCCAGACAAACTACCTATTATCTACCCTGACTGGGAGGGGCTCTACAGGGTTTCAGACAGCAGTCTTTTCACGCCCTGCCTGAAAATGTCAGAGATCAAACCTGAGACCTTCTTCATGAAAGTATTGGCTTTTCTATTGAGCTATGGCTCCATCACCTAATAAATCATGTTTATTATTTATGGCCCTGAGCCAATCTGGAGAACTAATGTCGTATAATGAGGGTTAAGAGACTAACAACCATATCCTATTGGGCTGCCCCGCTGGCAGAACTAGCATTCTGCCAGCGCTGATTGCCTTACAACAACTGTCATAAACATCACTCTGGTGGGAAGGTTGGAGCATTCCCACACACACCGGCGGATCCCTCCTGAAGGGGAGGCAGGTAACTTGTCTGGGGAGGTGGGATAGGGTGCGTGAGGGTAGAACGGGGAGGGCAGAACAAGGTGGCAATGGGGTGAGGAGGGTGGAATGGGGAGGCAATGGAGTGGGGGATGGGCAGATCTTGTCTGGGAAGAGGGTAGGTTCAGTGGCAGCAGTGGCCACTGAATCCTAGCCCCCTTCCTGGACCAAATCCCTTGGCATGGGTCCACATGGACCTGCACCAGCAAATTCTGTAGGTTCGTGTAGACCCCTCTGTGCTGCGGAGGCTTACCCCTGTGTAAGGGAATGAATGTTCCCTTACCCAGAGGAGACCTCCACAACTGCCCCCCCCACAGGATGCAATAGTAACCTTTTTGACGTCTCATTCTGCATTGGGGTGGGGTGGGGGTGAATGGATAGGATTGAGCCCTAAAGGGCCCTGGTTAAACTCTCATCTACTACTATGACCAAAAGGCCAAACTACACATTATGCTCAGCTGTTATGTAACTTTAACCCCCCCCCCAGTCCCTTTTAAGTGGGAAAAGATGCTACAGGAGAAGGTAATGAAAATTAAAGAAGCAAGGGGCACTTCCTTCATGAGCCACTTCCTGTTTTTCTTCAATTTTCAAGCAAGGAAGGAGGGCACTTCTTCAGTCTCAAACACCCCCTCCTGAAGTTCCTTTTCTAGTTTAAAACAGGTCGGGCTTTTATTACATGCATTTCATGTAATATGTAGTTTGATCTTAACCAGTTTGGTCTTAGGTATGCCAATATTCTCACAGGCTTTAGCCCTGACTCAGCCTAACGTTTAGGATTGCTGTTAAAAATTGCTGAGATTATGTTGTTACTGGGAGTGCTCTGAGCTACATGTAACATGCACGCATGGGAGATTTGAATGCATGTGCAGGTTCAATGGCTCATGATAAACCTCAATGGGTTGGCATTAATAAGGATAAAAGATACAAGAATAAGAGTGCAATATGATACAATTTATTGTGGAGGATAAATATACAATAAGAGGGAGGCTGCAATTTGAAAACACGCAACGTAACACACACACAAACACACAGCTAAGCCTAAATGGTTGCTAGACATTCCAAAAAAGAAGGGAAAATCTTTGGAAGGAGGAGGGGGGAAACAGAGACGGGAGCCCTCCCGGCGCCCAGGGCGCATGGGGGCGGGGCCTGCGTCGTGTCACATCAACGTGCCCCTCGCGTCATGGTGACGCCCCCCGCCCATTTTGCGCTCATTTTGGAGCCGAATGGGCTCCAGGGAGGGAGGGAGGGAGGGCCTATCCAATGCGGCGCTTTGCTTTGGTAAGTGCCCCCAAGCACGCCTCCCCGCCCGCCCGAGCGCCTGGAGCTCCTGCTCCACATGCTCCACCCAAGTTCCGCCACTGGAAAAGAGAACTGGGGTTTGTGTTGTATTCGGTTTTGCCAATGACCTTACTTTCCAAAATGTGCACAGTCTCTCCTAACTCCATTTCGATCCTTAACTGACATTCCTGAGAGTCAGCCAGGACTTTGCCCTGGAGGAGGTGAGGAATGGCTCCCTCTAATCAGGACCATGGAAAACTGTAGAACTGCAGGTGTCACCTCCCTCTAAGGTCTTGCAAATTTGGGCTCTCCACCAGTGGCGTCGCTCTAGGTGGGGCGGAGCTCTAAGTTCCACTGTGCTCCGACCCACCGTTACACGGCTGTACGAGGCGGCCCCGCCCCCTCGCCTTCAGAGCCTTTTGGAGCAGCGAAAGCAACAAGCAGGGAGTCCTGCACGTTGCTTTCGCTGCTCCAAAAGGCTCTGAAGGCGAGGGGGTGTGGCCGCCTTGTACAGTCGTGTAATGGTGGGTCGGAGCGCAGCGGAACTTAGAGCTCCGCCCCACCTAGAGTGACGCCAGTGCTCTCCACCTTGGCATAATCCCGCTTGCAAGCACAAATGTTCCTACATAATAAATTAAGCCTAACTGCCCAGTGGACAGTTAGGAGAGTCTTTTGCGATTCCTTCTTGAGGAATCTCCCTCTCCCATCAACAACCTAAGCATGGGTGCAGCTCACACTCTGCCATGCCTTTTATCCCTCAGGAACATCTCCAACTGGGGTGCAGTTAAACCTTTGTGCCCTCCTGGAAGTCCAGAAAACTCCTGGCTGCACACCCAGGAGATAATCCAGATGCCATTATTCACCCAGTCTTTGTATTCTTTGTCCAAAGTCCTATACACTGTGCACATACTTGGGGCCTATGACCAGACCTTTTATCGTGAATTTTGCAAAAACTACCATAGAATCTACTGTGGGATTAGTGCATCCCAGACCACCATTTTGTTTTGAGATGATCTTTGATCATTGGGTTTCCTATCAGCCTTCTGTAGTGAGGTGGCTGTTTCCTATTGTGTCTCATCCTGGGAATGGTGAAGTTGGGTGTTTCCCAATTGCTCAGGAGACCTGTGTCTCAGTTGGCATAAGATTATTGGCTGAATTGTCAGTGATGTTGTTGTGGGAAGCTAGAGACTAAAGCCTCTATAGTACTGTGGCATGCAGATTTTCATGGCTTGTCACAATGTGCACAGAGGTAGAGATTATGGGGTTTTCAGCCATGTGAACTTTTCCAAATTAAAGAAATAAAGATTTACATACCAAAACTTGTCTGGAGAAATTCCTTTTACTCATACACCCCAAGTAATGGATAAACGCTTTCAGGATTATCCAAAGTCAGTCAAGTACAAAAAGCCTTAGTTCTTCCGCTTTATGTTTCTTCCCGCCCTCAGGACCTTTTCAAAAGCAAATACAACAGAACTCATGGCAACAAGCCGGTAGATGGTCATGAGCCTTGAAGGGCAAACAGAAGTATAAAAGCAGAGGGAAGTGCTAAAAGCATGGGAGTCACTAAATTAGTTAATTGAAGAAAGGAGTTGCATTCCTGGTTTGCCCGGAGGTAACCTCTTCTTCTAGCACTGCAAACACTTAGGGACCGCTGAGCATTTAATTCCAAGTAAGCACAGGAGTCACTGAATTAATAAAATTAGAGAAGGAAATCATATCTGGGCTTGTCAGGGGTAACCTCTCCTTTCGTAGCATTACTGTGCGAACCCTTAAAGACCGCTGGGTGGTTGCTTGGAAACGGGAACCGCAGCTTCCGGATTAACCGGGGATGACCTTTCTGCTTCGTAACGTTGCTGGTGCGATCTATTCAAGAAGGGAAGCCAGATGCGGTTCACAAAGGACAGTTCTTGCTGGCGATTCAGGAGAGACCCTGATCTCCTTTGTGAGATAGAGATCGCCTCCAGGTTCAATCTCTGCCTGTTGTTAGTTTCTGTAAAGAGCGAACGGGTTCTCTGGAAGGCAATTTCGTGTCCAGTATTTGCCACGTGGGCAGCAAGTGCTGATTTCTCCTCTTGAAGAGCTTTAGCAGCCCGTATATGTTCTTGCACCCTCACCTTTACTGGTCGTCCCGTATTTCCCACATATGTACAGTTACAGTTATTACAAGGAATTTCATAAACTCCTGGATTAGATAGTTCTGGTCTCTTATCTTTCGGATTTCCTAATAATTGTTCAATTTTTGTAGTGGGCACAAACACAGTTTTGACCTCATGTCTCCTGAAAATACGTGAGATCTTGTCCGTGATACCTTTTAAATAGGGTAGAGGCAACCACTTCCATTCTTTATTTTCAGTTATCTCACGTTCCCTCTCTTTTTCTTTTTCATTAATCTCCTCCACTGTTGGGATGTGATTCATTTTTTCCAGTTGTCTTTTCCAAACAGCTTCAATTGGGTTTATTTTATATCCATTTGCCATTAACGAGTTCCTGATAATTAATTTCTCTTTATTTAGGGAGTCCTGGTCGCAAACATGCAATGCTCTATAAATTAGTGAATTAATTAAAGAATTCTTTTGTGCAGGGGGGTGGTTTGATGTTTGATGTAGGTATCTCCCTGTATACGTGGGTTTTCTGTAAACTGTATATCCAAAGGATAGATCTTTTTTCCTTGATACCTGTACATCCAGAAAGGCCAGTACTCCTTCTTTTTCAGTTTCCATTGTAAATTGAATTTCTGGACAGAGACTATTCAGATGTTAGAAAAAGGGTTCCAGTTCTTCTTTCCCATAGTCCCAGATACAAAAAAAAACGTCGTCCACGTATCTCACCCACGTAGCAGGTTTGAATTTAGCAGATGTTAACGCCTTCTGTTCAAAAAACTCCATAAAGAGATTCACGACCACGGGGCTCAACGGATTCCCCATCGCCACCCCTTCCTTCTGCTCTCTATATACATTGTTCCAGACAAAATACGTTGATGTTAAACAATGATAAAATAATGGTATTAGATCGCGAGGCAGCATTAAATCACTAATAAGATTCATGACTTCCACCAGTGGAACCCTACATAGGAAACACCTTCCACCATGTAAAAAATACTTATCATTTCTTGGACTTATTGAGTACAGCAAGGTTAACGAATGACTCCATTTTGGTCAGTTTTGACGTAGTGTCCCTATTTACTAGTGGGAAAGTGAAGTCATTGGCAATGCACTGTTTGTCAGTCTTGATAGGATAGCCAAAGTGTGGCCAGTCATGGAATTTTTCAAGGCCATCTTGCAAGCCAGCAAGGGGGAGTGGGGGTGTTGCTCCAATGATTGTTTAAGATTGTGAGCCCTTTTGGGACAGGGAGCCATTTAATCATTTGATTTTGTCTGTAAATCGCTTTGTGAACGTTTTGTTGAAAAGCGGTATATAAATACTGTTCATAATAATAATGAACCAAAGTTGACCTTTGTTTTACCCCAAAGCCTGTGGACCTAATGTTCTCTGGGCATCAGTCTGAGTAAAAGCAACACAAGACTGGATTGGCAGGCACCCAGACCAGGTACACATGTGCACACACATGCATGTGAGGACTATATCAAAGCTCACTATTGCTGCAAATGCATGCAGGGCCAGGAAGCTGGAAATGAAAATGCATATGTGGCCAGGAAGCTGGAAATGTAACCAAAGAGATATGCTTCAGACTTACCTGAATTTAAGGGGAAAAAACGTGATGCATTTTTAAAACCAGCATAGTACGCAGCACATAAGACAGAAAAAATGCTCTTCGAGCCTATTTGATAAACCAGCCAATTCCAGCCTTTTCAAGTGAGGAGCAATATCCCTTCAAATTCTATATTTCACAGAGCAAACGGTTTTCCTCAATGGTACTCCTTGTAATATGCTTATGCCATAACCTTGAACTTGCAGACATAAGTACTTTCCTTTGTGTTTTCCACATGAATATAGATTGTGTGCTTTCCTTTTCACTGCTATCATAATTGATAATGACAACCTATAGTTAAGAATCAAAATGTCAATATGCTTTTTGTAAAGACACATTATTCCTCATAAATCTGTTGGCCTTCTTGAGGATGCCAATAAGCATATTGATAAGGGTCACAAAATACTCATAAAAATGAAATGTTCGTGGTTCCATCTTGTTATGACCAGTCGGTACAAGATATTGATGGGAAGACTATAAGCAACAAATTTCATTCTAATTTGTTCTCACTTACCAGTGCAATATTCACACACAGAGCACTGAAAGCATATTCTTTGTACTAGTCAAACCCTCTCCTTAGATTTTTCTTCTTCTTCTGAAGGAATCATATATAGATGATACAAATGTTTTTCATTAAGCCAGTATTGAGCAAAGAGGGAGTCACCAATGGTAATATTTTCCTGTGACAAAATCCTACATTATATGTAATTTACACAGAAACTAGATGATGATCTTACTCATAATCAAGTTTATTTAGAACTATTCCCATTTACTTCCATGTAAGGACGTATAGTAGTATGGAGAGCCATATTTGGAACATTGTAGCAACATTTCCACGTTATCCAGTGAGTCAAAATAATCTCTCATCATTCTGCATCAATAAATATTTCATTTTGACATGATCCAGCCAATTTTCAGAATTTTTCAGTCTTATTGATGGGCAGCCCAATCCGCAGGTGTGACTAGGCCCCGCATGTTGTGTCGGAATGGAGGCCAGTTGCGCCAGCGTGGAGACCAGCACTGGCAGGCCCCCGCCGGGGCCACCAGAGGCAGGTGAGGTCCGTGCGATGATAGTATATGTGGTAAAATGGTAATCTGCATCTTACCCAAAGAAGTAATTTGTCAATTGCCACAACTGTAGTAAGTCTCTAGGTAAATGGCTGTCTGAATCTACACATTTTCTCACCCATGAGGCCATTATTTCAATGGGATTTAAGTGTGATTAACTTTATAACTAGCATGCTTAACCAATAGTTCTGTGTTGAAGGAATAGCTTCTCAACAGCAATTTCAATCTTATCATTATTTTTCCCATCATCCTTACACAGATCTCTACTCTGAAATGACATAATCATTTAAGCCTCTCCTCCAATGACAACTGTGCAAAATTTTCTATTGACTTGAATGGAATGACTCTGTCATGCATTGTTAACAACACAAACAATTACCAACGCCCATGTGATATGTTTTGTGACTGCTTCTTCCCTCCATCTTCTCTGCTGCTTTCAGATATTGATGCTGTAATGAAATGAATGAAATATCCATACATGTCAGATAAAGTCAAAAGCGTAGGGCATTTTTCTGCTGCACATATCTATTAATAAGGAAGAATCCATCCAACATAAGAGCATAAACAATTTCTCTGAAATAAATTCATGTTGACTTCACACAATGCTGTGATAGAACAAAATGGAAAGAAAAAGAAAAGGAATTTAGTAGCAATGTTATGTTTCAGTGCAACTAGACTTGGGCCACGCAGCCTCCAGTTGAAATCAAGGTTTTGGCCAAACCTGAGGTAGAGACTAAAATTGTGGGGCTCCCCTGCTAACTGGGCAAGAGGCACTTTTTCAATTGGTGTTCCTCTTATATTTAGCAGGGGGAGAGTAACTGCCCCCCTTTCACCCCAGCACAGTGTATTTCTGATGGCTGTTGCTGGTGGTGTTTTGCATCATTTTTAGATTGTGAGCCCTTTTGGGACAGGGAGCCATTTAATCATTTGATTTTGTCTGTAAACCATTTTATGAACTTTTGTTGAAAAGCGGTATATAAATACTGTTTATTATTATTATTATTATTATTATTATTATTATTATTATTATTATTATTATTATTACTATTATTATTTCAGGGGGTGAGGTGAAGTTTTCAAAAATTTTCAAGGGTCAGGACTTATTGCAGTGGCAGCAGCTGCCCAATCCCTTGAGGATGACTGAAGCACCTGCTTTGGCCAGTGGGCTGGGGGTCCCAGGGCCCTAAACGTGCCCACCACTTCCCCTGACTGTCCCCTGCCTGCTCCATCCAGCTCCTGCTCCATCTTGTTCTCCTGTACCGTCCTTGGATAGCAAGTGAGGATGGGCATGACTTATCATCTCTTCCAGCACAATCCTATCCAAGTTCCCCCACCAGTGTAACTAGTGGGGACATGCAGGGCAGGAGGCTTTGGAGGGGAGGGGAGATTTAAATTCCTTCTGAATCCCCCTTTTGGAGGGGATTTGAATCCTCTTTCCAATCTGGGGCCTCCCGTTCTCGCTGCACCACTGGCTGCACCGGTGGGGGAAGTTGGATAGGATTGTGCTGTTCCTCCCGTAGTGCTGCTGAAGATTATGGTGGCAGAGCTGGAGCGGCTTCAACTCCAAAGTGGCCACCATCACAAACTCAGTTGCTTCCTTTTCTCCTCTGCCATTTTAAATTGGTTGGGTGGAGAGGTCTCTGGGATCAGGTCCACTCTCTGGATTCTCCCCCACAACCAGTTTAGAAGACGTGGAAGCAACAGAAGAAGTTATGGTGGACAAGGAGGAGGCAGCTGTGCGTACTGCACATGCCAAATAACCAAGGAAAGGGGTGGGTACCGTAGCAGAATTTGACAGTTTCAGTGGCTGCCACTTGACCAGGAGGTAACATGTATAGCCATCATGATGAGTAGCCATTATGTTGGGGTACGAGCTGAGAATGCCTCATAGCATCAGTTGTAATGTTAAACAGTTATAAATGATTGGCAAATCTGAGACTTTGCTCTTAAGTTGGATTTTGAGTATTTGACATTCTTTTATTTTGTTAAATACCAATTGGGAATATGTTTTAGATTTTTCCATACAATTTAGCTCTTTATCAAGGCGACCACACACATAATACAGTCCTTACATATAGAATTTTATCTTAATTTCATTTTTCACTTTCTCAGATTTAACTCTCATTAACCTTTAACTGGCAATTTTGGTCTCTATTATTGCTTTAAGTGAAAACATTGCTGTTATCTAGAGAACTGAATATGTATTTGATCGTTTTAACATTTTAGATTAAGCATCACAGGCCTTAATTAATAATAATGCATGGGCTATTGCAAAAGTTTAAATCGTTCCTTAAATTATCTGATCTTGTGTTTGGATGTTTTAAGATTGGAGTCAAAGGATCCTAGATTTTATATGCTTTCTTATCTGAGATATGAAGCAATTGTAGAAAAATCAACAGTTACACTGCAGAAAAGAAAACGACTACCAATTTGTCAGCAGTTGCATGGAGATGTTCCACAGTAGTTAATGCAGAAGAATTATCATTCCTTTATGTAGACAGAAATTGATTTTGTGATTTAGGCTATTAGCAAGCCGATAAAGATTCATCCTTGCATATTCAAGCAGTTGCCTCTTTTGTCATTCCAGCAATGGCAGTGTTCAATTCAACAGCGGGGGTCTTTTGGAAGGGCTTCTGTTTTTGTTCAGGCCTCATGAGGATCTTCTTTCTTTAAAATAAAAGGGGGAAAAAGTCAGAAGAGAGACATACCTTACCTACTTATCATCTGACATTTACAGTGTTGGAAGTCTCCCTTCCAGTGCATTATACCCTCACTGTATACCTGTGGGGTGACAAGAGCATTATGTACCACATATCATCACTGTGATGGCAGAACACAATGTTATGCCAGGAAAGTGGATTTATGCCCGTCTTGAACCACAATTGCAGTGGCAGTGCACATTGTAGAGATGATCACTTGTGCCAGCAGGACACTACACCACATCCCCCTGTCACCCACAAAGCATCCCCAAGCACATTGATTTTGTCCTAAGAAAACAGCCCAATCTTATTCTCCCCCCAACCCCGCTGATGCAGCCGCGCCAAAATGTCGGCCACTGCATCCTGCAGGGGGGCAGTTGCGGAGGTCTCCCCTGTGTAAAGGAACAAATGGGAACAGCAGGGAGCATCACTTACCCCCCAACGCAGAAGTTGCAGTGGGGGCTCTATTCGCGTCGCTTTTTTCGTTGTTTTTGGGCCTCGGCAGTGAGCCTCATAGCACCGCTGCCGAGGCTCCACAAAGCCGACTGAAGCATTTTTTGCCCTCCCGCCCAGCCCGGGGCTGTTTCTGGGCCTCTGACAGGCTGCGTGTTGTCATCCCAGGGAGTGCGACTTCCGTGGCGGGGTGGGGCCTCTCGGAGGGCATCATCTCGGCCGGCAGCCCCCAGTAGGGGGGCGCCTGGCTAAGTCCCTGGCAGTTTGGGGTAGGAGGGGAGGATTTTGGCAGCAGCAGCACACGTCAAGATCCTATCGCCATTTCCCTGTCCTGAACTGTACCCAAAATAGCTGGCATAGGTCCAAGGAGACCCAGTGGAGGCCAGGTGGCCTATGGGGAGGTAAGTAAGAAAATGTTTTATTTACCTCTCCTGGGCTGTCCAGTCGCCCCCTCCCCATGGCATGCAATGCGCATTCCATCAGTGGTGGGGGATTTGGCCCTCATTGATATTATATAATAGTTTATGATGTGTATATACCTCTTTTCCACACTACTATTCACTAAGGGCCATTTTGGGTGATACTTTAGCATCTGAACCAACCCCACGCAACAGTGGCATCCTTGCATGTCCTCATCCATGTTCTAGCCCCTCCCCTTGCTTCTATGTTAATTTTGCTAATTGCAAGAGGGCGGTGATTCACTTGAACTACTCCTCTACATGCACTGCTAAACCTACAGCAGAAAAACATATCTGAGAGTTTTATTTCAGCGTGTGTGTATACACAGTGGTCATGATGAAATTGAATAGAGTTGCATTCCTAGTTACATTCCATGTTTTTTTTTCACATTGTGAGAATCACAGCTCTTCATTTGGAAGTCCAGATGAAGAGTTACAGTTTTCAGTGTCACAGTAGCATATGAGAATATTGAAGAGTAAACCTCATAGTTTCTCAATAAAGAGACTAGATGAAGCATGTGTGTGTGTGTGTGTGTGTGTGTGTGTGTGTGTGTGTGTGTGTGTGCGCGTGTGTGCATGTGCATGTTGTGTATTTTTAGATAATTATACCTTGTATTTCATTGAGTATGGCAAAGATAACTATTGCTATGGTAACTGTTCATTTGGTGTACAGCATACCATTGTTTTAAATGAGTAACGGAGAAATCCTATCTTGGACATGCCCATCAGATGGTATCAGATTGCTTCCAGATCCCCTTGCAGTGGTGAAGCACAACACTGCATAAAATAAAATAAAAAATTACACTGGCATAGCAACACTATCTGCCCAGTGGAAGCTACTCTTGACTATGCCAGCAAGACGGCACCAGTGGAAGTGGGAAAACTGGGTGGAATTGGGAATGGAAATTACTCAGAATCCTATGGTTTGCTCAAAGGGATAGCCCTGTTCCCATAATGGCATAGTGGTTTGGCTGCAAAAGAGGCAGTGTCAATTAAACATTCCCACAAGAGTCAATGGGGAAGATCAGATGACTTCTCCCATGTCCTCCTCCTCTACCCACAGCTACAATGGACAATAGGAGCCCAACTAATGGCAGCCAATGACAGCGCACCATATTTTATATAAGGTTCAGCCAGGGAACACAGATCACATATATCAAGACACATAGCATGAAAACACAACGCTCTATCCCCATGTCTAGAGAACTAGGGGCACACAAGGAGGAACCTTTGTGATGGCAAACTTTGCACAACGAAGTACAACACTCAGCTTCCAGAGACAACAAAACAAAATGAAGAACAGATGGTTGACATGGCAAATCCCAGGCATGTGATCCAGAAGGATACCATGGCTAATGGTCCTGAAGCACACATACGGATTGGTGGTACATGTTTGTGCATACACAGAGGAAGTGGAATCTCATCCTATCAATTATCATGCAGTGGTATTGATCTGCAGCAAACTGCAACTTTCTCCTATTCACCAGGCTACAATATTGGGACAATTCAGACAGTGCTGCCTGACCTCCAGCCTAATTGTGGTGCTGCATGTCACAAAATTGTCATATTCTGGTGTCAGAAACCCCTCAAATATTAAACAATCAATTTTCTAACATGCAATCCTAAACACATTAATGGCCCAATCCTCCGTAACTATAGGCCGACGGAGCGAGCGCTCCGCTGGCCTAAGGTGTTGCAAAAGTGCCATAAGGCACTTTTGCGCCACCTTGAGAGTAAACGGCAGTGGCCAGAGCCGCTCACTCGGCCGCCCTTCGGACCCTGTGCCAGTCACCGCAGGTGACTCCCGCGCTGGTCTGCACAGGGCTGGGGGAGAGCAAGCAGGGGGGTAAGGGAGGGGACCATTGGCCACCCTGGGCTGGGAGGGGGCAGAGATATCGGCGCTTTGTTGCACTGATATCCCAAGCCCCTTCCCAGATCAAGCCAGCTGCCGTGCATCCGAGGAAGCCCATTGGGCCCTGCCCTACCAGCACGGCCCAGGAACTGTGCAGGATGCACTGGCCGACACTTTAGGCCAGCTATGCATACTTGCACAGGATTGGGCTGCCCCTCAGACTTTCACTTATTCCCAGATAGGCATAGGATTGCAGCCTAAGGATGTAACTTGTTAAATCCATTTTCTTTTCCTTATAGATCGGTGTATGAGTGAGAATTATTTCTATCGTTTTGGGGATGATTTCAGTTTTTTAATATGATGTAGCTTGGTCTCAAAGTTTTCATTTTCATGTCTGAAAAAACCCTATTATCTGAACAAATGTTTTGTTAAGGTAAAAATGCAGATATCAGTTTTCTAGGTCCTGAATTTTTGTTTCTTTTTTGCAATGCAATAAACAAATATCCCATAAGGGGCAAAATGATCTTTTGAATTAATTATATGTCAAATTATGTTTCTGGGAAGTACTCGTGAAATCAAAATATCATCGATTTTCTTCATCCTGTTGTCATCTTTGTCATAGGTTACTCAGCATCATCACTGATTTTATGATAAGACCATATAGTAAATATGTTTGATTTTGACTGTTTATTCATTATATGATATATAGGAGTCAGATGAAAAGAGCAGATGTGTGTGTGTGTGTGTGTGTGTGTGTGTGTGTGTGTGTGTGTGTGTGTGTGTGTGTAATACACACACAGAGTACAGAGCTTCAGATAAAAGATACAGAAGTAAGTTGAGAAGCGTGGTCTTATGAATGCTTTAATTGTTTGGGGGCCAAAGGAAATGAAATCAGATTGGGAGAGAGGGGGAGACCCCCAATCTCACTCACTTTTGTTCTTTGATCCACTGATTAACATTTGCAAGCACTAACTCACTTTTCTGATTAAGGCGACTGTTGTCACTTCGTGCTGCTTCCAGAACCTGGCGCAAAGTTTCCAGCTGTGGATGCAGACAGATCAAAGCATACGATGGACTCCCTAGAACACAGTCTATCTGGAATACTAATAATAGTCTGTACTACTTGTAAAGAATCAAGTCATTTTTCTCCACTCTTTCAAATAATCAGGGTTTCCTTGTACATGCTATTAATTGATTCAATATGCTGGAAGGAATGTCTGAACTTTTCCCACGCCTTACATTTACCCGCTTATTATAATATACATTAGTCTACCTCCAGAGGTTGTTTTAATTGAAATCAGGTTTATTTTATAAAAATGGATTGATTACAACTTGTTTCTGTTTTAGGGCTGTATTCGTTTTGTTTTTTTACTTCTACTATTCGGTTGGATTACTGTATTTGAAGGTCATTTTGGTGCTTGCAATTCAGCGTGTTGACTATGGAAAGAATGGAAGCATTATAGTACCAGTTGAAGACCACAACAGATCACAGGAGGAATAGGTTGTTGGTGCTGGTAGGACGTGGCACCACATGCCACCTGGAGAATTGAGGTAGCACCTGGAGTGCTTCCTCATGTTCAACAGGGTCTTCTGCCATTCATCTGGCCCAACAGAGCCAGGCATGCTCTGATTATAACACTTCCTGTTCCTTCAGATCACCTGTGATGTGGGGCTGGATACCTGGCAATGTTCTTATCGAGTGGTGTCTTTCACAGAGACCATCTCTGTGTCCATCATAGTCTTTGTGTGTGGTGGTGATGGAATGACTCTCTCAGGGCCCACACAGATCAGATAGGGAGAGGACCTCTGGAAAGTAGTTTGCCTAAGGCTCCCTGAACCCTGGAGCTGACCCTGCTGCCTAGGAGATATCTCTCTCCCAAATTACCTTCCCTGAATCTCAACTGTGTGTGAGCTCCCTCTCTCAACTTCCTTCTCTGTCACTCTGGTACTAGCCAGGTTCCAAGTGGGCATGGTCAAAATGCACTTATTTTCATTTCAACCAACTGAGGCCAGAGCTATGATAGATTTTTTTTTCCTCTTGAAGGTCAAGGCATCTGACCTTTTATAAACAGTTTTTGTTTTCTACAATGCTTTAAAAAAACATACAGTTAAATCTGTGCCAATATAGTCAGTGCCTGGCCAATACTAAAAGAGCAGGTATTTGGAACGATGAGCAGACTTTTTGCAGACTCTTCAGTCCGAATTAGTTGCAGGTGAGTGATGATAAGAATGATACTCAGTATTTGATATGCCCTTATAATGCAGCTCTTTCCGTTCTTGCAATGCCCAGGCCTCCTCTGAACAGCAAGGTAGGGTGAACCCTTAGTGAGCAAAAGGCAGGTATAAAACTAGGCTGCTGGCGGAACACTGTCCCCCACCACTGGGCAAAACCTTAAGTTAAAACCAGCACTATGTAAATATCACAGATACCCTGTACCCACAGAAAATTATTGTATCAAGGTTTATACTGTAAGTATACTGACTCTTCTATGCTGATTTTAAGGCCCAATGATTGGATTTAAAAACCAAGCCTCTCCCTCCCCAATTCGAGTAATTATAGTCCAGGAATGGCCAAACTTGTTTTAATGTAAGCCACATATGATAAACTTCAGATGTTTGAGAGCTGCAATATTTAAGAAGCTTTTAAATTCTTAAATATAATTACTCACCATGAACATTAAACTTATTTTTTAATCCAGTGGACTCCCCGTGTATACCCAGTAAATAAAGCTTGAAAAATTCTTATTTGCCTTTTATATTAATTGTGTTGCAAAAAAGGAGCTCAGCCAACGTATTTCTGAGAGCCACACATTGTACATCAAAGAGCCACATGAGGCTCAGGAGCCGCAGTTTGGCCACACCTGTTATAGTCCAATGCCTATGCGATGGACATGCATTTTTCCCTTCAAAAAATCTAGAGCATGAACAACAGCCGAATTATCTAACTGGGCAAAGAAGCATTTTTTTTAAAGTGTATTCCCTGCTTATATTAAGCAGGTGGGAACCAACTGTCCCTGTTCATTGTAGAATACAGTAGTATCTTTTCTAGTAGCGATGTGCTGGTGTTTCTTCTGCATCTGCTTTAGATTATAAATCCTTTTGGGTCAGGGGGCAACCACTGATTTCTTTATTTGCTATGTGAACTGCTTTGTGTACTTAGTGGTATATAAATTTTGGGTGGAATCCCAATTAGTGCTCCCACTGTCAAGAGCTCATTGTGCAAACAGGAGCTTCCTCCGTGAATGCAAGGAGTGTTTTGCTCATGGAAAGGGTACTTGCTGGCTGCCTTGATAAGAACAATATCATCAGCTATAGGTTTGGATCAAAATGTGCACTTCCACTAGCAGAAAGCCTCTTCCGCTCATAGAAGGGTTTAGCTAAAACACTGCATTAAAAAGGGAACCCAAATCCAGATAAAGTCTTCTGTTTGCACAAGCTCTTATGCAAGACTTTTCACAATCTCATTTCCCTTCAAACATAAAAAAACACTATTTGGTTTAAGTTTATATTTAAGGTGCTTTCAATGTTCACTTATACTCCCCCAAATTCTGCATAAATGCACACTGCCATCACACCACTTATTGCATGCAACACATCACATGCAAACGGGTGCATATGCATGTTGTCAGCTGCATGCTGCCACCACACACAACACTCAGATCGGGCCACAATGTGCAGATGGCCACAGCAACATAGTACATGCTGACAGGTGCCACAGCATGGCAGATGCACACCACCACACATTGCATACTTGTTGCAACACACATTCTGTGCCACAGTCATAAACACCATTTCATTATGGTGCATACACAAACACGCATAGCAACGTGGTATGCACAACACATGGAATATATGTCATATGCAAACACATGCTGCATCATACCACACAAATACATGGGTAGCAGCACATAACATAACACCAGATAAACATACACTGATGCAGCACCTCCCCTTTGCCAATACGTTCTGCCACCTTTTTCTTGGGACGCTTGTTCCACCAGGGGAGCTTCAATCCACCAAACAGGCCTGAGTTATGTGTGCCTTTCATTAAGTAGTGATTGAATATTGGGACTTTAAATCCTCATAATTTAAAAACTGCACAAAGAATTTTCTTCGGCACAAGGAAAGAGCAGACTCTTGCAATATCCTTGGATTTTTGACATAATCTAAACTGCCAAAAGAAGAAATTTAAAATATGTTGGTGGGGCGGTTTGCAATCCACGTGAGCATACCTGCTTCAGAGCAAAACAATTATGACTCAGACATTCGTCATAGCAATTTTCTGAAATTGTGTGAGATTGTACCGCCTCACAAGTTAGATTCTCTGTGTGAACTGTCAAATGAATAGGATAAATTGACTTGGTCCTATAATGAATAGAATTTTCAGACCTTATAATGGTAGAATTCTGGCAGGTTTTTTTGACCACTTTTTCCTTATATAGGCACTCCTGTGTCTGCATAATACCTTTTTACGGCCCACTAGAGTTTACACACTATACCCTGCATCTTCCTTATTCACCATGTTCTCATACTTTAATGCAGCATCCTGTACATGGTAGTGTAGAACTGCAAGAAATTTTCTACTGGAGCCCTAATGCTTTTTCTCCAGATATGGTTTATATCCTAAAATGTTATTTTATGTAAAAACAAGAGCAGGACAAAGTGTGTTGGACGGACTGGGAAGACCTGGATTCATATACCCTCAGTTGACAACAGCATTTGCAGCTCAATCCTATTCTCCCCCCCGCCCACGCTGATGCAGCGGTGCCAAAATGGCAACTGCTGCATCCTATGGTGGGGGGGCAGTTGTGGAAGTTTCCTCCAAGTAAGAGAACAATCTGCAGTGTGTGTGTGGGGGTCTACTTGTACGTGCGTTAGCTAAATAGCTGGCGCAGGTCCACGTAGCCCCACGCTGCAGGATCAGATCCGGGGGATAGGAAATGGCACATGCCAGCGCTGCAAATCCCTCCAACTCCCAGACCCGATCCACCCATCCCCTGCCCCATTGTTGCCATGCCCCTGCCAATCCCCGGCTCGGAACCTGGTCGGGCCGAAGGATGCTCCGGCTGAGTGAACTGGTGTGATTGGCTGAGGGGAAAAGGGCGGGACGAATGGGGGCGGGGCCAAGAACGGGAACAGGTATATAAGGAACGCGCAGAGCCAGTGAGGAGGTCGGCAGGTGGCGAGGCTGGAGTAACGGAGCCACAGCCGACGGGAGACCGCACTAGCCAGGCAAGGGCAGAGGAACCGGGTGACGCAACCCCCTCACCCTATTGCCAACTCTGAGGCTTCTGTTGAGGGCCCAAAGAGGGAGAGTTACCCGGCCCCAACCTTCTCCTTCGGGCTGGAGGTCGACCCGGTCAGCCCTGGTCCGGAAGGATCCGACAAGGCGCTAGCCACCCCACTACCGGGGTCCCCGACTAGCACCCCCTCACAGTGGGATTCAAATGGGAAAAATAAAAAGGATAATTTTGTTGCCAAGCTATTTGTAGAATGGGCGAATTATAAACTTTTGTTCCCAAATGACAGCTTGCTCTTAAATCAAGGGCCTCTTTGAACAGGAACTTGCTTTTTATCATTTTGTAAGATAACAAAAAAATCCCTAGAAACAAATGTATTTTTCCCCCTCCTAACATTGTACAAAATCCTAGTATGACACCAATGACATCTAAAAGTTTGGAGTGCAATAAATCTCTTAATATTATGCATAAAAGCTTCTTACAGTATTAGTGTGGGTAATATATGATGGAAGAGACAATATATATCTAATTAAAATCAAATCAAAATAATACCCTCTTTACTCTTCTGAGAGCCATCTGTTATGCATATTAATGTTATATAATAGATTACACTAATGCTGCAGAAGCAATTTAGTTTTTCTGAAGTATCTTTAAAACATTACCATGTATTATTAAAGCAGACACAATTTATTTCTCGTTGCTTTCATAATTACGTGAAATTAAAAAAGAGGGCACCGCATCTGACAAGTTATGATTACCTGATGCACTGACAAAGGCGATAAAATATGCCATGTCGCTGTTGACACAACTACAATGATTGCTGGGTCTGGAAAACATTACAAAGATGAGCAAGGCTTTTTTTTTTTTTTTTTTTTTGCGACCTTAACTAATAAAATATTTACCTCAAAAGTTGATGCTCTTCTCAGGTCACTTCAAAGAGAAGGTGAAAAATGCCGGCTCTATAGGAGAAACTTAATGGAAGTGGTATTGAAGCATTCACTACAATTTAAAACCAAGATGGTTTAATATTATATATTTAATACCTGGAGATGGTTGTCGTTCTTGGATTACAGCCTAAGTAATGCTTTCACAATGGTGCTTGTGTGACACACTTCTCCGCCCCGCTCCCCTTGGACAGCTCTTAAAGAACCTCTCCTGAGGTCCAGGGAACTCTCAGGAATGTTGTGGAGTGTGAAACAGGGGCTGCAGCAGCAGGAGGAACCCCCCCCAAAAAAAAACATGTGGAAACAGCTTCCATAAGCAGAGTTCCGCGCACTGAAACACAGGACAGAGTTTTAAGCAATTTCCCCTTCCCACTGCAGCGCCATCACTACACCCCCACACCATTCCCAAGGATCCCCTGACTCTCAGAAGCAGTGATTCAGAAGACTCAAGGAGCTGCATAGAGGGGCTTGGAAGCTGTTGCACTGGTGTTTCTTAAGAAACAACCTATTATTAATAGGTATTAATAACAACCTATTATACAGTGGATCCTTTTTATCCGCGGATTCGACTTACTGCGGGTCCCGGATCCGCAGGGTCCATGTTAAAAACACAAAAGAAAAAAAGGTAAAAAAGTTAGGGTTTTCACCTGTTAGAAGCAAACCGCCCCGTTTTCAAGCCTCTGCGGGGCTTCTGGAAGGTTAATGACCCGCTTCCGGGTTGCGCAAAGGCTATTCTCCCCTCCCAGCCTTGTCCCATGTGGTAAAGATAAGAAGGAGGTGGCAATAGCAATTGGAGGACTGGGCTCCTCTTGGCACATGAGAGTTCACACATACATACAAAACAGAGCAATGCAGTATTTGGTGCGTTTCAGGTACCATTTCAACTTTTGCTGGCACTGCATGCGGGAGGCTAGGTAGAATGAGTACAGTTGCTTAAGGCCTCAGTGTATTGTATGTGTTGTTATACACTGTATTAACCCACCATTCCACGAGCCTCTTACAGATTCTGATATGTGCAGGAAACACCTTTACCTACAAGAGTTTCACCACTGCAGCTCTGTCTGCAATAAGGTAACTGCCGACATCATTGATGAGAATAAACCTCCTTGTACAGAAGCCCCACGTGTGTGTGTGTGTGTGTGTGTGTGTGTGTGTGTGTGTGTGTGTGTGTGTGTGTGAGAGAGAGAGAGAGAGAGAGAGAGAGAGAGAGAGAGAGAGAGAGAGAGAGAGGAGATTTGGATTTTCTACCTCAGGCACAAAAAGGTCCTGGGTCACCTTCAGCATGCACACAAACATACCATTTTTCTCACTGAGACTGAACTCAAAGGAAAACGTGTGTGTGTGTGTGTGTGTGTGTGTGTGTGTGTGTGTGTGTGTGTGTGTGTGAGAGAGAGAGAGAGAGAGAGAGAGAGAGCATTCACAGGGATTTGAATCACAAGACTTACCACAAACACTTATGGCAGGGCCTCTGAGAGGGGGGTTAAGGGGGTAATTTGTACCCGGGCCCAGGGTGAAAATGGGTCAAAAAGGGGGCCCTGGAGCAAAAAAGGGGGGTCCAAGAGCCAAATTTATATGTAGGGAAGGGGCCCAAAAGAAGCTTTGTACCCCCTGATAAAATTCCTCTGAATGGCCCTGGGGGATGGCAAAAGGGGTTGTTCTCTTTGAGATGCCTCAACTGGTTGCTGTGTCTTTTCTGTCCACTCCTTTCTCTTCTTTACTATATTTTCTATATTTCTACAGTGCATTCCTACATGCATTTTTTATCCTCACAAAAATCCTGTGAACTCTATAAGGAAGAATTTGAATCTTGAATATATGACAGTCAAGTCTAATGCAATCATATTCACACACCTTACCTACTGGTCACTACACTCCAGGTACAGAGTAGTCGAATATCCCACAATTTTAGGAGGTCCAGTCAGAAACATTTTTAATAGTCATAAACAGGAAGTCACTTTTATATTTACACACTTTTTGGAGACTCTCCATTTGAAAGACTTCAAATCTCTTTTTGAAGAGATTTGAAGTCTATTATGCCAAAACCCACACTTTTTAATACCCAGAAAACAAAAAAAGAAGATAGTCTCCTTTTCCAAATGATAAATGTGCAACCATTTGTAGAATTACTTTATTATGAGGCACTCATAAAAATTATTGAAGTTTAAAATATGACTTCTAAAGAATTACATAATTTAATAATGAAATTTCTGACTCTAGTAATTACTTACTTTAAATCACAAGCAATGTATCACCAGTGCCATGTAAAAGTAATTGTGGAATTAGTAATTCATTACTTACTGAAGTGACACTTTTTAAAAAAATCTTTTAATAGCTCAGATTGATCATTGTAGAGAATGATGTAAGGCACAGAATAGTTGGCATTCTGAGAAAAGTTCTTATAAGGGAGTTCATTACTAATGAATAAAACAGCCTTTGGTGCATAACTGTCAAAAAATGGTGATGTGCTTGTTTAGCCATCCTATGAACTGAACCCCTGGGCCCAATCGATTCTCTCATGTAACCACATTTAAATTAATGGGAACTGTGCAGAGAACATATGCTATTATGACTCCCACTCATGTCCTTTGGACTTGAACTGGATTGTACCTGGACTGGTTGGATTGTATGGCATGCCCCATATTCTTTTCTCTTATAATTATGGTCCAATCCTATCTGCATGGTACGCCATCATGGCAGCCTCCCTGCCATTCCTCATAGCGCTGCCACTGGTGCAAGGCCCAGAAGGCCACATGCAACCAACAGCCCCCACCCCAGATCGGCTGCCAGAGCAATATTGCTGCTGAAAGGGGCAGATCGAGGTGGGGATCAGGCCAGGATGGTAGTGGATCAGGGGGAAGATGAGGCAGTTCTCAGTGGCAGTGGTGCCTACCATATCCAACACCCCTGGCCCAGCCCAAACATGCCCACAGAGGGCTCCTTAAGGCTACACCAGTAAAAGAGCTGGAGTCGCTTTGAGGATTTGCATAGGGAACTGAGGTGGCCGAGGAGGTAAGTAACATTTGTCTTTACTTACCTTTCCCTGCCAGACCTGGTCCCCAGCTGGCCTGCAGAATGCAGCTGAAGCTGTGTCAGTGGCCCTGCACCATGCAGGCCAGCCCAGGATAGGATTGGGCCATTGGGGATATGTACAAGAGATATGTACACTGCATCTCTTACATGGATTGTTTTGAATTTTGGCATATGAATGGTTAATATGACATGCCACGTGGAAAAGACTAGAGCCCTCTTATGTTGTTCTCTCCCATACATTCAGCAGATGAATGAGGGGAGAAAGGGAGCATTCTGGATAGTTTCTCCCCACACACACACACATGTTGACACATGGCTAGCCATGCTCTTGGGCCTTTGCAGACAAGTGGTGAACATGCCTGCGGACATGAGTAGCTGGTATGTCAGGATGAAGAAATAAAGAGGGAAGGAGAGAACAAATATCCTTTTCTCTCTACTCCATCACTGCTGCTCCCACCACCCGACTAAACGGGAAGAAGATGTTGGAGTTTTAGAGGTAGGTGTCTGGTACTTTTGAGGAGCACAATTACTACTGGTGATCAGGGGCGTCGACAGGGAGAAGCGCGCAGGGAGGGCCGCCCGGGGGTGAAGCGCGCACAAGGGTGACGCGCGTCCCCCCGGCACTTACAGTTTGTTGTTGGTGCTGGGCCCGCCCGCCCGCCCTCACTTCCGTTTGGCTCCAAAACGAGCCGAAAATGGAGCGGGGGGGGTGCTCCGCGCCTGCGCGTGACGTCACACGCGGGGGCGGAGCCGCGTCCTTAAAGGTGACGCGCGCGCCCCGCTCTGGGGTGACGCGCGTCCCTGTGACACGACTGCTGCTGATGGGGTAGACCATTTATCCATTCCCCTTGAAATTTTGAAAAATAAAAGTCAGAAGCACTTGGATCAGACTAAATCCAAGGGGAACGTGGCTCACCTATCTCTAATGCAAAGTGAGTTGAAAAAAAGATCCTTTCCCCATCGTCACGAAGAGTGGGCGATGAGCTCTAACTGTGCTCTGCAGGATTCAGTCTGAGTTTTCATCACTGTTGCTCCAGCTTTCATCCTTGCAATTTTATTGCCAGAATCCTCACAGCACACTAAGGCGCCCCCTGGGCTCCAGCCAGAGGGAGAAGCACCTAGGAGCAGCAACTGGACTTTCCTTGTGTCTTTTTGTTTGTTAGATTGTGAGGGAATCACTTTCATATGCTTTTGCTGTGTAAACCACTTTGAAAGCTTTTGTTGAAAGAAAAGATATATACATGTATAAAAGTATATGAATACAAAAATATTGTCAACAATAATAACGGGTTGTAGCCAGAGAAAATTAGCATTGACACTAGGTACCTTCAGTGGGACTAACAGCCCAATCCTATCCAATTCCTCCTCTTTTCCCCACCCCAATGCAGCCATGCCACCACAGCGCACACTGAAGCCTTCTGGGGGGGGGTAGTCCCTGAGGTCTCCTCCAGATAAGGGAATCAATCCGGGTATTTTTAGTGTTTTCGCGCATGCACAGAGACGAAAACGGTCTGCGCCTGCGCGAACACACTAAAAATACCCGGATTGACGCTTGGGCCTTCAGAAGGCTCTGGAGCGCCGGCCGTTCCGGACGCTCCGAGGCCGGCTCCCGGGCCGGCCTCAGAGCGTCCGGAGGGCAACGCGAAGGGGCGGGGCGGCACCCCCAAAAATCGGGGGTGAAACTCGGGGGCGTCACGGGTGACGCGCGTAACCCCGCCTTGGGGTGTCGCGCGTCCTAGTGACGCCACTGACAACATGTGATATATAAAAGCACTCCAAGGAAAAATATTTGGGTTTTTTGCTGGCACTAGGCCATGTGGTCCCAGGTAGGTGGATCGAGGCCAGGAAGGGGGATAGGGTATCAATGGAGCTGCTGCCACCAATATCTGCACCCTTCTTGTCCTTGACACACTCCCATCCCTGCCCTGGTCCCCACCCCGTTCCGCTCACCCCTGCCCTGTTCCGCCCACTCCCCACACCGACTTACCAGTGCCAGGGCTCCCACAGAGGCCTCTGTCACCTGGCCGCCTCTACTCACAGTTTGTGGCAATGGCCAGGCTGCGCTCTATGGCTTGACATATTTTGCAACAACCATAAAGCTCACTGCACCACCAGAATGTGAGTTCCGGAGGCAGAGTGGGCCCATAGGATTGGGCCATTAGTAATGGCTAACTATTTTTGGATACAACTTATAACAATAAACTACTACTACTACTACTACTACTACTACTACTACTACTACTACTACTACTACTACTATGGTAAGCTCCTCCTGGGCTAGCTTCTCATTCCAAAGGACAGTTTGGCCATCAGCAGAGTTGTCTGTAGCCTCAAATACAAGATCTAAAGGCAACTTGGAAACCAGTTGGGTCCATGAGTTGCGGTTGGCCAATTGTACTTTAACAGTTTTATGGTTGCTGACCATGAGTAACCTCCATGAGGTTTGGAGGTTGCTGATTTCCTGCTTTGTCCCGCTGCTGTGACAATGGAGGTTGCTGATGGTCTGTGTCAACTGAGGCCTCTTGTCATCGGAGACCTTTGCCTTTGCTTCTAACAGCGCAATCCTAAAGATGCTGCCAGCACCGAGACTCGAGAGCAAGGAAGGCCGGCGCAGAGGACGGCCTCCCTTGCTCCAGCACTGGAGTGCCCCTGCGGCCACCGGACCAGGTAAGCTGGAATCCGGCGGGCAGGGGAGCGTTTTGCCGGGCCAAGGAGGGGGGGCATTGGCCCAGCCAGCCCGGGAGGGGGTGGGGGATGGCCTAGGCCATATCCTGGCCCCTGCCAGGTGGCTGGGCCGTTACACGGCCCCCTCCGACTTCCGCCAGCAATTTTGCTGGCGGAAATCCGAAGAGGCCAATAGGGCCTGCCCTGGTTTACACTCAGGGAAGGGGACGAACGTCCCCTTCCCCGAGCAGACGTCTGGCCCGGTAGCAGCATGGCCACCATTGCACAGGATCCAGTGGGCAACCCTGGGCCGCCGGCCGGATCCTTACACAGGATTGCACTGTAAATCACACAACTCCAGGATTCTGAACTTCTGCTGTGCTTACCTGAGGCTGTTTGGGTTGTTTCTTTTCTTTTGCATGTGTAATTAAAAGAGATGCTGGTGTTTCTTTTTAGAACTTTGATCTGTATTGTTTCAGTTATGTTTGGTCTCCATCCTCTATCTTATTTTTTTTTTCTTAAAGTGATCATATTCTCTGTGCCTTATCTGTGCCTCAGTAGTGTACTTCTGCATAGAGGAGTTTTGGGATGCTGAATGCACACAGATAGCAACAGAGGACAGCGAAAGGAGAAGCAGGCAGAGATTGTTCCATTAATGTCAGATTTGCTACTAATTCAGATTAGCGAAGACATAATAGATAAAGTGAGACAAAAGTCATTTTTCGAAAATGGGTAAAAACTGAAAACTGGGGATCAGAGATGGGGCATTTAGCAAAGGGGTTAATAAATTGCCTTTGAAAGCCCAGATTGTGACTATTTTTCTTTGAACAATAACATGTTTCTTTGCTGCAGTGCTGTGGGGAATAGAGATGAAAAGACAAGTCACAATTTGCCTGCATGTCTTTAATAAAACTCAGGCTTTCCATCAAGTCTACTAAGAAAAGCACAATTTCTAATTCATATTTCACCATATCCATAATGCATTACTAGGTTCACCTTCTTGACTAAAAGACTTCCACAGCAAAGTCATGCTCTGGTTGCAAAAGCAAACTCTGAAGAGTTATGGATGTACACTGCCACTGGGAAGCGAGTGGAAAATAAAACATTGCTTTTTATACAACTGTATCATCATCAGCAAGTGAGAAAGTTTTAAATCAAATAATCAAACACCCAGCACTCAGATATACATTTGAAAACATCACAACAACAAACGTTTGCTCAGGTATAAAAGGGCACATCAGGATATATCATGGCCTCAGGCTTAAGACCACTTACTCTGGAGTAGTGTTGATAAAATCAGTGAGGTCAATGACACTACTCCTAGCGAAATGGCTTGAGTAGAAGAGCCAGACTATGTGTTATACTTATCATGTAGAAGACGAAAAAGTGTACGGTACCTCTGAACTTCGAAAGCAGCCCTGTCAGTCATTCTCCCTGCAGATGTTCAGCAAAGGGGAATGGGAGTGTGCTACACACACACACACACACACACACACACACACACACACGCGAGGTGTATCCCACCAATCTGCTGCCTTGTGGATGGGCCAGCCTGCCCCTGGCTGAGATGATTTGTACACCAAAATGTACACAAGTGTACTTGAAAAGTTTCAGCACAACATGTGATATAAAAAAATCACTCCAAGGAAAAACATTTGTATGGGTCCAGTGGAGGGAGCCCCATGGGAGCATGATGGCTAGCTATGTCTTCTGTGCCAATGCATCAGCCCTGGGGCATCTCTATATTCAGGTCCAAGTGCTGAATGCACAGAGGCTGCTTCCACAATTTAGAACCTAGGTTTCTAATGGCCCGATGCTATGGGCTTTTTATGACAGTGGGACTAGTGTCCCGCTGGTGTAAAAGGCCCTGTGACCGTGCAAAGATTGTGCCACTGCCGGGCCATTTGAGGCCCTCTAAAGCAACTGCGAACAAATCTGCTCCTAAATGGCTGACCTCTGCATCCTAAGCAGGATGCGGCCCGTGCCGGCGTAGCTGGGGCACACCTCAGGGACATTTGTCACTTTCCCCTGGTGTAAGCCCCGGCAGCCCCAATGGGCCTCCTTGGATGTGGATACATTGAGGGAGGCTGTGTAAGGCCGGCCAGGCCTGGGAAGGGGGCTAGGATATCAGTGGAGCATGTCGCTGATTTCCCCTCCCTGGCCTGGCCGGCCAATAGCCCCCTCCGCACCCGCCCCTGCCCTCCTGTGTCCAGTGGTGTGGACCGGGCCTGGTGGCAAGAGTGACCAGCTCCAGCCTTGATGTCAGTGCCGCTTACTCCCAGGGTGCATAATTTCATGATACCCTAGTCCAGCGGAGCACTTGGTCTGCCAGTCATAAATTGCGCAGGATTACGCTGTTAATCTGAAAATTCTGTTTTGAAAGCAGCATAATGAAAAACTATGCTCTTACCAAAACATTTTCTATGTATGCTAACATGCTTAGGAAGAAGGGCACTATAACAGTCTCCCAAAATTCCCCCTCCAGTCAGCATGCCTGTTATGATAACTTTCTTAGCGGTGTTGCTAACACTGTCAGTGTTAGAATTGCTAACACCTGTGCTGTGACTCGTGGCATCACTCACCGAGTACGTAGACATAGAAGTAATTGGTGGTGACGTGATAACTTCTGACTTGTGAGTCGCTGAGTCAGAGAGGCCGAAGATGTCTGAACAAGGGTAGCACCCCTCAGCAGGGATGTGGATCAAGTCTCTGACTCCAAGTCTCAAGTCAAGTCCCAAGTCTTTGCCCCCAAGTCCCGAGTTTTTGGTTGCAAGTTGTGAGTCCCTATCTATTTAATGGGGGAAATGGGTTTAAACCTGAATAAAATCCGACTTGTCGTAAAAGGCTCCAAGTCTCGAGTCGAATCTTTCGAGTCTTTTACAATCGCCGAGTCAAGTCATTGATGCGACTTGAGTCCGACTCGAGTCCTAGTCAATAGACTCAAGGTTAGCAATAGCAATAGACTCAGCACTGCCCCTCAGGCAGCCCGGGAATGACATAGGATACAGCAACCGGCCATTTAGGCCAGCCCCGTATCTTTATGCAGGATTGCGCTGACAATCTCCCTTATTGTAATTTAAAACAATTTGTCCTGGTCCTACCTCTAAGAAACTGGGAACAAATCTGCTCCATCTTCCACATGAAAACACCTCACATATTTATTGAAAGGTTTGTCACCTCTTAACCACCTCTTCTCCAAAGTCCAAACTAAACATACTCAACTCTTTCAACATGTCCTCATGGTCTCCAATCCCCTCACCATCTTAGCTGCACTCCTCTGGACCAGCTCCAGTTTGTCAACATCCCTCTTTAACTGCAGTGCCCAGAACTATGTTACTTGTAACCCCATTTCATAAAACAAGACCAAACAAACATTATGGATGGAATAATTACTGCTAAAGACGTAGGTGTTGATTATGCTGGTGAAATTGGAGCATCAATTCTTCAGCATATGGTTGGAAACCAAGTTGACATCATAGATATAGGAAAAAATGGCATCACAGCCCAGTACACTATTAAGGTAAATGAGATTACTCTTATATGTAGATCCATCTTTGCTTTTTCTGTGACTTTCAACTATAACTCTAACATCTGGTTGTGATATGGCAGAAGCATTTCACTGTGAATTATGTTGGTTACCTACCTTCTGTATTTGAATCATCTGGAGTAGTCTGAGAAGCTGATAAATCTTTACCGGCACATGCCCTTTGGAGAGAAGAAAACGGCATGCAAACAGGACCAAATGCATTGATGGGGACTGGCTGTTATATAGGCTGTCATGGTGCCAAACTGCTATATTTAAAGATGCTGTGACATCATACACTAGCTTTGTTTCAACAAAATACAGTTCAACAATGTTGTGCATCATTTTTGTGGACTATTAAGCCAAAGGTCCATTAACTAAAAAAACATTGAAAGTGGAAGAGAGTTAAAAGTGACTTCTTCTACAACAGGGAAAAGAACGGACTGAGGTTTGACTAGCACGAAGATGGTACAGGCCTTCTTTATGGTGACCCCCAGCTTTGGAACTTCCTGCTAGAAAGAGTTCACAATGACCCCACTCTCCCAGTTTTTAAGATATTAAAAACATATTTGTTCTACCCAGCCTTTGGTGAGCAGCTGGTAGCATGTGGGAACTGAGGCATTCCATGGTTTCTCCATGGTTTTGATGTTACTATCTCTGATTTGTTTTTAAAAGATTACAGTATTGTTTTTAATTGTTCTATTGCAGTGATGTAGACTTGAGTCTATTGACTCGAACTCAAGTCGGACTCAAGTTGCATCAATAACTTGACTGGGCCTTGACTCGGCAATTGTAAAAGACTCGAAAGACTCGACTCGAGACTTGGAGCCTTTTACGACAAGTTGAATTTTATTCAGGTTTAAACTCATTTTCTCCATTAAATAGATAGGGACTCGCAATCAAATACTTGGGACTTGGGGCAAAGACTTGGGACTTGACTTGAGACTTGGAGCCAGAGACTTGATCCACATCCCTGTTCTATTGTATAGCTTTTACTTCATGCTGTTAGCCACTGTGGGACTAATGGGTGAAAGATGGTGGGTAAACAAATAACCATGGGCACAGGGGTATTCAAAAGACCCTCCCATGGGCATACACTCAATGTGTAGAAGGGGAAGTGGAGCCATGCCTCCTGGCCATTTTCCCCAACCTGCCCTATATGTTACATGCCCTACGGTGTGTCCCCCCCCCTAATGTTTGTCCATTGATGAATGGAACATCAGCGGGGGAGGAGATGCTATTCACATACAGCAGGATGTCAGAGGCAGGGCTGGGAGGCACGGTCCTAATCTCCCCTCCATGCATTGACCGTACAACTGGGGGCATTTCATTTGAATACCCCTTTAGTGACTCACAATTAACAAGACAAAAACAAAGATTTCTTGTGAAATTCCAGCAATAAGTAACAAGTCAAGAACATGATTGCCACCCAGCTGTCAGGCGCTTGTTGCTGCGTCATTCACACCCTTGGCAGTTGTTGCTGACTACCATTTAGCTGTAACAGCTGTGGAGTCTGCTAAAGAGCATTCCATTATTTTAATTGGAGAGAACTCTGACAACTAAGAATTGCTTACACATTGCGGGGGGAAATCTACCTCCAGAGTTGTACTGAAGAAATGAACCTACACAAAAGAAACTTTCAGTCAAAACAGAGAACAGAAGGAACACCAAGGAGAGAGAGAAGTGATTTATGCCACCAAATATTATTCACCCATGTATTTTGGGGTTTCTACAGTAGTGGTAATCCAGGAGCATAAAAAAATATTAAAAACAAATAAAACCATTTGCAAAACCAGCCAATTGTTTTCACAGTGAGACATACCCCAAAAAAGGAGATAGTGAAGGCTGGAGAAAAGGACGCACTTCAAAGTTATGGTTCTAGAAGGAATGAGAATCTTACGTCATTGACAGCGCAATCCTCGCTAACTTTAGCTCCGCCGACCTAAAGCATCAGAAACGTGCCGTAAAGCACATTTGCTACAACTCAGGTGTAAGCAGCGCTGGCACGGAAGCCAGCACCACTCACACCCCAGCGGCCTGGACCTACGCCTAGATGGCCTAGGCCACTTGGTGCAAGGGGCGGGGACGGGAGGGATGGTTCGGCGAAAGAAAGTCTACAAACATAATTTGTTAGCTTTGAAAATGCTGTTTAATGGCCCAATCCTAGCTGAATCTTGTGCTGCTGGAACCCATGTTCTGGCAGCGCAAGGCCCTTTGGATCGGCACAAAAGTCAGGCGACAATTGCATGCTTCCAGACCACTGCCACAAATGGACAGAGGTGTGGCATGCACAGCATCAGCTCCTGGAGGCTCCACTACTCTTAGTAAGTTGGTAGCAGAGGGCAGGAGGAGTTTCAGGGCCGGGATGGGGGAAGGCAGGGGACAGATCAGGGGAAGGTGGGGATGGATTCCAGTGGCACCAGCATGCACCAAGATCCTATCCCCTCTTTTTCAAACCATCGCTCCCCTTTTTATTCCTCAGACTTATGCCAGGCATAGGTTCGAGGTGACCCATAGACCACCAGGAGGCCTGTGGAGAAGTAAGGAAACTCCTTACTTCCCCGAGGCCTCCTGATTGCCCCCCTCCTTTGGATGGAGTGTGCACCCCATTGGCATGGCTGCATCGTCGCCAATGGTGGGGGGATAGGGTTGGGCTGTAAGAGGTGGACATGATTGAGACATACAATTATGCGGGGGGGGGGAGTGAAGAGACACTTGATACAATGCTAGAACCAGGGATCATCCAATGAAACTGACTGATGGGATGTTTAGGACAGATAAGAGGAGGTACTTCTTCACACCGCATAGAATTCATCTCTGGAACTGGTTGCCACAAGATGAAGCCATTAGCTCTGACGTCTTTGAAAGAGGATTAGATAAATTCATGGAGGACAGTTCTATCAGTGCCTTCTAGTCCTGATGGCTATGTGCTACCTCCCGATTTAGTGGCATTATGCCTCTGAATTAGCAGTTGCAGGAGACCAATGGTGAGGATGAAGTATGTATGTCTCTCCTGCTCATGCGCTTGCCAGAGGCAACTGTTGGGAATAGATGGCTTGGATAGATGAGTCTTTGGCCTGATCCAGCAAGGCTATTCTTATAAAATATGTCAACTGGATATATTGCATGCAATAAAAAAAAATTAAGAGACATCCATGTTTAAGAATTAGGGAGCATTGTAGGCTTCAAATTAAAGAACATCCTAGACTTGGCCTACTCTGCATGTGCTGAAATGAAAGGTGAAAGGTGTAGCTGCTTCATTTCTTTCTGGCCACTTATTATTTCTCAGTCCTTGAACACTCGGCAATAGCCTCACTTTGGAAGAAATAACACAGCCATTCCAGGCATACATTTTGCACCCCTTCCCTCCTCCTTAATTTTCTCAGCTCACTACTGGGGTTTAAAGGTATAATTTGCTTCCATCTTAAAACAAATAAAAGCAGTTGAAAATCTAATATTACACACAAGACACAGAAATAGGATTCTAAAATATAAATGCCCTGAATCATAAAATATTTAAGAATAAAAAATATACCATTTTATCTATTTAAATAGAACTCATAATCATACAGCGTTCGGCCTCAATGGGCTTAGGCTGCTACTTGCTTGCTATCAAATGTAGAAGTGACACATGACACGGAACACTTCTTGAATTCCTTGGCTGTGAGATCAACTCCCCTTTCTAACAAGGAAAAGAAAGTCCTTTTTTTTTTTTTTTTTCAAAAAGCATATTTTTCCTGTCCTTTCGTTGCTGCCTGCATGCTCTATGAATTTAGATTTGAGACTGGAAACATGGCTGTGATGCTTACAGAATGGAAATCTCTCCAAATGTATATTATGGCAACTGCCATATTCTGACAGTTCATGCTCTTTGATAACCTGTCTCAGCCTGTCTTGGCTGTGCTCTTTGCCCAGCCTTTCCTACAATGCCCATTTCTGACTTTCATCTTTTTAATGAAATGTAATAATTCTGCGGGTGGCGCAGTGGGTTAAACCGCTGAACCATGAGCTGTCGATCGAAAGGTCGGCAGTTCGAATCCGCGACGGGGTGAGCTCTCGTTGCTTGGCCAGCTCCTGCCAACCTAGCAGTTCCAAAGCATGTCAATGCGAGTAGATAAATAGGTACCGCTTGCGGGAAGGTAAACAGCGCTCTGTGTTCCAGCTGCATGCTACGCGTTGCGGCAAGGAGAGTCATGCCGGCCACATGACCACGGAGGTGTCTTCGGACAACGCTGGCTCTTCGGCTTTGAAATGGGGATGAGCACCACACCCTAGAGCCGGACACGACTGGACTTAATTGTCAGGGGTCACCTTTACCTTT
The DNA here is from genome assembly GCA_026170595.1 of Plestiodon gilberti rubricaudatus. Classification (NCBI taxonomy): domain Eukaryota; kingdom Metazoa; phylum Chordata; class Lepidosauria; order Squamata; family Scincidae; genus Plestiodon; species Plestiodon gilberti. The sequence goes on from JANXHW010000004.1 coordinate 32,722,019, forward strand.
ACCTTTTTAAATAATTCTGAAGCTATTTTTTCTGGCTCAGCCCAAACAAATGTATAAGTGCGTAGAATGCAACTTGTAATGCTTTCCCCATCATCTGTTCGTTTCATTAAGAGAAGCCCTATTGATCAGACCAATGGTCTGTCTAGTTGAGCACCCTACATCTCACAGAGGCCATCCAGATGCCTTCAGGAATCTTCTCAGAATGGCTTCAAGGCCATAGCCTTCCCCCTTCCCTCCTGGCAGGCTGGTATTCCCCAGAGTACGACCTCTGAACCTGGATGCAGCATTTAGCCATCATGGCTAAGACCCATTGATAGACCAATCCCACAACATCTCACCCACTTTTAAAGCCCTCTAAGGTAGTGCAGTCCAGCTGGACTGCCGCTGCAAGTGGTGAGCAATGGGATCTGCATAGCGGCCATAGAAAGAGTCTCAGTGCTGGTAAGTCAGCATGGGATGGAGGTGGGGGGTGGAGAACAGGGTGGGGAAGGAGGAGGAATGGGTGGGGACTGGGGCAGGGAGGGGTGGATTGAAGCCAGGAAGCTTGTGGCATTTGTGGTAGAGGTGCCACTGATATCCTATACTCCTTCCTGGCCTTGATATGCCTACCCAAGTCCATTCGAACCTGCGCCAGCAAGGTAGCTGGTGTAGGTCTTAGCAGACCCATTCGGCTGGCAGAGGCTTACCCCTGGGGAAGGAAACAAATGTTCCCTTACCCAGTGGAGACCTCTGGGACCTGAAACTCCCCCACGGAATGCAGCGTGCACTCCGGTGGCATGGCTGCATCGATGGAGGGGGATTAGGTGGGGATTGGGCTGCCCAAGGCCTTCTTAGAATGTGGTGTCCAAACCCAGATGCAGTTTATATGTGCAATGCTGCTGATATAGCAAGGGGATACAAATTAGGCTTCCTGCTGCCTCTTTTTCTGCTGTCAAAATGCCAAATCTTTTTGCCAGATTTCCATGCATGAAAAATTAATTGTTCTGGGTAGGCAACAAAATGTGGAAGCCCTGGAGAGTTGACCAGGTATGCTCCATGGTTAATAATCTAGCCCTGGCTACATGAGTCTAATATAAAAATATCTGAACAGAAGCGATAGCAATTGTTAGAACGAAATGACACTCACAAAGTAGTGAACTTGCTTTTTGAGTTTCAGGAAGACTTCTTAAGTCTGTGTATGAAATGGGAAAGGGAGGAGAAAATGATGTGGCTAGGAAAGGCCAGGGTAGAGGCCCACCTGTAATATGTGACAGCCTCCAAATGGGTGCAGAAGCTGCAAACCCAATGATTAATTTTCAATTTGGTGTAAGGGATAATTGATTCTGGGTAGAGAATCAATAGAAGTCATAATGTTAGAAGGATAGTGTTACCTAGTGGTTAGAGGGCAGAGTGTTTCCACCTTAGGTGGTAGAAGGTCGTCTTCATTCAGTTCTAGAAGGATTCACCCCAGTTGGCTAAATTCAGTATTACCCGAAGCAGATAAATGTATAGTCGGTCAATTAATACATGCAAAGAGCAGACACTGTACTACTGCTGCTGTTTGGATTTTTTTCGACAGGACCAACACAGCTTCCTCTAGCCCTGCTCACATGATATGGCATGTACAGGGAATACATAGGGAAGCCAGACTCATGACCACTAACCTATATGCATTCTTCATCAGGCCTTGTGAACAGGCCTTATGCAGGCAAACCATTCATAGCCTGCATGACAGGCACCTGCTTTTTGCAGGTTTCCAGTTCTCCCATACACTTGGTAGGTACAGAGGCCCATTGAATGTGTGGGTTGGGGGCAGGGTCAGAGGATACAATCCAGACCACACTCACAAGCACCCAGGCATTCCCTGTACATGGTTCATATAAAATGGCCAGAGGCGTCGCTCCGGTAGGGGCGGGGCTGTAAGTATCGCTCTGGTCATAGTCTCTTTACCGAGCGAGCAGGAGGCAGCCCCGCCCCCTCACTGTCCGAGCCAGTCCCCTGCGGAGTTTCCCTGCTTTCTCCGCAGGGGACTGGCTCGGACAGTGAGGGGGCGGGGCTGCCTCCTGCTCGCTCGGTAAAGAGACTATGACCAGAGCGATACTTACAGCCCCGCCCCTACCGGAGCGACGCTACTGAAAATGGCAAAATATGGAAGCAGGCCTGTCGTTTGATGAAAAAGTACATACTTCAGCATGCAGAAGATTCAGTCCGAAGTATCTCCTCTCTAAAAACATGGGGAGCGGCTGCCAGCCAGTGCAAACAATTCTGAGCAAGATGGAGTGTGTGTGTGTGTGTGTGTGTGTGTGTGTGTGTGTGTGTGTGTGTGTTACATGGTCAATATTTTATTTCTGTTTGTTTAGAAGCATGCAGGAGGTATGCCTTTAAATTTGCATACTGTACTTGGTGCTGGGCATTTGCCTGGAGAGCAAAGGGGCTAGACCAATACTGTGATTCTGTGGCATTCCTGGCAACGTTGCCTTCGCCGCTGAAATGGCTCCAGGGTGAGTGGGTCTGCATTCTACTGGTTTGCAAGGCACAGGGCAGCGCCTTGCACCTCTTATGGTGCTGCACCCCCACCAGGGAACGCCACTGCTGTGACTACTGGATGGATGGCAACAGGCCACAGATCCTCAGGCCAGGAAGGCCACATTTTCGGATCTTACATTAGAACCATGTACTAACCCCACCCCTCCACTCCTTAATTGATCTCTGTAATTCAATGCTCTATATTTGAATGGAGCTGGTTTACTGCTTTGTAAGTGGTGCTCCTTGGGGAAGTCTGGAAGGGGGGTGCTGAAGAGGAGGTCACCATCTGTGAAGCCCTCAGGGGGCGCCTGTGGCTCCAGTTCAATGGGATTCCCGGGAAGAATGCTGGACCCTGGGGCATGCCGGGGTATGGGCCAGCAGAGTCAGCATAGGCCTCAGGGTAGCTGGAGGGCGGGGGTTAAACCACCTCGCAAGCCACCTCTCAGCTGGCCGGCTGATCTCAGGCAGGAGGGCAGCCGACTGACTCATCACTGGCCGGCTGCTCCTTTATATAGCCCTCCTTTGGGAAGTCCCGCCTCCTTCTGGGAAGTCCCGCCTCCCTTGGTGATTGACAGGCACCTGAGCCTATCGACTCGGCGCCTGAAGGAAAGTCGGGGTTGTGCCGGCCATTTCGTGGCCATGCACGCCCATTGGGCCTGTTGATGGGCTTCCCGGCTGCCAGGGCATCTGGGCGGCTCGCTGGGCACCCAGCCAAGGATCCAGCGATGCCTGCGGAACTGGCAGGGTCGGCCCAGAGCTCGGGCCTCATCGAGGGACCATCACCGGAGCCCGCTGTGCCTGGCAGGGTGCCGTACGGGGTGCCGTACGGGGTGCCATGCGGGGTGCCATGCGGGGTGCCGTGCGGTCCCCAGAGGTCACGGCGCCGTCCCCTGAGGACTTGGGAGAAGGCTCCCCCAGGGCCTTGGGGTCCGAGGGTCCGCCTGCCACGGGCCGGGGCTGCCTGGTCCAGCGTCACTCGCCTCCTCCTCCCAAGTCGGCCAGGTAAGTGCAGGCACTCCCGGGGCGCCCGGACATGCTTAAATGTTAATGCACATGGAGTGCGTATGGAAAGGAGGGAATGAATGAGGCTGACACTTTTTCTTTCACGTACGTACCACCACATCAGTTTATGTGCTTTTGGTGTGCAATAAAAGCAAGGATTGAAGAACAGACAGGCTCTCTGGTGTTTTCTACTGATATAGCTGTGTATGCCTTTAAAAGTAACTTCCATCAACTTTCAAACAAACAGGCACTTATCCAAGGCACTTTCAATCAGATAAGATGGAGATAAAGCTACTGGTTTCCTCTCAAGTATTTGTTTATACACTTTTCACAAAGTTTCTAAATTCTGGACAAGCCATTTATGAAAGAAAAATAATGTGTCTTTTTCTTGTTACTTTAGTATGAAGTTGGCAAAGCTACAACTATATATGAGCAGAACAGATTACATATCAAATCATTGCAGGAGAAAGGGCTCTTTGAGTTATTAAAAACACCTGTATTTCAAAAACCATACCCATATGCAAACACAAGTACTTTAGAATAGCATGTAGAATAGCATGAGTTTTGGAAATATTGTCTAATATTGTCTGAATATTGTACAATATTGTACAATATTCAGAACACACATTTATAGTTTTGACAATCTGTGCATGTTTACTCAGAAGTCATATTGAGTTTTGTTGGACTTACTTGCAAGAAAGTGCTCAGAAATGGCATTCATTGGTTGTCATAGATGTATGAATTTTCGGGTGGAAAAGGTAAAACAGCGTGGGCAGAATCCACAGGGAAATTGAGCTTTGCAAGCCATGTTGAAATGAATGGAAGTTGTGCAAGGACACTGCCCATCTTGCCTAAAGCACTAAATCATAGGCTTGGATCCAAATATGTGCTTGGACATGCCCAGTGAAATCACTGACTTCTTCCTATTGATTGACAGATCAATATGCCAAAACACAAACTGCAGTTCAAAATTTCCTCGAAGTTTGAAAAGTCGTGATACAGCAACAGCAGCACTGGGTGCACCCAAGCACATATTTGGATCCAAACCAAGGTCCAGATCCAAATCATCCAGAAATATTCCTAACAAATTGGTCAACTTTTGGTTTATAAGAACGCAAACTTATTCTCTGTTTGCTCAAACCACTGGGCTATCTAGTTCTGCATTATTCTTAGGTCAGAGTCTAGTCAGATTCTTCAGGAAGATGATAGTCATCCCCAGACTCTGACGCAAAATTAGACTGTCCCCAGTCTGCTCTATAGAAAAGAGAGTGTACCAAGAATATGGAAGGTGACCATAAATGGTCTTGATCCCAAAAATGGCCTCTGTATTTTTAAGAGCTAGAGTGAGTGCATTAGTTAGCATTTACAATCCCTTGTGGAAACATTATCTCTGGCCGATTATCCAGAGCCTCTGAAGTTTGCCACACATCACTATGATGTCATGGTAAGTCATGATTTCAATGGTACTTGGTCATAACTAACTTTCTTTGGCTATAACCCATTATGAATAGTAGTTCTGCAATGTAGTCAAATTAACCACCTCTGTCACCAGTAGCGGCCCTATACTGCCGCCGCGACACCCCCCACTGGACGCCATACGGCCCTCACGGGACGCCCCACCCCTGGATGGTGTGATGTCATCTTCGTGCACCGCCGCAGCGCAGAAACACGCACCCCGGCACTTTTCGGCCCCTTTTTGGAGCTGAACAGCACCCAGGAAGGTGGGAGGGCCAAACCGGCAGCTGGGAATGGCTGCACGAAGAGGAGCCAGCAGCGGAACGAGCCAGCAGCGGAACCCTGCCCCCACCGTCATGATGCCTCTGTCTGTCACATGTCCTAAACAGAGAAAAGGAGGCCTACTTTATAGAAATAATAATTAGAAAAAATTACTTATACTTCCCCAAAATAGCATTTATTGTGTTTTATTTTTGAGTTGCACACTTTGTATTATTTGGAAAGAAAAAAGTCTCTTTCTTTTCAGTTGATTTAAGTAATTGCTGACTTAGAGATTTACTTCTTGCAACTTTGGAAAGTTACCAGAATGTGGGCATGACAACTGATATGTCCCTCAATTGTCCTGCTAGACCTGACTAAATTCATTATTTGAGCTTTTGGAGAGCCCAACTTCTGCTACAAATATGGCCGGACATATCTTTGTTCATCTGTATTTAGTGACACTGTTGGCTCATCATGCACAATAACCATTCTGCTCTAGATGGAACAAAGACCTGTGAAGTAAAATGAAATGGTGACAAAGGATAGTTTTTTAAACACCTTTACCAAAGACTTCCAAATCCCGTAGCTGCTTGCTTTCAACTCTGCCATTCCTGATGGCCAACTGTGTCATAAAATTGTAGTTATTCATGCGTTTTTCTGGGAGGAAAATAAAACCATTTTTAGGAAGAAAGGCTACAGACAACCTTGTGGAGCAAGGCACCTTGGGTAGTCTCTTTTTCTGTATATTCTTCTTGGGGCTTGTTTGGGTTTTTTTGCACAACTGGTTTGGCTAGAGTCTTAAGAATTTCAATTTCATGCAGAGATAGATGGAGATTATTTTATAAAGTTCTTTAGAGAGCACTGGTCACCAACACACAGTCTTCTCTGAAAGATGATTACGAAAGAAATTTAAACATAGGGGACACTGAATGTTGCTTACAGGCAGATCTGGCTGAGCAAATAGCAACAACAGGTTGAAAAGGAAAGAAAATTCTAAGGATAATCGGGGGGAATATAGTGATTTTACAGAAGAAAGGTGGCCATCAAATATTTTAAAGACCATTTACCTTTGAGTAGGGGAGGCTTTGCAATCCTTCCTATGCAGCCATGCCCTCTTTACCTTGCTTCATTTATCTAGCAACAAAAGCAACTGTGACTACCTTAACCATGAAAAGCGAACTGGCCATTTTCCCCCCTCCATGTCATGCGCAATTTAAAATGACTGAGTATTTCAGCTAACAACTGGGGACAGGTGAAATTAAAATGAACCTAAAATAGAGGGAGGTCCCATCAAGAAATTGCTATTCCATTATCAATAATCCAACAGCCAGATTCTGTGCATGTTCCTTTGGAAGTCCATTCAACTGCGTCCCCCACAGAAGCACATACATAAGTGTATCTTTAACATGGAGGCATGGAGTGCGATTCTGCATACAGTTGGGTTGCTTAAATGCCATGACTTCAAAGGGATTCAAGCAGTCTGTGTACAGCCCTGCAGCCCTAGATATTATCTGTTTGAGAGACTGCATTGCCTATATCTCAAGCCTACTGCTCTATCAGTGCTAACCAAACAAATTTCCAATAATCTTTCCTGAAAATCATCTAGTACAACAGCAGACTGGAAGGCAGTCAATACCATATTTGTCTTTAGAGGAGGCTCTGGGGTAATCCTGGAAATTGCACTGTATTGAAACTGCTGGCAAACGTGGGGAAATTATTTGAGAAATAAAATTAATGTCAGCGTTATAAGAACACAGGAGATGAGCATGATATGATAAGGACCAAATAGTTCAAGGTCCATAAAGGGAAACCGTGTCTTCAACCTATTAGTATTCTTTGGGAGAGTGAAGAAAATAGTAGATGAAAGAAGAGCTGGTGGATATAATTTATTTGGACTTTCAAAAAGCCTTTGATAAAGTCTCTCAGAAGAGGCTATTAAGGACTCTAAGTAGTCCTGGGGTGAGAGGTGAAGTTTTGTCAAGGATTAGAAATTGGTTAAGAGGTAGCAAGGATTAGGAATAAATGGTCAATTTTCAACATGGAAGGAGGTTAATAGTGGGGTGCCCCAAAGAGCCACACCAGCACATGCATTATTTAATGTATTTTTTAATGATCTTGAGGAATGGTGAACAGTGCGGTGTCAAATGACACAAAAATTATTTATGAGAACCAAGACTGGAAAACAGTGCAAGGGAAACCAGAGGAACCAAGGAAAATAAGGCCACTGGTCAGCAGGTTGGCAGATGAAATCTGATGTGGACAAATTCCAGGCAATGCATACTAGAAGGATTAGTTTGAACTAATCATTTATGTTGTTGGGTTCTATAGAAACTACAGTCCTTCATGGAAAATAACTGGATATCTCTATGGAGAAGTCAAGGAAAACATCTGCAGCTGAGGTTAAAAAAATATGTTAAGATGTTAAGCTGGGTTACGATTGGAATGCAGGAATATTCATAAAACATCTCCTTTCCACTATGGACAATGTACATTTCACTTCGGTCATTCAGACATAATAAAATGGAATTAAATGAAAAAATAAAAAAGAGAGCACATTGTTATTGTAATTGCAGCATTTTTTTTTATCACAGTAGGGGTTTTCAAGTTTAGATGGAGGTGGGTCAAGATATTAACAGTTTATTTCACATCATAAGGATCTGTGTTGAGATCTAGATCAGAAGTTCTCAACCCCTTCCTGGCCGAGTACCACCTCCAGCGCCACTCACCTGCTGCGTACCACCCGAAGTTTTTTTTCCTCAAGTTTTTGGAGACCAGAAAAAACAGGTAAGAGGCTCTAGGCAGGTAGGAGAGACCTTCTCAGCATTCCCAAGAAGCTCAGACAAAGGCAGGAGTCTCTTGGGAGCAAAAATGCACCACCAAAAGTGCCACATCAGAGAGGGGTTCTGGTGGTCTAGTGGTCCAAGTTCCACCAGCAGTCGGTTGAAGTTCTATGCTGAAGTTCTACTGGTGGTACTAGTACCACTGGTTGAGAAACTCGGATCTTGATGAATGTAGGGCATTAAGAGATTCGTCATGCCAACAGGAGTTGCACATGCTGGTGTGCCCCTCTGTTCCTGGATCTACCAGTGTGTGGTGGTTGACAAAGACATGTACTTACCATCTGCCAACACAAAATGATTGCCAGGGAGGTGAGAAGTTTTGTTTACCCAGTTCAGATACTGAGATTCGGCCTCACTACAGAAGCCCTAGTGGTCTGTCACAATACCCAGGTCTAAACATTCCATAGGATTGCGCGGTTAGAAACCATCTGAAACCAAGACATGAAGGCTTATTTAACAACATGGATTAGTTTATCTCATCCTTACCACGAATTGCACGTTTTACAAATTTTACTATAATAGTTCTTTGGAAGCATAAGCAATATGATCCCCATGCATTAGTATTTAGAAATCACTCCTCTGAGAAGGATTACAAATGCACAAAACATTATTGCCTCTATTGGGAACAAAACATAATGTGGTAGCTTCCCCCCCCCTTTATGATTTCGAAAGTAGCAGAGCAGTCTCAAGCACTACAAAACTACACATTTGTTTGGCGAAAAAAAGTTACCCTTTTTATTTCAAAAACATTTGCAAGAGAAACCCAAGGCTGTAAAGGTCCATAGTCTGTTCACATGTTTTAACCTAAACAACACGAAGCCAATGCTTTATTAAATTTGGCAGGGTGGGAATTGCAGAGGTCATGGGTTAAAGGCCTTGTGTACTCAGTGTTTGAACCCAATGTACACTTTTATAACTGAGTGATAAACTCTTGAAAAACGGGTTTTCTGTAAGAAATAGTGACATAATATAGTCAAGTGGTGCTAGAAGAAATTGTATTCTTTGACTTTCTATTTGAGGGGGGAGAGGGAAAAAAAAAACCTTTTTCTTCCGAGGCACAGACTATAGAACGTTAATTCGGCATTAATTATAGAACATGTCAAACTGTATTTCAGTCAAAGCTCCCTGTTAGTCTCCAGAGCTTTCTTAATGACAGTAATTATAGGTCATAAAAAAGTCGTCTAAAATTAACATTTCTCTCATGTCTTGATAGGAAAATGTAAATGGCTGCATAGTACAGATGTTTTGATTAGTAAAATTTACACTTCCTTTTTTGTTTCAATGCTTGTCAAACTTCACAGTGCTAAACCTAAGGTGCTACATTTTTAATCTTTCTGAAGAGATAAAAGTGTAGCTGAACTGACTGTCTGATTTCTTCTTACCTCTCCATTCATTCACGGTTCTCTGTGAACTGTGCCAGCAGTTTAATACAAATAAATCTGTGATTTCCACCTAAAGAAAGGTTGGTGGGGGAAGGAATGAATACAGACTATAAATATACTAACTATTATATATTTTTCTAGTAATTGGCTGACTTTTTTTTCTGCATAAGAGAGGTAGGGAAAATGTTTAAGAAAAACACAGCAGATGTGTGTGTGTGTGTGTGTGTGTGTGTGTGTGTGTGTGTGTGTGTGTGTGTGTGTGTGTGTGTGTGTGTGTGTGTGTGTGTGAAAAACAGACAAAGCTGAACACAAGACAGAATGAGTCATCCCAAGGCTGCTGGTTTTATCCCCCATTGGCCTCATCTTTTATTATACTCCTTCAAAAAGAAAACATAAACTGGTGTATTCCGAACTGTCAAAATTTACTTACTTGAAAATGAGGATGGAAACATTCTGGTTTAAACAATGTTAATATCAGCAAACATCCAGGGAAATATAACAAATTAAAAGGTAATCACTTCATAGCATGAAAGGCCTACACCTTAAGTAATAATAAATCTAATACTTGACATTCATCTCCCTAGAAAATAAAATTAGATAAACTTTTGCAAGGGCATTCCGAACAGTCAATCCAGTTTATTAATAATTTCCTGTTTCATACAGGAAGCTCATATTATCTGGTCACAGCCACAGTAGACCTCCACAGATATTTAATAAAGCTGCCGGTGGTAATCCTCTCTGATTACCTATAACCTTCCAGCTATAATGCACACTGTGCTCTAGCTCCATAGAAGGACATCACACTGTCACCTGGTATGATGTTTGACAGCTTATTCTGCTACATCAAGCAGCACAAAATTACTTTTTTCCAAATCCATCCCTAGTTAATAACCAAAAGCAATAATGGTATTCAGCATGCGTAATACACTGAGAAGGCAAAATGAGGCAACAGAGAGAAAAAAGATTAAAGAGAGACTATTATGAAGAGAAGATCAAAAACTGAATCTTGTAACATACAACAATGTTTCAATTATAACATCATGCAGAGAGCTCCGCACATCACTCCACAAAGCCCATCCTGCAAATCTAAGAAAACACAAGAGAAAATTCCTGTTGTGTTTACACTGGATGCATCCTTATTCTAGTTCAAACAGAGAGGACAGTTCAAATTTCCCTTTCTAAATTATGCTCTGAAAGTCTCCTGGGAGCAGATGCTGACTTACCTTTCGTGGAAGTGTCTCGTTAACTGAAATGTATTGCTTTGATCATTTTTTTTATGATTAACAAAACCATGCACCTTATTCTATAGTTAGATTAATAAGGTGTATTGTTTATAGAAAAATCAAAATTGCTAGCAGCCACTTTTACTGGAACACTGGAAAGCTGGAGGGAAAAAACCCAGCAATGCCCAGTATGCATGCATGCATGCCACACACACACACACACACACACACACACACACACACACACACACACACACACACACACACACACACGACTGCAGAAATGAAAATTGATGTGCTTCCACTCTGCCATGGGGTAGGGGGGAGAACTGTTAAAAATCCTGTTTCATTTTGTAAAGAATTGATAAAAGTCTTCCAAGAACCAGTGGAAAGATGCATTAAATAAGGAACAATAAAGGATGATAAAAATGGCTACGTCTCTTTCAGCCACGACAAAAAGGATGTAGCCCTGGTTAGAAATATAATGGGGCCTTGCTTGGAGATTTTAGTATAATTATCATTTAATTCCTCTCACACACTTCACAGCAGGAATATCATTTAGAAATTAGCTAGGCGATGAGAAAGTCCTGCAAATTGAAATTCTAATGAATGCAGTTCCAATATCCAATTGTATTTTTCCTATGACTTTGGAATGATAATAGACATTATCAAAGATATTTTTGCATGGCATTCTCCTAGAATCAGCTTTCAAAGCAAAGATTGAATTGGACAACGTTCCTAAATGTGTACATTTGCAAATGCAAATAACTCATTAATCTGTGACCTTTGGATTCAGAGTTTGCAAATCAATCCTTCTTTGAATCTCTGACTCACTATGAGGTATTTCTTAATTTGAAACTCAGTATTTCTATCAGTGTACATTGGTATTCAGTACTTGGGCATTCTGTATGACAGTACTTGCTTGGATAAGGTGCCTGATTTGTAGCCAGCCTCACTAGTTTATTTAACTTTGTTGGCTGGCTTTGTATTACATATGAACATTTCAGCTCAAGCTGTCAAAGCAAATTAAATGAAGTAGGAATTGCAAAGGAATGAAATGTTGTGAAACAAAATGAGTTAAATTGAAATTCTCAAATATAAATTTCAGTATTAATAAAGAAACAAATGCTTGAATTTTTAAACCATTTCAGGTTTAAATCACGCCTTCCACGACTTCAACTCATTTCTCTCTCTCTCGATAAAACTAATCAGGCAAATTATTGGAGAACATGCCCTGTGTGCCCCCTCCCCTATGTGGAGGCTATCAAAAGCATAGTGACCCAGCTTAGATGGCTACGAGAACAAACCTCAGCAAGCAGAGGCGTGGAAAGACTGGAGCGAGCGGAGCAGTGGCTCCGCGGTGCCGGGCGGTGCTGCTCCACTTGCTCCAGTCTTTCCACGGAGCGCGCGCCCGCCTGGTGATGCGGGCGGGCACTCCGAGGCCTTCTCCCCCGGCCTCGGAGCCAGAGAAAGCCCCAAAGCATCCACCACGACCGGTGGCCAGGGCTTTCTGAAGGCGGCCGACTGCGGGGCTTTCTCTGGCTCCGAGGCCGGGGGAGAAGGCTTTGGAGCGCCCTGGTAAACCAGGTCCCCCCCCCGAGCGGCGGCGCCCCCCTTTGGGGCGGCGCCTCAGCGAGCGGTGTTCTAGGCAGCATCTGCTCCTGATACGCCTCTGTCAGCAAGTCACAGGCTTGTGTGCTAAGCTTTCCCCCTCCTCCTCTTTTTCGTGTGTGAAAGGAGGAAATGGAAAGCTTCCATTTCCACTTTAGAACAAACCATAGTTCCATGATATGTACACATTCATGCAACTGTGGTTTGTTCCAATTCTAGTTTCAAGTTCTAGATATCAAACCATGTTTTGATCCTGGTTTGTTTTAACTAACAGTAGTTGGAGAAGCATAGCAATAATCATTCATAGCATTTGTGTAGCACATTTGGGTGTTCAAAGAGCTTCACATTTCTCACATTTCCTGCTCCCATTCATCTGCCCACTCAGCACTGCAGAGCTCCCTTGGGACCCTGTGCTGCTGGAACTAGTGTTTCAGCAGTGCAAGATCTTTTATGTGCAGCGAAAGGTGCGCTGCGCATGGCAGCAGATCCAGGAGACTCTGCACAGGTGCTGGTAAGTTGGTGGTGGGGATGAGCTGTGGGTGAGGAGGGGGAATATTGGGGCATGTTTGGGGAGGAACCGGGGGGTTAGGGGAGGGGGAAATCTGGCGGCAGTCATGCACGCTGGATCTTATCCCCCATTTTTCTGCTTTCCCTGTCGTCTGGCTTTCCTCAGACTTGTGCCAGTAAATTGGCTGGCAAAGGTTCAAGGAGACCCATAGGCTATTAGGCCACCTACTAGGAGATTAAATTTTTTTTTTACTTATCTCCTGCAGGCTGTCCAATTCCCCCTCCCCACCACCATAGCATGCAGCACAGCTGCCGTTGGTGAGGCTGTATGCTATAACAGGGGTTCTCAACTGGTGGTATGTGTACCATCAGTGGTACCTTTTGGTACCACTGGTGGTACTTGGACCGCTGGGCCCCCGAATCCCACCAGGATTCGGGCTGGTAGGTAGTATATTGCTTGTGCTGCTACAAATTAACACAACTATCCCTCTGGAAGTTGTCTATGCAACTTTGTATTCCAAAAGTAAACACCATGATATTGTTTTGATACGTCCCTATCCTAATATTAAATGCAAGAGTGACACAAGAGACCCTGGTTATCCTGGGGCTTTTTTGCCTCTCCTTCAGTTTACTTTGTCCTCAGCTTAACCACCTGAAGAGGTAAACAAATTCAAGATTGAAGTGAGTTAAGGAGTTGTTATCCTATAATAAATGATGGTGAAAATAAGTCAATAGTGTAGCTGACAGGCTAACTATCTGGGAGCAATCTAATCAAATCTCATTACTGATTTTCTGTGCCCCCATTCAGGTCTCTGATTGATTAACAGAAACTGCATATAAAAAGATAGGCGGGAGATTCCTCGTGTCCACAGAATTAATAGCGCCATAGGGCTCAAAGAGGCGTCTAAGTCACTATGTCCATATCTGATGCTTCAAGGAGATTATGGCATGAGGAAATCAAAGAACAAGAGATAAGAATGGTAATAATTTTTATTCATTTATATAGCACCATCAGGTACATGGTGTTTTGCATAGATGAACAAAAACAGGTCCCTGCCCCAAGAGATGTACAATCTAGAAATTGACATAACATAGGGAGTGAAGGGGGATGGAGGCAAGGGTAAAGGGGGAAGCATATGCACTTGTTTCAATTACACTTACTATACTTAGCTAAAGGCCAGCGGGTGGCGCAGTGGGTTAAACTGCTGAACCATGAGCTGTCGATTGAAAGGTCGGCAGTTCGAATCCGCGACAGGGTGAGCTCTCGTTTCTTGGCCAGCTCCTGCCAACCTAGCAGTTCCAAAGCATGTTAATGCAAGTAGATAAATAGGTACCGCTTGCGGGAAGGTAAACAGCGCTCCGTGTTCCAGCCGCATGCTATGCGCTGCGGCAAGGAGAGTCATGCTGGCCACATGACCACGGAGGTGTCTTCTGACAACGCTGGCTCTTTGGCATTGAAATGGGGATGAGCACCACACCCTAGAGTCGGACACGACTGGACTTAATTGTCAGGGGTCACCTTTACCTTATACTTAGCTACAATAGGAAATGGGTGTAGTGCCATTGCCAAAGGCTTTACAAAAAAAGGTGAGTAATTGAGAAGGTGAAATAACAACACAAACAGGTTAGAGATACCAGGAAGGCAAGGAATAGGTATAATAGGACAATGGCTAACTAAGGGCTGTATCCTAAGTTTAGTTAGTCATGGTGACTACTGGAAGTGGTGTTCAGAGGGCAATAGATAGGGAATCTTGAGCAGTCAAACTCCCTGATCAGGTCCTTGGGAGCAGGAGCAGGCCGAGTATCGCACTGATCGTGTGCAAATGAGCCCAAGCAGTGATTAGGACTGTTGTCTATGTCCTTGCTGCTGCCACCTTCCCTTCCCCCAACCCCAAAGCACTTCCTCTGGGGGAGGGGAAGGCAGTGACAGTGACACAGAAATAGCTTGGGACACTCCAGGCCCTGGAAGAGCATAATTTCCCTGCTGGGGCTGCTTAGGGACTACAGGTTGCAGTGGCCCTTGCAGGGAAAAGACACTCAGGGCATCTTTCCCAGCAATGGAAAGTCCCTGGGGGTCAAGTTAAGTCTCGTTGAAATCATTCCATTGAAGTCATGGCAAACCTTAGGATACAACTCCATAGACATTGTCATGTCTTAGATCAGGGGTTCTCAACCCCTTCCCAGCCGAGTACCACCTCTGGCACCGCTCTCCTGCTGCGTACCTCCGGGAGTGACTACCGATGACATCATCGTCAGTTGCTTCTGTGTTTTCAGGTTGTTGGAGGCCAGAAAATGCAGGTAGGGTGCTCTGGGCATCTGGAGTATTGTGTCCAGTTCTGGTCACCACACCTCAAAAAGGATATAGTTGAATTGGAAAAGGTGCAGAAAAGAGCGACCAGAATGATTCGTGGGCTGGAGCACCTCCCTTATGAGGAAAGGCTACAGCGTCTGGGGCTTTTCAGCCTAGAAAAAAGGCGCCTGAGGGGGGACATGATTGAGACGTATAAAATTATGCATGGGATGGAGAGAGTGGATAGAGGGAAATTCTTCTCCCTCTCGCACAACACCAGAACCAGGGGACATGCACTAAAATTGAGTGGAGGGAGAGTTAGAACGGACAAAAGAAAGTATTCACCCAGCGTGTAATTCATCTGTGGAACTCATTGCCACAGGATGTGGTGATGATACCTGGCCTAGATACCTTTAAAAGGGGTTTGGATAGATTCATGGAGGAAAAGACCTTCACAGTTTACAAGCCATAAGCAACCTCCTGGCTCTAGAAGTAGGTTTTCTCTGTGCCAGGTGCAAGGGAGTGACAGCAGGAAACAGGATTTATCTTGTTGGCTGTGTGCTCCCTGAGGCATCTGGTGGGGCCACTGTGTGATACAGGAAGTTGGACTAGATGGGCCTATGGCCTGATCCAGCAAGGCTCTTCTTATGTTTTATGGGCGGGTGGGAGGGCCCTTCTCTGCGTTCCCGAGAGGCTCAGCCAAAGGCAGGAGCCTCCCAGGAGCAAAAACGTGCCGAAAGCATCACGTCAAAGCGAGGTTCTGGTTGTCTGGCATTCTGAGTACCACCAGCAGTCGGCCAAAGTACCACTGGTGGTACTAGTACCACTGGTTGAGAACCCCTGTCTTAGAACAAATGGGGTCTAACACTTCCTGTATTTGCATATCTGCCAGGTTTTATATTCAGTAAAACTCTTCTGCCCAAATGGAATCAGGGTGCCCAACTTCCTGAGCCAGGGGGAGGATCTCTCCCTGAGTATAAGCGTGTGTCACTGCAGACAAACACTGTTGGACTCGAGAGTGTCGTATATGGTTTTAGAGCATGGAGGTGAGGCTGTAACCATGGAAAGTCTCCATGGTTACAGCAATCAGAATGGGGCTCAGGGTTCATACTCATGTGGAATGAATGCATTGGGCCTCTGTCTATATGTGCCAAACACATGGCTCCCTGGGACTATCGTCAGGGGTGACTCCAGAGTGTACAGACCCACTCCTTCCACGACATTCAGTAAACACGGGAGATTACTTGAGAAGCGAGCTTATGTCTGATATAAATTTGAAATGTTACTGTTCTGCATAGAGATCAATAGTACCTGCAAGAGATCCCAAAGGAAAAAGGAATTATACTAATCAACGCGGAAGACAGAAGAATGGTAGAAGAACGCTAAAGAGATGAAAATACATATGAAATTGATTTGAGAAGTCAAAATTGTTCACTTGGATTGAATTTAATAAGTACATACAGTATTAGCAGGAGAGAGAAACCTAAAATGCAACAATGTTCAAGGGCTTTGAACGGTGAAAAGGCAATACAAACATACAATGTAGTGATGGAATTTAGAAATCATTTTGTTCCCAAGCAAGGGTTTGGATGAGATTGCTGCAATTTGGTGAGTAATGATAAAGAACAATTAGAATGTCCAAGAATTCTTTCTGACATTGCAATGAGCAAAATCTAATGATGTCAGTATTTTATACCCAGATTCTTTGCCATACTCCGTGGTCATGTGGCCGGGATGACTCTCCTTGCCGCAGCGCGTAGCATGCAGCTGGAACACGGAGCGCTGTTTACCTTTGCCATAGGTATATATAATTATCCCCATTTCTCAGGTGGGAAAACACACACACACAAATAAATTGTTCTAGAATACAGGTTGCAGACCATGTGGGGATTTATAAGTCAAAAACTAACAGCTTAAATTCAACTCTGAGACTAAGTAGTAGACAGTGTAGATCCCAGGGCATTTATATAATGAGATATCTGCAATATATACACTTAATGAGGGGGTTGCTATATAGTGTATCTGTGTCAGTCCTGGAATGCATTCAAAATTTAGCCTTATGCAGAGTGCATTGCAATTGTTTAATCATAGGAAATAAGTAGATAATGGCAGCAAGATTCACACCCAAAAGGAATGATAACAATTTCAGATATGTGTAAAGGGAGAAAAAGTCTCTCTCGACCACTTTTGTAATGTCATTGTCTAGTCAGAATGTTGGCATACCAAAGCAAAGTGAAGTCACGTTTTGGAATAATCAGGCTTTAGGTCCTTCCAGACAGCTAAAATCACCCTTTGGATATTCCTCATCTTAGTGAAAGTTCTGCAGAAAGATGCTACACAACCTGTCCATCATGCAGTTTCCACCATTGGTACGTGAATATACATATCTCAGCATGAGCACCATAATGGTCCAATGCTTCAATCTAAATGAATAGAAGTTTCCATGTAAGGAGAACAGTGAAAGAGTTACAGAAGAATTAGGAGTTTTTGAAAATGGGACTTCTGAAATGTATCTGTTATACTGTATATATCTAAATGCATTTCTATCCTGCCTAATGAATGCATTTCCTGACAAGCAAAGCTGCATCCAAATCATTTCTATAGCTAAAGGCTTCGGCTTATGGGCTGTCTTGATTCACTTTGTGAAGATTGCTGGCGACTTGCATTCTGTGTGACTCCTGTTCTTCACCAGCATGGTGCAATCCAGCCCTGTCATATTTCCTGAATTGCTTTGATTGCCTTCACTCTCTGCCCACCTGGTACACCTGTCCAGCTCCAATGCTACTAGATAGCTATCTGTCAGTGTAATAGTCAGATAGGTTGTATGTGCATAAAATTCAATACATATAATCCAGATCACAGAGTCAACCCCCAAATAGTACCTGGGATGTCAGTTGCATGTTCTGGATGTTTGTGCATTGCATTTTATGCCGGTAAGACCTATTTGAACTATGGCCATGCATGGATATCAAATGGAACTGGAAATTGGACAAGGCCACTGGATGGAGGGAGAAGGAAAACATGCTCTTGATCCCCACCACATGTAGAGGATTGAATTGAATAAAATGTATCACCTGAACCAGCTCTAAGATTGTACCCGTAACACATATCTGTGGGTGCAATCTTCCGTAACAATAGGCCGGAGGAGCAAGCGCTCCGCCGGCCTAAAGGGTCGCAAAAGTGCCATAAGGCACTTTTGAGATACCTCATGTGTAAGTTGTGCTGGCGCAGAGGCCGGCACTTCTCACACTGCCAGCGTCCCAGACATGTGCCAGCCGTCGCAGGTGAGTCGTGTGCCAGTCGACGCAGGGATCCAGGTCATCTGTACAATTACGTATTGTTATTTAGCTTGATCCTTTTGGAGAAGGTGGTCTCTAGATTTTTGTAAAAACCCATAAAAATAGATGATTCTTCTGAGTCACTAACTACACCTACTGATTTTGAAAGTGAAGCGAAATATTTCTGAAGCCAAGTTTCAGGGATGTGGATAGACTTTTGTTCTAAACTCCACAGATATAAAAATGTGATTGTGTTCTCCTGCTGGTCTACAAGAACAAGTCAGTTTGGTAACCCCTCCTGGGAGTATGATACAGGCACTTCTTTTTAACTTGCATTTGGGAGGAGTGGTACTACTCTTTTCTGTCTCCACTGGAATAACAGAAGAAACTGCTGTTAAAAGAAGACTGAGACATTCAGAATATAAGCAGAATCTACTCAGCCGCTTGCTCCTGGTTCCATAAGGATTTTACCATAATTAGGGTACTGTAGATCCTGCAGTTCTGCACAAGCATCCCAGAAGTGCAGACTTTGGGGAGTGCATACTAATGGCCCTATCCAATCGCCTCCCCTGCTGGCGTAACTAGCATTGAGCCGGTGGAGGCCACTTTATGGCAGTCACAAAGCAGCCTCCACTGATGCACACAGCAGGCCCACTGGTAGGGAGGCTGGAGCAGTCTCCTGTGTGTTAGCAGACCCACAGAGACCCGCCAGAGCAGGTAAGCCCATGCAGGGGGTTGGAGGGAGGCGACAAGGGGGTTGAACGGGATGGGCAGAGCAGAGCAGTGAGAGGGTGGAGAGGATGGCGGATCAGGCCCGGGAGTGGGCAGAATCAACAGCGGCACATGCTGAATCCTGACCCCCTTCCTGGGCCTGTTCCACCTTCCTGGGTCAACACAGACATGCGCCAACAATCAAGCTGGCGTAGTTCCAGGTTGACTTATAGCCGCTGCTGGGGCGTACCCCGAGGCAAGGGGACAAAAACCCCAAGGAAACCTCCAGCAACTGAAAATCCCCTGTTGGATACAGCGGTAGCTGCGCCAGTGCTGCTACATCACCCCACGGGGTGTTTGGAGGATTGGGCTGTAAGGAGTTTATAAACTCCTAACAGCCAAATCCTACCAAAATCCCCGTAGATTACAGATTAGTAAATTAGATATCATGGGAAAGGGTTTAGCACAGCTGACTCCTTGAAACGTTGCCCTGTGGAACAAATTTCTCCTGTGTATAGCCATTGGCAGAAATCCACCCACTGTATCTGCAGGAAGAAATTGGGGAAACTGCAGCTTTAAAAATTCTGCCAAATGCATCTACCTCAATGCTTTGGTGAGCTGGAAGACCATAGCAAAGTATGAGTACATGGAGCTTAATTTGTAAGCAAGCATAATATGGACATCTGTACTAAGTCTTTACTACTTACGTGGCACAGAAGTTAAGATGTGCCCCTTAACAGAGAGTTTCTGTAGTTTCTAAAGCACAAGTCGTAAGTGCCTCTCATCTTTAACTGAAGGGTTCTTGATCATGGAATAATAATTTTTACATATCTAAACACATTTTTTCCCTACACAGTTGTGCCATTCATGGAAAATACATTAGAAAAATACAATACAAAGAGCCTTCTCACAATTTCAGTGACTGAAACCACAACTATCCCACTTAAAAAAGCTTCTCAATTTCCATCACAGTGTGGTGTATTTTTCTTGTGTATGGCTACTTTGAATAGTGTAGTATTTCACATTCTTCTGATTCATTTTATGCAAATAACAGTTCTCTTTTATTGTAAAGTTAGGGAAGTAGACATCAGAAGGGCATATGGAAGTCAGTGAAGACTGTATCCCAATAATTCAGCAAAATATGGCCTAACAATAAATCAAAACATCTGAAAAATAGAATAATAGCTTTATTTCACGTAAACAGAACAGCTACCTTTCCACTGAAAAATTTCATCCCGCAATTTCAGAGAGAAGCGAGAAGTGGCAAGCATTTCTAACAAGGAGATGGCACGTCACATAAAGATGATTTATATTGATATCTATCTGTCTGAATTCTGACAGAAGCATGTCCACCGTTTCCTCCAAAGTAACTAAAAATGAAAATTAGTGTCTTTCATCCAGGCCTTAATTTCAGGAGAGAATGCACCTGGCATAACAAATCCATCTCTAACCTGGCAACTAAGAGAAGATTCACATGTGAACTTTCAGAAAGTGGGGTGACTCTGAAAAGCAATTCCATGGCTAGTTAGGAACACAGACATACTATATGGCTAGAGAATAAAGTAGAAACTCTCCTTGAAACATCTGAATATTAGGAACCAGGTTATAAAGTGCTGTAGTTCCTGAGTTCATAAAGGAGCAAACGACATGTTTTTGGAATTGCTGTCATTCAACACTGAACAATTGTCCTGATCCAAGGATCTGTACCAGGTACAAAAACTCTAATCTGTGGATGGAGGTCCTTCCTACCTCCAAGCCAGCAGTGGTTATTCCCTCAGCTTA
The DNA here is from genome assembly GCA_026170595.1 of Plestiodon gilberti rubricaudatus. Lineage (NCBI taxonomy): Eukaryota > Metazoa > Chordata > Lepidosauria > Squamata > Scincidae > Plestiodon > Plestiodon gilberti. Next base: position 32,742,866 of record JANXHW010000004.1, read on the forward strand.
ACACATTTCTTTTACAGGAGGATCTTTTCACTCCACTAAAATAATGGAGAAGCTCTCTCTCTCTCCCCCCCCCTAGGATAGAAGAGGGGCTGCTGCTCAGTGGTAGAGTGCATGCTCTGAAGGTCTGAGTTTCAATACCTGGCCCCTTCAGGAACTCTGGGAAAGATACCTTCTGAAAATCTGGAGTGTCAACATAGACCAGGGTTGGCCAACCCTCCACCATTAAGGCCTCTGTGTTCTTAAGAGTTGTGTAGAAGACAGAACCTTGGCAGCTGCAATTTCTGATGGTGCTGCTAAAGCAGCTGCACCTGCTGAAGTGCCCTCACCTATACAACCATGACAGGTCCAGAGGCATTCATGTTGAAAGGTTGGCCACCTCTGGCATAGACAGTACTGAACATAATGCATCAATGGTGCAACTTATGTTTTATGTTTGTTGTGGACCTAAATGTCTTATGGGCCACAATGTCTTATAGAGTGGCATGCAGGTTTTCATGGCTTATTTTCTGTACAGACGTGGGTTCTATGGGATTTTCAGCCATGTTAAATTGTTAGAAATTGAAGAAGAAATATATCGTCCAGCCTGAAGAAATTCCTTTTCTACTCGATCCCCAGTGATATGGGTGCCGCTTTCAAGGATTATCCAGAACAGACAGGCACAAATAATTCTTTAATCCTCTGCTTTACGTTTCCTCCTGCCTTGGGACATTGTCAAAAGCTAAAAAGAAGAACACTCAGCAACTCGCTGGTAGATGTACAATACCAGCGAGTTGCTGAGTGTTCTTCTTTTTAGCTTTTGACAATGTCCCAAGGCGGGAGGAAACATAAAGCAGAGGATTAAAGAATTATTTGTGCCTGTCTGTTCTGGATAATCCTTGAAAGCGGCACCCATATCACTGGGGATCGAGTAGAAAAGGAATTTCTTCAGGCAAGTTTTGGACGATATATTTCTTTATTCTTCAATTTCTAACAATTTAACATGGCTGAAAATCCCATAGAACCCACGTCTGTACACAATGTCTTATGTTTGTTGTGGGCCTGAAATACACATGGAGTTACTGTCTTATAACTCTTGAAATTAGAAGTCATACCACAAGAAACTCCATCAAGTCAGCCCATAAAAATATAAGTGTAGAGCAGGGACTGCAACTCCCCATAACAAATGGAATCATCCCTGAAACGATGATGATCACAAAGTTCATCCTGTAGTGGTGAGATGGTGACCTTGTAAGTGGGTCAATTGCAACAACACCAACAAAAATTGCAAAATTGCAACAAAATTGCAAAAATTGCTGGGAATTGCAACAACACCAACAAAAAGAATAGTGCAATATTGATATGCTTCAACATTCAGTATGAATTACTCTAAAACCTTTCCCAAAATAAATGTAAACAGAGTGATCCTAATCTACAACAAATACAGTAGCATGATGGATGTAGCCATGTGCAAGCAAATGTCTCCCCTAGGAATCCACCAGAAGCCTAAACCTTAGTTGAATCTGCTTCCTGTTTGGGTGGCTCTTCTTCTTCAACATTCTCACAGGCCCCCAGGTTGTCTCTGTCTTGGAGGGTATGGCTATTGGTTAATATCAGTCTTCTCTGGTTTGTCATGCCTAGAGGGCTTATGACAGTATAACATCTAGACTTCCACCACAGCAAACCCTTTTAAGGTGGTTGGAGCCTGTCATGATTACTGTCTTCACCCCTTCCAAAAAGCAGCCCTGCTTCTTTCAAATAAACTGGGGTTATTTTTACTCTCACACCTGAATATTCTTTTCCGCTGACATAGGCGTTTTAGTGCATCGCTTGAACTTTTCATTTGATTGTTCTAGGCCTTTTTTGTGGTATTGCTCATGTTTCTTCATAAAGTTCAACCTCTGGAAAAAAAATCAAATCATTACTTGCAGCCAAATACAGAAGCCATTATCAATTCTTGCAATAAGGAATCTATTCACTCATTATTATTTTTTAGATATAGGGAGAAGATGAGTTCTCATATTAACGTATAGGACCTTTCTAAATGGCTCCCTGTAAGATGTATGAGGCAAGGCAAATGGGCTGATATCAGCAAGTCTATTGTCGGATGAGCAGAACCACCCACAGCTCAAAATTGGCCACTGTAGCTCAGTGGTGGAGTGCATGTTTTGCATGCAGAAGGTCCCAGGTTTCACCTATGGCATCTCCAACTATGGCAGAGGAAAATGCCTGTCTGAAACCCTGGGAAGCCTTTGCCAGTCAGTGTTGACAACACTATGCTAGATAGACCAATGCTCTGGCTTAGTATATGGCAGTCTTCCATGTTTTATTTCATAAAGGTAAATTGTTTTCATTCATTCATTCACTGGAAAAGGAAAGTGCTAGAATTGCATTGGCCCCAAACCTGCCCTCCCACCTCAGCAATGGGGGGGGGGTCAGCTCTGACTCAGAGGTGAAGCATGCAGTTCATCTCAAAGCACACAGACATTTGTTGTCATTATCAAAAGTTCTTGCAACATATAGGCCCTGCCCCCCAGGAGTGGTGTCAGTGGTTGCCCAATTGGAACACTGTCTAAGGCTCGGGTGGTCAACCTTTCAACATGAATGCCTCGGCCCATTCATGGTTGTTTTTCTGAGGGCATTTCAGCAGGTGCAGCTGCTTTAGCAGCACCATCAGCACTTGCAGCTGCCAAGATTCTGTCTTCTACACAACTCTTAAGAATGCAGAGGCCCTAATGGTAGAAGGCTGGCTACCCCTGGTCTAAGGACACATACCTAGCAGAGGGCCCGTCTGGCCAAGCCAACCTCTGAAGCCTCAGTACCAATGGCAGTGGTAGTGGTCAATGTACCATCGGGGTAGCAGACATGCCTAGTACAAGATTTTGCCCCCAGATGCCCACAGCAATCTGACACTGGTACTGTTGACCCCCTCCCACTCATTATAACTATGGGTAGTTTGCTAGTTTGTGCAATATCTTTGACAAATTCACATGAAACACAAAATAGGAGGGAAGTTTATAAGGAGTGCTTGCATGAGAAAACACTGTGTGTTTTAAAAAAGGCTGAGTATATGTCAAAGGTGTAAATGTGTTCAAGTCTGCACTCTGAAGAACATTACAAAATTAAGAAGTTTACATAAGGAAGACAGTTATTTACATAGGAATGCATTAACAAGGAAAGGACAAAGAATTTGGCTACTTTTTCAGATAATAAAGTTTTGATTATCCAGCTTCTGCTTTATATAAAGATATGAAACAATTTTAATTTATAAATATACAGTCTGTTGGGTTGAGACATTCTTTTAACAGATGTCTCAATAGAGGAAATTTCATATAACTTAATGAGACATTATTGTGTTGGTGTCTTAGAACTAGCGGTTTCCACAGAAAGCCTTACCTGGAAAGGTGGATCATAGGGTTGTCTGAACACAAATGTGGTGCATATTTATTGGCTAAGGGCTGATCCAATCCCCCCAGTGGTGTTTCCACGGTAGGGGCGGCACCGTAAGTCACGCCGCATTGAGTACCGTGTTTAGGAACCGAAATGAGGAGGCGCCGCCCCCTCGCTGTTGCAACCATTCCGCGCGAAGAACGCGACCGGGCAGGGAGCTGCCCCTACCGTGGAAACACCACTGAATCCCCCTCCAGTTCATAGCATGCAGCACCGCTGACGGAGCACACACAGTATACTACGGTGGAGGGGGAGACCAGACAGCCCAGGAGAGGTAAGTAAAAATCATTTCACATGACATGAAGGAAAGGCATGCTCTTGTTCTCCCACCTGTGAGAAAAGGGTTTTGTCCAATGCAGTCCGCCCTTGCCAAGGTTACAAAATGTCTGGCTGGACTTGCCCGTCCCAGGGAGCAGCCCACGCAATGGGCACAGGACCAGGTACAGGATGGGAGAGTCTGGAAAGGCCTCAGGTAGGGCCATATTGTGACTTTCATAAGCCCTAAGGCAGGGGTGGCCAACCTTTCAACATGAATGCTCCTGGACCTTTCATGGCTATATAGGTGAGGGCATTTCAGCAGGTGCAGCTGCTTTAGCAGCACCATCAGCACTTGCAGCTGCCCAGAGGCGTCACTAGGACACGTGTCACCCCAAGGCGGGGGGGTGCGCATCACCCTAGTGCCCCCCCGAGTATGTTCCAGTAAAGGAACAATCAGTGCGGCCATAGGCCACGCCGCGATTTTTTTGGGTGGGCGACCCGGCTGCACCCTGCCCCGGGTGCCCCCCAGCCCCGCATCGCACTCTGGACGCTCCGAGGCTGGCCCGGGGGTCATGCACTGCATCAATATGGGTACTTTTACAATTTTCGCGCATGCGCAGAGACCGTTTTGAGGGCAAGGGCCTGCCCTCTTGCCCTCAAAATGGTCTGCGCATGCGCGAAAACCGTTAAAGTACCCGTATTGACGCACTGGGCCTTCTTTCAGAAGGCCCTGGAGCGCCGGCAGGGCCGGACGCTCCGAGGCCAGCTGGGTCGGACGCTCCGAGGCCGGCTCCCGGGTCGGCCTCGGAGCGTCCGGAGGGCGACGTGCGTCACGGAGGTGACGCGCGGGGTGTGCGCGTGTCACCCCCTGGCGCGCATCACCCCCTGGCGGCCCGCCCCCCCGCCACGCTCCAGCGACGTCCGTACAGCTGCCAAGATCCTGTCTTCTACACAACTCTTAAGAATGCAGAGGCCCTAATGGTGGAAGGTTGGCCACCTCTACCCTAGGCACTTTTGTCTTTGTGGGCCCCTCCTACCATAATATCAATATTAGAAATTATTTTTATATAACTTTAAATATTTCAACATTTTTCATGAGCCCTAAAAGTTTCATTTTTTTCTGAGAAAAAAATGAAAACATTTTCTTCGACCCGAAAAGTTCATTTTTTTCTTTCTGATTTAAAAAGAAATGAAAACATTTTCGTGGGCCCCTAAAAGTATCCTGGGCCCTAGGCACTGTGCCTACTGTACCTAATGGAAAAATCAGCCCTGACTGTGGGGCAGGGCACGGGCCATTGGCCTGCTGAGCAGAGAGCGCCTGTACCCGCTGACGCAGACAAAGAGCAGCAAGGTGCAACAAGTGGTTGCAGGAGCCTCCCAGGAGGGGAGGCTTAGGACCCAGAGGGCGGCCAGGCCAGGTGGGTGGAACAAAGAAGGGGGGGAGGGACCAGCCAGGGGAATATAAGGAGAGAACCAGGGATGAGAAAGAGCTGGCTGAGGGCTAGAGACTGGCTAGAAGAGAGGCTCCAGAATCCAGTAAGTTGGTGTAGATGTAAGCTACTAGGAAAACATAGAATGGATCTCTAACCATCACAGGTTCTGTTGTGGGCAGGCTGAGCAGGGGAGGCAGGGCTGCCAGATCAATTGTATCCAAAAACAAGGTTACTGAGACAGGGTCTGATGATGTCATAAGACTGTCATCCTTAGAAAAACAGGGGGAAACATCTGGTACCAGGGCTGGGATCAGAAGAAGTGAGGCCTGGCCAAAAAGAGCCTGAGATGAACCTTTGCCACCCATCTTTCTGGAAAAAACAAAACTGGAAAAAGGGTCATTTGGGCAAACTGGCAACCCAAATGTCTCACAGATTGCCATTCTTCCCCTGTGACAAGACCTAGAACTAGAAGGCTTTTTTCTTTTGTTCTGCTAGTACTATTAACATATTCCTTAAGACCTTGCATGTCAGTAGGCCATCGTCTGATAATTGAAACAGATATAGATGAGGAGTTTATTCCATCCTGTTTTATGACTACATGTATATCATCACTACAAATCTGTGACCCCCGTGTTTTTCAGAAGTTTCACAAATGTACAAGCCTCCCCTCACTAATCACAGCTTTAATGTTGACAGGTAGTAAGAGAAGACCAGTACAGCTGAAATCTTTCAGTATTCAGGAATAGTTTTTTCTTCTCTGCTAACTATATGCTCAATTCTTTTGTCATCTGTTTCTGCTGTATTTTGGCTTCAGTATTGCTGTTAATTAGAGGTGACTATGGTTTGATTAATTGCTAACATGTGTCACATATGCACAATATGAAGAACTGCCGTCTAAATTTTTCCACTTAGTGCATGCCTGAATTCAATGGTCATAAGCCAAACATTTCTTTTTAATGACTTAATCTTATCACAGTGAACAATATGGATGCAATCAAAATAAGACACTCTAATCCATTTGAAGTGTTAAAAGTTCACAGAAGTATGTGTAATAATCATGGCCTCATTTCACAATGTACTGCTATGCAAGCTGGATCACAAGAACACAATACAAGTCATCCAGTTGTCCTTCTACAGGCTGAGGTTCATGTTCACCACATTTGCTTCCAGGTTCATGGTGAGCTTTTGAAGACTCGAAACTTGCCTTGCATCATGTTCATTCCATGTTCAGCTTCTCTTGGGAACTCTGCATAAAACCTGTGGAGTTAGAAGAATGCAAAATGACCATTTGCTTGCAGGGCACTGTGCTTCATATAGGTTTCTTCCATGACATGCAAACAGATACTGTAGATCCTGTGTGTTCAGTGTAATGCTCTTCACAGCTGTTCCCCCAACATGGGCAGCCCAATCCTATCCATTCCTTCAGCTTCACCATTAAAGTGCACACTGCATCCTATGGGGGGGGGGTTGTCCCGGAGGTCTCCTCCGCGTAAGCCTCCAAGGCCAGAATCTAGTTGGATCTGTGCCAAAGATTTAGCTGGTTCAAGTCCAAGTGGAGCCAGGAAGGCGGATCACAGCCTGGAAGGATGTTAGTATATCGTTGGAACTGTCGCTGCCGATACTTCCCCCTTCCAGGCCTCATTTCACTCCAGTCTCCTCCCCCTCCCTGCTCCATTCTGCCCACCTCCACTACCTTCCCGGATCTGGAGGCAGTCCTCCCACGCTGTTGCCGAATGCAGGAGTGCTCTTAAAATGGCAACCACTGGAGCACTACCCACTCTGCCCAAAACCTTTTTACGACAACAGAACTATGTTCAGCTGCCATAAACTCCTCTGCATGCTGGCCCAATCCTGCACAGCATCTGACAACAACACCACTTTGGTCTTATCATTTGTTAACTTAAACCCAAGCATGAGCTGGGGTCATCATTGTAGGTCTTCCTGCCCAAAGTCCATGTCTAGTGCATTGCCTTGGCCCCATCAGCAAAGCTATGATGCAATGGTCCTAAATCATAAGGCGAGAATACAATACGTGGGGACAGAGAATTGTACGTAGGAACGTTAATCCCTGTGATGAATAAAATGCCTGACCTAAGCACCTATCAACTTTTTTCTTCTTATATGCTCTTTCATTCCCTTTGCTTTTCACAAAACAAGCTACTGTCACCATCTCTACATACAGCTTGGGTAATGTAGGCCCAAACTTCAGGAAGGCTGCATAGAGATATGGAAGGTTAGCATAGACTTCCTAATCCCTGTAAAGGCCAAGCATACTGAGATCAACATGCGTATATCTCAGTAGGAAGAGAAAAGGGACTCAACTCTACATATGTGCCAAGCCTGAACGGCAGTGGCGTTCTTTGTATGGGGGAGCTGGTGTGCTGCACCCCAGGCGCTGAGTGGGCACGGTGCTTCTGGGGGGCGCGGCAGCTGGGCTTGGGGCTGCGCGGCGGTGCGCGGCACCGGAGCCCGGCTGCCGAGCCCCCGGGAAACAGCGCACCCACTCGGCGTGTCACCGGCTTCCGGAGGCTCCGCTCCGAAGCCGGGACAAGCCCTCCTCATGAGGGCTGCCCGTTTGCCCTCAGAAAGGTTCTGTGCATGTGCAGAAAACCCAAATAAAAGCCGCCGACGCATTCGGCCTTCTCACAAAGCCCTCGACCACCGAACTGGGCAGTCGCTCTGAGGAGGGCTTCCCGTCCTCGGAGCAAAGCCTCTCTGGAAGCCGGTGATGCGCCGCTTCTGGGGGGGGCGGCAGCCGGGCTCTGGCGGGACGGGGGTGCTCCAGCCCCCAGCCCCCCGGGCGCCGGAACGCCTAAGAATGCCACTGCTGAACGGCTGTGCTCTGACAATGAATTTTCAGCAAATACAAAAGGAAATCAAAGTTCTAACAGGACTGGTATACATGAGTTCTTGCTTCAACAGACACAACAAAAAGGGATGGTAAATAAAATATGTTCTAGAAAAACTTACAGTCTGGGGGGAAAAACCCTAGTGTTTTCATCTGCTGGTTTGGACTTTTTTTTAATGTGCGACTTTTATATTATACAGCCCCTGGTACTAAGTGAAATATAATTCTAATTAATTTCTCCTACGGCTGTATACAAATCAATAACTGTAAGCATCCCAAAGGAAAAAGCATGCTACATGGTCCTCCAGGTTCCTAATGAATGCAAATAAGCTGACCTTTTTCTGACAACTATGAATATTGTTTCACAATTTTACCACTCAAATTGCTGTAATCAGCAATTCATACTGCAAATATGGAGCCAATAATAGTTCTAAATAACTATTCATTATAGCAAAGCAGAATGTAGATATTTCTGCTAAACTGCTACAAACTTTGTAGAGCGGGGTGGACACCTCAAATCACTCTTATCAACCACCTTCTTTTTTATTATGAGGGCCACATCAATGGTAGAAAACATTTTTGTTAACTTTTTAATTGTTTTTTTTTTAAAACATATTCAGTCTTGGCTGTTTTCTTCTCTGTGTGCCTGATAGCACAAATATCTTTCTCTGCACCACCACAACCTTCTCTGGACTCCTCTGTAAATCCTCCATCCTTTTCTCCGCTCTGTAGTGCTAACCTCTCTCCCTGAACCATTACTGGTTTGTTCTCCCATCTTGGTTCATCCCATATTTTCTGTTCCCTGCCCACAAGTCTCTTGTTTTCTTTCCACCCATTTCTTCTTCTTCCCTTCATTCTCATAGACCTCTCTGCATCCCTATCAGTGCCCCCTTTTCTCCCTTTAGTTTGATCTTTCTCCACAGCTATCCTTCAAGAAGTTGTGTCTACAGTTTTTTAAGTTCTGCATTCCCTGGTCTTGTTTCTAAAGTGGAACCAATGCATGAGAAATCCTCCATTGTTCCATTTTATAATAAGGATGCAATCCTATGCATACTTTCCTGGGACTGCCACTGAATACAATGGAACTTACTTCTGAGTAGACATGCATAGGATTCTGAGTAGGCATGCAGAACTCTCCCAGAAGCATAGGGAGAGGTCAGGATGTGCATGAGTTGTGAGCGTGTAAAATCCTTTATCATGGGGGTCTGGTTAGGTGATTGGAGGACTGTCTGAACTGGCCCAATTGCCCAGGGTAAAGCCAGTCATCACTGTACCTCTCCCTCTTGCCCTTATTTCTGTTTCTCCTTGCTGAGTTCAGTGACAACAGCACACAAGACAATCTCCACTGTCCCAGCAATTCACATACAAATAGTCACAGAGAGGGGTGCGGTAGGTCCGAAGTCTTATGTTTTGTGAAGGACACTTATGAAGGGTTTATTGGAACAAGATGGTCTGCTGGATCCATTCAACAATAACACTGTATAAAATATGTATTTCTACTTATCCGTTTTAGTTAAATGTCAAATATACAGTATTTCAATTACATACTGATAAAAATATTTTCAGCTATAATTTCCATTTCAAGGTGCTCTTTGTTACCATTGAGAACATGTAGTGTAGTGGTTAAAGAGATGGACCCAGGAATGTGGGATGCCCAAGTCCAAATCTTTGTATCTTTGTGCTTCTGAGCCTGGAAGCACTATGGGTAGTACAAGTCTCATCACAAAAGTCTCTTTCTCAAGTCTCTACCTAGCAAGGTTGTTGTGAAGATGCAATGATGTCCATCTATGGTGCTTGGAGTTCAGTAACAGCGAAATCCTGTCTAGGATGCTGGAGCACATGCTCCGGTGCCAGAAGCTGTCGCAAACGTGCCATAAGGGCAGGAGACTCCCTGCCCGCTGCCTTCTCCGCACAGAATGGCTCTGATGGCAAGGGGGTAGGGCCGCCTCGTGCCGGCTTGTAAATGGGACTAGGACAGGGCGCAACTTACGGTACCGCCCCCACCGTAGCGACGCCTCTGTCCCTCACTCCGCCACCGGGACAAGCATGCGGCCGCCAGAGGCAGGTAAGGCTCCCACCGATGGCCACATGGGCAGTCTGGGCGGCGAGAGAGGCCATTGGGTGAGCCGGCCCGGGAGGGAGCTGGGATGGCGTAGGCCATATCCCCATCCCCACTAGGCCGGCTCGGTCATTACACGGCCTCCTCCTACTTCGACCAGCTATTTAGCTGGAGGAAATCTGAGTAGGCTGATAGGGCCGGCCCCAGTTTACACCCAGGGAAGGGGACGAACATCTCCTTCCCCGAGTAGACCTCCGGTCCACCACGTGGCGGTCCGCGATGAGAATGGGATCTGGCAGGCGGCCCTGGGCTGCCGGCTAGATCCTTACACGGGATTTCGCCCTAAAAGAATGGAATGCAAATATGGCTAGGGATGCAATCTTCAATACACTTACCTTGGAGTAAGTTCCATTGAAACCAGTGGGGCTGACTTCTGAGTAGATATGTATAGGCTTGCACTGTAAATAGATCAACAGAAGTTTTGTCATTGATTTAAACAGAAGCAGATTGGACTGTAATTGTCTTATATTTCAATAAGCAACCTTAAGTAACCAGCATGTTACTTAAAATAGTGCTATATATTAGCTTGGGAGCAGTCTGGAATGATGTAATTTGATGGAATCAAGCAGGTATTAATATTCCATGAGGAAACCGTCCCTATGCACAATAATTTTAAACAATATCAGAAAAATCATGTCACTAAAAGGGATATGAACATATTATTTTAACCACTATAAACTCAGTTTAACCCATATGATTAAGTTGGAGGGTATGGCACAGATCCTCATGATTTCTATATAGGTTTGTATATCTCTTTTGCAAATGGAAGAAATTTGTATTTCTGCAAGCAGGGGCACCGATCATCCCTGATCTCTCCTTAGCCTTGGAGTCCTCTACAACCCACATAATCCTGCTCTGGAGGGTCTTCCAGTGCTTCAGAGTGGTTGGGGGGGCACGAGAGAGCTATTGGGCTGAGCAAGTCTGTGTACACCCTTCTGCATGCACCCCTGAGGATACAAACCAGAGTTTTAAGCACAAAACTCATATCATGAGGATATGTCATGAAACTCATCTCACAGGTATGATCCTTGAATGCTTTACTTACAGATATACATTATGGACTGGTTATGAACCAGGCAAAGTTAAGGACATGTTCTGTTGACTTCTTTGGGAGACAGGCATTTCCCACTGAAATAATAATTCTCAATATTTGTGCAGTACATTTTGAATATTGCAGCCAAGATTATACAGCCTTCACATGTATAATCTTGATGTAATCCTTACAACAACCAAGTGGCGATCCTGGGGGGGGGGCGCCGATGCCATGCCCCTATGTGACCTGCCGAGCGTGACATCAGCTTGAAGTGTGCACCCAGCGCGGCTCCATTCACGCCACACACACCCCCGTTGTTTTACTTTCTATTTTGGAGCTGTTTGAGCTCCAGGGCGGGCGGGAGAGCCCAACACTAGGATGAGCGCGGCGGAGGAAACGCATCCCGGAGGTAAGTACGCCACGTCCGGCCCCCGCCATGGGGCCCACGGCCCCCCTCCCCAACCCCGACGACGCTTCTGCAACAACCCTGTAAGGTAAGCATTTGAATCCTCTTGTTGCAGCTGAGGCTGAAAGGGAGTGGCTTGCCTAAGGCCACTAAGTCCCAGAACAATCTTGTAAAAACCCACATGGAAATCAGCATTTCCCATGTTTAGATGCAAAACCCATGTGGGTTTCCTTATCCAAGTGTTATCCGTGATTTTTTTCTAAGTTGTTCTTTTTTTCACTTCTTAGTTCATGAGTTTGGAATCTTCCATGTGAATTTTGAACATCTGGTTGGAAAACTTATGTGGTTGTCTGATATTTGTGAGTTTTGAATCCTCAAAACTCCTTGAATCCTCCTCAGAGGAGGTGGAATGGGAGGGCTTGCACAGGAGGGCTTGCAAGACCAGAATATTTACAGCCTCAGGGGGAAAACTCCAACCCCTTTCAGCAGACAAGGGCTTCTGGGATACAGGAAGACAGAGGAAGGATGATTGACAGTACTGGAGGAGGGACTGGCTCTGTTTTTTCCACAAACACACACAAAAAAACCCCCACCAGATTGGAGTGCAAATCCCACATGAGTTGAAACTCACTGATGGAAGTAATTCCCAGGGAATAACAGCATGCCTGAAGCACAGCAGAGGTGGGATTCAAATCAAGCCAGTTTCAATTAGCAGTCTCTTTCAAACTAATTCTACACATGTCTACTCAGAAGCAAGTCCCACTGAGTTCAAGGGGACTTACTCTCTGGTGTGTATAGGATTGCACCCTTAGCCACTACACCACCTTGTATGAAAGCAATGGGATTTATGGTTGGATCATTTGTGTACATACAGGGAAAAAGAAGATTTGAGACAGCAAGCTAAAATTCGGTTCTCATTTCATTCAGCTCAGAAATGTGCCAGGATGGTGTAGTGGTTTGGCAGTAGGACTTAGACCTGGAAGATCCAGGTTCAAATCCCCGCTCAGCCACGAAGCCTCCTGGGTGACCTTGGGCCACAGTGGCGTTTTAAGCCATTCCGGCGCCCGGGGGGGCGGGGGCTGGAGTGCCCCCCTGTCGCGCCAGAGCCCAGCTGCCGCTGCCCCCCCAAGCGGCAGCCCGTTTGCCCTCAGAAAGGTTCTGCGCATGTGCAGAAAAAACAAATAAAAGCCTGCGACGCGTTCGGCCGGCTCACAAAGCCCTCGACCGCCGAACTGGGCGGTCGCAATGACGAGGGCTTGTTCCGGCTTCGGAGCGGAGCCTCCGGAAGCCGGTGACGCGCCAAGTGGGCGCGCTGCTTCCCGGGGGCTCGGCAGCCGGGCTCCGATGCACAGCCCCAAGCCCAAGCTCCCGCGCCCCCCGGAAGCAGCGTGCCCACTTGGAGCCTGGGGCGCAGCACATCAGCGTCCCAATAGTAAGAACGCCACTGTTGGGCCAGTCACTATCTCTCAGCCCCACCTACCTCACAGGGTTGTTGTGAGGACAAAAAGGAGGGGAGGAAATATGTACACCACTCTGAGCTCCTTGGAGGAAGGGCGATATAAAAATGTGAATAAATAAATAAATAATACTGAACCAGGAGAACTAGATGTACAAGAACGTTGCTTTTTTAAAAAACTGATGTCAGTGACTGAATTATTTCTAATAGCCTCCCCCATTATTTATGTGAGTTGCTAGTTTGCTATAGAACAACACCTCATTTTCAAAGTTTCCTGAGACAGATTGGGCGATCCTGCTGAAGCATATTAGATCAATGAACACCAAAGAAAAATTTGGCTAATGCCGACTGTTCATATGACACATGTGGTGTTCTTAACTGCGCTAAACCATCTTTTCTTGATGACTTCTCCAAAGATATCTCAACACTCTCATACTTGTAATTCTTTCATGTTCCAAATGAATCCCTACTACATCTCACTCAATATTGATCTGTAAGCATGTCTCCCAATCCTTTTCCCTGTGTGGTCACTGAACAGTATAAAAGTTCAATAGCAAGATCAGCTGCTCATCCACTTTTTGCTAAAGCAATTTGTATTATGGATTTACTTTAGCAGTCTACAGTGGCAGTTGCTGTTTTTACTATTTAAATGCTTTGATTATCTGACCTTGCTTACTTTATCTTTTTAAGCGCTGTGCATGGGCTTTAAAAGTTGATCAATAATGGGGGATTCCTCCACCACATTATGCAGAAATCAATCCTGTTTCGGACTATTGGTATTTTGCTCTTACGAGTCCATCTGTCTATGTTAATTTTACATTTTCTTTTTCTTTCTTAAATAATCCAGACCTGCCTTGGCAAATACAATTCCTGGATTCCACTGGAATTCAGGAACTATCGTGTGTGGTGAATATAGCAATAGTATGCTTTGAATAATCTCTCCTGGAGGATTTCAAGATGAAAACAAGATGAAAATTTGGTTGGTATGGCATAAGTCTAGGGATATATATATTTATTGGCGTATAAGACGCACTTTTTTGTCTATATTTGTGACCCAAAATAGTAGGGTGCGAAATCCCTTTCCCCCCCTTGCCCGTTTTAAAGCATTTTCGGGCTTACAGCGTTTTTCCGGAGCCGGAGAGCTCCCTTGTGCTTTCTTCCCTAACTAATCTATCCGATCTACAGCTGTTTGTCGAGTTTAATTTATGCACGTGTATGAGTTGAGCTTCTCAGGAGCCAGCAGAGGGCGCTGTGCTCAGTTCAGTTCAGCTGAGCTGCCGAGGGCCTGCTCTTGAATGCAGCATGGGTAAGGGTTAGGGTTAGGGCATGGACAGCTTTCTGTCTCTAATGGTCCCCTTATTGCTCCCTTCCTGTTCTTTGGATGGAAGGAATGTAGCCTGTGAATGGTGGAAGTGCCACCATGATGGGGCAGAGAGAAAGGGGTCTCAGGGAAGTGGGGTAGAGGCAATTACTCCACTGAAAGTTACAAAGTTTGGATATCTCTCTAGTTGCCTCCAACTTATAAACTCTGATTTGGCCGAATCCTATAAGGCAGTGTTTCTCAAAGTCCAGCAGTGAACTCCCCTCTAGGTCTTTGCAAGGGTGGGGCGATGTCCGAGGCAGCACTCCAGGATCGTGCCCGCCCCAACTCAAAAACGTTTTTAAAGCATACCTGGTTGTCCTTCCAGCTCCCCGAAGGGGGGGGGGCTGCTGCTCCTTCTTGAATTAATTTTAGCATTCTGTATCAAATCACCTAAATTCTTGTGATATTTTAACTCTTCTGCATTAAACCATCTCTTGTGTTTCACCAAATTCCACAATAACAAGGCAACCTAGAACAAACTTTGCATGCATAACAATTACAAAGTATTTATGCTTCAGGATTACAAAACCCATGCTGCAGAGTGAAATCCCTGTGTGCAAGAACTACTGTCACATTGTGCCTATGAATGAAAATGCATTAAGAAAATTCAGAGTCTTGAAGAAAAACAAAGAATTACTAAATTATTGAAGGCAAGGAAATGCAACCACAATTGACTGAAACTAAAATAACTGACATATTTTCATGGAAATCGGAAACATAATTTCTTCTGCAATATTAGTTGCAACTCTTCATCTGAAGTAGATTAGTCTTGAATGTGAGACAGCTTAGAAAGTCATCATGAACTTGATGTCAACTGAAGCACATAGTAGGAAGCACAAAAAGGGGGTATGAGAAATCTCTCTCTCTCTCTCTCTCTCTCTCTCTCACACACACACACACACACACACACACACACCTCTATCAAAATGTATAGTTCTTTTTTATGAGCCCAACTTGTCCTTATCAGGCAAGCCAAGTGGCCCTTATTGGCTTCACCTTGACCAACTCACCAGGAAATAATCTGACAGATTCTACTACCATTTTTCTTTGTTGGATGCTGTTAAGCTGAGCTGTATGAAAATATGAGAACTCCAGATGAGAACTCCATAAGGCTTTTGCACTTACAGTTTAAATGGCACTTTAAAAATACAGGTAATAATAATCCACAAATTCAGAGAGAATAGGTCTACTAATGGCAGTTAGCCATGATAGCTAAAGGAAACATTCATTTACAGCCACAGTATACTTATAAGTATCAGGTGTTAAGGATAAACAAGAGGTGTCTGTCTCCATCATTACCTCCCTTGTGAGCTTTCAGATGCATCTGGTTGGCCACAGACTGCTGCACAAGACTCATCCAGGTATGAGCCAGGTAATTATTTTGTTCTTATGCTATTAGCTCTAATAGGTAAACTGCCAAACTTTGTCAACATTTAAATGAAAAGCATTAATTCCACACAAAGAAACAAATCCAAAGCACCCTCAGCCAAGCATATTGTACATGATGTAATGTAATTGATGTAACTACATGATGTAACTCTCAAAGTTTACTCCTCATTCAAAGTGAAATATAATGTGAGAAAATATTAAGTTGAACTGAATGATTGAAATTGAGAAATGCAAATTGATATGTACATGATTTTAGAAATAGGGTTGCACCAATTAAGGCCAATCCATATCCTGTTTTTTGATACAAAGGTCTCTATACATCAATATTAAATAACTAGTCTGGGGAAAAATGTTCTAACCTGAATATAATCTGTATTCCAGGAATGCCTCATATGTCTCTGCAGTTGATTTTGGTTCTTCCAAACCAGAGCCACAAAGAACATGTTTTCTGCAGAATGTTTGGAGCCGTATCAACATTTAGTGCAATCATTGCTGCACATGCATATTTGAACCACATTGACATTACTGTTTCAGAAGAAACTCCTTCATTTCCCCCCCCCCCAGTATACATAGTTTGAGTAGATGTTCAAAACTTTTAAAAAGGGGTTGGTGCTATAAGTGATATCTGAGAAGATTACAGAAGATTGTTTGCCTTGGAACCATTAAAATATTTCAAGGTGCCATGAGCATGCACAATGCGCATTACATCGATAGCTGCTTTATATTGAGTCAGATTTGCGGTCCATCTAGCTAGGTATTCTTCCCACTGACTGGTAGCAGTTCCCTGGGGTGTTTTCCCAATCCTATCTGGAGATGCCAAAGAATGAACCTGTGACTTTCTACATGGAAAGCAGGTGGTCTTCCACTGAGCCATGGTTCTTCATATAAAGATGAAAATACCATGAGAATGCTGACAGCGAAAATACATAATGTATATGGTAAACATTAAAACAATGAAAAGATGAGGCTTGCTATTTGATCAAAGCATAATTGATATTACAGCAACTGGAGCAAGATTATGTATTGTCACTCTAATATTAAACCAAAAATCTGCTTCAGTCAAATTTTGTTGTTGTTCAGTCATTAAGTCGTGTCCGACCCTTCATGATCCCATGAACCACATCCCGCCAGGCCTTCCTGTCCTCCACTATCTTCCTGAGTTCGCTCATTTTCATGTTCGTTGCATCGGTGATGCTGTCTAATTTTAGTAGTTGCTTTACTGCAACTTATGACATATTGCTACGGTGAGTTCTGATGGGATTCTGATGTAGCAAAGGAAATAAAAAACAAATTTGTCCCTTTTTTGGTTCTGTATTAATTCATCCTGTATTAAACATGCCAGTGTCATGAAAAGATACTCGCTTTTGCAAGTAGCACATAGAAACATTCCCAAAAAATACAGCACATACAATCGCACTAAATGATACAGCAATGTTTTGCTTTTATTCTTTCTGCAACTCAGTCCGTTGCAAACTAAAGATCAGTGCTATGGAGGATTAAAGAATTTAGCACATAAAAACCTGTTAAAAATAGCCACTAAATATCCAAAACAGCTTTCCCCAGAGGCAATGTTTTAGATTTTCAGTGTCTAGCTCCTTTTTTCCTTTTTTAAAAAAAGATACAACTCTATGAAGAACAAAGCCAAACTCTGGTGGGGCAATTCAGTTTTTAAGCCAAACTTTGAGCTTGCCGTTATTGATTTAAGCAAAAAGCAGCAATGTGCAGATCAAGATAAAAGGTGCATTAGAAACTAGTTAGTTACTGAAATGTTATGTCGAAGAACTGCACTTTTGTTGTCTGATAGGTCCCTTTCAATGCAGAGAATGGGAAAAGCCTACACCAGACATTGTACACAAAGGGGATGCATCACATCGTTCCATAGCCAGTTCTGAAAGAGACAAGTCCATACTGTTTTCCTCAAGTGGGTAAATGTTAAGAGAGAAGAATCCAAGTTTCATGATGCAGCAGCACAAAGCTGGGAAGTGAAAATTATGTTGCAGCAGAGTCTTGAAAATATGACTGTAAAAGTTAATCAATAAAATGTCTATTCCTGTCTATTCACTAGGGGCCCCAGCTGCATAGCTTCACACAATCAATACTACAAATTATTACGATTTCCAGGTTCCCACTGGACATGCCGAACAAATCTTTCAAGTGTAACAGGCTTACATAGTGGGGTTGTTGTAGCTGGGTTTTTTTTTTCCCCTTCAAACTTTACATGTAGCTCGTCCAGAATAAGTGGCAATAAAATCTAAAGACCGTGAATTTTGTGCAACTGTTAAATATTCTTTTTGGCTCTGCCTTTTTTTTTTAAGCTTTCTTCACTTTCAAACAAAATAACGTGCAGCTTCTGTTTGTCTTTGGAACTCATACTGTGGCAGCTACAGAGAAGATAACGTTGCACTTTGGGCTTTGCACATGTACAGACATGCCACATGATTGAAAATAGACAGTCCAGCAAACAGATGATAGTACAAGTAGGAGTATACAAGAATGTTTTTGGGTAGAGTTATTCCATTTGTTTATTACAAATGTCATTCATTTAAGTATCCATTCAGGAAAATGACCATCATTTTTGACATTCATTATAATTTCATTCATTTTTGGAGTACCGCTTCATTTTCATTTCCCGTTTCCCCATAGACTCTAATTGGAACTAAGCCACTGCCTTTGAGTCTGTGGGGAATTTCAACACCTTGATCCCCTGGGAAAATGGCTGTTTGGGTGGGCAAAGCCACCCCTACAAGAGACGCTTCTCCCAAGACAAGAGTCCTCTGCCAAGGGTGAGCTTTTGTCCTCTCAGTAGTCATTTTCAAGAGCAATGTGTTTAATCCTTCCCAACCTGAATGCGCTACAAATGTGTGACAAATTAGTTATATATAATTACTACAAATAACTAGAATTTGTAATTAGAATCAGTAACCTATTCATTACTCATCTGGAGCTCTGGTCATTTGTTTCAGAATGAATGAAAAATTAACGGAACGAACCCAAATCAGTTCATGTTTTCATGTTTTTTTGAAAGAAGACCTACCTTCATGTTTGCATACCTTTCTGTAGACTCCTCCTTGAGCTCCAGCAGTGTTTGCCATACTAAAAGCCAAATCCTTCGTGGAGTCCAGTGTTAGCGCACAGAGCACTTAAGCTAGTCCTGTCATATCCTTCTAGGAATGACTATTTGCATTATGCTGACACACACACAAGGATCTGTGGAGGCTCTATCCTCCATGCTGGTAGATTGACCTTGGCTTGTATACATGACCTTACTGATGGACAGGTTGGGGAGGAAAACCTGAACCCAATCCCTGACCACGGGGATTGCTTCCTGTATAAGAGTTTGCTGTCTGCAAAGTGGACGTTTATCATCTTGCTGCATGGAAACTCCATTCATGTGGTAAACTGTTCCTCTTTAGCAATCAGTCATGCAGTGAAACTGATGTTACCACAATCATTGTAACTGCATAGAAATGCGTGGCACCAGAGAGATATGGTAACGTGAGCCAGCTGCTACAGAGAAATGGCTTCTCATGTAGACAGAGTTACAGTGTAGTAAGATTAGGGGCCAGTTCAAACACAGCAGCCACAATGTGTAGGCTACAAGCACTGGCGTCACTGCAGGGGGGCTGGAGCTCTAAGTTCTGCCGCGGTCTGACCCTCCGTTACACGGGAGAACGAAGCGCCCCCGCCCCTCGCTTTTGGAACCATTCAAGTCGGTGAAAGCAACGCTCCGAATGCCTCCGAAAGCGAGGGGTTAGGGGCGCTTCGTTCTCCCGTGTAACGGAGGGTCAGACCGCGGTGGAACTTAGAGCTCCGCCCCCCTGCAGCGACGCCAGTGGCTACAAGACATGCTCCCAGCTCTGTGTGGAGGTGATAACATTTGAAAGCTGTTCACATGCAGTGTGCTGGTTATATGGAGAATGTGCATTGTGCATGCCAGCACCACACACTTTGGGCAGCTGCAGGAAATGGTACAGAGGCTCTCCTACTCATGATTACGGAGAGCCATCTAGTGAATATACTTCAAATGTTACAGCCCTTGCAAGGAGAAACCACTGCATTGAGATACTAATAGCACAATCCTCTGCATGTCTACTCAGAAGTAAATTCAATTGTGTTCAGTGGAGCTTACTGCCAGGAATGTGTGTATAGGGTTGCAGCCTAAGTGTTTCCAGCACTCTCCACATGGTGACCACTATGCTTGAATAAGCCTTATAAATAGTCATGATAGGCTATTAGCATCTCTCTCATTCTGGAAACAACCAAATTCACTAGATTAATGTGGACGACAATTTATTTACCATGATGTGCATATAACCACTTGGAAAGCCAGTCATCTCAGCATCCTGCCCAGCCAAGAGGGGAATGTTACAACACATCCGCACCTAATCAGACTTCTATGGAAGTGGTGAAATTTTCTGTCCTCAGAACTTGACAGAACATCCCCTATGTCCACTTTGCCAAGCACTTACATGAACACCTTCAAAAGTGACCACCTGGTTTATTTATTTACTCTCTGTGGCAGGTGGAACCGAGTAGAATACTTACTAATGACCCACATCAGAACCACTCCTGGACTTTTAAGGACTGGAGTCGATTTTTGATCATTAAGAACAAGGAGTCACTACATTAGACACACATAAACCATATTTGACAAATATTGGACAATACTTCTACTTGCAGCAAAGGCAGGATCTGACCACTAAGCCTCAATATAAAATCAACATATTCCTCATCATAGATATTTAATATTTCTAGGTATTTTGCTGTTTTACATGAAAGATATATTTGTGTTTCTTAGATTGCTGAGACAATCAGTGGTAGACCTTGTTTCATTAGACTACAACAGATTATGCTGAACACATTTAATTTATAAGTGGCTCAATTATGAAGTCAAATTATGATGCCTATGACACAAACAGGAGGGGAAATGATTTATATGACTTGGTAGAGCTATCTGCCTTATTGTGGGGGAAAAATTGAAAGGGTTTTCATAAAGGGAATGTCACAATAATTACACCAGAATTGAACAGAAGTGTGAAAATAGAAAGGTGATGTATTGTTCAACTCAATACATGTGGTAGCAATTTTCCACATGTTGCTTAAGTGCAGCTACAACATGCAACTATCCCTTAACTTTGCTCCCATATATTCCATTAGATTATATTAGATTCACTTTATAGATGTACATGTTCTATCAGGTTCAAAAGCAACTTTGTTCTCCATTCGTAATGTGACTTTATAAAAGTATAACTGGATTCTATATCATTTTGAACTCCTCTCAAACGAGAAGCAAAGTCATCCTCTGTAAGAGGCAAGAGAGACAAACAGTATAAGTAGCCTTGTATCCTATGAGGATTTCTATGACCACAAGGCTAGCTCCATTTTATGGCATCACAAATAAGCCCTGCTTGTCAAGTTCATGACAACTAGGTACTTTTCTACTTGGGAATCTTCCTTTGGAAAAAATTGGTACAACCTCTCATGATCTCAGGTAAATGGACTAGCATTATGTTGTAATGTTAAATGACGAAACAGTTTATTTCCCTTGTACATTCCCTTGTAAAGCAGACTATGGCTGCCCCTTTGCTTGGGATTCTAAGGGCACATGCCTGCTTCATTTAAAGCTAAGTTCTCAAGTAGACAAGCAGTAGTCATACACTCGCAAGACATCACTTTAAACAAAAGTTGTGATACTGTTACACAGCAGTGTAATCAAAGAAATGGATGTCTTGGAAAAAAAAGTGTTCTGACACTTGCCACAAATCTTAGATTAATAAAAACCTATTTGTGATCAACCCATCGCTTCAGAAAACAATATCTTAGAACTTCCAAACTTCACTATTACTTTGTGAAATCACAAAAAAGTCTGAGAAGGTTGCCTAAATTGAATGCACCATGTCAGAAATTCAGCAAGAAGAATGCATTATTCAGAGTATTTATATAATGTAGAAGAGACAAAAGCATTTAGCCGAGATGAATACCTTTCATAATATGCGCTTGAGAAGTGAACAATGAATCAATTTATGATTCATAAACATGAAAAAACCTCTTTGAAACTTTTAACGTTTTCCTTAAAGAAAAGAAAAAAACCCTATTAGGATTAGTACTTGAAGTTCATTTTAGCAACTTCATATGTTACTCGTTACTCTGACTAGAAGCTCAAACTCTTAAGTTTGCTTTAATTTGGTAGTGTCTTGCTTTGAGGCAGCTTCTTGAACCAAAAAAGACAGACAATAAGAGCCATATGTAACCTTCAGACCCCCAAAAAGCAAGGAAGATGAGAATGCCACTGGCAGATAGACAATAAAGAAAACTATTTTTCCCGCAACAGCAGATTTTCACATGTTCTAGTGGGGGGGAGGGGGTAATGACACTAAGAGGACTGGTAGTTAACACATTTTGGG